>OY997272.1:1647500-2247500 GCA_963921465.1 Triticum timopheevii
CGTGAGCTGGGTGGAGGAGCGGGTGCGCTGGTAGAAATCCGGGAACTGCGCGTAGCCGAAGCGCTTACCGTCGAAGAGCGTCATGTACTCGACTTCGTGGAAGTAGAGGTTGATGCGCTTGTTGGGGTTGTGGATTGTGGTGGCGAGGGTGATGTTGTACTGGAGGAGGGTGGAGTTTGGGGAGAGGGTGAACTGGGCGAGGGAGACCGAGTCGATGGTGGTGGGGACGACGTGCGGACGGGGGACCAAGAAGAGGAAGACACTCGCTCCAAATATCCTGAAGAGGATGTAGAAGATGCCGACTGCGATAAGCACGAGCCCAATGAGCAGACCCACGAGCGCACCGAGCCCGTACGCAATCCACTCGAACGGCAGGCACAGGTACGACACCCAATCTTTCTTTTTCTCAGTCGCCGAAGCAGTCGCCAGAGCAGCAGTGGGCGAAGCAGCAGCAGTAGGCGAAGCAGCAGTGGGCGAAGCAGTGGCCGAAGGAGTCGGTGAAGCAGCAGTGGGCGAAGCAGCATTCGGTGAAACAGCAGTAGGCGAAGCAGCATTCGACGAAGCCATCTTGTCCATGCTGAGATTGCGAATGTTACGCGGCGGCAACTATGTGTTTGCTCTTGTGTTATCCTGGAGACGGTGGTTTGTGGGGTTTGTGATGTGCGTTGTGCGGTCGATCGGATATAAGTAGGCTGTGCGAGCGGAAGGTTCTGGATCAGGTTTTGCACGTGGAAGGTTTGCTTTCATTCGCATTGAGCTGAGGGGTCGCCTATGATGTACTCTCTTCGTCTCAAAATAAGTATCACAATTTTGTACTAGCTCTAGTACAAATTTGTATTAAGCTCAAGAGATTTATTTTGAGACGTAGGAAGTACTATAAACGCACAGCTATCTCAAAAGACAATCATCAAGTCAAATAATTAATAAGTGAGCGTACTAAACATGGGTTGAATGCTGACAATAAGTGGCAGGTTGCCCATGCGTCCTGTTATTGTTTTTTCTCATATTAGTGTCCAAACGGGATTTGCTTCCCTTTTTTCACATGATGGCATTGAAAATCTAAAGGTATCCCTCCCTTACATATAATTGTGGGCCCATGCGTAGCGTAGCCGCTGTTAATTTTTTTTCTTCCTCATATTAGTGTCCAACCGGAATTTGCTTCCCTATTTCCACGTGAGGGTACTAAAAATCTATATACTCCCTCTATTCCTTTATACAAGGCCACTATCAAAAATACATTTTGCATCAATATAATGCCACCAACAGTAATCGAGGCAAAAATTATTGATGTTTCCTCGTATTACCAACTTTTTAATACTTACACGCATGTAGTCATAGTGACACTCAACCACTTCCTACCCATTCATTCATTGCATGCTTGTGGTGTATTAATGATCCCGGTTAACAAAAAGAAAAGTTGACTTACAAAGGAGTCATTATATTTTACCTGTAATATGAGTTTGTGGCCTTGTATATGGGAATGGAGGGAGTATGTTGCTTCCTTATTTGCCCGTTAATTTTTTTCCTTCTATTTACGCGTGGTTGTACTTTTCATTATATGTTGATACCTACGTGACAGACTTTATTTGTTCAAAAGAATGCGTGTACACATTTTTTTCTATGTAATGCTTACATCTTCAGATCTCGCCCGTTTACACCTAAAACTAATCGTTGAGATAATTTAATATGTGTGGACGAACATAATGGTTTGTTTGCCTATATTTTACGTATATAATAGATGGGTAGATTCTAGATCTACTTTTGTTTTTACTGAATCCCGGATGTGCTGATAAACATAGAAGTACGTACACCCCTGGACACAAATATTGTGTCCCTAAGGGGGCCATCATCAAATATGTTGTACATACAGCCTTTACGTTGCTCCACATGGGCAACATGGGAAGAGCCCAGAGAAACCGTCGCCGCCGCCATCTTGTTCCTCCGCTCATCTCATCTTCCTACTCGCAGAACGCCCCCTACCAACTCGTGCATGGCAACAATCGCCGGCACTTGCTGCCTCCAGGACCGCCGCCGCGGATCGTTCCTCCAGAGCCCAGTTAGCTAACGGGGCTGTTGCTCTGCTCTCATCCCCGTCCCGGAAAGAAAAAAAGAGCAATCCACATGGTCGTCGATATAGAGCACAAAGATATGTTCTATTTGTATTAAAATAACTAGAACTACAACACAATATGATGCGTCCTAAGCTAAACCGTCATGAAGAATAATATGTCTGACGTTTCTACTTTTATCTGCTCCATTTCTCCTGCTCCATTTCTCCTCCTCCTTTCCCCTCTACATCGACAACTCTATGTTCAACCCATATGCGAAAAGCTTACGAAGATAGTACAAGATGCCATCCACATTTTCGGATTCAACTTTGACAATTAGGAAAACCTTAAATGTACTGTTAAGCAGAGATATCGGCGAAACCATTTTGAATTTCATGTAAACCTTTTTGTATGTATTGAATCATGGGACAAATCGTGTTTGGACCTGTTTGGCTGGGCGTTTCGAGGCTGACCAGATGCACACTTAAAGTATGTATCCGTAAAAATAAGGCAGAAGACTAAAATGTCTGGTTGGCTGTAAAATACAGTCGAGGCCTGATCCAGTTGAAAATTTTCACCTCTGTCGCCATTTGCAACTTCTCTCCTGGTTGCGCTGTGACGAATCAATTCACTCAATTTTCGCTACACAAGTTGCACCATGTGATGTCACGCACAGCAGATTTTGATGGCGTCAACACTGACGAGCCATTGCTAGTCAGGTTTGTTAACATGTGCATGTGCATGCACGGCACAGTGGATTCAGTGCCGAAGGAATCTACTCCATTCACATACGTTCCTTCCTCCAATGTGCTTCGTCCATAGTCGAAGCCGAGTAGGTCAACTTGCTAGCTGTTGTGGATCCGATCCATCGATGAGGCCATGTATCACGTTAGCCGAACATGCTAGGGCGCACCGCGCAGATTCCTCAGATCGATCTATAGAGTGGCAATTAATATCATCGTGACCGACCTAGACCGATCCTAGTCTTGACCGACATGGTCCAGCTGGAGACTAAGTATCATATTTTGAGTAGCTAGTTAACTGGAGACCTCGATCGATCCAGGTCTTTGACAAACACAGCCGCTGGACACGTACGGTACTATATTTGTAGGAACATTTTGAGATTAATCAAACTCTGATGATCATCAGGTAATAAATAAGAGACACTTTGAGATTAATCAAACTCTAGAGCAGAAACTTGGTAAATCATATTGAACAAGCATGAATTTTCTAAAACGTACCAATGGGAACATCATCTTCGAGTCTCGTGAAGATGTCGTTGTCAGTACAGACCCATGATCCTGAATAATGTGCTTGCATGTGCTCCATCCATCGGCCGTGTCAAGCCAACTTGGATCGATGAAGGTCCTGAGAGATGCTCACGAACAACTACCAGCTGTTGGCCACCCGATCGATGAGACCACCATGGTAGCCTAACGTGCTTGTTCACAGATTCCGCGGATCGATTGGCGTAGGAACTACTTCATTAAGACCTTGATCGGTTCAGGTCTTTGATCAACATTGCCGACCTGGACACTATATCAGATTTTGAGGTTAAACATCCTTGTTTGCTTAGCAATACTCCCCATCAGACTTAAATCCAAATTTCAGGATTAAATCATCAGTTAAACCATATCAACCCATGCTTTGGAAAAATCAGGTAAATGATTTGAACAAGCATGCATTGGACATCATCTTTGAGTCGATCATGCTGACTTTGTGCTTAGTGGAAACTAGATTTGTGGTGACATGTTAGTGACGTAGTAGATCAAGGAGGCATCTTGCTTCATGTCAGAATTAACTACTACTTAACCTCAAGTTTTGGTGGAGTTGATTGTTAGTTTGTCACCACAGTTTTATGTAATTGATGCGATCGGACCATTAAAAATCAATCAGTTTCTCGGTCGACCCATGGATCCCAAGTTTTATCGAAGAGGTAGATCTGGCTATTCGATTTTGCTGTGCATATGACAGTTAGACGTACGATTTTTTTACGATACTGATTTAAGCCGCACACCTCAGAGAGCTGAAGTGAGATTGACAGAAGCATCGTACACAGCTTGTACGCAGCTTGCCTGCATGCCTGCACGTACACAGCTTGATAGGCAGGTTCGTTAACATGTGCCTAAGGGCCTATCTAACCGATCTCTTTCGGTTTTACTCCTCTAACGTGCTTGCTTCGTACACGATCTTCGTACATACGATCTAATGTGTCTTTACTAGACTCCATGCTGCATTCCTTTTCTTTTCCCGATGGAGCTGGTTGATTGACGAAAGCACATGCAACAACAATAGTATGTGTGTTCGACGTGAAAATATCGTACGTATAGCAGCGCTGGATCTCCAATCCGCCCTAAGGGACTAAAATTTATACTCACATGAAACGAGGATCAAACGTCACGCTCTCCGATAAGTTTTTTTTTTGAAAAGGAGGAAGACCCCCGGCCTCTGCATCTGGATGATGCATACAACCATTTTATTAATTATTAACACAATACCTTACAAAGTCATACAATAATAAGACTAAAGCCACCGTCTAAGCAACAATCTCTATTCCTATCCAGTTGATGAAGGAGAGCTGATAGTCTGGGCCTAATACCAAACAGACCTCGCAGCCAAACCTAACATCTAAGACCTGAGGTCCCAACCATGACGCCTGCCGGGTATGGGCACCCACCAGTCTGGTGTTCTCCTCAACCAGGACGCTTGCCGGGTATGAGGCCGCCGCAGCCACCTGCCACCAATCCATCTTCAGAGTTGTACTGATGCATGAACCTTGTCCAGTCTATCTATCGCCGACGCCACCACGACGCCAGACAACGTCGACACCTACGCGAGTACATCATCGCACATCAGAAGCCTAATCTCCAGGGCGCCATGCCATCCATATCCAACACCATCAATGTGTATGATGAAGCACCGCTCCTCCTCTTGTCACTTCCAGCCATCACTTTCTCCAAAATGATGCCTCCATGAGGGAAAGCGATACTAAGAACGCCATCATCGTCCGTTCCGGGAGACCCAGATCTACGGTTTCCGTCGGAGCATCCCGAGCCTGATGACGCCAACTGCAACGATGATGCCTCGACAAGGAAATGACGTCAAAGACGCCGCCATCGTCCGCAATGACTGTAGTCGGCGCGATTTTCATCGGCAGTTGCACCACCGGACGTATGACGCCGGCCTCGCTCCAAGATGATGCCCTGAAGAGGGACTACGAAGCAAAAGCACCGCCATCGCTCAATCCCATGGAGATCTAGGGTTTGCCCCAGATTTCCCCGATTTGTCAAGGACCAGACAAGGATGGAATCCCGCAGATCCGTCCAGTTGCTGACGTGTCGCACTCGCCATCGCGCCGACCGTGACCCGGAGACCAAGCTCACGCCTGGGACCAGATCCGGCCGCGCCGCGGCCGATCTGGTCACGCTGCCGCCGTCCCTGGCGACCATGGTGCCCCAGATCTTGAAGCCGCCTGCCATGGGGTATGTGATCGCCGGAGCGCCGCCAGCCCTCGTCGTGACGTCCGGCCGCATGCCACACTCCAGCTAGGGGGCACCGGCCCGCGCCAGCTCCTTGATGACCCACAAGTATAGGGGATCTATCATAGTCCTTTCGATAAGTAAGAGTGTCGAACCCAACAAGGAGCAGAAGGAAATGACAAGCGGTTTTCAGTAAGGTATTCTCTGCAAGCACTGAAATTGTAGATAATAGATAGTTTTGTGATAGGATAGTTGGTAACAGGTAACAAGCAATGAAAGTAAATAAAGTGCAGCAAGGTGGCCCAATCCTTTTTGTAGCAAAGGACAAGACTGTATAATTTCTTATAATGAGAAAAGCGCTCCCGAGGACACATGGGAATTATTGTCAAGCTAGTTTTCATCACGCTCATATGATTCGCGTTCGGTACTTTGATAATTTGATATGTGGATGGACCGGTGCTTGGGTACTGTCCTTTCTTGGACAAGGATCCCACTTATGATTAACCCCTATTGCAAGCATATGCAACTACAAAAGAAATATTAAGGTAAACCTAACCATAGCATGAAATTAGGGGATCCAAATCAGCCCCTTATGAAGCAACGCATAAACTAGGGTTTAAGCTTCTGTCACTCTAGCAACCCATCATCTACTTACTACTTCCCAATGCCTTCCTCTAGGCCCAAATAATGGTGAAGTGTCATGTAGTCGACGTTCACATAACACCACTAGAGGAGAGACAACATACATCTCATCAAAATATCGAACGAATACCAAATTCACATGACTACTAATAGCAAGACTTCACCCATGTCCTCAGGAACGAACGTAACTACTCACAAAGCATATTCATGTTCATAATCAGAGGAGTATTAATATGCATTAAGATTCTGAACATACGATCTTCCACCAAGTAAACCAATTAGCATCAACTACAAGGTGTGATCAACACTACTAGCAACCCACAGGTATCAATTTGTGGTTTTGATACAAGATTGGATACAAGAGATGAACTAGGGTTTTGAGAGGAGATGGTGCTGGTGAAGATGTTGATGGAGATTGACCGCCTCCCGATGAGAGGATCACTGGTGATGACGATGATGATGATTTCCCCCTCCCAGAGGGAAGTTTCCCCGGCAGAACAGCTCCGCCGGAGCCCTAGATTGGTTCTGCCAAGGTTTCGCCTCGTGGCGGCAGAGTTTCGTCCCTTAAGCTTTCTTATGGATTTTTCCAGGGTAGAAGCCTTCATATAGCAGAAGATGGGCACCGGAGGGCCAACAGGGGGCCCAGGAGACAAGTGGGGCGCGCCCAGTAGTGGTGTGGGCACGCCCCCCACCCTCCTGGCCAGGGTGTGGGCCCCCTCTGGTATTTTCTTCACTCAATAATTTTATTAATTCCAAAAATGACTTCTGTAGAGTTTCAGGACTTTTGAAGCTGTGCAGAATAGGTTTCCAATATTTGCTCCTTTTCCAGCCAGAATCCCAGATGCCTGCATTCTCCCTCTTCATGATAAACCTTGTAAAATAAGAGAGAATAGGCATAAGTATTGTGGCATAACGTGTAATAACAGCCCATAATGCAATAAATATCGATATAAAAGCTTGATATGAAATGGACGTATCACTCCTCACGAGCGGGAGGGCACCTAGTCCCCGTTGCCACCGGCGACAACAAGGATTTGCCTGGCCACGTCCTCGGGCGGCGGCGAGGGAGGCGGAGGATCAGAGGGGGATTCAGGGGCGATGGGATTTGGGGGCCTCCCATCTGCCGCACGGGGGCGACTCCATGCTCTCTGGTAAGTAGACACACCATTGAATGAGTGAGATACTTTATGTCTGTGTGTGTGAGTTACTTTATATGATCATGTGTTTGATCATACTATGCTTAATGCTTGTGCTTGAATGATGACATTATCTATCTCTTGTATGATCATTCACTTTGCCTTGATGATGAGTGCTTGTTCTTATTTCTTATCATTTTGAGCGCTCCACCAAGATGTATGTGACACTGAAGAGTAACCCATGATCCTATTTATTACGCATTTGCATTCAAAAGAAAATCTTAAATAATGCACAAATTTAGGGGGAGCTCTTACTTATCACATACTTGTTAAAGCGGCGATGTATTTCATTCTTATTATCATATGTTGTCGTCAATTACCAAAAAGGGGGAGATTGAAAGTGCAACTAATCCCTGGGTGGTTTTGGTAATTCTTAACAACATATAGTTCATTGAACTAATACTCTTTCAGGATGATCATTTCAGAAAGTTGAATGATTGGCATAGCATGGACTAGAGATGTGGATCCCTCAAAATGCTAAGGACACATATTGGCAAAAAGCTCAAGACTCTATATTTTCATTTTAGTGATCCAAGATCACATTGAGTCCATAGGAAAGCCAATACTATTAAAAGGAGATGAGGTGTTGCTTAATGGCTTACTTGCCATTACCACAGAATGCTGCTAACGCGACACTACGATTAGAGTCCCTTCGAGAAACTGTGTGCGATGCAGTAATCGCAAACTGTGGTGTCAGAGAACTGTCAAAAATGTCCTAAACGTTTGCGATGACGGATGCATCAAACACGGTTTAGATTTTAGTTGCGTGTGCGATACAGGGCATACGGTTCAGTTCAATTAACTGTTTGAGATGAGGTGGAACAAAAGAAACCAGCAGCCAGATGAAGGCGTGTGCGATACACAACATACGGTTCACTAGGATGAACTGTTTGTGATGAGGCAACACAAAAGAAACGGCCAGGCAGATCAAGGTGTGTGCGATATATGGCATGCGGTTCACTCAGATGAACTGTTTTGCGTTCAGACAAGAAAACAGAAACGGTTCAATATAACAAGGTGTGTGTGATACATGGCAAACAGGTCTGTAATCAAAAATGTGTGTGAAGACCCATAATAACATAGACGATTGCTTCCAATAAGACGTATGTGATATGCTCTGTCTACACAACATTTCTGGGCCAATGGGGGACGGGCGGTCATCCGAATACGCCATAAGGATGCGAAGAGGCGTCCTATATTAGGAAGTACTAGTTGTTCCACCTGTAGCTCATCTAAGGGAACTCTCAAGTTAAGTGTGCTCAGGCTTGATCAGCCATGGGACTGGTGACTGGATGGGAAGTTGTGTTGATGTTAAATTAACTGATAGGGTGGGTCATATTAGTCAAATGACCAAAATGACCCATTCCCTCAGCTAATTTAACCTCAAGGTCCTTGTTTTTCATTTTTTAACATATGTTAAAGAAAGTCTACTGCATTACTTTTTGGCAATATGTATACGTGGCATACAGTTCATCCATCCGACCTGTTTGTGATTGAATACGCCATGCGTGTTGTGCGCAAACGCTTGCTAGTGTACAACCGTTTGTGATATATGAATTCATCACCAACGGGTTCCCTAGTATGGTCCGTGTTCATCTCATAATTTTCTACTTCTTGTGCTAGCTCGATGTTCCTTTATATTGTAAGTTTCCATTAATAGATGGCGTTCTATGGACACGCCACCATTTCCGGCCATTTCCTCACCTATTTCCCGCCACCCAGCGATATTGAACATAATCCTAGGCGCCGCGCGACGCACGGAGGCAACAAGCACAACCTGTAGCACATCCACTTTTTCCAAGCATGCCAACGCACCAAAGCGCCACCTCTACCATCAACCTCGTCGACGAGGAAAATCAGAAGGCGCGACGGCCCGTCGAGGCTGCGGCGCTCCCTGGCAACATGATGGGCGACGCCATGATGCGCGTCATCGCCAGGGTTGAGAGGCTGCAGCTCGCCACACAACATGATCGATGGCGCGTCGCAAAGTAAGCTAGGCGCATCCGCGCCAATAGGCTGCGGCTCGCCGCACGACGAGAGCTTTGGAGCGCCGCAGAGTGAGAGGGGCGGTGCGCCGCAAAGCAAGAGCGGATCCATCTGCGCTTGCCTGCTGTCGACAGGGCATCGCAAATGGGTACACGTCCCGTCAGTACCCCCATTCCTCGCCAGGAGTGGGCACAGGCCTTCTGCACCGTACTTGCACCGGATGCCCTCCGCGCCGTACTTGCACCAGAGACCGCCGAGCCGTACTTGCACCAGAGGCCGCCGCGTTGTACTTGCACCAGAGGCTGTCGCGCCGTTCTCCTTGTCCACGGCCCGCTCGATGCCAACGCGCTGGTTGGTAGGCTCGACCGTATCCTTGGCACAGGTGTCCACCTAGGCTCGAGGTGGTGATCTCCAATGAAATAGCGAACTTGGAGCTCGAGATCGCGCTCCAGATGTACCGCGAGCGTGTCGACCGCTTGGATGAACGCCTGCACGAGTTCAGGCAGAGCCAAGAGCTAGCGTAGGCAAGGTCTGTTGGTCATAGTCTCATGGACGCATTTTATTTTGTTGAGTCGTTTCGACGTGGATAGCTATGTATTCACAGCAATTACACTATTGCACTGTTTATTGCTCTGTTTCAATGTGTGTACTCTTTTTTTCCATTTTTATATGTTCCGTTTCAATGTGTGTTTATACGCTTTCCATCCTGTATATGTGGATGATAATAGATAGATTCAAATTAGTATACAAAACCAGATAGAAGATGGAATTCATAATATACATAATATTAATTGTTAATTAGTTCATCATAGAATATATATAATATCTTCACATATACGTGATGATACTTAACTACTAGGTACAATGCATAAACTCGAAAACGAATAATACTAAAACTAATAATCTGTGGCGCCTGGATAATTAAGCTACAACAACCCTCTGCTAATGATGACACGTCACTTTGATTACTGTTGCTAATCTCGCGTTGATTCGAAACCGATTCAAATTCAAATTTAAAACAAAGGGTAACAACAAAAGTTTTCAAATATTAAAACTAAATTGTTCGGGTTGTGCCAAATAATGCATAGGTACTTATGATGGAGAAACCACATTTTTATAGAAGACTTAAATGCACTTAAGTAATTAAAACAATAGGTAAAACAATTAAATAAATGCCTTTTTGATTTATAAAATACTAAACTATTTTATTCAGGGGTAAAACTTTTTGTGGCAGTAGTTGGAACTATAACTCTATTTTAGCTGGGGTTTTCTTTTGGTAAAACTATAAACTATTAAGAAATAAAAGGAAATAGGAAAGAACAAGTAGAAAAAAAATATATAACATAGTAGATAAAAGGCCAAAAGGCCCCCCTCCCACCGGGCCTCGGCCCTGCCACATGCCAGGCCGGCCCATCCCCACTCCCTTAACCCCATGGTGCCGAAACCCTAGGCACCGACACCCCCACTCTCCCCCCACTCACACCCCCACTCTCCCTCTTCCCCGATCCAATCGGGATCGGGCTTGAACGCCGCATCCCGTGCGCCTCCTACACCCCCCCGGCCTCGCGCGTCCCGCCGGCGACCTCACTGGAGCCCACCTCGCCGGAGGCCCCATCTCGGATCTGGTCTCCCTCCGTCCCATGAGTCCCGCGCCTGCCCCTCTGCTCCGCACGTCGTCGCCCCTGCCCGACCGCCTCAACACCGACGGCCTGCGCCTCATATCCACCTCTCCGACCTGCCATGGCCTCCCCCGAGCTCACGGACCTCCCCTGCCGCTCGATGTGAGCCCCCCCTCGATCTCCCCGTTTCCTTCTTTCCGTTTCTTCGTCGCCGGAGTTCGCCGCACCACAGCGTCGAGAGCTCGTTGGGCGCCTGTGCTCACCACCGCAGGCCGCACACACGCACGGTCGCGCCGGGGCACACCACCTGGCCGTGGCCATCACACGCACGTCTCGCCCAGCGCGCCCCTTCTAGCACGCGCGCCCGAGCTTGGCTGCGCGCTCCTCGGCCGCACCCGATTGCCATCGCCGCTACCCGCAGCTGCTCGTTCGCCGATGGCGGCCCGCGCCCGCATCCCCCGCTCAACAACCGATCCCCACACCTCCATGTCGGCGCTCGGCGCCGCTCCCCGCACTCCATGGCTGCCGGCCCCTGTCGTTCGCCTCCGGCGGTGGCCTCACCCCCTTGGTGCGTGCTTGAACCCAGTCGCACCAGTGGCTGCCTGGGCCACTGCCCAGTGGGGCCCCCTCACACCCCTGTTAAAAAAAGAATAATTAATTAATTTAATAATTAATTAACTTAATTAATGTTGCTTAATTAACCAATTAACTATCTAATTAGCCTAACTAAACCTGTTAGTTAACTAGACAGTCAATGACAGGGGGCCCCACCCCCTGTTGACCAGTCAAAGTTTGACTGGTCAACTGGGTCCCCCTGGTCCCACTTGTCAGCCAGTGTACAATTTTTGTGTACACTGTGCTGGGTACATGTAGCATTTGAACATTAATTTCGAATTAAAATAAATTAGAAAATGAATTAAAACTTTGAAAAGTAATATAAAATAATCGTAACTCGGATGAAAATACTTTGTACATGAAAGTTGCTCAGAACGACGAGACGAATCCGAATACGCAGCCCGTTCGTCCCTAGCATAGCGAACCTGCAACATTTCACCTCCGGTTCATCTGTCCGAAAACGCGAAACGCCGGGATACTTTCCCGGATGTTTCCCCCCTTCGTCGGTATCACCTACTACCGCGTTAGGGCACACCTAACACCGCGTATTTCCATGTTACGCTTTGTGATGCTTTGATTGCTTTGTTATTTATTGTGGTCCCACTCCATTACTTCTTTCCGGTAGACCCTGAGACTGCCGGCGACCCCAGTTCGACTACGGAGTTGACGACCCCTCCTTGCCAGAGCAACCAGGCAAGCCCCCCCCCCCTCGATCACAAGATATCGCCTATTATTCTCTCTACTGCTTGCATTAGAGTAGTGTAGCATGTTACAACTTTCGGTTAATCCTTTCCTGCTGCATAGCCAGACATTGTTGCTACAATTGTTGATACCTTTACCTGCTATCCTAATGCTTAGTATAGGATGCTAGTGTTCCATCATTGGCCCTACACTCTTGTCCATCTGCCATGCTATACTACTGGGCCGTGATCACTTCGGGAGGTGATCACATGCATATGCTATATACTATACATTACTTATGATACTGTTCGGAGATGGGGGCTGAAGGGGTAGGTGGCTCCTTCCCGGTAGAGGTGGGCTTGGGTTCCCGACGGCCCCCGACTGTTACTTTGTGACAGAGCGACAGGGCAGGTTGAGACCAGCTAGGAGAGAGGTGGGCCTGGCCCTGGTTGGCGTTCGTGGTTACTTCATAATAATACGCTTAACGAGATCTTGGTATTTGCTCTGAGTCTGGCCACTGGCCTATACGCACTAACCAACTACGCGGGAACAATTATGGGCACTCGACGTCGTGGTATCAGCCGAAGCCTTCTTGATGTCAGCGACAGAGCGGCGTGCGCCGGATTGGACCGTAAGCCTGCGCTTGTATTAAGGGGGCTAGGTCTGCTTCCGGCCACGTTCGCAACATGCAGGTGTGCAATGGGCGATGTGCCCAGACCCCTACACGCATAGGATTTAGACCGGCGTGCTGACCTCTCTGTTGTGCCTAGGTGGGGCTGCGACGTGTTGATCTTCCGAGGCCAGGCATGACCCAGGAAAGGGTGTCCGGCCAAAGGGGATCGAGCGTGTTAGGTTATGTGGTGCACCCCTGCAGGGAAGTTTATCTATTCGAATAGCTGTGTTCCTTGGTAAAAGGACGGCCCGGAGTTGTACCTTGACCTTATGACAACTAGAACCGGATACTTAATAAAACACACCCAGACAAGTTCCACAGACAACCCTGTGATCGCTTTTCCACAGGGCGACGAGGGGAGGATCGCCGGGTAGGATTATGCTACTCTCTTCTACATGCTCTAAGACGGAGGCTGCCAGAAGCGTAGTCTTCGATAGTGTAAGTGCATCTAGTGCCCCTTAGTGAATTTGGTGTATTGAAGACTTATAGGTTAAGGGACTAATGTGTTTATGAGTGTACAAAGGTCTATAAGTCTATGAGGAGTTTGATATTTACAGAGAAAGTCAACCCCTAAAAACGAATATCTTCGACTGAAGATTTTGGTATTCCTGAAGACTTTCATGAAGACTTTGAAAGTGAAGAAATTGGTGTGTCCGTGAAGACTTGATATTCATTCAAGGAATATGAAGCTTCAAGACTTTCGTTTTCATAGTTTTGTCTTTCTCCTTCTTGAGTCATAGGAAACACCGTACTGTTAAAGGGGGTCGAGGAAATACTAAGGAAAAATTTCCATGTGATGCTCAACTCAAAATCCTACACCTACCAATCCCTTCGAGTGAAGCCATAGGAAATCTCATACAGTTCAGTCAATTTCTTCAGTGACAGAGACGAAGTTCTTCTGGTCGTTGAGGAATTTGTTCTGACTGAGGAGTTAGGAATTTGCCAGTGCGGATTGCCTACACAGTGAGGAACATGATAGCCTTGAGGAATTTTAGAGTCAAAATTCCGACCGTTGCTGTGCTGCACGCCAGCTATCCCAAAATATCTTATCCACCTAACGGTCATATCATCGAAGGGCATTTATGTCTTATCATCTCGGGCTGCTCCCTAGGCTATAAATAGCCGCCCCCTACAACCACTAGCTGGTTGGCTGCTCCGAGAGAAACTGACACTTGTCATTTGAGAGCAACCCATCCTCCGAGGACTTTGAGCGATAATCATCGAGTGAGGAAAAACCCAAACCCAAACACCTACAAACCCAAAGTGATTGAGCATCATTGAAGAGAATGATCCTGCATGGATCCAACGCTTGTTACCTTTGAAGACTGTGCTTCTTCCAGACGGTTAGACGTCATGGTCTAGAGCATCCAAGAGAAATTGTGGATCGCCGAGTGACCGAAGTCTGTGAAGGTTTGGAAGTCGCCTGAAGACTTACCACGAGTGATTGGACGAGGTCTGTGTGACCTTACTTGAAGGAGAATACGGTGAGGACTTGTTGTCCTGAGCTGCGTGCTCAGCGACTGGGTGTCCGGGACTGTTTGTCCTCGAGTTTAAATTCTCAGCCGCTCCAACCAGACGTACAACTGAGACAGCAGTTGGAACTGGTCTGCCAAATCATTGTCTTCACCAACCTTACTGGTTCTATTTCCTCAACTCTTTCATTTCTTCATTACTCTGTTGAGTGATTGTTCATATCTGTGTTTGAAGACTTTGACTGAAGACTTTCTCAATTTCCTCGGTTCAATTTCTTCAGTTTGTTTGTCTTCATCTTGTGTTATCTTGTGTTTACGCTTTCTGTACTCTGTGTTTGTCTTCATTTCATCATGATGACTACGTGTGTATTCTGTCATGCTTACTTCTGAGTAGTTATTCTGCTGCAAGTAGTTCTTCGCTAAGGAATTTCCTCACCGGCAAATTCCTCAGTGAAGAATTCATAAAAATTGCCTATTCACCCCCCTCTAGTTGATAGAACGCACTTTCAATTGGTATCAGAGCAAGGTACTCCCTTGTTCTATGTGATTTTGGTTTAACCACCTGGAGTTCTAGTTATGTCGACCGCAGGTATGATCAAGGTCTCTGCTGGGTGTACTACCTTCGATGGCACGGACGACCCCTACTGGAAGAATAAGATGTGAATGCATCTTGAAGCAATTGACAATGATCTCTGGTACGTTGTGGAAAATGGTGTTCCCTCAGTCACACCTTCCCTGAATGCTGCTGATGTGAAGAGATTCAAGCAACTCGATTCTCAAGCGAAGAATATCATATGTGGTCATCTAAGTAAATGGCAGTATGGTAGAGTGAGTGCTTTGGAAACTTCTAAGCTTATCTGGGATAGGCTCTCCAAAGTAAACGAAGGAGTCTCAACTCAACGTGACTCTTGTGTTGACGTTCTTCGCAATCTCTTCAACCGCTTCAAAAGACTCGACAATGAAAATGTCCAGCAAACCTTCGATCGCCTTACTGATATCTCAAATGAGCTTCAAGCGCTCGGTGCCACTGACATCACCGACCATGAGGTGGTGAAGAAATTGTTGAGATCACTCGATTCCTCATTTGACACTCTGGCACTGATTATTCAAGAGCGTGCTGATTACAAGTCACTAGATCCCGCTGATATCCTCGAGAGGCTAAATACTCATGAGTTCCAGCTTGCTGAAAAGAGAGATCTCTATGGTTCAAGCTATGGCAAAACACGTGCCCCGAAGGCCAAGGCAGTGTCTGAATCTGAATGTGAAGATTCTGGTAGTAGCCTTGGTGATCCTGTAGAATTGAGCAAGGAGCTAGCACTGCTCGTGAAGAAGTTCCAGAAATTCTCAAGACGTGGTCGCTTTGGAAAATCTTCAAGGAGCAGTGATTCCTCATCAAGTGACTATAAGAGAAGGCTATGCCACAAATGCAAGAAGCCTGGTCACTACATTCAAGATTGTCCTCAGTGGGACAAGGAATTAAAGAAGAAGAAATACAGGGATTATAGTTCTGATGATGCCAAGAAGAAGAAGAAGAAATCTTCAAAGTCTTCATCATCAAAATCCTCAAAGTCTTCATTCCATAAGAAGAGCAGCTCCAAGAAGGCTCGGGCATTCATTGTCAAGGAAATGGATTCTGAGGCTGAATCTGAGGATCCTGAGGAAGAGGAGGCATCCGAGGAGTCTGAGTCAGGTGTGGCAAGTCTAGCTCTTGCTACCGCATTTGTCACCAAGTCTATCTTCAACTCTGAAGAAAATGGCAACACCAACAACGTTGATGAAGGCAATGACGACTACGCTCCGACCTATTGCTTCATGGCAAAGGCTGCTAAGGTAACTAAATACCCCTCCTCTGAATCAAGTGAGGATGAATCTGATGAAAATCTTAAGCCTAGCTACTCTAAACTTGCTAAGATTGCTGTGAAACAACAAAAGGCTATTGAAAAACTTCAAAACATGCTAGACAAAAGTGATGATATGTTGGGTGATGAAATGGACCGCACTAAAGACTTAACTGAAAATCTTCAGAGACTCCAGTCTAAGTTTGACAACCTTCAAAGTCATCATAAAACTCTCTTATCAGATCACGAGAAGCTTTCTTATGAATTTCTTCAAAGAAAGCAAGATCTTGACAAGCTAAGAGTGAGTTATGAAGATCTTCAGAAGGAGCACGATTCATTACTTGCTCAACAAATCAGCGCTACTCAGGAAGAATTTGATCCTCCATGATTAAAGTGCATTGAACGTGAATCTGCTAATTCTTCACCTGAATGTTCAAATGCTTCAAATGTTACAAGTTCTTCACCTGCCTCTGCTATCACTAATTCCTCATCTGAGGACATTGCTAGTATCACTAACGATGCAGGGCTGAAGGAATTGTATATGACAGGCATGTACAAAAGCTTCAAAGGGCATCAGACTCTTTGTGATGTGCTTAAACACCAGATCCTCAATAGAAACCCTAGGAAAGAGGGTATTGCTTTTGAGAGAAAGCTCAATGCTGATGGAACATATTGGAAGCCTGAGCAGTACCCCAAAACCTCATGGGTTGCTGCAAAGGGACCTCCAGTTGATCCATCTAACTTATCTGACTTTACATGTGAATCTCCTCATTCTTCTGATGAGTCATTTGACTCCAACTATAAACTGTTCAAAAATCAGAATGGTGAAGTATTTGCTAGCACTACTAGGGAAAACCTTATACACTGAAATTTAGCAACAGCGCGGGTCAAAAAGCACGCTAGTGCTATATAGCAGTAGCGATTGAAGAAAAACCGCGCTACAGATACAACCTTAGCAGTAGCGCTTGTTGTTGCAAAAGCGCTACTACTAATATTCCCATTGGCAGAATGATAGGCTACGCATAGCAGTAGCGGGCTTCAAAGAAACGCGCTACCGCTAGGGCATAATTAGCAGCGCGTTTCCTAAGAAGAGCGCTACTACTAAGGGAAATAAAATAAGATGAAAAACAAATAGAAAAGTAAGTGAAAATGAAAGAAATAGAAAAAGGAGAAAGGAAAAAATAAAATGTAAAGCAAAATAAATGAAAAAGCAAAAAAGCGGAGGAAGGCATAGCAGCAGCGTGTGTTTGTAAGAGGCGCTATAGCTAACGTAGCTGCAGCGCGTGTCCTAGACCCCCGCTATAGAAACAGAAAAGGAAATTAAAAAAGGAAGAAATTTACATAGCTATAGCAGCAGCGCGTTTTGCAAAAACCGCTATAGCTATCTTAGCTATAGCGCGTTTTGCGAAACGCGCTACCGCTAAGTTTGACTTAACCAAAAAACCGTTTCCCCACGGCCACTTCTCACCCGAATCCCTCAATCCATCCCGCGCGCCGCCGTCTCCCTGATTCACCGTCGCCCCACTTCGCCGCCGACGTCGACGCCACCAGAGCCGTGCACCGTCGACGACACCGGAGCCGCCCCCAACGCCACGGAGCCACGCGGCCTCGTCAACGCCACCGGAGCCGCCGTCCACGCCACCGGATCCTTCCTTGCCACAACTGCCTTCCTCGCCATCAACGGAGATGCCCCTGCCTCCCTCGCCGTCACCGGAGACGCCCCTGCCTTCCTCGCCACCACCGGAGCCATCATCTGTAAGCCCCCACCCCTCCTCTCTCTCATGCATAGGTTAGCCAGTTTAATTATGTTAATTATCTAGGTTAGGGCAAAAATTTAGTTAGGGCTTTGACAGAGAAGTAGTTAGGTTAACTAGTTTAATTAGGTTAATTATCTAGGTTAGTGCAAAAACTTAGTAAGGGCTTTGACAGAGAACTAGTCAGGTTAACTAGTTTAATTAGGTTAATTATCCAGGTTAATTAGTGCAAAAAGTTATTTTAGGCTTTGACAGAGAACTAGCTGCATTAACTAGTTTAATTAGGGTTAATTATCTAGGTAAACTAGATTAACTAACTAGGCTAAATAGGTAGGTTAATTAGGTTCGTTAGATTAACAAGCTAGGTTAAGTAGATTGCTAGGTTAGAGGAAAATTTTATTTTAGAGCATTAGGTCAGAAGGGTTAGAGAAATGTAGTTCCTTTGCAATTTAATTGGGTTCTGTGTTTAGTGAGGTCATTTTGCAAAGGTTTTTGATTTTTGAAAAGACCACTATTTTTCAAGGAAAAGAATTGAGGCAAATTTTATTTTTCATTGAAGTGGTCATGTTATATCTTTTCATTGAAGTTGTTCGATTGTGCCCAAGTGGCTTTGTTGTTTCCAGGGAATGATGCTGAGTGGCCTATGTTTTGCCGGAATGTTGATTCATTTCTGTTCTGGCAAATTTCAGGTTCTCGATTGGTCCACTTTTTAGCAAAGGTCATGCCGAAATTTCCCGTGAATTTCGGCATGACTTGTGCTACAAACTAGGACATATCGAGTGCCCGGGATTGGCCGCACCAGGAAGGAGTCAACATTCCTGCAAAACAATAGTCCTTTTTTATGTCATTATTCATTTTATTAGGTCTAGAATTAATTGACTAGATTTAATCATAGGAAACATGGCTAGCAACGATGAAGGACAGAGTTCTGGTGATTGCGACGACGTCTACCGGGCGGCAGACGAATTTTTTAGCCTTACCGACGATCAATAGATGTTGTTGTTGGGCCCACCGGTGGCATTGGGGACTGAGACCAACACGCAGACCGGTGCTGAGACTGACACGCAGACCGGTGCTGAGACTGAGACCGGCGCTGAGATTCAAACTGGCATCGAGACCGGCACTGAGATCGGTGCTGCCTCGGGGACCGGAGCCGGTGTAGAACCGAAAGCAAATAGGCAACGGGTTCCTAAGAAACTCAGGACTACTAGACTGGTGGTCATGGAGGTGGGCGACGGCAATTTTGAGCCAAAGGCGCCCGAGGAAGTGCGTGCGTGCTACGGCAATCAAATAGGCTGCCTCATACGGACAACCGCCACCATCAACGATGAGAATCTAAAGAAGATAGAAAATATGAGGAGCTCCCTCCTAAAGAAGTTTCACCAGATATTCTTGTTCCCGGGCTGGAATGAGAAGGATTATGAAGATCCAGACAAGGACTCGACAATGAAGAAGATAAACAAACACGCCATGACCAAGTTTAGCAACGCGTTGGCCGCCTGGAAAAATCGAGTGAAAGCAAAGATCAACGACGGGGAACCCTACTCCGAGATTGTAAAGGATAGTCCAACAATCACGGAAGAGCAGTTTCAAATATTCAAGGAGGCTTGCAAGGCCGAAGCTGCCAAAAAAAGTCTAAGTACATGAAGGGGCTTCAAAAGAGGAACATTGGGACCCACCACCTCGTAAGTCGTGGTTACGGCGAAAAGAGGTCCAAATGGGCCAAGGAGGACACGGAAGCCGTGAGTCTGGGCATCCCAGACCCCTTGGCGGATTTCACCTTCCCGCAGGAGCGTGACGTCCTGAGGGCCCGGCACCGTTGGGACCCAGTGAAGAAGGTTTACGAGACAACACCGGTCATTACGGAGTTCATGAGACTGCTGGTAATTTTAGTTTCTGATCAATTCGACTGCACACGTTAGTCATATTTGTAAACGATCCTTGTGCCTTTTGCAGAGAGAGCAGCACCGGATTGCGGCCGAAAGCGACTCGCCGTCTGAGGCATTGGCGAGGCCCATGTGGGACACTCCATTCAACCGGGCGTTGAACATATTGAAACAACAACCGGTGGATACTTGACCGTCGTATGGACGTGTGCACGGTGTCGGAGACGGCGCCATGTGGAAGAAGTACTACCGTGAGACCACTGAGGAGAAAAAGGAAAGAAGGAGGTTAACTGAAGAAAGCATCGACAAGAAGGTTGAGATTGCGGTTGAGAAGAAATCATCTCAGACAGTCGCAGCAGTGGTAGCTGCCGCAAAACAGGCGATTGCAGATATATCTACTTCCTTGGTGATGGGCGTTTACACTTGGACAAGGCAAAATCCAGAAAAAAATGCAGAGGACTTTCCCCTTGCTGACTTCTTGGGAGCACTTGCTCCCGCACCGGCTCCCATACCTGCTCCCGCACCGGCTCCCGCACCTGCTCCCGCACCGGCTCAGGTACCTGCTCCCGCACCGGCTCCCGCACCGGACGTGCTCGGTGGTACCTCCTCTTTGGCTGACCTCGACGCCCTCACGGTATCTGCCACAACGGCCCCCTTCAATAGAAATGTATAATCTCCCGTTTTCGTTTCCTTTTGGATGTCTCACGTCGCAGACTTTTCTTTGCAGGCCGACGAAACCTCGTGCACCATATTGTACACCATCGGCGAACAGAAGGTGGACGTGGGGAAGGGGACGATAATGGAGCCGAAGGAACCATTGTTCCACAGCCGGTAGATCCCCCCGAATGTCTTCAAGGTTTCTGTGGCTAGTGTCAAACCGGGCCATGAGAATTTGCCTCCTCTAATACTAGTGGGGGATGATGACGAGACCCCGCGGCGGCTTGGTGATTGTTGCAATGGGTGGGTCCTGTTGTGGCCAAAGAGTCTGCTTCGTCTGGAGGCGGCCGGGAGCACACCCACGAGCACGCAGCCTCAACAAGGTATGAACATCAACACCCCACCTACCCAATTAGCGTCGGGTGTCGGGTTGGGTGATAGCAGACGGGGTAAGCAGGTGGCTCCATTAGTCGCTGATGACGTCACCATGGATGATGATGAGGATGACGATGGCGCTGAACAGTATGTCTATACTGGCGCCTCCTCAGGGTTTGAGCATCATGAGTTGGTGCCTGAATTACCGTCTCAACGTATTATGACGACCATCCGGTGGTAAAGAAGTCTAGGAAGAGAGCGAGGAAAGGCAAAAAAGCTGATTCTATGATCCAGCCGCCTCAGTAGCCTCGGCTTCAGGACCGTGTAGATATCCCCGATGCGGATAAAGGCATATCCCCGGTCGACCAATCCTACCTGAAACAGCGCTACGGGCCAGATTCGGCGATCTAAGGAGACTTCATGACGATGTGCTGCGGGTAGAGAAAGGCCTCATCGCCTCGAAAGATCCAGGATACCCACTCTACGTGGTTAACGTTCCGCGGCAAATGTCGTACGTCGACGGCTTCCCCGCGGATAAGTTCTTCCTCCGATTCGATTACATATTCGACATGTTTCACGTGAAGAAGCTGGATTTTACGTTTGTCCGCCTTTATGCCTTGCACATGAACTACATCATTGGGGTTGAGCAGATATGTTTTATCTGTGTCGCTGACCCTACTAGATGCACGAGGGCTTCTTGGGAGTCTGTGCACAGCATCGTGAATACGCGAGGGATTACATCGTCAGTTTCATGCTCGCCAATAAGGAGAAGGAGGCGATTCTCGTGCCTTATCATCTCGTGTAAGTCATCCGCACTGCTATCCTTCCTTCGATTTCAATAACTCATTTGCACGGTGGAGGCTAATTAATTTGAGGTGTACTTATTTTGCGCAGCGGCGGGCGCGCCGTCCTCATCATCCTCTACCCCCGATTCTCCCACACTCTTTACTTGGACTCGTCAAAGAACATTCACAAAAAAGATTACACCCACATCAAAGATGTTCTCGACAGTGCTATGTTTTACTACCAAGCAAGGGGTGGAGAGGTTAGGGACAAGAAGAGAAGGGGCGGCAGGGCCGCCTTCAGCCATAAGACCGACTTCTGCTGCATCCAACAACCTAACGATTCTCTTAATGATGGATTCTATGTCCTACACCACATGCTGGAGTACAGACGGGATCACTACAACCTTCACATGGCACCTAGATCTGGCGATGCCCATATTCTGCAATGGGCAAAGGACATAGCAGATATCGAGGATCATCGACTTTGAGTTGAGTTCTATAACATCCAGCGCGAACTTTCCCAAATCATCATGAATGAGGTCGTCGGAAAAACAGGGATGTTCCATGCAGAAGGACAAATGTCGCGGGAAGACGTCTGAACATGGATAGCCTCTCAGCGTCTCGACATGAAGCCTTTCACTAAGCTCGATGACTATCTCCCTGACATGGATGGATGGCATGACATGATGGAGTGATTGTCGATATATGACAATGTGTCCGTTTAGTCCATACGTTCTTTTATGACAAAACTTTGAGTTATGCACGGTGAAACTTTATTTGTGATGTAATTAAACCGTCCTCCTCCTCGACTAGCAAAAATCACTCTAATTAGGTCATTTTGGGTACGATGAACTTTGTTATTTATGCTTATGATATGTTGTTTCTATTTTTGCCAAGTCTATCTCTTTCTGTTGCTCAACTATATATGTTGCATATCATCGACTCATGTGACGATGCAGGTGCATAGATCATATGGCGAAGAAGTGCTATGCCAGGAGTATATATACGACAAGTGGCCGGAGTGTCAGGCCCAGGTGTACCGGTTTTCGGTTTCCGAGCGACACGCAGTACTTAGTTTAGGTTCACGCTAATGCGACAGAGGGATACGAACTCATGTACTCAAAGTGATAGCTATTCTCGCGTATATCATTGTTTAGATGCATGACGATGTATTTGCAAGTAATCAAGACTTGTATCGCTATTTTCGAGATTGATGACGAGAGACCACTTTGTGTTGGATGATGATTATGATGATGACATGATTTGATGAGACTAATTGTATGTATATGCTATGATTACATTTGTATGTGGATGATATGCTAAAGATTATTTTATAAAGCCTATTCAAATACAAAACAAATAAAAAACAAATATGCAGGAAAAAACTAATAAAACTAGTTGTAGTGAGGGGGGGGGGGGAATTTAGCAGTAGCGCCGACTTACCAGTAGCGCTTCCTGCTGAAAAGCGCTGCAGATAATATCAGTAGCGCCCTTTTTCCAAAGAGCGCTACAGCTATTCATCAGTAGCAGTAGCGTGGGTCAACAGGCGCTACTGCTATACGTTAGCTGTAGTGCCTTATTAGTAGCGCCGGTACCCGCGCTACTGAGAGGGCCAAAACCCGCGCTGCTGCTAGGCTTTTCCCTAGTAGTGTAGATATGTTGGCACTAACTGCAGGAATGGTTCCCCTATGAAGAAAATCTGGGTTCCCAAAAGTTATGTTGAAAGTCTTCAGGTGAATGTCCTCATGACACCACCAGTGAAGAATAGGAACCCCAGATCAAACTCTTCATATGGACCAAATTCTTCATATGGATCCAAGTCCTCATATGGACAAAATTCCTCACGTAGATCAAATTCCACAAATGGATCAAAGTCCTCATATGAACATCATCGTGCTAACCCTTTTGTTTCGCAGGGTAGAGATAAGGGCTATGAATATGTGCATTATTCTTCAAACCATTATGTTTATAAGTCCTCGAAGAATTTCTCTGCCTATTCATATGCTTACCCTAACCCCTCTTATGTGAAACGAAATGGTTTGGCCTCTATGCCACCATTCTCATATGGAGCTCGTAGAGTGATGAACTCTTTGCCACCCCTTCAGATGTGGGTGGTGAAGAAAAAGAACTAACTTCTTCCACAGGGTCAGGTCTCCAGACGTGCTTTAACTTCTGAAGAATTTGCTGGGGGCCTGACAAACTGCCTGAAAGGACACAGGCGAATCACGATGAAATGAACTTTCATTTCACACGTCCTCACACTGCTTATCTGTGCTATTGGTTGATGAAATTGAACTGATGAAATTGACGTCATATTCTTTACTGATGAAGTATATGAGTTCGTAAGATGCACTAATTCATCTGCAGGATGATCAGCCCAAAGCAAACGAATGGGTCCTCGATAGTGGATGTACAAATCACATGACTGGTGACAAGAACCTATTGATGGATGCTCCCTTAACACCGTCATATCTGAAGCATATCATCTTCGCTGACAAAGGCCAAAGTCAGGTATTGGGTCTAGGTAAGGTTGCGATCTCAAAGGATCGACACATGGACAAAGTCATGCTTGTCGAGTCCTTAGGATACAACCTCATGTCTGTCTCAATGCTTTGTGATCTCGATATGGTTGTTGTCTTTGGAAGATATCATTGTGTTGTGATCATGGAAGCTGACCATTCCAAAGTCTTCGAAGGCTTTAGGAGAGGAGATCTGTATGTTGTTGATTTCTCTACAGGACCACAACCAGCCGTGTGCTTACTGGCAAAAGCTTCAGAAGGCTGGCTATGGCATCGACGACTTGGTCACACAGGCATGAGGAATTTGCACACGCTTGCGAAGAAGAAGCATGTCATTGGCATTGAGAATGTCAAATTCCTCAAGGATCACTTTTGTGGTGCCTGTGAAGCTGGAAAAATGACCAAGGCCAAGCATCCAGCGAAGACTATCATGACCACTACTCGTCCATTCGAATTGCTTCACATGGACCTCTTTGGTCCTAATCATTACTCAGCAGTCACTAATTATGCATCTCTATATGGCTTTGTTATTGTTGATGATTACTCTCGTTACACGTGGGTACACATTGTTACTTACAAACATGAAGTGCAGGAAGTCTTCAAACGATTTTCCTCGAGGGCTTCAACCAACTTTGGTGTGAAGATCAAGCACATCAGGAGTGACAATGGAACTGAGTTCAAGAATTCCGGTCTTGATGACTATCTTGATGAACTTGGTATTACTCATGAGTTATCTGCTCCCTATACTCCTCAGCAAAATGGCGTTGTGGAGCACAAGAACAAAACTCTTGTTGAGATGGCTTGCACTATGCTTGATGAATACAAAACGCCTCGTCGTTTTTGGAAAGATGCAATTGATACCACGTGCCACATCATCAACAGAGTATCTTCACAAATTCTTCAAGAAGACTGCCTATGAACTCCTCACTAACAAGAAACCCAATGTGAGTTATTTCAAAGTCTTCGGTGCTAAATGTTGGATTAGGGATCCTCATCACAATGCTAAATTCGCACCGAACGCACATGAAGGTTTTATGCTTGGTTACGGAAAGGACTCGCACACCTACAGAGTCTTCAACAACGTTCTTCACAAGGTTGTTGAAACTGTAGATGTGCGGTTCGATGAGACTAATGGCTCGCAAAGAGAGCACCTACCTTGTGTGATAGATGAACCAGCACCTGAGGATTCTATCAAGTTCAAGGCGACTGAGGATGTCATTCCTACTGAAGAATCTGCTGAAGAATTCATTCCAGAACGTGAAGAACATCGAGCTGATGCACCTAAAGATAATGCTGAAGAAAATGGTGCTGAAGAAAATGCGGATCAAATTCCTCGACGACAACCAGCTCATCCTCGCGTTGCAAAAGAAGTGCAAGTTGAAAAGATCATCGATGACATTGAAGCACCAGGTCCTCTCACATGCTCAAAAGCTTCACATTTATCTATCTTTTGTGGGCACTATGCTTATGTCTCTATCACAGAGCCCACTAAGGTAGATGAAGCATTTCTAGAGCCTGAGTGGATTCAGGCCATGCAAGAAGAATTACATCAGTTCGAGCTCAACAATGTCTGGGAACTGGTCAAACGTCCAGATCCTCGCAAGCATAATATCATTGGCACAAAGTGGATCTACCGCAACAAGCAAGATGAAAATGGCCTTGTGGTGAGGAATAAGGCACGACTTGTAGCTCAAGGCTACACACAGGTTGAAGGAATTGATTTCGATGAAACTTTTGCACCCGTTGCTAGACTTGAGGCTATTCACATATTACTTGCTTATGCTAACCATCATAATATCACTTTATATCAAATGGATGTGAAAAGTGCATTCCTCAATGGTAAGCTTGAGGAAGAAGAATATTTTGCTCAACCCCAAGGCTTTGAAGATACAAAGAATCCTGACAGAGTATTGAGACTCAACAAGGCCCTCTATGGCCTCAAGCAGGCCCCTCGGGCGTGGTATGATACTTTGAAGGAATTCTTCGTGAAGAATGGCTTCACACCCGGTTCACTCGACTCTACTCCCTTTACTAAATCTTATGATGGTGAACTGTTTGTGTGCCAAATATACGTTGATGATATTATCTTTGGCTGTACTGACCAACGTTATAGTGACGAATTTACCTATATGACGAGTGAAGAATATCAAATGTCTATGATGGGAGAGTTGAAATTCTTCTTAGGTCTTCAAATTCGTCAACAGCACAATGGCATATTCATATCTCAAGAGAAATACCTCAAGGATGTTCTGAGGAAATTCGGCATGCAAGATTGCAAAGGAGTCAAAATTCCTATGCCCACAAATGGCCATCTATGCACTGATGAAAATGATATTGACTTCGATCACAAGGTATACCGCTCCATGATTGGTTCTTTATTGTACTCATGTGCATCTAGGCCAGATATAATGCTTAGTGTTTGCATATGTGCACGATTACAAGCTACACCGAAGGAATCACACCATAAGGCTGTGAAGCATATTCTTCGATATCTAGCTCACACACCAACACTAGGACTATGGTACCCCAAGGGCTCTACTTTTGATCTCATTGGATATTCTGACTCTGACTATGCTGGTGATCGTGTGGACCGCAAGTCAACATCTGGTACTTGTCATTTCCTCGGACAATCTTGGTCTGTTGGTCCTCGAAGAAACAGAACAGCGTATCACTGTCTACTGCGGAAGCTAAGTACATTGCTGCTGGTTCTTGCTGTGCTCAATTGCTGTGGATGAAGCAAACTGTCAAGGACTACGACATCAATGTGAAGAATGTGCCTCTCTACTGTGACAATGAGAGTGCCATCAAGAATGCTCACAACTTAGTTCAGCAGTCGAAGACAAAGCACATTCAGATTCGTCATCATTTTCTTCGCGATCATGTGTTGAAGGGCGACATCTTTATTGATCATGTGAAGACTGAAGAACAACTAGCCGATATCTTCACAAAGCCCTTGGATGAGAAGAGATTTCGCAAGTTGTGGTGTGAGCTAAATATCTTAGAATCATTGAATGTTCCTTGAAAAGGACACATATCCTGAAACTTATGCTAAATTGATGTCTTAGATGTGCAACACATGAAGAAACGTTTTTCTTCAATCAATGAATAACAACATTCTAAGTGTGAAGAAATTAATGAAGAATTTGATTCTCAGAACCCTACAACAATTGTACGCGGTGCTGAAACCATCATTCTTATACGGTGGGTCACGCCACCACCAAAGTTGAAAATCTTCAATTTGAGTTTTTCCTCAGTTTTTGAAATTCTTCAGTTTTTCAAATTCTTCAACTTTGCCAAATCTTCACCGTTTCCGTCGTTTTTCTTCGTTGGCTATATATATATATATATATATATATATATATATATATATATATATGTGTGTGTGTGTGTGTGTGTGTGTGGGGGGGGGGGGGGGTTTATGTCCTCTACAGCATTCACTTACTATTTCTTCAAGTTGCATTTTCTGCTAAGTGAATTTGATCGGACCGTTCCCCCTCTATGCTATACTCAACCCAATCTATTCACAAAATCTTCATGTGCGTTCTATTTGAAACTTGTTCAAAATCTTCACTGTGTCCTTGTCAGCTGAAGAAATTGCGAACGAAACTTTAAAACTAATCTTATCCAAATATTCGGTTTTGCCGCTCAAACCGTTCCGCATCCCACGATAGACTTATCTATTCACCCACGATCTAACACGATCTGCACCTTTCAGTATGTGGGTGACACATGTCAATTGAATGAGAAGGGTCAGGGGAACGTTCGTCCTAAATCTTCGGCGAACAGTTTTTCACTGTGACTATAAATACCCCCTCACCCCTTCCTCACTTCCTTTACTCCGCTCGACCGCTCTCTCTCTCGCTCGAGCTTCTCAACCCCTAGCGCCACCGCTACTACATCGTCGCCGGTGAGGAAGAGCTTCACTGCCTCGACCTCGTCGCTATCGTACTCGCGCCGGCCGCGGAAATCTTCACTCCGCCGCCACCGTAGTTGTCTTCCTCCGCCGAGTTAGGGCATGGAAGATCTGAACTGATGAGCTTCAAATCTACACTTCTCAGTTCGTTGTGTTCTTCATCCAGGGTAATTAAAAGTTACTTTTACTGCCCTCTTTGATTCAAATTTTCTCTACAAAATCTTCAAAGGTGTTTTATTGTTCAAATCCTCACACACAAAACACCTCACTAGTCATCTGTTCTTGATTCGTTTCTCTAAGCATCATTTTTCTTCAAGATTCCTCAATTGTGTGGATCTTCGATCTATACAACTCTGGAACTTAAGACAAAGAACGCTTAGTGAAATTCTTCAAGGCTCATATGGTCAAATTCCTCAAACTTGTTCTTTTTGAAAAACCTTCTGAGAACGCATATGACCTCTTCAAATTCCTCGCAACTATACTCTGTTCACAGGTACTCATGTCCGCTACTGAATCACTAGATTCTCATCAACTTAACTCATTTGCAGCGTTACTCGAAGAAAAGTTGCATACTTCTTTAGAGAATTCGATTGTTCAAATCCCTCAACTAAAGAATATGGAAGACGGTAAGAAACCACAGAAAGGAGGAAAGTGGCCTGAGGTCATGACTGCATTTGAAATACCTGAGGACATCTCTGCTGACTATTGCACACCTGATGAGGCTAAGTTCGGAAAGGAAAACAAAAATCAGCGTAAGGTGCGCATACAGAGGATTGAAAGGAGATGGGCAAGAGAATGGAGGGAGTACAGATATGTAACTCCAAAGTATATGAAGAAATTTGCTCTAAATCCTACATGCCCAAGATCTCCATTGGCACCTGGCCAAGAAGCTGATCCCACCAGCATCAAGCGTGGTGAGGATTTCCCTGAACAATGGGCCAAACGCCAAGCCAAGTTGGCAAAACAAGCCAAAGAAGCAGTGAGGAAATTCAATGAAGACTCTGCAACTGCTGCTGCCACTGAGGCCTCTGTCAGGCCTAGAAAATCAATGGCAAAGAAGCCCGCTCACAAGCCAAGTGCTTCACCAACTGTGCCCTCACGGCCAGGTTCCTCAGCAATGCCCTCACGGCCAGATTTTTCAAAGCCCTCACGGCCAGTTCCTCATGCTGCTCCTGCTCCTCCAAAGTCCTCAGCTCCTCCCCCAAAGTCCTCAGTTGCTCCGGCAAAGTCCTCAAGATCTGTACATCTGGCCACGTGCCAAAGGACTGCAAGCATCTCTATTGCCTCTGGTGTCTCAGCAAGTTCCTCAGCTGCACCAAACTCTTCATCAGGCCCCACTCTGCTGAAGACAAAGGCAACAACTGGTCGAGGTCCTCGGCCAAATCTGAAGAAGAAACAGGTTACCTTCCAAGTGCCATCTGACGATGAAGATGATGATGACCTTGCAGAAATCATCAGAGACAGGCAAGAAAGGGCCGCTAGAGCCAAAGGCACAAATGTGCCACTGCTTTTGGATCCAAAGGCGATCCTCGACTACATTGATCTCTGGAACAAGGACCCAAACACTCCTATGCCTGATTTTCATTTCACTCCTGGCCAAAGTCACATGCTGACCCATTTCATCACTGAAGTGAAATGGAAATTTGAGAAGGCTAGACAAATCAAGAAGGCTCAGTTCAGGAAAGAGAAGTTCCTGAGGAAAAACGTTGTCAAAATGACAGCTGATGAACTCCTCAAGATCCAGTCTGAAATCAAAGCCCTCAGCGATGATTTCAATGCTTATTATGCTGATTGGCAAGGAGCCAAAGTCAGGTTCGTTAAACTGACTGAGAAGTTCACCAATGTTGCAGCCCCATCGCAACAAAAAATTCCTCAAGCTGAAGCCTCTACTCAGCAAACTGAAGAACATGCCAGCACCGCTGATGACTTTCAGGCTGCTGATGAAAATGCTAGTTCTAGGGCTGGTGACTCCATTCCAGCCGCTGAAGACATTGCCAGGGCATCCACTAGTGGTGCGCCTGAAGAAAATGAAGAAGTCAGGGCAACTGCATCAGTTGCGCCTGAGGAAATTCAAACAGATCCCTCAGCTCCTCCTGCGCCTACACCAACTCCTACCCTTCCATCTGCATCAGATGTGAGGAAGACCAAGGTTGCAGAGAGAGCTGCAGTGAAGAAAAGGAAAGCATCATCTGCTTCAGATTCTTCAGCTTCGAAGAAAATGAAGCCTATGACCAGCTCACTTGAAAATCCAATTGATGTTGTTCCGATTTCCACCCTGCCATCAAAGGACATTGTTCCTTTTGGTGAAGAATATGTGATCCCTAGCAGATCTAATGAAGAAAATCATTCTGCTGCTTCATTAGAGCAGATTGATGAAGAAATTAAAGTGGATGTGATCCCTTTAACGCCTGTTGCTTCCTCGCCAATGCCTCAGTTCACAGCTGAAGAGGCTGGCGTTGAAGAAATTGAATATGAAGACGTGGATATTGGATGCACTACGCCTGTGATGAATGATGACTTTTGGGAAAGTCAGCATCCCAATTCTCCACTCTTCACCCCAATACAACAAATACCTCAGTCCCCTGCACCAACTGATCAAATGGGCTCTAAAGAAACTCGTCCTACCTCATTTGTGCATGAAGAAATTCCAGCCACTAGTGCTGAAGAAACTGCTGCTGCTGATCCTTTGAACACGGAGACTGCCATTGAAGAGGAACCAGAAATTCCTCAACCCGAAGAACCAGAGATTGCGATTCCTGAGGTTGTGATGCAACTCACTGACACTCCTCTGCCCAAGCCAAAGGATCCATTCTCAAAGAAGCAAAAGTTCAAGGCTGCAGATTTCTTCAACGAGCATGTGTTCTTCACTGACTACAATCCCTTTGATTCTGCTCGCATAAGGAAGAGGCGTTTCTGGACTGCTAGTCAAGCCAATTTCTATTCTTCAGTGCTATTTAACAAAAACAAAGTCTTCGATCATGAACACATCCTCACGTGGACATGGAATCTCTACCAGGCTTCGAGCCAGTCCTCAGTGTTCTTCACGATGCTGGATTGCTGGATTGCTGCACTGACATCTGTGATTGGAATGAAGAACTCATTCTTCAATTCTATGCAATGCTGCACATCACAGGAAATTCTGAAGATGTGAACTCATGGGTGCTGGACTGGAAGTCAAAAAATACTCACTACAAGGCACCAGCAACTGAATTGCTTCGTGCCCTCCTACTCAGTCCTCCCCTTGAAGGTGTTCGTTGCATCTACAACGAACCTGAGCTTACAAATCATTACATGCAAGTGCTGATGAAGCCCTTGAAGCCAGGGCAAGCCCCTCGAACCAAACTCCTCATCAAGGAATTACTGTATGTACCACGGACTGTCTATCGCATTCTGACGAAGACAATGATTCCTATCAAAGGCCACGAGTCAAATGATGAAGAAGTCGTTGGCATCATGAAGAATATGCTTTTCAATATCATTCATTGCGTTCCCGTCAACTTCCATGATTTCTTCATGAGGACTCTGGTGAATATTGCTATGTCACCATTTGAGCTGAAGCCTTATGCACCATGGATTATGAGGTTCATCAGGACAAGGTCTTCACTCAATTACAAGGCTGATACTCTGAACCACGGCAGCTACTTGCCTCCAATTGAAGTCCTCAAACAGACATTTTCCTCAATTGTTGACAAAGGCAAGGCAACTGCTATGATAAATGAAGGCACTCTTCCATTGGATGGTCAATTTCGCAAGGCTGCATCCTACTCCACCAATGATGACTCTTCCACACATGACTCTGCTGCCAACACCTCTGCCAAGAAAATTCCTCAAGCCACAGCACCCAGGGTGATGACTGACCGTGAGTTACTCCTCAGTCTTCATCAGAAAGTTGATCGCAATCATAAATGGGTCAAGTGTCAGTTTGGTTCAATTCTTCACAACATGACCTCCACACACAGTGCAGTGAAGAAAAACCACTACTACCTCCATGAAACCTTCAACCGTACCTGGGCTATTCTATCTCATGTCTACATCGCAGAAGATCTGAAGAGAATGGGTCTCAAGGGAGAATTTGACTGGTCTGCACCTCCACCGAAGAAATTCAAAAAGGTCAAGCTTCCTTCCTTGGTGGCCAGCTCCTATTCTTCATCGCGCGACACTGATGAAAATGAAGACTTGGACGACACTGCGGCAGGCCCTACTATGACAACCGACCCAAACAACGCTGACGCTCCTCCATCAACTTGATATTCTTCAGGGACGTTAGTCCTCAGTTTTGATCCTTTTGGTCATTCGATGACAAAGGGGGAGAAATCTGAGTTAGTCTTCAAGCGGGTCTATTATATGGGCGTTTTTTTGCTAAGTTACAACTCTCGCTCTTCTGAAACTTTTATTGGATCAAGTTGTAATCTTAAAACCGATGGTGCTCTGATACTTTTGATGCACTGTGCTCTAATACTTTTAATGTGTTATTCTACATGCTTGTTCCTCGTTAATATTATTGCACGCAAGCTGAATTTCCTCAGACACCATATTTCATCATGCATTTCAAATTCTTCATATTATATGTCAAATGCATGTATGAATTACAAGATATAGGGGGAGATCTCCATGATTCAACTCTTCAATTGTGCAATACTTCAAAAGAAAATTCCTCACTATGCACATCTTCAGGGGGAGTTCTTCTATATCTTGCAATCAAATTCCTCAATATCAGTACTTACATTTCATATGTTTATCCCCGTTGAAAATTTAACCTATATTGTCATCAATCACCAAAAAGGGAGAGATTGTTAGTGCATCTAGTGCCCCTTAGTGATTTTGGTGTATTGAATACTTATAGGTTAAGGGACTAATGTGTTTATGAGTGTACACAGGTCTAGAAGTCTATGAGGAGTTTGCTATTTACAGAGAAAGTCGACCCCTAAAAATGAATATCTTCGACTGAAGATTTTGGTATTCCTGAAGACTTTCATGAAGACTTTGAAAGTGAAGAAATTGGTGTGTCCGTGAAGACCTGATATTCATGCAAGGAATATGAAGCTTGAAGACTTTCGTTTTCATAGTTTTGTTTTTCTCCTTCTTGAGTCATAGGAAACACCGTACTGTTAAAGGGGGTCGAGGAAATACTAAGAAAAAATTTTCATGTGATGCTCAACTCAAAATCCTACACCTACCAGTCCCTTCGAGTGAAGCCATTGGAAATCTCATACAGTTCAGTCAATTTCTTCAGTGACAGAGACGAAGTTCTTCTGGTCGCTGTGGAATTTGTTTTGACTGAGGAGTTAGGAATTCGCCAGTGCGGATTACCTACACAGTGAGGAACATGATAGCCCTAAGGAATTTGAGAGTCAAAATTCCGACCGTTGCTGTGCTGCGCGCCAGCTGTCCCAAAATATCTTATCCACCTAACGGTCATATCATCGAAGGGCATTTAAGTCTTATCATGTCGGACTGCTCCCTAGGCTATAAATAGCCGCCCCCTACAACCACTAGTTGGTTGGCTGCTCCGAGAGAAACAGACACTTGTCATTTGAGAGCAACCCATCCTCCGAGAACTTTGAGCGATAATCATCGAGTGAGGAAAAACCCAAACCCAAACACCTACAAACCCAAAGTGATTGAGCATCACTGAAAAGATTCATCCTGCGTGGATCCGACGCTTGTTACCTTTAAAGAATGTGCTTCTTCCAGATGGTTAGGCGTCATGGTCTAGAGCATCGTCCAAGAGGAATTGTGGATCGCCGAGTGACCGATGTCTGTGAAGGTTTGGAAGTCGCCTGAAGACTTACCACGAGTGATTGGACGAGGTCTGTGTGACCTTAGTTCAAGGAGAATACGGTGAGGACTTGGTGTCCTGAGCTGCGTGCTCAGCGACTGGGTGTCCGGGACTGTGTGTCCTCGAGTTTAAATACTCAGCCGCTCCAACCAGACCTACAACTGAGACAGCAGTTGGAACTGGTCTACCAAATCTTTGTCTTCACCAACCTTACTGGTTCTATTTCCTCAACTCTTTCATTTCTTCATTACTGTGTTGAGTGATTGTTCATATCTGTGTTTGAAGACTTTGACTGAAGACTTTCTCAATTTCCTCAGTTTAATTTCTTCAGTCTGTTTGTCTTCATCTTGTGTTATCCTATGTTTACGCTTTCTGTACTCTGTGTTTGTCTTCATTTCATCATGATGACTACGTGTGTATTCTGTCATGCTTACTTCTAAGTACTTATTCTGCTGCAAGTAGTTCTTCGCTAAGGAATTTCCTCACCGGCAAATTCCTCAGTGAAGAATTCATAAAAATCGCCTTTTCACCCTCCCTCCAGTCGATATAACGCACTTTCAGATAGGACTAGCTATCCCCCTCTTATTCTGACATTCTGCAGCTCAGTCCACCGATATTGCCTCTTTACACATATACCCATGCATATGTAGTGTAGATCTTTGCTTGCAAGTACTTTGGATGGGTACTCACGGTTGCTTTTCTGCCCCTTTTCCCCCCTTTCCTTTCTTCCTGGTTGTCGCAACCAGATGCCGGAGCCCAAGAGCCAGATGCCACCATCGACGACGACTCTTACTACACTGGAGGTGCCTACTACTACGTGCAGGCCGCTGGCGACGACCAGGAGTATTTTAGGAGGATCCCAGGCAGGAGGCCTGCGCCTCTTTCGATCTGTATCCCAGTTTGTGCTAGCCATCTTATGGCAACTTGTTTATCTTATGTCTGTACTTAGATATTGTTGCTTCCGCTGACTCGTTTCTGTTCGAGCACTTGTATTCGAGCCTCGAGGCCCCTAGCTTGTAATATGATGCTTGTATGACTTATTTTACTTTTAGAGTTGTGTTGTGATATCTTCCCGTGAGTACCTGATCTTGATCGTACACGTTTGTGTGCATGATTAGTGTACGATTGAATCGGGGGCGTCACATAATCCTTCCTGGGCCCACTATTCTGGCAGCCCCTCGCCAGCATCTCCCTGGTGCGCGGCGTCTTCCCGGAGCGGAGGCAGTACTCCGCCTCCTCCGTCTTGCAGCGCTTGACGTGTCGATCTGCCTCTTGCAGCCGGACGCACGCGAACGATCTTGCCATTTCGTTGGGCGCCTACCGGAGCTCCTCATCGGTGGCACGCTGTAGCTTATCGTCAAATATGTTGTACATGCAGCCTTTACGTTGCTCCACATGGGCAACATGGGAAGAGCCTAGAGAAACCGTCGCCGCCACCTCACCATTGATAGACAGGCATGGGCTTACGAAAACTGTGGCGGCTGGCCTCTTGTTCCTCGGCTGGTCTCCCTCATCTCATCTTCCTACTCGCAGACCGCCGCCTACCAATTCGTGCATGGTAACAATCGCCGGCACTTGCTGCCTCCAGGACCGCCGCCGCGAATCGTTCATCCAGAGCCTAGTTAGCTAACCGAGTCCATACCGAGCTGTTGCACCATGTGATGTCACGCACAACAGATTTTGATGGCGTTAACACTGACGAGCCATTGCTAGGCAGGTTTGCTCACATGTGCATGTGCATGCACGGCACAGTGGATTCAGTGCCGAAGGAATCTAGTCCATTCACATACGTTCCTTCCTCCAATGTCCGAGTAGGTCAACTGGCTAGCTGTTGTGGATCCGATCCATGATCCATCGATGAGGGCATGTATCACGTTAGCCGAACATGCTAGGGCGCACCGCGCAGATTCCTGATCTGTAGACTGGCAATTAATATCATCGTGACCGACCTAGACTGATCCTAGTCTTGACAGACATGTCCCAGCTGGAGACATAGTATCAGATTTTGAGTAGCTTGTTAAATGGACACGTACTATATTTATAGGTACATTTTGAGATTAATCAAACCCTGATGATCATCAGGTAATAATAAATAAGAGACACTTGCCTCTGGAGAAAAAACCTGGTAAATCATATTGAACAAGCATGCATTTTCAATATTTTAAATAGCGGGCTATGGCATATAGCGGCAACCATTAAAAACAGCTATAGCTGAGCTATATCGGGCTATAGTGAGGCTATAGCTGCAAATTGTACATGAAATCATTTAGCAGCAACATGTTCAAACAGCTATAGCGGGGCTATAACCGGCTATTTGAAAGTATGAAACATACCAATGGGAATATCATCTCCGGAGTCTCATGAAGATGGTGTTCTTAGTACAAACTGATGATCTCATTCTTACGAGGAATCCGGTCGACGGTGCAATGTCTCAATAATGTGCCTGCATGTGCTCCATCCATTGGCCAACTTGGATCGATAAAGGTCCTAAGAGATGCCCACGAGCAACTAGGTAGTTGTTGGCCACCCGATAGATTAGACCATCATGGACTCACGGTAGCCTAACGTGCTCGCTCACGGATTCCTCGGATCGATTGGCATAGGAGCTATTTCATTAAGACCTCGATCAGGTCAGGTCTTTGATCAACATGGCCGACCTGGACACTATATCAGATTTTGAGGTTAAACATCCCTGTTTGCTCAGCAATACACCCCATCCGGAGTAATGCTACACATACATAGGTTTACACGGGTTCTGCAAATAGGTGAGTTTTGATTGGAGATTAAGGGGGAGGAAAGGCTCATCCCCGTGAAAATCAGGGAGGAGTGGTTAGTTAGAAAGAAAGAATCCTAGTTAGCGCGTAATTGCGTATAATTCTTTGTACGTTTAGCATTATTGCCCCATCCATCTTAAATAAAAATTTCAGGATTAGTTCATTAATTGAACTCTAACAGTCATCATCAGTTAAACCATATGTACATGTGCTTTGGAAAAATCACGTAAATGATTTGAACAAGCATGCATGGGACATCATCTTTGAGTCGATCATGGAAACTAGATTTGTGATGACATGTTAACGATGTAGTAGATCAAGGAGGCATCTTGATTAATGTCAGAATTAACTACTTCTTAACCTCAAGTTGTTGAGGAGTTGATTGTTAGTTTGTCACCATAGTTTTATACAATCGATACAATCGGACAATTAAAAATCAATCAGTGTCTCGGTCGACCCATGGATCCCAAGTTTTATCAGAGAGGTAGATCTAGCCATTCGATTTTGCTGTGCATACAATAGTTAGACGTGCGACATTTTCACGACACGGGTTTAAGCCAAGATATACTGAGATATACTTGGCTTCGTCGATAGTCCAAGCCAAGTAGGTTAACTTGCTTTCATGGAGGTCCCGAGATATACTGATGAGCTATGTAGCACCGATACGTCTAGAAGCGGCGTGTCCGCGTATAATACGTTGCTGATATGCCGATATGTCAGATAAGCCATCGATACGCGTATCCATGGTGTATCCCTTTTTCAATTTGAAAATAAAGGAAAAAATGCCAATACGGCCGCCGGCACGGCGCCGACACGTCGGGCACAGGCGGAGCTACTCACGGGCAAAACCGTGCCGTGGCCTGCCCAGCAAAGTCATCAAACCGTGTATACTATAGTTAATTATTGTACACATGTGCTACAGTACACACAGGCGGCCCGCCCAGTTTTTTTTGCTAGCTCCGCTAGTGACGTGGGGACACGGGAAACCTGGTACAAGCCCACTCGTAACCATAAATTCGTTCGGGCGGCAGACTGGATCGAGTACTCGCGGGCAAGCGCATCGCGTGATCGGTTGCTCAGGCAGATGGAGGCGCTGTATGCGCCATGGCAGGGATGACGTGCATGTCAGAGTCGATTGCGACGTTTTTGGTGATGTCCCGGGCGTTGACAAGGAAGACGCACAGGCAATGGAGACCATGTGGACGAGCGCCGCCGCCTGGATTCACTCACCGCCATTTGGATGCCGCCGCCGGCAGCTGGAGTCTCTGGCCGTCGTCTGGACTCAACTCGCCTCTGCCGCCGCCGCCCGCTGCCCACCGCCCGTCGCCGGCATGCTAATTCCTTCCCTTATCCAATCCATGCTCTTCACTTGCTGCCTTGCTGGTGCCGTGATGCGGGCGCGCTGGCTGTGTGTGCTTGTTTGTGCCATGCATGCGTGGCTAGCTGTTGTTTATGTGTGCGTGCTTGCTGACTGTTGGCCACTACTGAGTAAATTGATGATGATTCAGTCATCCACGAGGCGATGGTAGAGTAAAGTGATGATCATTCAGCCATGGCGAAATAGGCATGAATGCAACAAATGGCCAGTATTTTGATCTCATCTCAGGCATTCAATTCATTGTCTTCATATTATGTCATTTTATGGCCAGTAGGATTTTCTACAATAGCTTGCCACAGAACTAGTTAAAGTTTTTGACGGTGTAAAAGTTCTCAAAAATCCTAAAAAAAATACTGAACCAACACACCTATAATATAACATGATCCAACGGAGGGATTGAAAAAATATGACTGTATATGTCCTGGACGAAAAGAACAAAAATTTCAATATATATTGATCCTGCAGTGAGCTGAAATGCTTGGTTTTTTCCGCTGAGGACACATAAATGTATATTTTCACAATCACACCGTTGGATCATCTTATTATATTAGAGTGAGGCTCCCCTATTTATTTCATATTTTTCACAAAATTTTAAACCGTTAAATGTTTAGCAAGCCTTAACTAGTTCTGTGGCAAGTTATGATAGACACAGTTATATATATATACTCGCCGTATCGCCATATTCCTGTATTTAGAAATTCTCGCACCCCCTATCCCTGTAACCTTCTCGTCGTATCGATGTCGCCGTATCGGTGCTTCATAGCTCATGAGCAACTAGCTAGCTGTTGTGGATCGATGATGGATCACGTTAGCCCACCGCACAGATTCCTCGGATCGATCTGCAGAGGGGCAATTAATTTCATCAAGACCCACCTAGAGCGATCCAAGTCGTGATCGACACGGCCCAGCTGGAGACACTGTATCAGATTTTGAGTAGCTAGTTACCTGAAGACCTCGATCAATTCAAGTCTTTGATCGACACAGCCTAGCTGGACACGTACTACTCTCTCGTTTCCGATTTATTTGATTTAAATAAGAAAACTCATCAACCAAAATAGATGGTGAATGGAGGAGTGTATCTTATGGCTTACAAAATTACTCAAATTTTAATCTGCATTAATTACTACTGAGTATTATGATCATTAGGAATTATAGAATAGACTAGGTTTTTCGTCCTGCCTTGTCTTGTACTTTAAGTTGGTCATTGTCTCTTATATATATATTTATATATATATATATATATATATATATATATATATATATATATATATATATATGGTATCAGCCTAACCGATACAACCCTAGGCGTCACCCGCCGCTTCTGCCCAGCGCCTCCCTAAAGAGTCGCTTTCCCGAGCCTGTGCTCTGTGTTTTTTTTTCTCTCCCGACGAACATCTTGATCATCGTTTTCTGGTTGGTTTTCCGATCTAAGATCGGTTTACATCGCCGCCGCCGCCGTTCACCGCCACTCCTATACTCTGACATCGGGGTCAACCCTCCACCGGCCACTTTGTCATCAACCGCGCGGCAAGGCTGGATGCGCCGCCCAAGGTACCCCTTCGTCCTCTGCTGCCGGCGCTCGTCCACATGGTCTCCATTGCCTGTGCGTCTTCCTTGTGAACGCCCAGGACATCACCAAAAACGTCGCAATCGACTCTGACATGCGCGTCATCCCTGCCATGGCGCATACAGCGCCTCCATCGGCCTGAGCAACTGATCACGCGCCTGTCTTCGCCAAGCCCGTCTCTGAGCACAAAAGATAGTTGGATCATATGATTACCCCTCAAAGTGCAATAAAGAATAACTCCCGAGTTTCCATTAGCGGAGAACAAAATATAGAAATTGTTTGTAGGATACGAAACCAGCTCAAAGCTATCCTTTTCGATCAATCTATCCTAGAGTTCGTACTAAAATACCATCAACACTAGTAGAAAAAGGGTCTAATGTGCAGCTCATTAGTCTCGGTTTGTATTTGAACCGGCACTAATGTGACCATTACTACCGGTTCCAATGGCTAGGCGGGCCGCTCTCAGTAGTACCGGTTCGTGGCGAACCTTTAGCATTGGTTCGTGCCACGAACCGGTACTAAAGAGAGTGGTGGCAGGATGTTGTCAGACTGGGGTTCCTCCAGCACCTTTAGTACCGGTTCGTGCCACGAACCAGTAGTAAAGGTCATCATATGTATAAACCCTTCCCTCGAGCTCATCACACATTTTCCCCAAGTTTTGTCAAGATTTGAAGGCCCCCATCCATTCAAGTGATCACAAAGGTTAGCAATTTTATCCTTTCATCTCTCATTGGTAGAATAGCTCTTGCAATGCATTATATAGTGATTAATTTGTGGGTTTTAGTAATTTGGGAGGAATTATATGTGGTAGTTTATTTAATTTATATGCAATTTGAGCTTAGAATAACTCTTAGTTTGCATATGTAGGTGTGGTTTACTTAATGCCTTCCCGTCTCCGTCGTAACCACCGTTGATCGTCCGCACCGACCTGTCATCGGCACCACCTTGTGGTGAGACTCTTGTTCTTATCTTATTTATTTTAAAAAATCATGTTTGTGTGATTTAGATATATAGTTACTTGTATAATTATCTTACCCATGCGTTGTTTGTTATACATAGTGCCATGGTTTTGATATCCCTCCCCGCCGGCCCTCGTCGTGTTATGATTCGGATGTGGTATATTCTCTTTTAAAACTATTTGGTGCATTTCATGTTTATGACAAATTATGCCCATCAAGTTGACATAGATATTTTTATCTAGGAGGTATGTGAACCCAAAATTCCAACCGACCCTATTGTTGCGAGGTTAAATATAGTTGAAAGAGAAAACGAGTATTTGAAAGAAAAATTGAAAAGAATTGAGGGGAGAAGATGGAATTGGAGTTGCATGTTGCCGATGTCGTCAATGATCACAAGATCAAGATGGAGAAAATGCGGTTGAAGATTAGAAAGATTAGAAAGTGGGGCTTGGTATCATTATGTTGTTGGATCAATTGTTATCTTAATTGCGATTTTGATCGCATTTGTTGTTGCATTTAAATACTTTAGCTAGAGAGTTATTTGTACGTTGCATTTAAGTGTTGTATGAACTTTATGTATGAACTTGTATTAATTTGGTCTATTTGGTGGTGTGTAATGAAGATGAGCCGGCAATGGAAGTACGATGAATGATGCTCTCCCTAGTTCATTGATGGCGTGCATACTTTTCTGATTGCGGCTCAGGTAAACAAGAGGGCGGATGGTTTTGTGCCTTCTCCATGTGCTGGCTGTAAGAATGATCACAATTACTCTAACTCAAGAACCATTCACGTCCACCTGTTTGAGTCCGGTTTCATGCCCCACTATAATGTTTAGACCACGGAGAAAGAGGGGTTATGATGAAAGACAATGAAGAAGAAGAGGACGATGATAGCTACCATGGCCATGGGTTCCCTGAATACGATGATACAACAATGGGGGAAGAAGCTGAGCCGGCAATGCGAGAAGAAGCTGAGCCGGCAATGCGGGAAGAAGTTGAAGAAGAGGCATTAGATGATCCCGCTAATTATCTAGGTCGGGCCATTGCCGATGCAAAGAGAAACTGCGCAAATGAAAAGGAGAAGAAGAAGTTGCAGTGCATGTTAGAGGATCACAAAAAATTATTGTACCTGAATTGCGAAGCTTACAAGAAAAAGCTGGGCACCACACTGGAATTGTTGCAACAAAAGGTAGAGAATGGTGTATCTGACAAAGGATTTGGAAAGTTGCTGGTAAAAATAAAGAATATGCTTCAAAAAGACAAAGAATTGCTCGGGTCGATCTGTAGAGTGGCAATTAATATCATCGTGACAGACCTAGACCGATCCTAGTCTTCACAGACATGTCCCAGCTGGAGACAAAGTATCAGATTTTGAGTAGCTAGTTAACTGGAGACCACCATTGATCCAAGTCTTTGACAAACACAGCCGCTGGAGACGTACATTACAATATTTTTAGGGACATTTTGAGATTAATCAAACTCTACTGATCATCAGGTAATAAATAAGAGACACTTGCATCTACTGCAGAAACTTGGTAAATCATATTGAACAAGCATGCATTTTCTAAAACGTACCAATGGGAACATCATCTTCGAGTCTCATGAAGATGTCGTTGTTAGGGAATTTCATACCGATCCCGTATAACCGGTTAGTGGAGTAAAATTTCAATTTTACTCCACTAACCGGCACCTAGCCGACCCCCTAGCCACCGCTGAATCTCTACCTGCGCGCCTCCCGCCGGTCCCCCGCTGGCCCTGCCGCTACCTCATTCCATCCCTTGCCCTCTGCCATTGTTTTGCCCGTTCGTGCCTCGGCCCCGTCGCCGGAATCAAGGTGAAACATCGCCGCCGTCGTCATTGTTGACTCCTCTAATTTCTTTCGAGTTTCTTCTTTTTCTAGCGCCGCCGCATCTCACCTTGCTTGCGCACCGCAGCAGGTCACCCACCGCTCGCCTGTTCGGTCTAAACCATGTCGGTCGGCTTTTGCACCACCCCCGCACCCCAATTGTTCGAAGAATTGCCTATATGTATTTATTTTTGTTTCTTTCTCTTTGAACCGAGCCGTTTGGATTGAACCGAACAGTTTGGATGAAGAGGTTGAGGGAGATGGCGTTGAAGGACTCGTCGTCATCCAAAGAGGAGGAAGAAGACGACGATGACTTTGACACCGTTTTTGGCATGATTTTAAATTATGATGTTCGGAACCATGGAGAGGATTACAATTTGGCCGTATACAAATCAACCGTGATAGAGCGGACGGCCATGCCAAGATAATGAAAGATTAACTTGATCCAAACCCAGCCTATCCGCAGAAGTACTTTCGCCGACACTTTCGGATGCACACAAGTTTTTTTCTGACCATTGCAAAAGTTGTTGAGAGATATGATGATTGGTTTAAGCTCGGGAGAAATGCATCCGGAGAGATTAGTGCAAGCCCTCTGATGAAATGCATTGCGGCTGTTCGAGTCTTGGCATATGGGTGTTCTGCTGATGCAATTGATGACTATGTACGCATTGGCGAAGACGCAATCTTGCAGGTTGTTCAAAGGTTCACCAAAGCAGTGATAGTTGTTTTTGGCCTGGGGTACTTGAGAGCACCAACCGAGGAAGATGCCTAGAGGTTGATAACTGTGAATGAAGCAAGAGGATGGACCGGGATGCTTGGATCACTTGACTATATGCACGTATTGGAGATGGAAGAATTGTCCTGCAGGTTTGAAGGGTCAGTACAAAGGCCACGTCAACAATCCAATGATCATTATGGCTGTTTCATGCAAGGTTCTTTGGATATTGAATTCATTCTTTGGTCTACCTGGCTCCCACAATTACTTGAATGTGCTATCGAGATCACCTCTGTTTTCCAGGCTTATACAAGGTAAACCTCCCGCTTGCGACTACTCGGTCAACGGGCACTGCTACCCGATGGGTTACTACCTTGCGGATGACATCTATTCATCAAGGGTCACCTTGGTCAATACAATTCCCCGTCCAAAAGATAACAAAAACACTCACTTTGCCCAATGTAAAAAATGCTGCAAGGAAAGATGTGGAAAGAGCCTTGGGTGTACTTCGGAAGCGCTTTGCAATTGTTCATGGCCCTACGGAGTACTGAAACTCCGTGGTGTTATTGGAAATCATGACTTTTTGAATCATATTGCATAATATCATCATTGAAGACGAGAGAGATATGCTTGAGAACATTTGGTACATCACCAACGGGACTCCGGTTGAGCCAGAGTATGATACAAACAACGTCTTGACATTCCTTGAGGAGCATCGCAAGATCAATAACCCTCAAGTTCATACTCAGCTCCAACAAAATCTTCTTGAGCATTCATATGAGGAATCCCGTCGACCGTGCCATGTCTCAATAATGTGCTTGCATGTGCCCCTGACTAAAACGACGCCTCTTTGCGTCCGCGGCTCCACGTCGACTACCTCGACGCAAGCCCCAACTCGATATCAACCACGGCGTCTCTCGAACGGGTACCTCGACCAAAACTACACCACGACATGCTCTCGGGTACCTCGACATAGGCACAATGGGCAACCACCTTGGCTTAGCAACCTCGACAGCTTTTAATCATGCCATAACATCCGTGAAGCATTGACCATTATGACTGTTGGGTGGCATGCCCCTCCACTCATGCCTCTCTGGCATTGAACAGGCGCTGAGATGGGGACGTGGCGTGGGCGACGCTCTCAGTTAATGCGCTGCTTCAATAACAGCTAGAGCGACAGGTTGCGTCTACTCTAGCCCGAGCGTAGATGGGGTGCCGCATTGGATGGCAGAGCGTTTCCAAACTGCTCGGTTCAGACGGTTCATAGCAGTTTGTACGTTCGCATTGGAGATGCCCTAAGGGGCTGAAAAAATAAACTTGGTAGCAAATACCATATGTCGCCATGCACGGCAAATCCTGATGGCGTCAAGAGTGATGAGTGGACCTCCATGCATGTATGCATGCATGTGTTTCGTAGGTAGACAGGTTCGTTCACTTGACACTGAGAGATTCATTTAGTGCATCCAGTAGCTGGAGTGGTTTAAGTCAAGAGAAGTTGAGAATCCATGCAAGTGGAACCATGCTTAACCATGCTGGGATCGATCGATAGACAAGGGAGCACAAGTTGCTTAACCATGTGCTTGCATGTTGCCAAGTCAAGTCAACTTGTATCGAAGCTCAGTCGATGAGACTATAATGTTCACCGAACGTGGCATCTTGTAGGGGAAAGCTGAGTCGAAACTTGTCACAAAAGTTGGTGGAGGAAGAGTTGATTCTCAGTTTGTCAGAATTGTATAATTTAATCGACAGAAACTTGAGATTCAAACTATGTATATTGCCACTGGCTTTATCTTTTTTTGAACAACTTGTACTTCTAGACAGCCTATTGCCACATGATATAATTTGCTTGCAGTGGTAGATGTGCTCTACACATCTTCCCAACATTAGCTAGTGACGCAGTGTATATGTATGTACCTAGGATGCTTTTGTTCATAGCGTCTGTGATTTAAATGATGCAGTGGCAGAAGTTGACTACTCTGGCCAAATTAGTATTACAAAAATAAATTTGTTGAAACTCGCAAAACGCTAACAGAATGCATGGCTCAGCCACAACTTTTCCTACTGTTATGATCATCAGTTTTCCCATTAGAACAAACTGAAATCTCTTCAGCCATTCCATTTGATTTAGGGAAAATTACACTACCTCCATAACTTAATATAAGACGTTTTGAAAATTTCAAAAACATCTTATATTAAGTTACAGAGGGAGTATTTGTCTGAAAAGATATGATAATTGTTCAGAGGCCTCTAGGTTGCAGCTAACCTGTGATGAAGCTCTGAAACATCTTATATTAAGTTACAAAATGAAGCTCAGCCAATAGGAACAGCTAACCTGTGATGAAAATTAATCAATTGGCCAGCTTGATGTGATGGGGGTGCGGGCCGGGGGCAAAGCCAGGTTCACCGTGTCTACACCAAAATGTGCATCTGTATTCCTTTGAGTTCTTTCCCATGGGAGCTCGGCGTACACGTTACCCCTGGAATACTGTAATTAAAAAAAAGATGAATACATTGCCGAGTTTCTTTTAGTGGAAACCTAGCAAATGTAGGCGACAGTCATGTCTCTTGTCAAGACACTAACGAGTTTCTTGTAAGCGGAACTCAGTGATTATGCTATATTGCTGGGTATCTTTTCATCGCCGAGTCCATTTTGCCTTACATTCAGCAATCCATGACATTTTCCGAGTAGTGCATCACTGCCGAGTCCATTTATAAGCAAACTCAGCAGAGTACCTTACATTGCCGAGCTCCCGATAAATTGAACTCGGCGAAATCCTAGATTCCAGCAGTGTTCATCGGATCGATCGCCGGAGTAGCTAGTTAACCGAAGACACGGCCGAGCTGGAGGCACTGTATCAGATCGATTTTGAGATCAGACTTGCTTGTTTGCTTTGCACAATCATAAGATAAATCATATCTACATGTCCTTCGGACAAATCAAGTGAATGATTTGAACAAGTAGGGACATCATTTTTGAGGTCAAAATCTCTTCCTTACAGGTTTTTTCTTATGCTCTATGCACTCAGTTTGTACGTAGACTATGCACTCACCAAACGGAGTATCAATCACAGCTCAAGGTGGTGTGTATGCGGTTAATGCGGGTGGCGAGGGAGGTTTTTACCCAACATGAGTGGCAGCATAATCTCAGGATTGGTCCGCCACCTCTTTTGATATAGGCATAGTGTCGGTCCAACATGACTCTACTATTGCCGATATGTCCGTTTCTTGTTTCTTTTTGTCAGTTTACTAGTTTTTGGCTATTTGCATCTTAGTTATGCAGAGTACAGGTTTGTCTCATCAAGCTTTATATCCGCTTGATGTTACATTTTAAGTTAATGAGTGCGCCATTTGTCAGAGAAAAAAAATCATCTTTGACTCTCATCCGATCGAGTAGATGCCATCAGCTAGCTCAGAGAAATGCACATGCACCATTAATTGTAGATTCAGTGAGCCAGTCTGTTCCCTTTCAGTCGTAAACAAACTATGTCAAGATGTGTATCACATCGTACTACACGTCTACACATGCGCGCGGTTGGCCAACTGAGTAGTTTTCATCAGAAATTCGATGGTACTCCAAGTGCCAGTGCCATCATCTTTATTCGGATTGGTTGATCTTGATTTGTGTACGGCCATCTGAAGGGATCTGCACAATACTCATTTCTTTCATCTTTGTGCGAAACTAATGGAATGGTCGAAGTGATTTCAGTTTGTCATAATGGGCCAACTGACAGCCAACTCTTCCAAGGCCACTTGATATTAAGTTGCTAGTTCTGACATGTACCAAGATGCCTCGCTACTCCGTTCCGTATATGATATCGACCACAAATCAAGTCTCCACTCAGCTCTCTTCCAATATAAACAGAGAGATTCAAAGATGCGGTTGGCCAACTATCTTCTGAAAATACATGCATGCTTGTTCAAACGATTTACCTTGTTAATTCAAACGGCAAGTATATATGATTCACCAACAATTGGTACCAGAGTTCAAAATAATCCAGGGACTCAAGAGTCAAGAGTCAAGAACACAACCGTACGTCCTAACCACCCTGACATGATAGATTAGGTTAGTTCTATACTTGTGGCTTGCTAGCTAAAGAAACTAAAGCTGATGGAGAGCATGCAGGTGTTACACCCTGCCTTCCATGGCGTCGTGACTGTGCACTCCGGTGTGGCTGATGAGCTGCAGAGGGAGTGCTCCATGGGGAGAATTCACCTATGGGTCACCGTGTCGCTCACGCTCATTTACAAGGTGTTGTTCGTCAAGGAGATCTTCTTCTACAAGTACGACCACAAAACCACACCCCCGTACTATTCTACGGCAACGGCACTATGTTGGATGACAATGTTACTGCCTACCATTACCATCTCAACACATTCCAGGAAATTCCTATACATGGATACCATAGCCTGTGCAAATCTATTCTGGATCGAATCCGTAATAGTATTTCTCATTAAGAATAAGTATCTATTCACATTTGTATGTAGTCCTTCTATTATTCTCTATGTGTGTTTTAAGTAGCAGATAGCAGGCTAGCAGCAGGTTGGGGTCCGCGTAGAGGATTGTGGATAGCAGGCGATATTGCGAGCGCTATGTTCGTATAGCGGATTTGTAAAAGACTAATGGATTGTGTATAGTTCTAGATCACTAACAAGATGTACTTGAAACTATGCTTATTGGTAATTTGCATAATCTCGATGTAGTATCGGTAAAACTGCCGCTCCATTATCTAGACAACCCGCTAGGGCAGATGCCATCAACACCACCCATTTTGCTCTGTGATATGTGTAGAAATACACAACTCTATTCCCATTTCAGTTTCCTAAATGCATTTACCTTGCATGAACCTGTCCAAGAGTATCATTTTATCGTGCGAGGGGGGCGAAGGTTCATGCAAGGATTGGCGAGGAGGCGGAGGCGGCTAGGACACCCTCGAGTGAGGCGGTCGTCTGTGGCGGTCGATTTGGGCATGCTCACATGAACCTGTGATGAATTGAGTACGTGGACTTGCATAAAGGCTCCAATACGTGACACTTCCTAAAAAGATGATGAATTGTAGTTGCAAAGTTGACTAAGCAAATAGTTTGTTTGTTTCCAATAGAGTTTATGCTTCATACTTCAATGTTGTGATGAATTGTCACTTGTTCATGGGAAGTCTATGATAAAAGTTCTATGATAAAAGTATTAAGATAAAATTTGTTGTTGTTATAATAAGTCACATGATGCTGCTATATTCATATTTTTGTTTTTATCGGCACCTCTCTCTCTAAGCATGTGGACATGTTTTTCGATTTTCGTTTTCGCTTAAGAACAAGCGAGATCTAAGCTTTGGGGAGTTCATACTTACATTCTGCATCATGATTTCCTACTGTTATTTATGTTGTTTTATTGTATAATAATGATTTTTGGAGTAATTCTAATGCCTTTTCTCTCATAATATGCAAGATATGCATAAAGGGGGGGAATTCTGGCAGTTGGAAATCTGGACCTGAAAAAGCTACGTTAGGCTACCTATTCTGCACAACTCCAAATGAGCTGAAGCTTCACGAGGATTTTTTATGGAATATTTAAGAATTACTGGAGCCAATAACTACCAGAGGGGGGCCACCAGGTGGGCACAACCCACCTCGGCATGCAAGGAGTCCCAAGTGATGAGGATACAGACCTAGGGTAGGGTCATAGGCCTGACCTACACTTCCTACCCAAGGTCACTACCCCAGAAGATAAGAAGACCAAGGATCCACTCAACGACCTAATCACTCGACCGTCATCCCCCACCGTCACTCGACCATATGGGGGGTCACTCGACTATATCGAAGACCAGGAGTCGGAAGAACACACAACAGCTGGGCATTCATTCCTTAGTCTTTATGAGCATTAAGAGTATTTAAGACTGTCGTTACCAGTAACTCCCTTACTTTATGTACATTAAGCCCCTTGTAATGGGGGTTGGCTGGGGTCCTGGCGACTCTATATAAGCCACCCCATCCTCTGGGACAAGGGTTCGCACCCCCTGTAATACCACACGGATAATCCAATCGACCGCCTCCGGGCACCGAGACGTAGGGCTGTTACTTCCTCCGAGAAGGGCATGAACTCGTAAAACTCGTGTGTACATCTTCGCCATAGCTGAGATCTTGCCTCTCCATACCTACCCCCTTTCTACTGTCAGACTTAGAACCACAACAGTTGGCGCCCACCGTGGGGCAGGTGTCTTAGCGACTTATTGGTGAAGTTGCAAGTTTTTCCGATTATCGTCATGGTTTCCGGCGGCGAGATGGTTGAGGGCCGGGAGATCCGTCTCGACGCGCTCGTTTTCGTCGCCGACGACTCGGCGTGGCTCCAGGAAGCTCCGCTCGATGTCGAGGCACTCCCTGTTCGAGGGGCGACGCACTTTCGCGCGTGCGTTCGTGGCGTCCTTCTTCGGCAGCCGTTGACCCAGTATCAGTCGGCTCCGGTGACATCTTCCCTCCCCGCTGTTCGCCGCCGCAAGCAATCCGCTCGGTCGCGGCTTCAGCGGTGGGTGAAGCATGCGGTGGCTCGGCGTTCGGCCACTCATCAAGTCGCGGCAATCGAGCCCGATGAAACTCTCCACGGCCTGTTCGATCTGTCGACTGGCTCCGCGGAGACGGCGTCCGAGTGCGATAGCAGTGATCCTGCGGCTGAAGACCTGATGGTCGATGGTCCACGTGGCCCACCTGGCTTTCGCCGCGAGGACGGCGAAGAGGCTGGAGGCGATCCATCATGGGTCCACGAGGAGTACCATCCCGAACCTCTCTCTTCGCAGCAGATAGGTGATCTTCGTCGTCGCAACATGGACGCACTTCACACGCCCATCGTTGGAGAAACTCCCGAGGCTCGGGCCTTGGAGGAGGCGCGCTTGGCTAATTTGGCTGAGCGCACTCGACTGGAGAACTTGCAGTGCGCTCTCGATGAGCGAGCCTCGGAACGAGTTCCTGAGTCCAGTCGATGGCAGCTTTTCCCGCCTCCACCTAAGGTATACCGTACTCCGATTCAGAACCTCACTGATGCGGCCCGAATTGCAGAGTCGATTCAACCTTCCCAGTCAGAGGCTGGCCGAGGGTTGGAGCAGATCCGGGCCCTGCTCCGAGCAGCGGGAGAGCAGAATTCTGCGGTGTCTCAGTCGCGGAATAGGATACACAGCAGATCCGTGGCAGCCGATACAGTTCAATCGGCCCATAGCCCAAGATTGCCCCCGCGGCATGAAGGCCATGGGCAGTATGATCGTCAGTTCGACCGCGACAATCGTTGTCGAGTGCCAACGCCTTCTCCAAGGAGTGCGTCATACGCGCCTCGGCAGACCGATGACAGACGCCGTCACAGGGACGAGCGCAGAGCTCCAGTCGACCCAAGGGAGCCGGGCTTCGATGAGAGATCCATTCTCGTCCAAGGCCTGGTCAACCGGAATAGAGCACACAGAGAAGACCTGGGCAGAGATCGTCCGAGTGGCAGCCGATCACATGTTTCAGGCCCAGAGTGTTTCAGCAGAGCCTTTAGGGCCGTAGTGATTCCTCCCAACTTCAGATTGGCAACAGGAGTCAATAAGTTCACTGGAGAATCCAAACCTCAAACTTGTCTTGAAGATTACCGAGTGGCTCTGCAAATTGGAGGCGGAAACAATGAGATAGCAATGAAGCATCTCCCTCTTATGTTGGAAGGGTCGGCCCGAGCGTGGTTGACTCAGTTGTCCCCGGACAGTATACACAGTTGGGAAGAGCTATCTCGAGTGATTGTAAGAACCTTTGAGGGAACGTGCAAGCGGCCAGCAGGGCTTCCCGAGTTGCAGCATTGTGTGCAGAAGCAGAATGAGACTTTGAGGGAATTCATTCAGAGGTGGACCACTTTGCATCACACCATGGAGAATGTATCAGAGCATCAGGCAGTGTGCGCTTTCAGGGAAGGTGTCAAGTATCGAGAGTTGGTTCTGAAGTTCGGTCGGACTGGGGATATGACTCTGACCTGGATGATGGAGATAGCCACCCGGTATGCTAATGGAGAAGAAGAGGATCGAATCCGTAGTGGAAAGAGTAAACCAGTCGGCCAAGAGGCCGGTGGAGGTGGTTCCAGTCGGAAACAAAAGCGTAAAGCCGAGCCAGCGACACCTGGTGAGATTGCAGCAGTGGATCAAGGAAAGTTTAAGGGAGAGCCTAAGGGGCCCTGGCCTCCTAAGAAGGTAAAGGATCAAGCAGGAAATGATGTGCTGGATTTGCCGTGTCACATCCACACGAAGAAAGATGAGGAAGGTAATCTGATTTACCCAAAGCATATCGCTCGACAATGTCGACTCCTAATCCAACAGTTCCAGGAGAAACATCACAATGAGAAGGACAAGGAGTTGGACAGAGATGACGAGGAAGAGGAAGATGACGGTTACCCCAAGGTCAATTCCACTCTCATGATTTTTGCTGATGTTGAGAGCAAGAGTCGGTTGAAGGTCATCAACAGAGAGGTGAATATGGTTGCTCCATCAACGACGACCACGTACCTGAAATGGTCCCAGACAGCCATCACATTCGACCAGTAAGACCATATTGCTCGCGTAGTCACCCCCGTGAGGTAAGCGCTGGTGGTCGACCCGGTGGTCGGTGGCACTCGACTAACTAAAGTGCTGATGGATGGTGGTAGCAGCCTGAATATCCTGGATGTTGAAACCTTGAAGGGGATGGGCATCCCGATGTCCAAGCTTAGCGAGAGCAATATGAGCTTTCACAGTGTCATCCCCGAAAAGAAAGCCGAGTCACTCGGCCAGATCACTCTCGACCTGGTTTTCGGTGACTCCAAGCCTTCCCGAAAAGAAAAGTTGACATTTGAAGTCGTGGATTTCTAGAGTGCTTATCACGCCATCCTGGGGAGGCCGGCATACGCATGTTTCATGGATTGACCGTGTTATGTGTACCTCAAGCTGAAGATGCCTGGCCCCAAAGGTGTGATCACAGTCACCGGCAATCGGCAGAAAGTAGAAGAATGTTTCTAGAAAGGTTCCAAAATCGCCGGTGCACAGATGGCGGCGGTTGAATTCCAAGAGTATCTGAAGAGTGCAGATCCGAGTGACTTGCTCCGAGCCAAGAAGCCTGCTACAGACTCTGCATTTCAGTCGACTGGTGAAACAAAGCCGATTCATATTCACCCGACTGATCCCAATGCTGAACCGACTCATATATCAACAATGCTCGACAGCAAACAGGAAGAAGCGCTCATCCAGTTCCTCCGTGAGAACTGGGACATCTTCGCATGGAAACCCTCTGACATGCCAGGTGTACCCAGAGAACTGGCTGAGTACTATTTGCGTGTCGACCCCAAGGTAAAACCCGTCAAAGAGCACCTTCGGCGGTCCACCATTCAGAAGAGAAAAGCAATCGGCGAAGAAGTGGCTCGACTGTTGGCAGCAGAGTTCATCCGTGAAATCTACCACTCCGAGTGGCTTGCCAATGTCATCATGGTCCCCAAGAAGGATGATTCACTTCGCATGTGCATTGATTTCAAGCATATCAATCGGGCCTGCCCGAAAGATCATTTCCCCCTCCCTCGTATCGATCAGATTGTTGACTCCACTCGGGGTGTGAGCGCCTATCTTTCTTAGATGCACATTCCGGGTATCATCAGATCCGACTATATGGCCCCGATGAAATAAAAACAGCTTTCATCACCCCATTCGGGTGTTTTTGCTATGTCACCATGCCATTCGGTCCTAAAAATGTTGGAGCGACGTTCATGGGAATGATCCAGAAGTGCCTACTCACACAAATCAGTCGGAATGTGGAGATGTACATGGATGACATCGTGGTCAAGTCTCGCAAAGGTTCCGACCTATTGACTGACCTCGCAGGAACCTTTGCCAACCTAAGAAGGTACGATATCAAGCTTAATCCGTCAAAGTGCACATTCGGAGTTTCAGGAGGAAAGTTGCTCGGTTTTCTCGTTTCCGAACGAGGGATCGATGCCAATCCAGAAAAAGTTGATACCATCCTCCGAATGAAACGCCCCGTGTGAGTGCATGACGTTCAGGAGCTGACTGGTTGTTTGACCGCCTTGAGTCAATTCGTTTCTTGTCTCGGTGAAAAGGCCTTGCCTCTTTACCGACTGATGAAGAAATCTCATAAGTTCGAGTTGTCTGAAGAAGCTGATGCAGCGTTTGCAGAGCTCAAAGCCCTGCTTTCCACCCAGCCGGTGCTCGTTGCGCGAATCAGTAATGAGCCTTTACTGCTTTACATTGCAGCCACTAGACAAGTTGTCAGTACAATACTCACGATCGAGCGAGAAGAGGAAGGGAAAGCTTACAAGGTTCAACGCCCAGTTTATTATCTCTCTGAAGTTTTGACTCCGTCCAAGCAACGATATCCTCATTATCAGAAGCTTGTCTATGGAATTTACATGACCATGAAGAAGGTTGCACATTACTTCTCTGATCACTCTATTATAGTCGTCAGCGATGCACCGTTGTCTGAGATTCTGAATAACAAAGATGCAACTGGTCGAGTAGCAAAATGGGCGATTGAACTCCTTCCACTAGACATCAAGTTTGAGGCAAAGAAAGCTATCAAGTCCCAAGCAATCGCGGATTTCCTTGCTGAGTGGATTGAGCAGCAACTACCGACTCAAGTTCACTCGGAACATTGGACTATGTTCTTCGATGGCTCCAAGATGCTAAACGGATCAGGTGCTGGAGTAGTATTGGTGTCCCCCCCGTGGAGACAAGCTCAACTATGTGATCTAGATTCATTTTGATTCCTCCAATAACAAAGCAGAATACGAAGCACTTTTATATGGGTTGCGTATGGCCATTTCACTCCGCGTCCGTCGCCTCATGGTATATGGCGATGCAGATTTGGTGGTTAACCAGGTGATGAAGGAATGGGATGTCAGAAGTCCAGCCATGACTGGTTACTGCAATGCTGTTAGAAAGCTGGAAAAGAAGTTTGAGGGGTTGGAACTTCACCATGTGCCCCGATTGAAAAATCAAGCTGCAAATGAGTTGGCGAAGATAGGTTCAAAGAGAGAGGCCATTCCCCGCAATGTGTTTCTGGAACATATTCATTCACCTTCAGTTCAGGAGGATCCCTTCACAGAAGAGTTGCCACAGCCCAAGAGTGCCACAGATCCGACTGAAGTTGAAATCCCAGCTGTGGTCGACTTAGTCATGGAGGTTCTGGTCATCACTCCCGACTGGACAGTGCCGTACATTGCATACATTCTTAGGATAGAACTTCCGGAGGATGAAGAAGAGGCTCGACAGATCGTCTGGCGATCTAAGGCCTTTACTATGATAAAGGGGCAGTTGTTCAGAGAAAGTGCAACTGGAGTTTGCTAGAAGTGCATAATGCCAGAGGAAGGTCGAGTGATCCTCAATGATATTCACTCGGGAACCTGTTGTCACGACGCGTCCTCTCGAAACATCGTGGCCAAAGCATACCGAGCCGGATTTTACTGGCCGCAGGCCAACGACATGGCTAAGGAAATAGTTAACAAGTGTGAAGGCTGCCAGTTTTACTCCAACATGTCTCATAAACCTGCGTCAGCTCTGAAAAAAATTCCACTCGTCTGGCCTGTCGCCGTCTGGGGACTGGACATGGTTGGACCTCTGAGGACGGGCAGGAGTGGATTTACTCAGGTGCTGGTAGCAGTCGACAAGTTCACAAAATGGATCGAAGCCAAGCCCATCAAAAGCCTTGAAGCAAGCACAGCTGTGAGTTTCATCAGAGAACTTATATTCAGATATGGCGTCCCGCATAGCATCATCATGGATAATGGCTCGAACTTTGATTCTGAAGAATTCAAAGCCTTTTGTGCCTCCCAAGGCACAAGAGTCGACTACGATTCGGTCGCTCATCCTCAGTCGAATGGGCAGGCTGAGCGGGCAAATGGATTGATTCTCGAAGGATTGAAGCCTCGGTTGATGCGTGACCTGAAACATGCAGCAGGAGCTTGGGTCGACGAGCTCCGATCCGTACTATGGGGGTTGAGGACAACCCCTAACCGGTCGACTGGAAGGACTCCATTCTTCTTAGTCTACGGAGCTGAAGCCGTGGTCCCCAGTGATTTACTCCACAATGCACCTAGAGTCAAACTCTTCTCAGAAGAAGAAGCAGAACAAGCTCGGCAAGATGCAGTCGATCTCCTAGAAGAAGAAAGAGAGATGGCCTTGATCTGGTCGACCATTTATCAGCAAGACTTGCATCAATTTCATGCTAGAAACGTGAGGGGTCGGGCATTTCAAGAAGGAGACCTTCTTCTTCGAGTGGACCAGCAGAGACCTCACAAGCTCGCTCCTGCTTGGGAAGGCCCTTTCGTCATCACCAATGTGCTCCACAGCAGAGCATACCGTCACTTCAACGTCGAGCATAATAAAGATGAGCCACGCGCGTGGAATGCAGACCTGCTCTGCCCTTTCTATTCTTAAATATCTAGACTGATGAGATGTAATAAGAAATACCTTTTAGTTTGGCTATCAAAAGACATAATTTACTTCTTCCGAATGATTATTGTTTATTTCTTTTGTACGTATTACCTTAGCTGCGAATCATTTCGCCTAAGACCAAGTGATAAAAATCCTACCGAGTGATGAGTCTTCCTCTCACTCGGGGGCTTAGCTGCAGCCCAGTGCTCCCTTAAGTGATAAAAATCCTACCGAGTGATGAGTCTGCCTCTCACTCGGGGGCTTAGGTGCAGCCCAGTGCTCACCTAAGTGATAAAATTCCTACCGAGTGATGAGTCTGCCTCTCACTCGGGGGCTTAGCTGCAGCCCAGTGCTCGCCTAAGTGATAAAAATCCTACCAAGTGATGAGTCTGCCTCTCACTCGGGGGCTTAGCTGCAGCCCAGTGCTCGCCTAAGTGATAAAAATCCTACCGAGTGATGAGTCTGCCTCTCACTCGGGGGCTTAACTGCATCCCAGTGCTCGCCTAAGTGATAAAAATCCTACTGAGTGATGAGTCTGCCTCTCACTCGGGGGCTTAGCTGCAGCCCAGTGCTCGCCTAAGTGATAAAAATCCTACCGAGTGGTGAGTCCGCCTCCCACTCGGGGGCTTAGCTGCAGCCCAGTACACGGCTAAGTTTGAAAAATCCTACCGAGTGGTGAGCAACCCTCCCACTCGGGGGCTTAGCTGCAGCACAGTGCTCGCCTAAGTTTGAAAAATCCTACCGAGTGGTGAGCAACCCTCCCACTCGAGGGCTTAGCTGCAGTCCCGGACTCGCCTAAGTTTGAAAAATCCTACCGAGTGGTAATCAACCCTACCACTCGGGGGCTTAGCTGCAGTCCCGTACTCGCCTAACTTTGAAAAATCCTACCGAGTGGTGAGCAACCCTCCCACAAGGAGGCTTAGCTGCAGCCCAGTGCTCGCCTAAGTTTGAAGAATCCTACTGAGTGGCGAGCGACCCTCTTGCTCGGAGGCTTAACTGCAGCCGAGTGCTCGCCTAAGTTTGAAAAATCTTACCTTGTGGTTGACAGGAACGTCAAGACCATTGCCGAGTACCTTGCTGATGATCTGATCAATGCTACTCAAGGATCACCCAATCGGTTGACGGGAACGTCAAGACCATTGCTGAGTACCTTGCTGATGAGCTGATCAATGCTACTCAAGGGTCACCTGATCGGTCGACTGGAACGTCAAGACCATTGCTGAGTGCCTTGCTGATGAGCCGATCAATGCTACTCAAGAATCGCCCGATCAGTCGACTGGAACGTCAAGACCATTGTTGAGTGCCTTGCTGTTGAGCTGATCAATGTTGCTCAAGGATCGCCCGATCAGTCGACTGGCTATTCTTCTCCAGAAGCTGCATCAAGCAAACGGACAATAATTCGAGAGAAAAACGAATTTCGTTCGAAGACAGACGCAATATATGAGATGATAATCCAAAGTTTCTTAACCGCAGAATAAAGTGCTCGGGCATCATGCACGAAGGATTTTTAACGGCTACAAATTCACTCAGCATTCCGAGTCAAATAAAAGTGTGGAATAATGTTTTTTAATCACTCGGTGGTAGAAGGACTGGCCGGGTCACAGAAGATATCGAGGACAATGCTGTCGGCGATGCGAGTGGCTGCCTCGAGGAATGTGTCCATGAAGTCCTGGAAGGAGTGCTTCTTAGTGTTTGCCACTTTGAGAGCTGCCAGTTTGTCTTGCTTAGCCTCCTTGCAGTGCACTCGGACCAAAGACAAGGCGACATCGGCACCACAGCGGGCTGAAGATTTATTCCACTCTTGCACTCGGGCTGGAATCTGATTTAGTCGAGTCATCAAGGACTGGAGGTCTTGGGACATTTGCGCCCGAGGCCAGAGTTCAGCATCCACTTGGGCCATAGCCGCTTCAACCGAGCAAGATAAGCAAACGCACCATCTAAGCGCGACTCCAATCGAAGCAGATTCATTGCGGCGTCATCTTTCACGGGACAGTTGATGGGGTCGAGACACGTCTCTACCCGCCCAGTTTCAGCCTCAAAGTCCTGACACAGCTCGTCCCATTGCAAAAAAGTAATGAGTCGACGGCATGACAACAAAGTTCAATCGGCAACAAATTAATCGTAGTCCACTGATCATACCTTCAAGCTTCAGAACAAGTTTGGCGGCGAGTTGCTCCAGATAGGACTCCAGCTTGTCCGTCTTGGTCTTGAGGCCGCCGACTTCAGTGGTCAGATTCTCCTTGTCCTTCTTCAGCTGCTCGACTTCTCGATTAGCGTCCGAGATGGCAGTCTTCAGCTGCTCGACTTCACATTCTCCTCCTCCAATTTGCTGACCGAAGCCAGCTTCTGGTCCGCAAGCTTCGTCTTCTCGCGTGCTTCCTTCTGAGCGGTTGCCAGATCCAGATCCTTCTGCTCCAAAGCCTCCTTCATCCTCTCTAAAGTAACAACACTCTTCAGACAAGACTGAAGTTGACGATTTTCACTACGCACATCTGCTTGTGTGAAATCACTCGGTTCAAAGAGACTGAAAGAAAAAACAGTGCAAAGTGTGCAGCTACAAAACAGACAAAATGGTCGAGTGATCACCTCCCATGATGGCCGTTTCTTGTCGGGCAGTCTTCAGATTCTTCTTCGCAAATTCGAGGTCAAGTTCAACGCTGATATGCTTCTTCTTTAACTCGGTGAGCCGAGCTCCAAGATCACAAGACCTCTGCAGCTAGAAAGACAGACATGTCAGTCGACAGATACAAGCAACAGTGAAGGAAAAGAATTACTCTAAGACTACTGCCGAATCAAATATTCAACAGTAGTCTCGGGGACTACACCCAGTGGGTGCACTTAGCATGCCCCCACTAGATCACATCAATACTCAGCATGAGTTCAAAAGAGAGAGAGAGAGAGAGAGAGAGAGAGAGAGAGAGACATCATTAGACCTCAGTCGACTGCAAGCAGCCGTCCGTGGTCTCGGGGACTACACCCAGTGGGTGCACTCGACGTGCCCCCACTGATTCAAAAAGTGCAGAATTTGAAGATTTCCTGAGTTCTAAACGAAGGAACACCCAGTGGGTGATCAGATATAAAGCGACATTCAAAAGTTCAGTCATAATTTTGCCGACCTGCACATTGGTCTGAAGGGCAGTGCTGGCGTTGTAAGCTATCTGACTGGCTTCATGCATCACTTTCACCTGCTCCATGACAAGATTCGCCTGTCGAAGAGCTTCCCTAGCGGCACCCGGCGAGTCGTGTGGAGTTTGATATGTAGCAAAGAGGGATGGCTCCAGAGGGGTCGAAGTAGTTGCCGGGTCGGTTGAGTGGAGTTGCACCGGTGCAGCAGGTGTTTGTGCAGTCGACCCCGACGGACGATCAGTCGTCAACTGGTTAGCGAATGTGACGTTGGTCCGGACTATCGCCTCAGGCGCCGATGTCGCCTCCACTCTTCTTCCTCCTCTCCTGCAGAGGCACTTATTCTTCTTCGTCATCAGGAAGCACAACGATATATTGCGGAGCTACATAAGAAGAGAAGTATCAAATTTTCAGTCAATTGACCATCCACTCGACTAAACAGAACTTGGTCGAACGAACTTACCAGATCGTGAGGTGGCCTCTTCATCTCCTGGTGCCTTGTCAATGTCCATTTCCGTGGCAGCAGAGGTGGGGCTGGAAGGACACAAGAATTGGTCTATCAGATCAAGAAAATCTTCAGTCGACTTACGGAAACACGAACAAGATACCTACCCTGAGGCAACGGGGACGTCCATCTTGATTCGCGGCAATGTCTTCTGGGCCTTGGGAGGAGCAACTTTAGGCTGCTTGGCCACCTTCTCCGTCGGCTCTGGAGTCGACATCCGAGTGCGCTTCTGAGTATTGGCACTCGGACCCACGCTTTTCCCGCGCCCGCTAGCCGGATCATGCTGCTGTTTGGATCGATGTTCGGAGCGCGGCGGCGAGTCGACTTCCTCCTCCTCGTCCGACTCCTCGCTCTCCTCCTCCTCATCGTCTCCCTGAGAATCCCACTCGTCACTCTCTTCTGTGTTGTCCTCCCCCTCCTGGGCCTGCTCCAAAGCTTGTTCACCATTGGGCATAGAGTGCATCTCAGTGAACACCTGCAGAACAAATTGGTCGAACGAGAGTCGGTCAACATCAAGTGCAGTCGGAGCATGAATGGGAAGCAGTCGGAACAAAAAGCATACCTTGTCAGGTGGGTTTACGTTGCTGAAGGGAACGACTCGCCTAGATCCTCTGGGATTGTCCTGGTTGCCTGTGATGCTCCTCAGCCGCAAAGCTACTGTTTCAGACGACACTTCTTCTGGGTGGACCCGAGCAGTGTCATCCGGTCCAGAATACAACCACATTGGATGCGTCGACTGAAGAACACTTCCAGCAAGTCCATGCCAGTAACACCATCATTGATGAGCTGGACCACCCTATCCACCAACATCCTTGTCTCCATGGTCTCGTCAGCAGTCACTTTCAGTGGAGCAGGGGTCTGAACACGGTCAAACGAGAAGTGGGGAAGACCGGTCGACTGACCTGGAGCCGTGACATCTTGGCAATAGAACCAGGTCGACTGCCAGCCTCTAACAGAGTCAGGAAGAGTCATGGCAGGAAAGGCACTCCTATTCCTCTTTTGGATACCTAAACACCCACACATATGGATGACATGGGTTTTCGAGTCACTCGGCTTCGCCTTTTTTACCGACTGGGAACGAATGGTGAAGATGTGTTTGAAAAGGCCCAAGTGCGGTCGACACCCCAAGAAGTTCTCGCACATCGACACGAAAGAAGCTAAATGCGTGATGGTGTTGGGGGAGAAATGGTGGAGTTGAGTACCGAAAAAGTTCAGGAACCCCTGGAAGAAAGGATGCGGGGGAAGCGAAAAACCGCGGTCGACGTGGGTGGCGAGCAGAATGCACTCACCCGGTTGAGGATGGGGACTCATCTCCCCCTCCGGCAGCCTCGACGCTCCCTTGGCGATTAGCCCCGACTCCGCCAGCTCGTCCAGATCCGCCTGCCGAATTGAAGACCCGATCCAATCGCCCTGGATCCAGCCCGGCGGCAGCCCCCGCGCGCGACGACAACCCGCGTTGCTGCTTCTTGCCCTTCGCCACCTGCTTTGTCTTCTTTGCACGTTCCAGCGCCGTCGTCTTGTCCTTCACCATGGTGACGGGGCAGCAGTGTCAGAGCGGAAGAGTAGGGCACGACGGAGAAGCGGAGAGAGAAGAAGGAAAAGAAGATGTGAACAGTGCGGACGCCTCTGTCCGGTCACCTTATAAGGGATTGTTTCCGAGTGACTGACGCGTGGGACCAGGCAATCCCGTCAAATACCGCAACAGTCGCGCGCATCATACGTGGCAAAAAAGGCGGCGCAGGAATCGAGGAATCACTGTTTATCCACTCCGCCCACTTCGGCACTCCCCGTCCGGCGCGCTTCCCCGAAATTTCGTATCCTGCGAACTCCGGGATACACTGCAGACAATCGCGCCCAAGATCCCGTGCTCCAACATAGCACTCGGCACATGAGATCACCAGTTCACTCGATAGTCCACTGAATGGATTAAGGCGACTGAGTCGACACCGAAATACCGACGCAGGCGCTCAGACTTGCAGAAAGCACTCGCGAGGTCCCGAAGCTCGGAACAGGTTCAATTTCAGTCTACTTTGCACTCGCACCTTAATCCATTCAGGGGCTACTGATGAGGATACAGACCTAGGGTAGGGTCATAGGCCTGACCTACACGTCCTACCCAAGGTCACTACCCAAGAAGATAAGAAGACCAAGGATCCACTCGATGACCTAATCAGTCGACCGTCATCCCCCACCGTCACTCGACCAAATGGGGGGTCACTCGACTATATCGAAGACCAGGAGTCGGAAGAACACACAACAGCTGGGCATTCATTCCTTAGTCTTTATGAGCATTAAGTGTATTTAAGACTGCCGTTACCAGTAACGCCCTTACTTTATGTACAATAAGCCCCTTGTAATGGGGGTTGGCTGGGGTCCTGGCGCACTCTATATAAGCCACCCCCTCCTCTGGGACAAGGGTTCGCACCCCCTGTAATACCACACGCATAATCCAATCGACCGCCTCCGGGCACCGAGACGTAGGGCTGTTATTTCCTCCGAGAAGGGCCTGAACTCATAAAACTCGTGTGTACATCTTCGCCATAGCTGAGATCTTACCTCTCCATACCTACCCCCTTTCTAATGTCAGACTTAGAACCACGACACCAGGCGCGCCATGGTGGGTGCAGCCCTCCTTGGCCCACCTTTGGTGCCCATCTTCGGGTATATAAGTCAGTTTGACCTAGAAAAAATAAGGAGAGGACATTCGTGACAAAGCGCCGCCACGTCGAGGCAGAACTTGGGCAGGAGCACTTTTGCCCTCAGGCAGAGCGATTCCGCCGGGGGAACTTCCCTCCCGGAGGGGGAAATCATCGTCATCATCATCACCAAAAACTCTCCCATCTTGGGGAGGGCTATCTCCATCAACATCTACAACAGCACCAACTCCTCTCAAACCCTAGTTCATCTCTTGTGTTCAATCTTTGTATCAAAACAATAGATTGGTGCTTGTGGGTCACTGGTAGTGTTGATTACATTTTGTAGTTGATTACTATATGGTTTATTTTGTGGAAGATTATATGTTCATATCCATTATGCTATTTAATACCCCTCTGATCTTGAGCATGATTATCATTTGTGAGTAGTTACTTTTGTTGTTGAGGTCACGGGAGAAATCATGTTGCAAGTAATCATGTGAACTTGATATGTGTTTGATATTTTGATGATATGTATATTTCCATTCTCTTAGAGGTGTCATGTGAATGTCGATTACATGACACTTCACCATATTTGGGCCTAAGGGAAAGCATTGTGGAGTATTTATTAGATGGTGGGTTGTGAGAGTGACAGAAGCTTAAACCTCAGTATACACTACTAGGGAAAAGCCTAGCAGCAGCGTGGGTTTTGGTCCTCTCAGTAGCGCGGGGACCGGCGCTACTAATAAGGCGCTACATCTAACGTATAGCAGTAGCGCTTGTTGTCCCACGCTACTGCTATACATGAATAGCTATAGCGCTCTTTAGAAAAGGGCGCTACTAATATTATCTGCAGCGCTGTTTACAGGGAAGCGCTACTGGTAAGGCAGCGCTACTGCTAAATTTCCCCCCTTGCTAGTACTAGTTTTATTAGCTTTTTCCCTGCATATTTGTTTTGTATTTGTTTTGTATTTGAATAGGCTTTATACAATAATCTTTAGCATATCATACACATACAAATGTAATCATAGCATATACATACAATTAGCCTCATCAAATCATGTCATCATCATAATCATCATCCAACACAAAGTGGTCTCTCGTCATCAATCTTGAAAATAGTGATACAAGTCTCGATTACTTTCAAATACATCGTCATCCATCTAAACAATGATATACACGAGAAGAGCTATCACTTTGAGTACATGAGTTCGTATCCCTCTCTCGCATTAGCGTGAACCTAAACTAACTACTGCCTGTCGCTCGGAAACCGGAAACCGGTACACCTGGGCCTGACACTCCAGCCACTTGTCGTATATATACTCCTGGTGTAGCACTTCTTCGCCATCTATGATCTATGCACCTGCATCGTCACATGAGTCAATGATATGCAACATATATAGTTGAGCAACAGAAAGAGATAGACTTGGCAAAAATAGAAACAACATATCATAAGCATAAATAACAAAGTTCTTCGTACCCAAAATGCCCTAACTAGAGTGATTTTCGCTAGTCGAGGAGGAGGATGGTTTAATTACATCACAAATAAAGTTTCACCGTGCATAACTCAAAGTTTTGTCATACAGAAAGTATGGACTAAACGGGCACATTGTCATATGTCGACAATCACTCCACCATGTCGTGCCATCCATCCATGTCAGGGAGATAGTCCTTGAGCTTAGTGAAAAGCTTCATGTCGAGACGCTGAGAGGCTATCCATGTTCGAACATCTTCCCGCGACATTTGTCCTTCTCCGTAGAACATCCCTGTTTTTCTGATGACCTCCTTCATGATGATTTGGGAAAGTTCGCGCTGGATGTTATAGAACTCAGCTCGAAGTCGATGATCCTCGATATCTCCTATGTCCTTTGCCCATTGCAGAATATGGGCATCGCCAGATCTAGGTGACATGTGAAGGTTCTGGTGATCCCGTCTGTACTCCAGCATGTGGTGTAGGACATAGAATCCATCATTAAGAGAATCGTTCGGTTGCTGGATGCAGCAGAAGTCGGTCTTATGGCTGAAGGCGACCCTGCCGCCCCTTCTCTTCTTGTCCCTAACCTCTCCACCCCTTGCTTGGTAGTAAAACATAGCACTGTGGAGAACATCTTTGATGTGGGTGTAATCCTTTTTGTGAATGTTCTTCGACGAGTCCAAGTAAAGAGCGTGGGAGAATCGGGGGTAGAGGATGATGAGGACGGCGCGCCAGCCGCTGCGCAAAATAAGTACACCTCAAATTAATTAGCCTCCACCGTGCAAATGAATTATTGAAATCGAAGGAAGGATAGCAGCGCGGATGACTTACACAGGATGATAAGGCACGAGAATCGCCTCCTTGTCCTTATTGGCGAGCATGAAACTGACGATGTAATCCCTCGCGTATTCACGGTGCTCTGCGCAGACTCCCAAGAAGCCCTCGTGCATGTAGTACGGGTGAGCAACATAGATATGACATATCTTCTCAACCCCAATGATGTAGTTCATGTGCAAGGCATAAAGGCGGACAAACGTAAAATCCAGCTTATTCACGTGAAACATGTCGAATATGTAATCGAATCAGAGGAAGAACTTATCCGCGGGGAAGCTGTGGACGTACGACATTTGCCGCGGAACGTTAACCACGCAGAGTGGGTATCCTGTATCTTTCGAGGCGATGAGGCCTTTCTCTACCCGCAGCACATCGTCATGAAGTCTCCTTAGATCGCCGAATCTGGCCCGTAGTGCTGTTGCAGGTAGGATTGGTTGACCGGGGATATGTCATTTATCCGTATCGGGGATATCTATACGGTCCTGAAGCCAAGGCTGCTGAGGCGGCTGGATCATAGAATCAGCTTTTTTGCCTTTCCTCGCTCTCTTCCTAGACTTTTTCACTAGCGGAAGGTCGTCCATAATACGTTGAGACGGTAATTCAGGCACCGACTCATGATGCTCAAACCCTGAGGAGGCGCCAGTATAGACATACTGTTCAGCGCCATCGTCATCCTTATCCTCATCCATGGCGACATCATCAGTGACTAATGGAGCCTCCTCCTTACCCCGTCCGCTATCACCCAACCCGACACCCGACGCTAATTGGGTAGGTGGGGTGTTGATGTTAATACCTTGCCGAGGCTGCATGCTCGTGGGTGTGCTCCCAGCATCCTCCAGACGAAGCAGACTCTTTGGCCACAACAGGACCCACCCATTGCAACAATCACCAAGCCGCCGCGGGGTCTCGTCGTCATCCCCCACTACTATTAGAGGAGGCAAATTCTCATGGCCCGGTTTGACACTGGCCACGGAAACCTTGAAGACGTTCGGGGGGATCGGCCGGCTGTGGAACAAGGGTTCCTTCGGCTCCATTATCGTCGCCTTCCCCACGTCCACCTTCTGTTCGCCGATGGTGTACAATATGGTGCACGGGGTTTCGTCGGCCTACAAAGAAAAGTCTGCGACATGAGACATCCGAAAGGCAACGAAAATGGGAGATTATACATTTATATTGAAGGGGGCTGGTGTGACAGGTAGCGTGAGGGTGTCAAGCTCAGACAAAGACGAGGCACCACCGAGCACGTCCGGTGCGGGAGCAGGTGCGGGAGCCGTTGCGGGAGCAGGTGCTCCCAAGAAGTCAGCGAGGGGAAAGTCCTTTGCATTTTTTTCTGGATTTTGCCTTGTCCAAGTGAAAATGCTCGTGACCAAGGAAGTAGACAAATCTGCAACCACCTGTTTTGCCGCAGCTACCGCTGTTGCGACTGTCGGAGATGATTTCTTCTCAAACGTAATCTCAACCTTCTTGTCGATGTTTTCTTCAGTTAACCTCCGTCTTTCCTTTCTCTCCTCCGTGGTCTCACGGTAGTACTTCTTCCACGTGGCGCCGTCTCCGACACCGTGCACGCGTCCATACGACGGTCGAGTATCCACCGGTTGTCGTTTCAATATGTTCAACGCCCGGTTGAATGGAGTGTCCCACTTGGGCCTCGCCAATGCCTCAGACGGCGTGTCGCTTTCAACCGCAATCCGGTGCTGCTCTCTCTGCAAAAAGCACAAGGATTGTTTACAAATATGACTAATGTGTGCAGTCGAATTGATCAGAAACTAAAATTACCAGCAGTCTCATGAACTCCGTAATGACCGGTGTTGTCTCGTAAACCTTCTTCACTGGGTCCGAACGGTGCCGGGCCCTCAGGACGTCACGCTCCTGTGGGACGATGAAATCCGCCAAGGGGTCTGGGATGCCCAGACTCGTGGCTTCCGCGTCCTCCTTGGCCCATTTGGACCTCTTTCCTCCGTAACCACGGCTTCCGAGGTGGTGGCTCCCAATGTTCCTCTCTTGAAGCCCCTTCATGTACTTAGACTTTTTTTTGGCAGCTTCGGCCTCGCAAGCTTCCTTGAATATTTGAAACTGCTCTTCCATGATTGTCGGATTATCCTTTACAATCTCGGAGTAGGGTTCCTTCTTTTTGATGATCTTTGCTTTCACTCGAGTTTTCCAGGCGGCCAACGCGTCGCTAAACTTGGGCATGGCATGTTTGTTTATCTTCTTCATTGCCGGGTCCTCGTCTGGATCTTCATAATCCTTCTCATTCCGGCCCGGGAACAAGAATATCTGGTGAAACTTCTTTCGGAGGGAGCTCCTCATATTTTCTATCTTCTGTAGTTTCTCATCATTGATGGTGGCGGTTGTCCGTACGATGCAGCCTATTTGATTACCGTAGCACGCGCGCGCTTCCTCGGGTGCCTTTGGCTCAAAATTGCCGTCGTCTACCTCCGTGACCACCAGTCTAGTAGTCCTGAGCTTGTTAGGAATCCGTTGCCTCTTTGCTTTCGGTTCTACACCGGCTCCGCTTCCTGAGGCGGCACCGGTCTCGGCGCCGGTATCGATGCTGGTCTGAATCTCAGCGCCGGTCTCAGTCTCAGCACCGGTCTGCGTGTCCGTCTCAGTCCCCGTTGCCACCGGTCGGCCCAGCAACAACATCGGTTGATCGTCGGTAAGGCTAAAAAATTCGTCTGCTGCCCGGTAGATGTCGTCGCAATCACCAGAACCCTATCCTTCATCGTTGATAGCCATGTTTCCTATGATTAAATCTAGTCAATTAATTCTAGACCTAATAAAATGAATAATGACATAAAAAAGGCCTATTCTTTTGCAGGAATGTTGACTCCTTCCTGGTGCGGCAAATCCCGGGCACTCGATATGTCCTAGTTTGTAGCACAAGTCATGCCGAAATTCACGGAAAATTTCGGCATGACCTTTGCTAAAAAGTGGACAAATCAAGAACCTGAAATTTGCCGGAACAGAAATGAATCAACATTCCGGCAAAACATAGGCCACTCAGCATCATTCCCTGGAAACAACAAAGCCACTTGGGCACAATCGAACAACTTCAATGAAAAGATATAACATGACCACTTCAATGAAAAGATATAATCAACAATAAAAGTCTAGGAAGGGATCATCTTTAAAATAAAATTTTCCTAAATTCTTTTCCTTGAAAAATAGTTGTCTTTTCGAAAATCAAAAACCTTTGCAAAATGACCTCACTAAACACTTCTCTACCTAGGACAGAACCCAAATTATGTTGATCTAGCTATTCCTCTCTCTCACCCAAACACATATTATTATCTCTAACCCTTCTCTTCCTACGACAGAGCCCAATTAAATTGCAAAGGAACTCCATTTCTCTAACCCTTCTGACTTAATGCTCTAAAATAAAATTTTCCTCTAACCTACTTAACCTAGCTTGTTAATCCAACGAACCTAATTAACCTACCCATTTAACCTAGTTAGTTAATCTAGTTTACCTACATAATTAACCCTAATTAAACTAGTTAACGCAGCTAGTTCTGTGTCAAAGCCCAAAATAAATTTTTGCACTAATTAACGTAGAAAATTAACCTAATTAAACTAGTTAACCTGATTAGTTCTCTGTCAAAGCCCTAACTAAATTTTTGCACTAACCTAGATAATTAACCTAATTAAAGTAGTTAACCTAACTACTCTGTCAAAGCCCTAACTAAATTTTTGCCCTAACCTAGATAATTAACCTAATTAAACTAGCTAACCTATGCATGAGAGAGAGAGAGGCGGGGTGGGGGCTTACAGAGAATGGCTCCGGTGGTGGCGAGGGATGTAGGGGCGTCTCCGGTGACGGCAAGGGAGGCAGGGGCGTCTCCGGTGACGGCGAGGGAGGCAGTTGTGGCGAGGAAGGATCCGGTGGCGTCGACGACGACTCCGGTGGCGTTGACGAGGCCGCGCGGCTCCTTGGCGTTGGGGGCGGCTCCGGTGGCGTCGACGGCGCACGGCTCTGGTGGCGTCGACGTCGGCAGGAGACGGCGGCGAAGTGGGGCGACGGCGAATCGGGGAGACGGCGACGCGCAGGGTGGATTGAGGGATTTGGGGGAGAAGTGGTGTTCGGGGGGAAACGGTTTTTTGGTTAAGTCTAACTTAGCGGTAGCGCGTTTGGTAAAACACGCTATAGCTAAGATAGCTATAGCGGTTTTTACAAAATGCGCTGCTGCTATAGCTATGTAATTTTCTTCCATTTTTTAATTTCCTTTTCTGTTTCTATAGCAGGGGTCTAGGACACGCGCTGCAGCTACGTTAGCTATAGCGCCTCTTACAAACACACGCTGCTGCTATGCCTTCCTCCGTTTTTTCGCTTTTTCATTTACTTTGCTTTACATTTTATTTTTTCCTTTCTCCTTTTTCTATTTCTTTCATTTTCATTTACTTTTCTATTTGTTTTTCATCTTATTTTATTTCCGTTAGTTGTAGCGCTCTTCTTAGGAAACACGCTACTACTTATGTCCTAGCGGTAGCGCGTTTCTTCCAAGCCCGCTACTGCTATGCGTAGCCTATCATTCTAGCAATGGGAATATTAGTAGTAGCGCTTTTCCCACTACACGCGCTACTGCTAAGGTTGTATCTGTAGCGCGGTTTTTCTTCAAACGCTACTGCTATCTAGCACTAGCGCCCTTTTTTGACCCGCGCTGTTGCTAAATTTCTGTGTATAAGATTTTCCCTAGTAGTGAGAAATTTATTCTTAATGCTATTGTTAGAATTTATTCTTAATACTTCTCGTAGTTGCGGATGCTTGTGGAAGGGTTAATGATAAGAACGAGTTTTGTTCAAGTAAGAACAACACCTAAGGACCGGTCCACCCACATATCAAATTATCAAAGTACCAAACACGAATTAAGCCAACATGATGAAAGTGACTAGATGAAATTCCCGTGTACCCTCAAGAACACTTTGCCTCAAAAAGATTGGGCTACGTTGCTGCACTTTTGTTACTACTATCATTACTTGCTCGTTACAAATTATCTTGCTATCAAACTACTCCGCTACTTACAATTTTAGCACTTGCAGACAATACCTCGCTGAAAACCGCTTGTCATTTCCTTCTGCTCCACATTGGGTTCGACACTCTTACTTATCAAAAAGGCTAAAATTGACCCCATATACTTGTGGGTCATTAGTGCATCTCTGGCCTCAGTTCGTGCCAAGAACAGGGACTAAAGGTGTTGGTTGGGCCGCAGCCTGACACCAGCCTGCCACCACCTCTTTAGTCCCGGTTCGTGGCACGAACCGGGACTAGAGGTTTGCCACGAACCGCGACTGATGAGCATCGCCAGCCTAGCCGTTGGAACCAGCACCAATGGTCACATTAGAGCCGGTTCAGTTACCAACGGGGACTATTGAGTTGAACATTAGGCCCTTTTTTTACTAGTGTCTATAGAGTTTCTAGTATTATATGTGGATGCCATATTGTTGATTGTAAACAATATATAACTTTTGGAAAACATGAAGGAATATTTGAACAAGAGTTTTTCAATGAAGGACCTAGGAGAAGCTGCTTCATATTAGGCATCAAGATCTATAGAGATAGATCAAGATGCTTGATAGGACTTTGACAAAGCACATACCTTGATAAGATTTCAAAGAAGTTTAAAATGGATAAGTCCAAGAAGAGGTTCTTTCCTGTTTTGCAAGGTGTGAAGTTGAGTAAGACTCAATGCCCAACGACTGCAGAGGAAAGAGAAAAGATGAGTGTCATCCTGTATGCTTTAGCCATGGGCTCAATTATATGTGATGTTTTGCATGAGAAAAGATGTCAGTCTTGCCATAAGTATGGCCAGAAGGTTTCAAAGCAATCCTGGAGTGGAACACTGGATAACGGTCAAGAATATCCTTAAGTACCTGAAAAGGACTAAGGAAATGTTTCTCGTTTATGCAGGTGATCAAGAGCTCGTCATAAAGGGTTATCTCGATGCAAGTTTTGACATTGATTCTAAATGGGGGAGAAGTAAGCTGGTGTAGTTCCAAGCAAAACGTGGTAGCTGATTCTACATGCAAAGTAGAGTACATAGCTGCATCGGAAGCAGCAAACGAAGGTGTCCGGATGAAGCAGTTCCTGACAGATCTTGGAGTTGTTCCTAGTGCACTAGACCCAATGACACTGCTCTGTAACAACACTGGTGTCATTCCTCTGGCCAAGGAACCAAGGTTTCACAAAAGGGCCTGACACATAAAGCGACGCTTCAATTCCATCCGAGACAGGGTCAAGGAGGAAGACATAGACATTTGAAATGTACAGATGGATCGAAATGTTGCATATCCATTAACTAAACCTCTGGCACGGGCAAAACATGATCAACACTCGAACTCTATGGGTGTTAGATTCATTACCATGTAATACTAGATTATTGACTATAGTGCAAGTGGGAGATTGTTGGAAATATACCCTAGAGGCAATAGAAAAGTGGTTATTATAATATTTCCTTGTTCAAGATAATCATTTATTATCCATGCTATAATTGTATTGACCCGAAACTCAAATACATGTGTTGATACATAGACAAAAACATGTCCCTAGTAAGCCTCTACCGGACTAGCTCGTTCATCAAAGAGGGCTATGGTTTCCGAGTCATGGACATGAGTTGCCATTTGATAACGGGATCACATCCTTGGGATAATGATGTGATGGACAAGACCCAAACTAGCATATGATCGTATCAAGTTTACTGCTATCGTTTTCTGCAGGTTGAGTATATGTTCCTATGAGCATGAGATCATTTAACACACTGACACCGAAGGAATACCATGTATGTACAAAATGACGCAATGTAATTGGGTGACTATAAAGGTGCTCTACAGGTATCTCCGAGTTGGCATGGATCAAGAATGGGATTTGTCACTCCGTATGACGGAGAAGTATCTCATGGCCCACTCGGTAATACAACATCACAATGAGCTTGTGATAAGTCTCCAACGTATCTATAGTTCTTTATTGTTCCATGTTATTATATTACTTGTTTTGTATGTTTAATGGGCTTTACTAAGCACTTTTATACTTTTTTTGGGACTAACCTATTAACCGGAGGCCCAACCCAAATTGTTGTTTTCTTGCTTATTTTAGTCACTGTTCAAGAAATCTTCTGATTCAGCGATTTATCGTCCGATTTATCGCTACTCATGGGGTGACCGATAAGATTATGCCTTATCTTCACCGTTTATCGTTTGGGCCGATTTATCACTCTGACAAGCGATTTATCAGGAATCTACCGATAAATCGAGCCTATTCCTAACATTATGTTTGCAAAAACTATGTTTATTTGTGTTTTGCGGACCTTGTTTTGCAATATATACTATTGTCCTATTTTGTTTGTCATTATAAGCAGATTAAAAGGCTAGGAATCAAGCTAACACTTCTGTCCAATATTGTTTTGGTGTTGAATATAGCATATTTTAGTGTTGGGAACCTGAGATTTGAAAAAAATGGCCGATTAATAGTCGACCGATAAAATCGATTAATCGGCCGATTTCCGATTAATCTCTAATCCCCAACTGACTGAGACGCTAACGGTAAGCGATATCCTCAACATTGATTTTAGTGTTTCGAAGAAAATGAATATCAAATGGAGTCCAAACGGAATGAAACCTTCGGGAGAGTTATTTTTGGAACAAACGTAATCCAGGAGACTTGGAGTGGACGTCAAGAAACAAACGAGGAAGCCACGAGGCAGGGAGGTGCGCCCCTACCCTTGTGGGCCCCTTGTGGCTCCCCTGACCGACTTCCTTCGCCTATATATATCCACATACCCTCAAAACATCCAGGAGCACCACGAAACCCTATTTCCACCGCCACAACCTTCTGTACCCGTGAGATCCCACCTTGGGGCCTTTTCCGGCGCTCCGCCGGAGGGGGAATCGATCACGGAGGGCTTCTACATCAACGCCATAGCCTCTCCGATGAAGTGTGAGTAGTTTACCACAGACATTCGGTTCCATAGTTATTAGCTAGATGGCTTCTTCTCTCTCCTTGATTCTCAATACAAAGTTCTCCTCGATTATCTTGGAGATCCATTCGTTGTAACTCCTTTTGCGGTGTGTTTGTCGAGATCCGATGAATTGTGGGTTTATGATCAAGTTTATCTATGAGAAATATTTGAATCTCCCCTGAATTCTTTTATGTATGATTGGTTATCTTTGCAAGTCTCTTCGAATTATCAGTTTGGTTTGGCCTACTAGATTGATCTTTCTTGCAATAGGAGAAGTTCTTACTTTGGGTTCAATCTTGCATTGTCCTTTCCCAGTGACAGCAGGGGCAATAAGGCATGTATTGTATTGTTTCCATCGAGGATAAAAAGATGGGGTTTATATCATGTTGCTTGAGTTTATCCCTCTACATCATGTCATCTTGCCTAATGCGTTACTCTGTTCTTATGAACTTAATACTCTAGATGCATGCTGGATAGCGGTCGATGTGTGGAGTAATAGTAGTAGATGCCGAAACGTTTCAATCAACATGTCGCGGACGTGATGCCTATACACATGATCATGCCTAGATATTGTCATAACTATGCGTTTTTCTATCAATTGCTCGACAGTAATTTGTTCACCCACTGTAATACTTATGCTATCTTGAGAGAAGCCACTAGTGAAACCTATGGCCCCCGTATCTATTTTTTTTCCATCATATAAGTTTCCGATCTATTTTATATTGCAATCTTTACTTTTCAATCTATATCATAAAAATACCAAAAATATTTATCTTATTATCTCTATCAGATCTCACTTTTGCAAGTGGCCGTGAAGGGATTGACAACCCCTTTATCGCGTTGGTTGCGAGGTTCTAATTTGTTTGTGCAGGTACGAGGGATTTGAGTGTAGCCTCCTACTGGATTGATACCTTGGTTCTCAAGAACTAAGGGAAATACTTACGCTGGCCCCCTAGGGCTGCCTCCCCCTTGCTTGGGGGGAAAGCCACCTGGTGGAGGGCGACCCAAACCTTGGCAGCCCCCATCTCCCATCTGTGGCTGCCACCCACTAGGGGAAACCCTAGGGGAGCCCCCTCCTCCCTTCCCCCTATATATAGAAATGTAGGAAGAGGGAAGTAATACCCATCTATGCCACAGCGCTGCCCTCCCTCTCCCTCGTAGCCTTCTTCCTATCCGTAGTGCTTAGCGAAGCTCTGCTGATATTCCACCACCACGCCACCACCACAATGCCGTCGTGCTGCCTGAGGACTCAAGCTAGTACTCCACCATCGCTCGCTGGATCGAGGAGGTGAAGGCATCATCATGACATACATGTGTTTAACGCGGAGGTGACGTCCGTTCGGCACTTGGATTGGGAGTTCGCAGGACAGATGGTGATTGGATCGCGAAGACATTCGATTACATCAACTACGTTTCTTAATGCTTCCGCTTAATGCTCTGCACCAATCGTGACACCGTAGGTTGTCGTTCAAAAGACCACGAGATGAGGGAGGAGCCAAGGTATGCGTAGTAACCTGAGGTGGAGCGGTGCGTGTCGGGACAGCCAACCCAATCAGCATCAGAATAAGCCACCATGTCCAGGGATGAGGATGCCGTCAGTGTCAATCCCATAGTCATGGTGCCTCGAATGTACCGTATGATTTGCTTCACCATGTTCTAATGAGAGTCCCACGGGGAGTGCATGTGAAGGCACACCTACTGAACTGCATACTTCGAATCTGGTCTGGTGAGAGTCAGATACCAGAGAGAACCAACAATAGAGCGGTAAAATGGAGCATCTGATGCAGGGGAGCCATCATGTGCAGAGAGCTTGGCCCTCGTGTCAACAAGAGTAGCGACGGGTTTGCAATTGAGCATGACGACGCGCTCAAGCAACTCGTGTGCATACTTCTGCTGATGATGGAAAACCCCATCTGGTCGCCGAATCACCTCAATGCTAAGAAAATAGTGCAAGCCACCCAAGTCCTTGATAGCAAACTCATCACGCAACCGAGTAGTGATCTGCTAGAGAAGCTCGGTGGAGGAGGCCATCAGGATAATATCATCGACATAGAGGAGCAGGTAAGCAGTCATAGTATTGTGGTAAACAAGCAGCCAGGCATCCGATCTGGTGACGGTGAACCCAAGCCACCGAAGATAACCGGCGATGCGCTGGTACTAGGCACAAGGCGCTTGCTTGAGGCCATAGAGAGACCGTGAAAGCAAGCAAACATAGTCACGATGAGTGGCGTCGACAAAACCAGTGGGCTGCTGACAATACACCTATTCCATGAGATGACCATGGAGGAATGCATTGGAGACATCCATCTGATGCATAGGCCAAGCATAAGAAAATGCAAGATGAAGAACTGTGCGGATCGTGCCTGGCTTGATCACAGGCACAAATGTCTCAATGAACTCGATGCCAGCCAAGCACAAGAAAACGCGAGATGACGAACTGTGCGGATCGTGCTTGGCTTGACCACATGCGCAAATGTCTCAGTGAACTCGACGACGGCACGATAGCGGAAACCACGAACCACCCAAAGAGCCTTGTAGCACTCGAGAGTGCCATCCGGACGAGTCTTGTGGCGGAAGACCCATTAGCCAGTGATGATATTGGCATGCGACGGCCGAGGGACGAGCTGCCAAGTACGGCTCCGCTCGGGAGCGTCGAACTCTTCCTGCATCGCCTCGAGCCAATGAAGATCCCGGAGGGCAGCTCGAGCTCCCGATGAGAGAGGGGACCGCTCGGAGGTGGAGGCAGAGAAGACACTCATCGTTGTTATACCGCATGCTCGGGCGGTGGATGCCAGCCCGAGACCCAGTCATAGGACGGGGCAACGGGTCCGGGCGGCAACGGGTGATGCTGATGAAGAGCTCATCACCCCTGAGACGCAGGGTGATGCTGCACCAGCGGAGTTGGACATCATGGGCACCGACACAGAGGGCGCCAAAGAAGCCGGCATGGAGGGTGCCGTCGAGGGCGAGGGCGCCGAGGGCGCTGGTGATGCCATAGGCGTTGAGGGCGAATCCTTCGAGGCAGCCGGGCGGGGAGGAACTCGACCCGCGACATGAGGTGGAGCCTCAGAGCCAGGAAGCACCTCGAGAGATGCTATAGAGCGGCCATCACCAGAGAGGCATGCCAAAGGACCGCTAGGAGCCAACGACGATGCAACATTCAAATGTACCTGCTGAATCGGAAAGACCTTCTCATCAAAGTTAATGTGTCGTGATGTGATCACCCGATGGGAGAAATGATCATAGCAGCGAAAGCCTTTGGTGTTGGGTGGGCACCCGATGAAGATTCATGCCAATGAGCGAGGAGCCAGCTTATGAGGAGTTGTGGAAGCAATGCTAGGGTAGGAAAGGCAGTCGAAGATGCGTAGCTCATCGTAAGTTGGTGGCATGCCAAACAGAAGATTATGAGGTGCGAAATTCCCGCGGGTGTGACAAGGGCGAATGATAAGAAGAAGTGATGTGGTGGCGAGCGCGTCTGGCCAAAAATGTGGGGGCACGTTAGCGTAAATAGAAGGGTGCGAAGGCAGTAGACATTAAGAGTGCGAAGAACGCGCTCGGCGCGCCCGTTTTATTGCAAAGTATACGGGCAAGTGAGACGAAATATCGTGCCATGTGTGGTAAGAAGGTTGCGGATAGCAAGGCTATCATACTCCTTCCCGTTGTCTGTTTGCAACACATGGATGGGACGTCAAACTGCGTGAAGACCTAAGAGTAAAATGTTGTAAGAGTGGAAATAGCATCCGACTTTCGCCGCAACGGCAAGGTCCACGCTTAGTGCGAAAAATCAACAAGGATAACAAGATAGTAAAGATAGCCCGTATTACTTGCAACTGGAGAAGTCCAAACATCACTATGAATTAACTCACGTGGTTATGATGAGACATGCGATAAAGTGCTAAATGGAAGATGAACATGTTTGCCAAGGCGACAAGCATGACAAGTGTGTTCGTCGATCTTATTACACGTGAAGGAAAAAACTTCGAGCATGCCAGAGGTCCACTCCGGTGGAAAGCGCCATGGGTCCGGCGGCTGTGGAGGCGGACGAGTTGACCGGGTATAGCTCGTCGGGCCTGTCACATCGGTGGGGCGCCATCCGGGTACGGGCAGCCTTAACAGAAAAGCCAAACATGTCAAATTCAACTGTGATGGGATTTTCACGTGTAAAACAACGGATGGAAATAAAAAACTTAATGAGGTCAGGAGAGACAAGTATGTTAGATTACCATAATGTCATGGAATTGGATGGAAAAGCAGCATGACTTTCTTCCCTCAAGCACCATAGATGGATGGCCCGGCGGAGAGATGGACCTCGCCAAGCGAAGCAGGACGGCCTCCCACGAAGGACTGCATCAAGGACTACCAGTATCTGTACATGGATGACGATCCAGAACGCTCCCTCTGACATCAATGAAGGGCTGCGTGCGTCTGCGTTTCATGCAAGAGCCGAGAACTAGCGCAGGGCTGCACTCATATATAATAGGAGAGAAAAAATAAAGAGAAACGCTCCACCTTTTAAATCTCAGCCGTCAAGCATCCATCCTTTATTAGTAGGTAAAGATTAATTCCTACTGATTTTGAGGTAACGGATATTTTGTCTGGAGTACACTCAAAGAATTGATAATACAAATTATTTTCTAGTTGACTCAATTTTCGGCCATAGAACACTAGCTAAGATGTGACATTTTAGATGTTCACAATATGTGCAATCAAAGATTTTCTCAAATGCAGAAATGGTGAAGCAAATGCTAGCTCTTCACAACTTAAAAAAGTGGGACATGCTCGTTTTCATCCTCAAGGTCACCTCCCACTCCACTTTTGTGAGTTACAGTCAACCTCTTCCTTCCTTTCTTCACCATCAGCCGTCGGCTCCAACTTCATGTCGTCAGCGAAGACAACAACTTCTACCTCGACCTCGTCTTCCTGGGTTTCTTCCCACAAGCACGATAGATGGACGGCCCAGCGAAGAGATGGACCTCAGCAAGCGAAGCAGGACGGCCTCCCACGAAGCCGGCGGCATCAACGACTACCAGTATCTGTCATGGATGACGATCCCGAACGCTCCCTCGACATCAATGAAGAGCTGCGTGCGTCTGAGTTTCTTGCAAGAGCCGAGAACCAGCGCAGGGCTGCTCCCATATATAATAGGAGAGAAAAATAAAGAGAAAGCTCCACCTTTTAAATATCAGCCTTCAAGCATCCCATGCTTTATTATTAGGTAAAGACTAATTCCTACTGATTTTGAGGTAACCGATATTTTGTCTCAAACAGTGGAGTACACTCAAAGAATTGATAATACAAATTATTTTCTAGTTGACTCAATTTTCGGCCATAGAACACTAGCTAAGATGTGACATTTTAGATGTTCACAATATGTGCACTCAAAGATTTTCACAAAAGCAGAAATGGTTAAGCAAATGCTAGCTGTTCACAACTTATAGCGGAAAAGGGGAAAACGTGTACCACATACAAATTCAGATGGCAACCAAAATACACCAAAGGAAATATTTTGATACAAAAAAGGGATCATATATAGAAATGCTAGCAATATCACTACTACTTCTCCTGCTTGGCGAGCTTGCATTTCACCTTGTCAAACCTCAACACAGCCGTCCCCGGCGAGTCGAGCTGCAGCTTGAGCTTGCAGGTGGCCTCTATCTTGTTCTTCTTCAGCTGCAACGTGTAGCGCACCTCGCCGGTCACCATCACCTCCAGCTCGAACACCCCGGTTGCGTTCTGATTCTTGTACTCGGCGACGCCAGCGTTGCCCAGCGCCACATAGCCGCCGTCGGAGCTGGTGACCAGGCGGTACACCCTGGTCTTCCTGGCGGTGTGCTTGTCGCCCTTGTCGGCGACCTGCACGCGGTCGAACTGCTGGCCGTCGAACTTGTACGCAGCCTCTAGCGGCTCTGTGTTTTTCATGGTGGTCGCCCAGTTCTTGTTGCGGACGGTGAGGCTCAGGGAGATGTTGTACCCAAGAGCAGTCGATGGGGAGGTAGCCAGGGCAAACCTGGTCAGCGAGGCGTCCTCGATGGTGATGGAGGGCTGAATGGCGTAGCTGTAAGCGGCGATCAACACCACGCCGACGATGAGGCTGGCACCCAAGATGATGCCGCCGAACCATGCTAATGCCTTTCCCAGCCCCATTGCCGACGCTTTTCTGGATTTAGATATTGAATGACTCTGTTGCCGTGCCTTTCAATTTGAGCTCTAGGTGGCCTATTTATGGACAGGAAGTAAAAGGCTAAAGAGCGCACATGTGACTAAGGAGTGTGTATCACGTTCAGACCTGCAGGCTCATCTTGATTAGTTAGTAGGACCTCGATCCCTCCCCAAGTCCTCTCATAGAAGTACATAGCTAACTCATCCGCCAAAAATCAATAACAGCATAGCTAATTAGATCGAGACTGCTAAAGGTTGGCGCACAAAACCAGCGGCGGATCTAGAAATTTAGCCCAGGGGGCGCCAATGTTAACACTAACACATTTGACACTTGTAGCACACACATACTAGGCTAGCTAGTGGGCAATAAAGTATATTTTGTACTTTTGGAAGGTGTGGCATGGAAACCCCGTTAGATCTTCCCCTGCGGAGAAAATAATTAAAACACCAGATTCGTGGCTAGGGTAACAGATTGCCACTGATTTTGTCACAACTGAGTAACAAATATCACTAATTCAAAATTCAGCCATGTCTATTAGCAAAACTGACTGGTTGGGCCAATCAGGCAGACATACATGGAATGTCTATGTGTAGGGTTAGCTGAGGTGACAAGAGGCCCCACCTGTCATCTCCACCGTCTTCATTCCCCTTCTCTCGCAGAAACATCCCCCCTTCGCTGCTCGCTACTGCGACCACGCCGCTGTCCTTCTATCCTCCCACCATAGACGTGGTTTTGTACTGCAGATGGGTTCCGGCCTTCGCCTCGTGTGTCAGATGGACAAGTGGCATCCGGAGCTCGTGGGGGTGGTGCGGGGCACGTGTGCGTGGAAGTATTGCGCCTACTCACTGGCTCGGGCGTCCGTGCCGGTGGGGGCGGTGGAAGGCTTGGAGGCCTTAGATCACATGCGTCCACCCCCACAGTCTACCTTGGCTGTGCGGCCTAGCTCCACCCGAGATGGCTAGAAGCGTTTGGACAGAGGAAGAAACAGAAAGGAGGATGGTGGAAGGAAAAGACATGAAGAAAGATGTGAGGCTGTCACTAGTTAGACCATCTCCAGCCGTTCGGCCCTCCAGGGCATCTAAAAAGAGCGTCCTGGGGCGAGCCGGCGCTAGATCGGCCCATGGGGCTCGGTTCGCTCCCAGCCACGCGCCCACGGTCGCCGCGGGTTCGGCAAAGTACATTTCAGTTTTTTTGCAAACTCGGCGACTTTTGCACGAACTCGGCCATATTTCGTCCAAATTTGTACCAAAACTTGAAAACATGAATGAACTACGCCTAAATAACACAAAAAACGAACTAAAAAAGCCTAGCCGCTGCCGCCGCCGTCGCCCCCATGTCGTCTACATGCCGAGAAGCCTGTAGAAGCGGGTGTAGCCGCCACCGTCGTCGTCGTCGCGCGCCCTGCCGCAGCCCTCGCCGGGGTCCCTGCTGCAACCCTCGCCGGCGGCGCTTGACGGCCCGGCTTCACCCTCATCGTCGCTGTCGATGACGATAACGCCGTCCTCCTCGGCGCGGCGACGGTCCTCGGCGCGGCTATGGGCCTGGGTTTCCAGGTACGCCCGATGCTGGCGGCGCACCTGCTCGCGGACGTAGTCCTCCTTTGCCCATTTCAGGACGGCCTCGTCGTCAGGGGCCACCATGGCGGCGTGCTCTGGCTTCACGGGGAACACATCCGGCTCGGGCTTCGGACGGACCAGGCGGAGGGAGCGCCTCGTCGGTGCGGTCACCGGCGAGGGCTCGTTGATGATGAGGGCGCCGCTGCGAACGCGACGCCGGAGAGGTGTCCCCTCCAGCTCGGGATGGACGGGGAGGAGGGCCGGCAAGCCTGAGCCCGACGAAGAGGACGACCCCGGCCCCATTCGCTGCGAGATCCAGGAACTGCCGGCGGCGAGAGAAGGAGGGCCGCGTCAGGTACTCTAGCCGCGGCACATTGCCGGTCTCGCTGTGGTTGAGGACGGCGTCGAGCGTGCGACCGGGGACGCCCCACCACTCACGCTGGCCTTCGGAGTTGAGGCGGCCGCGGGGGATGACACCGTTGATGGAGGCGATCCTCTCATCGCGGCGGCGCTCGAAGTACAGCGTCCACAGCGTTTCGCTGTCGGGCGCGTACCTCGGCTCGTTCCGCTGCTCCTCCGTCAGCGAGGAGCTCATGCGGCCGATCTCCGCCCGCCGTGCCGCCCCTTCGGGCACCGGCGGCACCAGGACGCCGCCGGCGCTCAGTCGCCACGAGCCTGGCACGCGCATGTCGGGGGGCGCCGGGTACTAGGCCTCGTACAGAAGGCACGCCTCCGGCTCCTGGAGGTGTCGGCGGCCGAAGCCCTTCGCCGCGGCGCCGTCGCCAGGGTATCTCTCCGCCATGGTTTCGCTCGTCGGCGGGCAGTGGTGGTAAGGGAGCTTGCCAGTGCGGAAAAGGCTGTTTCACGGGAGGGCGAGGGGGAGGCTGTGGTGCTCACCGGCGGGGAAGGGCGCCTTTTATAGCCGAAGTGGTGTGGCGGGGGGCGGCATGCGGGCGGGACGTGTTGGAATAGTTGAATAGAGACATGACTCTACTTTCCTCATGTTTAAACTTGTAGTCTTTCTCTATCCCTTCTTCAATCCAACTTCTTCCCATTCTATACCGACCTTTAGTAAACGATCTCTTGGATCTATCATCTTGTAAGCCACGGCATTATTGATATAAATACAAGTGTGGCCCGAGCAAAGGGTTCTACGCTTCCCAAACAATCTTACATGGTAATCAGAGCATCTTCTTCCTATCGATCGAAAGAGGATCGCATCTAGACTAGCCCTACCACAAACTTTCGCCATGACTACCGCCTCCACCCAAAACAGCACCACGAGTGCCCTCTCCACGTCCCTGTCCTCATCATCCACCTTCGCACCTTCCTCCTCCTCAAATTCACCCTTCGCCATGTCCATTGGACCACCACCTCAGGAGAAGCTTACGAGGAGCAACTACCTCATGTGGAAGGCCATCATGCTGCCCCAAATCAAGGGCACATAGATGGGCCACCACCTCGATCCGGAGAGCCAAGCGCCACCGGAAACTCTCACCATCACCAAGGATGGAAAAGAGGAGTAGATCGCCAATTTTGCCTGTGTTCTCTGGTATGCACAACATCAACAAGTCCAGGGTTTTCGGATGGGTTCTCTATCTCGTGAGATACCTGCACAGGTTGTTACCCTTCAGACACCAGCGGAGGTATGGGCGGCGATCCATGCCATGTTCACTGCCCAATCCGAAGCTCAAGCCATCAATACTCGGATAGAGCTCAAAAACCTGAAGAAGGGGAATATGTCTATGACTGAATACCTAGCCAAGATCAAGACCCTCTCTGATGAGATCGCCTGCACCGGAGCTGCGCCGACAAGGGGTGAGGTCGTCTCTCAAGTTCTGGCCGGACTCGATCTCGACTACAATCCAGTGGTGTCGGCCCTTGCTGCACGGGTAGAGCATGTCACCGTCCAGGAGTTGTATACACAGCTGTTGAGCTTCGACTCTCGTCTCAATCTTCTTCATGGCATGAACATCCGGCAGTCTTCAGCAAATTCTGCATCACGTGGCCGCGGAGGTGGTCATGGGCGTGCTCACCAGCAGCGGAATCGAAGCAGCAGCAGCAACGGGTGCGGCAGCGGCAGCAACTAAGGTAGACGGCCAAGCGGTGGTGGCTACACCAACAACAACGCCTGTGCAAGGTCTGGAGGGGGCGGCTACAGCAACAATAACGCCTCCTGTGGATCATCTTCTTCCAACAGCCATGTTCGGTGTCAGCTATGAAAGAAACCAAGCCATGAGGTCATGGATTGTTGGCACCATTTTGACGAGGACTATGTTCCTGATGCTCGCCATGTCGCCGCTGCAATAAGGGAGCAAGGTGGAGATGGCACTATCTGGTACGCCGATTCGGGGGCTACTGACCACGTCACCAATGCGCTTGAGAAACTTGCCATGAGGGAGAAGTACTACAGCAACGATCAAATTCACACCACAAGCGGTGGAGGTATGGATATTTGTCATATTTGTCAAGCATCTATTAATTCCCCTACTCTTAAACGTGATCTAGTTCTAAAAGATGTCCTTCATGTTCCACAAGCCGACAAGAAACTTGCATCTATGTCTCGTTTAACCGCCGATAACAATGTCTTTTTCGAAACTCATCCTACTTATTTTTTCATAAAGGATCAGGCAACGAGGGAGCTCATTCACCACGGCAGATGCATTGGAGGCTTGTACCCCATCACATCCGGAGCAGTTAGTCGAAAGCGTCGTCATCAAGTTTACTCCGTCGTCAAGCCTTCCTTGGCAAGATGGCATCAAAGATTAGGACATCCTTCTTCGATCATAGTTAAGCAAGTAGTGAATAAAGGCAATCTTCCATTGTATCTAGTCAAAGTATTGAGTCCGTTTGTGATGCTTGTCAATGTGCAAAGAGTCACCAACTCCCTTATCCTAGGTCAAATAGTGTGTCTGATGCTCTGTTTGAACTTATTTTTAGTGTTGTTTGGGGTCATGCAAGAGATTCTTTTGGAAGAAAAAAATATTTTGTTAGCTTCATCGATGATTTTAGCAAGTTCACTTGGATATATTTGCTTAAGTTTAAATCTGAAGTTCTCTCCATCTTTCAAGAATTTCAGAAACTTGTTGAACGTCACTTTGACAGAAAAATTATTGAGGTTCAAAGTGACTGGGGAGGTGAGTATGAGAAACTCAACTCCTTTCGTGACATCGGCATTTCTCATCATGTCTCTTGCCCTCATGCTCATCAACAGAAGGGCTCCGCTGAACGTAAGCACCGTCATATCGTTGAAGTAGGCTTATCCCTTCTAGCTCATGCATCAATGCCTCTAAAATACTGGGATGAAGCTTTTATTGCTGCCACTTATCTTATCAATCGTCTTCCTAGAAAAGTTATTGGAAACATTATTCCCTTGGAAAAATTATTTCATCAAAAACTAGACTATAATTCCCTAAGAATTTTTGGGTGTGCTTGTTATCCCAACCTTCGTCCATATAATCGACACAAACTCGAGTTTCGCTCCACTCAATGTGTATTCCTTGGTTATAGTAATCTTCACAAGGGGTACAAGTGTCTTGAGATCTCCACTGGACGCATTTATATTTCTCGTGATATTATATTTGATGAAACAATATTTCCCTTTGCAAAGCTTCATCCAAATGCCGGAGCTCTACTACATGCAGAAATTGCTCTTCTTCCTGATTATATCCCTAGTCCAGATCACGGGGGTGAGTTAAATAGTGCTGATCATATGACTCGTACCAAAGAAATTTTAATATTTGATGATAAGTGTGCAGTTTCATGTTGTGATTTTATGCAAGGAGAAGCAGCCAAACTTATCATAGAATCCCAGGTTGATTCAACAAGCATCAGCAGCGTGCGATCTGAGGGAGATCTCGGCGCGCAATTCCAGGAGGACCTCGATGCGCGGCGAGCGCCAGGCTGTCTGGTGGCCAACAGCCCCAGCAGTCTAGGCCTCTCCAGCCCAGCCAGCGCGGGCCAGCGCGAGTCACCAAGCGCCATGCGTGCGTTGGAAAGGAAAACAGCCGACCGAGTGACAGACGCGGGGCCCAACATCGACACCTCACCCCGCCCGACCGAGCATGCGGACACCAAAGGCGCAACGTGGCGTACTCCTGCTGGCATTGGGGTTATGATGACCCACAAGTATAGGAGATCTATCATAGTCCTTTCGATAAGTAAGAGTGTCGAACCCAACGAGGAGCAAAAGGAAATGACAAGCGGTTTTCAGTAAGGTATTCTCTGCAAGCACTGAAATTGTAGGTAACAGATAGTTTTGTGATAAGATAACTTGTAACGAGTAACAAGCGATGAAAGTAAATAAAGTGCAACAAAGTGGCCCAATCCTTTTTGTAGGAAAGGACAAGCCTGGATAATTTCTTATAATGAGAAAAGAGCTCCCGAGGACACATGGGAATTATCGTCAAGCTAGTTTTCATCACGCTCATATGATTCGCGTTCAGTACTTTGATAATTTGATATGTGGGTGGACCGGTGCTTGGGTACTGCCCTTTCTTGGTAAACCTATCAATTGCATGAAACTAGTGGATCCAAATCAGCCCCTTACGAAGAAACGCATAAACTAGGGTTTAAGCTTCTGTCACTCTAGCAACCCATCATCTACTTATTACTTCCCAATGCCTTCCTCTAGGCCCAAATAATGGTGAAGTGCCATGTAGTTGATGTTTACATAACACCACTAGAGGAGAGACAATATACATCTCATCAACATATCGAATGAATACCAAATTCACATGACTACTAATACCAAGACTTCACTCATGTCCTCAGGAACAAACGTAACTACTCACAAAGCATATTCATGTACATGATCATAGGAGTATTAATATGCATTAAGGATCTGAACATATGAGCTTCCACCAAGTATACCAATTAGCATCAACTACAAGGAGTAATCAACACTACTAGCAACCCACAGGTAATAATTTGTGGTTTTGATACAAGATTGGATACAAGAGATGAACTAGGGTTTTGAGAGGAGATGGTGCTGGTGAAGATGTTGATGGAGATTGACCCCCTCCTGATGAGAGGATCGTTGGTGATGACGATGGTGATGATTTCCCCCTCCCGGAGGGAAGTTTCCCCGGCAGAACAGCTCTGCCAGAGCCCTAGATTGGTCGCCAAGGTTCCGCCTCGTGGCGGAGTTTCGTCCCGTAAGCTTGCTTCTAATTTTTTTTCCAGGGTAAAATCCTTAATATAGCAGAAGATGGGCACCGGAGGGCCACCAGGGGGCCCAGGAGACAGGGGGCGCGCCCATGTGCGCACCCCCCACCCTCCTGGCCAGGGTGTGGGCCCGCTATGGTATTTTCTTCACTCAATAATTCTTATTAATTCCAAAAGTGACTTCCGCGGAGTTTCAGGATTTTTGGAGCTGTGCTGAATAGGTTTCCAATATTTGCTCCTTTTCCAGCCAGAATCCCAGCTGCCGGCATTCTCCCTCTTCATGATAAACCTTGTAAAATAACAGAGAGTAGCCATAAGTATTGTGACGTAATGTGTAATAACAGCCCATAATGCAATAAATATTGATATAAAATCATGATGCAAAATGGACGTATTAGGTTATGAGGGAGATTCCTAACTCCCTGGCCGTCTCGGATCGAGAGAGATCCGGTGCAGTGGATCCAGATCCAGTAGGATCTTCTATGGACGGGAATTCTGCTGCTGATTCAGCAATGCCACGGTCTTCTGTACCAAAAGTGCGTGCGCCTGAGCTTCCTCACCGCCATACAAGATCTCAGTCTGGTATTGTCAAGGGGAAAGAATACACTGACTGTACTATAAGGTATGATAGAATTAAACGTGCTTTCCTTAGCAGTATGGGTGAACCAACTCATTTGCATGATGCACTTGCTAGCAAAGAATGGAAGGAAGCTATGGATATAGAATATAGTGCCCTCATGAAAAATAAAACATGGCGTTTAGTACCACCAGAAAAAGGCAAGAATGTCATTGATTGTAAGTGGGTGTACAAAATAAAAGAAAATCTGATGGAAGCATATACATGTATAAGGCAAGATTAGTTGCGAAAGGTTTCAAGCATAGATTTGGTATTGACTATGCAGATACTTTTAGTCCTATTGTTAAAGCAGCTACTATTCCACTTGTGCTATCTATTGTTGTTTCCATAGGTTGGAGTTTAAGACAGCTAGATGTTCAGAATGCGTTTCTTCATGGTGTTTTGGAAGAAGAGGTTTTTATGCGGCAACCACTAGGTTTTGAGAATATAAGCACACCTCATCGTGTTTGTAAGCTAGACAAAGCATTGTATGGTTTGAAACAGGCCCCAAGAGCTTGGTACTCAAGGTTGAGCACACAGTTACAGAAACTTGGGTTTACACCATCCTAGGTAGATACCTCATTGTTCTTCTATAAAAAAGGTAGTGCCACTATATATATTCTAGCATATGTTGATGATATTATTGTTGCTAGTTGAAGTCGAAATGTGTAACGCCCCGAATCCGATGCGCCAGGTGTGATCCAGTTATTCGCTGTTGATGCCATGTCATTTTCTTGCGTGTTGCATTTTGCCATATCACCATCTGCATTTCATCTGCTTGTTTTTCAAAACTTGCATCCGTTCGGGTCCTCCCAGTTCTCTCCGTTGTCCGTTCTAAGCCCAACCACACTCGCACGTGCCCCGTTGCCCCTCTCAGACCTTGTTTCGTGAGTGGGATAAAAATGTTCTCGGAATGGGCCTAGATTTGCCGAGTGTCCTTTATATATCACCGGTAGACCGCCCGTCAAATTCGTTCCATTTGGAGGTAGTTTGATACCCCAACGGTTAACCGCGTAACCCCGAAATCCCCTTCCCTTTGCAGCCCAGCACCCCTCGAAATAGCCCACCTAGCCCACCTAAACCCCCTCCATGCTCTCCCCCCATTCGATCACGATCGTGTGGGCGAAAACCGCACCCCATTTGGACCCTCGTATCTCCCTCTACCTATAAATTAGTCCCATCCCGTGAAATTTCGGGCAAACCCTAGCCCTCCTCTTCCTCTGCGCCGCCGGAATCGTCCTCCAACGGCCGGACATGTCCACCGCCCGCAGCCACGTCCCTCGGACCAATCACGAGGCGCCACATCAGCATCTCCGCCGCCCGCAGCCAATCCCAGGGTGCAACGCGTCCCCGTCGTCTCCGCACCACACCGCTGCCCGCGAGCCCACGGTCGGCCCGCCCGGCCCGACCTCGCGCCGCCGCTCGCCAACAGGCGTTGCCCCGCCGCTTGGTTCCCCGAGCGCCCGTAGCCGCAAGCTGCCGCCCCGCGTCGCCCCTCTCCTTGACCTCGCCGGAGCAGGAGCTCCTCGCCTCCTCGCCGCCCCATCGCCGGTGGCCCTCGCCGTCGCCGGGAACAGAGTCCCCGCGGCTAGGTCTGTCCAGATTCGGTCGGAGCCGCCGCCCCCTGGCCTCCTCCGCCTCGCCGAAATCCCGAAGCGCCGCCACCGCCGTGGATCGGGAGGAGCCCGATCCAGTCGGCCTCCGCTAGGCGCCGTTGACCTCGCCCACGTGGGCCCCGCGTTTGGCCCAGTCCGAGCAGGCCCGATCCGCCTCTCCCTCCTCTCTAGGCCGAAGCCCATGGTGAGCAGCTCTAAACCCCGCCCTGTGCGCATCATAGCTATTCCTCGCTCGTCTGGTTTTCTTTTATTTCGGCTAAGTCCTCAGTTTCATCAGCAGTATGTGTGCATCTTAATCATGGTGTAACTTTGTGCATGTGTCTCCGTTTGGAGTATACAATATATCAAAATGTTCATTATGTGATGCTCTTCATTTCATTCCATTGTGACATTCTTGTTTGAGTTCATCTTGATACCCTAATCATCGTTGCAGGAGTGATATAGGATGTTAACCTGCTGAGACTATTATAACTTGTTGTTTTGTCATTTTCGTTGCATTTTGTGTGTACATCTTTTGAGCATGATGTCTACATGTTTTAGGAGCATATTCATGACATGTTTACAGTGGTGCAATCCATGTATTTTTGTGAGTCTTGTAGTGAGTGCATCAAGCTGGTGAAGTAGGGTACTTGTTGTTACTATTTTGCTAGGCTGCAACTGCTATATCATGTTGCTATGTTTGATTGATGCTACCAGTCCTTCTATGCATAATCTAGAGATCTTCGCTAAGGATGTTTTGTTATACCTGTTATGATCTATCCATCCATGCCCTTGGTTGCAATTACGGCCTGCTGTAGCTTGTTGTTATCTAGCTCCAAAGTTGCTAAATAATGTTGTTGTCAGTCTGTTAACATGAAGTTCAGTGTTGCCATGTGTTTTGCTAGTGATCCTTGCACCCTATGACTATGCTATTGCCATTTTTAGCTCCATAAATGTGTCTTCTTACTTTTGGTCACCTTGTCCAACCATGTATTTCTTTGTGGTGAGTTTTACAAGCTTACCAACATGCCTACTTTGTCATTGTTTCTGCCATGTACTGTTATTTTCACTAGGTCTGAATCTGTCATATCATTTGCCATGTTTGCATGGATGTTACCATGTTTTCTGTTGATCTTTGTAATAAGTGCAGTAAGGGAGTTTTGTTCTTTGTCTTTATTATTAGGATGCCATGCCTTTGTTTCCCATGATAATTTCCTGTAGCATGTTGTTTGATAGCTCTAAAATTGCAACCTGATGTAATTTTTGCCATGCACAGTGATTTCTGCTAAGTCTGTGAAACTGTTATTATTTGCAATCTTGCCATGTCCTTTTGTGATTTCTGGAGATAGCTCAGTGCTCATGTTTTGTAATGCTTTACCTGTATAACACGCCCATGCCTTTTGTTTTTATGTTGCGGTGATGTAGCATATTTCCATGATGCTTACAAGATGCCTAGTTGCTGTTTTGGACAAATTGTTGTTATAACTTGTTTGGAGTGTATGTGTTGCACCGTTGCTCCGTTTTGAGCATGCTATATATAAAACTTGCTTAGAATTGCATGTAATTTCATCTTATCATGTTGCATTCATGTTTTGAGAGTGTTTGCTTGATGTTTGAATGCATTTTGCATCAATGCATGTTTGACTTGTTTTGCTCATATCTTCTAGGACGTAGCTCCGAACTAAATGAACCTTATATATAACTTGACTAGAATTTCGTGTAGATCATCTTGCTGCGTTTTAACTTGCTGTTTAAACACTTGAACATAAGGTTTATTCAGATCTGGACCAATTTTGATATTTACATATGAGGACTTACTGGATTTATTATATGTTGCTCCCGGCCTCATTTAAACTTGCTTTGATGTGTTGCTCTTTTATGCATCATCTCTTGCCATGAGTAGCATCATATAGCCTTTTCATGCATCATGCTTGGTTGAGCATCTTGTCATGTTTATGTGTTGTGTGTTTACCATGTGGTTTGCTCCTTTCCGGTTGTGCTTCTTCTCGATAGTTCCTGTTTCGTTGCGACCGTGAGGATACGTTCTAATACACTTGGTCCATCTTCGTCCGTTCGTATTCTTCATGGAATCGTTCCTCTTCGTTGCGGTATTTCAAGCAAGACGACCGTTACTCTGGATCTCACTACTATCATTGCTATGCTAGTTGCTTCGTTGTATCGCTATGTTGTGCTTCCTATCTCTTGTTGATCAAGCCTCCCAAACTGCCATGTCAGCCTCTAACCTTTTCACCCTTCCCAGCAAACCGTTGCTTGGCTATGTTACCGCTTTGCTCAGCCCCTCTTATAGCGTTGTTAGTTGCAGGTGAAGTCGAAGATTGCTCCATGACAGACAGGATTATGTTGGAATATCACAATATCTCTTATTTAATTAATGCATCTATATACTTGGTAAAGGGTGGAAGGCTCGGCCTTATGCCTGGTGTTTTGTTCCACTCTTGCCGCCATAGTTTCCGTCATACCGGTGTTATGTTCCTTGATTTTGCGTTCCTTACGCGGCCGGGTGTATGGGAACCCCTTGATAGTTCGTTTTGAATAAAACTCCTCCAGCAAGGCCCAACCTTGGTTTTAGATTTGCCTAACAACCTATTTACCTTTCCCTTGATATTAATTAACCCGAGGGTCATCTTTATTTTAACCCCCCCCCCCCCCGGGCAATGCTTCTCTAAGTGTTGGTCCGAACTAGAGCCACTTGCAGCGCCACCTCGGGGAAACTTGAGGGTTGGTTTTAGCTGTATGTAGTGTTCATCCGGTGTGCCCTGAGAACGAGATATGTGCAGGTCCTATCGGGATTTATCGGCAAATTCGGGTGGTCTTGCGTCTTGTTTTACCATTACCGAAATGTCTTGTAACCGGGATTCCGAGACTGATCGGGTCTTCCCGGGAGAAGGAATATCCTTCGTTGGTCGTGAGAGCTTATAATGGGCGAAGTTGGGACACCCCTGCAGGGTTAAACTTTCGAGAGCCGTGCCCGCGGTTATGTGGCAGATGGGAATTTGTTAATATCCGGTTGTAGAGAACTTGACACTTGACTTAATTAAAACGCCTCAACTACGTGTGTAGCCATGATGGTCTCTTCTCGGCGGAGTCCGGGAAGTGAACACGGTTTGTGTTATGTATGAACGTAAGTAGTTTCACGATCCCTTCTTGATCACTTCTAGCTTCTCGACCATTGCGTTGCTTCTCTTCTCGCTCTTATTTGCGTATGTTAGCCTCCATATATGCTTAGTCGCTGCTGCAACCTCAGCACTTCTCCATTCCTTTACCCATTAAGCTTTGCTAGTCTTGATACCCATGGTAATGGGATTGCTGACTCCTCATGGTTCACAGATTAGTACAACAACAGTTGCAGGTGCAGGTTATGCGATGATCATAACACGAGAGCGATGTTTGCTTGTCTGGGAGTTTTTCTTCTGCTTCTTCTTCGATCAGGGGATATCAGGGTGTGCTAGCAGGGTGGATGTCGTTTGAGTTTCTGTTTGTGTTTCATCCCTAGTCGGATGATGCTCTTATGTATGATGTTGTTGTATTCGTGTGGCATTGTATGTCTCTTGTATGTATCCCCAACTATTATGTAACGGTATGATGTAATGATATCCACCTTGCAAAAGCGTCTCCAATATGCGCTTCTATCCTTGGTGGGACCTTCGAGTTCCTTTAGGATAGGGCTGCATATTGGGCGTGACAAGATGCCACCACTTGTTTGCTCAAGGATTTAAAGATGGAGTTTTCTCTTAAAGGTTTGGGAGATCTTCATTATTTTCTTGGTATCGAGGTCGAACAGACAAACGATGGTATAATTCTTTCACAGGAGAAATATGCACATGACATACTCAAGAGAGTATGATTGAAGATCTGCAAACCTGTAAATACACCAATCTCAACTTCAGGAAAACTTACTATTGAAAGTGAAGATGCACTCGGACCAGAAGATGTAACAAACTATAGAAGTATTGTAGGTGCTTTACAATATTTGACTCTCGCACGTCCAGATATTTCTTACTCTGTGAACAAAGTTTGTCAGTATTTGCATGCACCTACTACAACTCATTGGACAGCAGTTAAAAGAATTGTCACATATCTAAAATTCTCAAAAGGACTTGGAATTAAAATTATCAAGTCACCATCCATGCTTGTGACTGCCTACTTAGATGCAGATTGGGCAGGGTGTGCTGATCATAGGAGATCCACAGGTGGTTTTGCTGCGTTCATGGGGACAAATCTTGTGTCATGGAGTGCAAGGAAACAGGCTACAGTCTCAAGATCAAGTACAGAGGCTGAGTATAAGGCTCTAGCAAACGCCACAGCTGAAGTCATGTGGATTCAGACCTTGCTTTATGAGCTTGAAGTGAAAACTCCTCAAGCTGCAAGACTGTGGTGTGATAATATTGGTGCCACCTATCTTTCAGCTAATCCTGTTTTTCATGCACGTACTAAACATATTGAGGTTGATTTACACTTTGTCAGAGAAAGAGTAGCTCAAAAGTTACTTGACATAAGGTTCATACCCACTGGAGATCGACTGGTTGATGGCTTTACAAAACCTCTTACCATGAGAAGGCTGGATGAGTTCAAGTACAATCTCAACCTTGCAATCACTTAGGTTTAGATTGAGGGAGAGTGTTGGAATAGTTGAATAGAGATAGGACTCCACTTTCCTCATGTTTAAACTTGTAGTCTTTCTCTATCCCTTCTTCAGTCCAACTTCTTCCCGTTCTGTACCAACCTTCCGTAAACGATCTCTTCAATCGATCATCTTGTAAGCCACGACATTATTGATATAAATACAAGTGCGGCCCAAGCAAAGCGTTCTACGCTTCCCAAACAATCTTACAGGACGTGAGTCGGCGGCGCCTTCACTGCACCGCCCGTGAGGCATCAATGGAGGCTGAATGGCGCGGCAGCGCGGCAGCCTTCGCATTGGTTCCTGCGGGAACCGAGGCGATGAGGTCGGCGAAGTGGCCGTCTCGCTGACTCGGCGGGCCCGCGGCTATTTCTTGCCAAAACGCTCGTCCCGGCGCCCCCGGGTGCCCCCCGGCGCGCCGGGTTCGGCCTGGGTCCGCCGGCGCTGATTTCGGCCCAAGCTGGCGAAAAACGGGCTCCTGGGGGCGCGACTGGACCGTTTTTTCGGCGTCGGCTAAAAAAAACACCTGGGAAGGCCTCTCTAGGGGCGCGGCTGGAGATGCTCTTAAGATCGCGTAGGATTTCTGACGATGTGGAATGTAATATATGCAACAATGCTACACTTACGGGGCTGGTGTCACGGAAGGAAGTTACGGGACAACGTGTGCCAATACAATCGATCGCCCCCCCCCCCCCCCCTCTGCGTTGAACTGTGGGGACTGGCCCGTGATTAATACTTACGCCTCCACCTCAGCCCCGTAAGTGTTTTCCGTAGACAATTCCCGTAAGTGTAGCATCGCTGGTAATATATGAACCAACACCACATGCACGTGGTCTATGTTGAGATGAGAGAGCAACCATATTTATTTTTAGACCATCATTAGCCACTGTACGTACACTTTATTGGAGTAGTTGCATGTATAGTTTTTAAAACCAGGGACTAATCAAGCGTCTTCTTTCCAAAGACATTCATGTACGCATGAGGCCATGGCTGTTAGGAATTGCTGGCCATGCGGTCTATCCTCTAAATTCTATGTTTTTTGTTGGTGCCTCTCACGATGCATGCATGACATCTGGAGGAGTATGCCATGTATAGTTTCCGTGGATTTCACATCGAAAGAAGAAAAATAAATTATACTCCAAACAAATAAGCAAATGGAATAAGATACTTTTTCCAGTAATCCGCGTGCTATTGAAACAAGAAATTTAAAACACGGTGCCCCTATGATTATTTGATGAAAAAAAGTAAGCTACTCAGTTTCACAGCTCGATGGCAGTTTTTGTTTCAGTGGCATGTAGGTGCCGAGTGAGTAGCAGAATCCTCAGCTAGCTACACGCATTGTCGCTTGCAGTAGGCGGTGCAGCAGGATTTGCACCCATGGGAGTACTTGACCTTGCAGGCCGTGCACGCCGGCGACTCGCCGCAGACGGCGATGCACAAGCTGCTTTGGTTGCTGCAATTGCCTTTGCACATGCTTTGGCAGTCGTATGCCCCAGTTGTTTGAATTTGCGCGCCCTCAAGCAGCCCGATGCGCACTTGCCTTGCTAGTAGGCGAGGCAGCCCGAGCATCACGGCGTCAGGCTGCAGTCGGCACCGCACGGCCCCGCCCCATCGAAGGTTGCCGCGTTGCACCGCCGGGCATCCCATCACCAGCAGCACGAGGACGACTAACATGGTCCACACAGCTGCAGTGCTGCTTGGTGAAGGCGCCATTGGTTAGTTGCAAGGGGCTGTAGAGCAAGACAAGAGACGACCCGCAGTGCATGTGGTGCCTTAAGAAGATAGGTCTTTCTAAATCGCGGTATGAGGGAAAACTGACTGGAAAAGGCACGCTTGGAAGAGACTCAATAATATGCAGGGACGGATATTCTTGGTCTCAAGCACACTACACAGTTCTACAGAACTCTACCTTGGTGACCCCGTATGTCGATGAACACAAGAACAGTCTGCGCTCCAAACACCCGTAGCAGTGCGATGACTGGATTACATGTGACACATCAGGACTTTCAGCAGTTGGTTGGAAGCACGTATCAGAGGTGACAACACTGTTTGTGATGAGCTATACTTGTTGTCCAGGGGACCATCTTTGACTGTATTGATTTGGAAAGGATACGAGATAAATGGAAATACATTTTACACGATTGACCAACATCAAAAGAGCACCAACCAAAACAGCGGTGTCCGCTTTGATGCAACAACCGAGAGGGGAAAGGACACATATTATGGTTACATAGTGGACATATGGGAACTTGACTACGGACATGATTTTAAGGTCCCTTTGTTTAAGTGCAACTGGGTCAATCTGTCAGGAGGCGGGGTACAGGTAGACCCACAGTACGGAATGACAACAGTGGATCTGAAAAATCTTGGGTACACTGACGAACCGTTCGTCCTAGCCAATGATGTGGCACAGGTTATCTATGTGAAGGACATGTCTACCAGACCGAGAAAGAGAAAAGATAAGGAAGCGAATACATCATACGATGAGCCAAAGCGGCACATAGTTCTTTCAGGAAAAAGGGACATCGTGGGAGTGGAGGACAAGACAGACATGTCTGAAGATTATGAAAAGTTTCATGAAATTCCTTCCTTTAAAGTCAAGGCTGACCCCAGCATCCTGATAAACGATGAAGATTATCCATGGTTACGGCGCAATAAGCAAATGACACAAGCAAAGAAAAAGTGAATACTTTCTCCCGCAACTATTATGATGATACCATGCCAACTTTGTAACTGACGAGTATGATACCATTGTCCGTTTTGTACATGCACATGCTATGTGTGGGTCAATTTATGATACCATGCCAACTTTCAACTTTTTCAGAGTTCATTTGAAATGCTTTAATGTCTTATGGTTCGGCCCTCGTAATAATTAAAAATAGCAACAATAAGTATTTTGTTTAAGTAGAAACAAAATAAAATAAATAAAGCAAGAAAGAAAACAAAAAAACAAAAAAAGTGTTTTCAAATTTGAAATCTAATGGCACTAACAGAAAGTTTATAATTTTCCTAAAACTAAAGGCAAAAAGAATTAAAAAATAAAGCAAAAAACAAAGGAAAATAAATAATGCAGAAAACAAAACAAAAAAACTGGAAAAAAAATAAAAATAGCAACAATAAGTAAAGAAAAAAAATTCCTCCTACTGGGCCCCCACGGCCTGAATACGACATGAAACCCTACTATGGGCCAGGATTCATGCCCGCAGTAGGCCCAGAAGGCCCACCAGGCAAATTTTAGCAAGTAGGACCGAAAGCCTGTGGTGGAGAGGAGCTCGAGAGGGGTGCGGCAGTGGGGCTTATAAACCACTACGCGCCCCTCTCAACTAGCGAGGTGGGACTAAACTTTGGCCCTGACGCAGGCAGCACAGGGGCCTTTGGTCCCGGTTGGTGGCTCCAACCGGGACTAAAGGAGGGGCATTGGTACCGGTTGGTGCCACCAACCGGTACCAATGCCCCTCCTTTAGTCCCGGTTGGAGCCACCAACCGGGACCAAAGGTGCATTAGTCCCGGTTGCTGCCACCAACCGGGACTAAAGGCTATGCTATATAAGCAGCACTTAGCAGTTTCCGGCCAAATCGCCCACTTCTCCCCCGACGCCCCCTGCTCCTCCTCGTCGCCGTTGCCGCCCGACGCCCCTGCTCCACCTTGCCGTCGCCGCCGCCACCGACGCCGTCAGGCTGCTCGCCTTCGTCGTCGCCGCCGCCCCCTGTGAGCATAGCCTGCTCCCGAGCCCTCCCGTCCCGTGCCCCTGCGCGGCCGCCGCCCCTGCCCTGCACGGCCACCACGCGCCGCCCCTGTCCTGCGCGCCGGCGCGCCGCCGCCCCTGCCCTGCATTTTCCTTCATAGCATTTGTTTGCATTTTTTGTGTATATGTGTTTGTATGTGTATATATATGTGTACATGTTCATAGTATTTTTTTTCATAAGTGTATTTTTTCGTTCATTGCATTTTTTTCATATATATAATGTATATATGTATGTGGTAGCTGTATATATGATGAATGGATGTGGCTATATATGTATGTATGAATATAATGTTCATAGCATTTTTTTGTTTATATATGTTTTTTCATATATGTATTAATTTTATATTTAGGTTGTAAGTAGATATCGATTTTAGGTTAGTGCATTTTAGGTTAGTGTAGAGGAGAAAGTAAAATAAGGAAAAGGAAGAAAAGAGGAAGAAGGAAGAAGGAAGAAGAAGAAAAAAAGAATGAGAGGAAAAAGGAAAATAACAAGAGGAAGAAAGGAGAAAAAGAGGAGAGGAAGAAGAAGAGGAGAAGAAGAAAGGAATAGAGGAGAAGAAGAAAAAATAGAAGAAAAAAATTTCTATTTTTTCTTCTTCTCCTCTATTCCTTTCTTCTTCTACTCTTTTTTTCTTCCTTTTTTTCTTCTTCTTCTTCCTTCTTCCTTCTTCCTCTTTTCTTCCTTTTCCTTAATTATTTTCCTTTCTCGAGGGAGAAGAAGAAAAAGAAGAGGAGAAGAAGAAAGAAAGGAATAGAGGAGAAAGAAGAAACTTCGACACGAGGGGGTGGTACCGATACCCCCTCCCCGATAACATTATTTTCCCATGTATATGTATGTCGCGTCGTTGTCGATATAACTCCCTCTAGATAACTTTGACATGAGGGGCGGTTGATATATATACCCCCTCTCGACTGTGATAACTTATACAACTGCAGCACCCCCCTCGGCCCTCTCGCTCGACCAAAACTCTCGAGGACACCCAAACCTTAGAGAGAAAACGATGTTGGTCTCCTACCCCCTCCCGCCGCGCCCCTACCTGACAAATTAACTCTCTCGAGGCAACCCAAATTTATCAAGTTAAAAGAGCGTTGTCGTCGAGGCCACCCCAAACCCTTGAAGCGTTGTGTCGAGGCGACCCCAACCCCTAGAGAAGCAGCGTCGAGGCCACTAACATGATTCCTTATTGTGATTAGCTAGCTAGTTCTACGTTTGCCACAAATATATATATATATATATATATATATATATATATATATATATATATATATATATCCATCTGTACCATGTTTGAATAATAATTGACATGTTGTAAATATTTGCAAAAACTACGGAGCACTCCCGAGACGAAGAAACAGAAGCGATGTTGGGGGACATAATCGCAAAAGGAAGTGATGAAGTTGCGTCATTTCTCAACGAGACCGATGGTCAGGAAGGACTGGGTGAAGAAGAGGGCTATGTTCATGATGGCTTCGACCCATTAATGCCGGTACAAGAAGAGGACTATGTTCATGATGGCTCCGGTGACATAATGGAGGTACAAGAAGGAGACCGTGCTGACTGCTCCACTGACCGAACCGAGTCCGGCCAGGTATATATATATTAGTTAAGCCTATGCTGACTAGTTAATTGATGCATCCATTGTTTTGGTATATGTACACATATTAATTACTCTCGTCTTTCTTCCTTATAATTTGTAGCCTTCCGGATCGAGCACAACTTTGGTAAGGAGACGAGGCCCGAAGAAAAAGTTTAGCTCGGATGAAAAGTTTCAGATCATAGAAATCGCGCCCGACGGCGAACCGATTGAACCCATCCAGACAAGGAAGGCATTTTCTGCTTAGTGCGGGGTTCTTGTTAGGGACAAGATCCCGATCAGCATCCAGCAATGGTATAAGCCTAAGGAGGAAGACCCTGAGGTGCCTTATGTCAATGATATGCAGAAAGGAGATCTTTGGACTGAGCTGAAGGCAAATTTCACCCTACCGCCAGAGGAGGATCTGGAGAAGCCAGTTAAAGAGCAATTAATCAAGTCTTGTTCTCTTAAGAAGATGGCAACCCTAATGAGGAGGTGGAGGAAAGAGCTGAACCAGTTTGTCGAGAAAGAAAAAACACCAGAATTCATCGGCAAATATGAGAAGATCAAAGTTCACTGGCCCGCATTTGTGGCCCACAAGACATCAGAAAAGAGTAAGAAGATGTCGGCGACAAACAAGAAAAATGCTGCGAAGAAGAAGCTTCACCATTGCACGGGGTCAGGTGGCTACCTCAAAGCCCGGCCTAAGTGGTCCAAGGTTGAGAATGATCTGCTTGAAAAAGGGATCGAACCAGAGAGAATGTGCTGGCCAGACCGTTGCCGGACTTGGTTCCTCGGGGCTGGCGGAACCTTGGACCCTGTAAGAGGGAAGTGCCACTGGACGGACGAGCAACTGCAAATACCAGTCAAGAACCTTCGACACTATATCGATGCAGCGCAGCGAGGGACGTTCCTTCCAAACAGGGAGAAGGACGAGCTCACAATGGCCCTTGGGAATCCTGAGCACCCTGGACGGACACGAGGCACGCCAGGCTCCATTCCGTGGAAGGTTGGTTTTCCGGACGCAGGGGGTTACAAAACCAACGAGAGGAGGAAGAAACTGGAGCAGGACAAACTGCAGGCGCTGCACGAAAGGGTAATGGGGCTAGAGGAACGAGAAGCAGCAGATCGCAGCAAACGACCTGTCGAAGCTTCCCCCGAAGCTACCCCGCCATCTCAGCGGAGAAGCAGCGAGGCTTCCACCGAGCTGCTTCAGCCGGAGCATGTCTTGACGGTTCCTGCCAGCTATCCCGTGGATGGTATCACGGAGTCTCAAAATTGCCACATTATGGTGCGACGGATGAATTTGAAGGTCAAGGCGGCTGTTGGCCAAGTTTATCCTAGTGGACCCGGCACAACTTATCACTGCCAGCCGATTCCAGAAGGATATGCTAAGGTGATGGTGGATGAAATAACGGAGGGATTTGAGGACCTCGTGCTTGACCACCCTACCGGTGAAGGGGAGACTAGGCTGGGTTCTGCTCTGAAGACTCCATGCCTATGGCAGAAGGAGCTCATCAACCTTCCGAACTGGACGCCTCCGCCTTCTCCTCCTCCTTCGGCGAGTCAGGGCACTCCGCCTCCTCCACCGCCTCCTCCTCCGGCGAGTGACGATCAGGGCACGCGTGGCGGCACTCCGCCTCCTTCTCCAGCGCGTGGCGACACTCCGCCTCCTTCTACGGCGCATGGCGGCACTCCGCCTCCTTCTCCGCCTGCACCGGCGCTCCCGAGCAGCCAGCAGCCTCCTCCTTCTCCGCCTCGCCAGCAAGGGCAGAAGAGACCCGCCGCTGCCCCGGCTGCTCCGGCGCATCGTAGTCCTTCTTCTCCGCCTCGTAAGCAAGAACGAAAGAAGACAGACGCCGCAGCCGCTCCGTCTGCTCCGGCGTCTAGCAGCACAAGAAGAGGAGAGAGGCAATACAGATACGGTCCACCTCTAAAGCCTCTAGAGAAGTTACCGTATGAGAGGACCAAGGAGGAAAACAATACGATCGTGGAGTCCCACGTGAAGGAGTTCTTTGAAGGGGTGAAAGCAAAGAGACATCCACCTCCGGAGGAGAAGGTAGATCCGGTGAAAGCAAAGCGCACTCTCGATGCCCTGAGGAAACCGGCAAAGTCTTCGCCGAGAACCAACTATGAGCGCATTACTGAACAGGCATATCTCCAAGCGGAGCGGTCGGGAAGTACTGTCAGACATCAAAGAGCAAAAGAACGAGCAGCTGTGAAAAAAATTGACCAGCTCGGCGAACAAGCAAACAATTCGTGCCCCCCGCTCAATGTGTCTAGCGGCAACATCGTCGCGGTGGCTGGTTATGGCAATCTACAAGATTACCTGCCTGACGATGCACTTCCTGATTACATGATGGTGGAAGAACACAGATATGAGTACGGGAAGCCTCTCGTCAAGGATGAAAAATCTCTAACAACGATGATGCGAAGGTTCCATACTTGATACATGAAAACCTGCAGAGAGTCTGGGGGGACGAATAGTTTGTATCTACACATTAAAGAGGAGCACGACCTTGTTGGAACTGATCTATTGTGTGTTCCATTTGAGGAGTTCTTCACGTTCTTCAATCAAAAGGCCCTCGATAAATTAACGGTCTTTTGCTACTGCCTGTAAGTACTATTTCTGTCATTAAGTCTCTATATATAGGTCGGCTCTTTCATTGCATGTATTTATAATTCATTATCCTCAATATATTATGCAGATTGAAGATCGTCGAGTGCAAAAAAAATGAAATCTATGATATTGGGTTCATTAACACAAATATCATAGATGTATTTCTGATTGAAAAGGACGTCAAAGAGGCCGAGGACAACTTGCTACAATCCTTGATCAAAAATCAAAACAAAGATATCATACTCTTTCATTACAACGGCAAGTGAGTGTTACTGATCGTTTGCATATTAAGTTTCCCTTATTACTCGAGCGAGGTTATAGTAATGTAATTGATGAGTTATGCATGCGTGCGCAGTTTCCACTATATTCTTCTAGAGATTAAGCTTGAGCGTGGACTAGTAACCGTCTTAGACTCAAGACGGAAAGATCCCAGCACCTATGCGGACATGACTAAAATGCTCAGCAAGTAAGTTCAATCGATCATTATCGCACCATATCAGCAACTTTTTGTTCATTTCCTGATATCTCAAGTAATAATAATTATTTTCTTTGTCTTGCAGGGTTTGGAAACATTTCACCGCAGAAGCTCCGGGACTGCCGAAGGAGCTGCGATATACATACCCGAAAGTAAGTACTACTGGCTAGCTAGTTGTGCGCATCTCCCATTGATTCTATAGCTATACTTTCATCAACGCCATTTATAATGCTTCATTATCAGTTTGATTGACCTCTATTTCTCGTAAAGTGCTTGTGGCAGGAACAAGGGAATGATTTCTGTGGATACTACGTGTGCGAGTTCATCCACACCGCGACTTTGAAAAACAAGCGGGGCTACTCTCAAAGACAATATGAAGTGCGTAAGCAATTAATAATATTCACAATTTCATTTTATTACACCATTATTTCTGATGAGTTTCATTCATATATATGTATTAATTAACCCCCTTCTTCAAATTAGACGTGGCAGATGCGGAATGAACTCCTAGAACCAGATCGCATGAAAGCAGTTCAAGAGGAATTGGCGGGATAATTTCTTGACCACGACATCAATAAAGCCGGAGAATACCATGTGGAAGTTGATTTCAAATGCTAGGGGACTGTAATTGAGAGATCTTATATATTGTACATGTATGTTGCCAGTACATGATACGAAAACTTGTTGTTCGACCAATCTCTCGGAGAAGGAGAGGTCGATCGATCATTTCTCTCGGTATGAATGACGAGCTTCTGTACTCGATGGTTCCCTTGATTTTCTTACTAGCTAGCGTGTCGAGGGCTATATGTATATAGTACGTAGCGTCGACCAAGCACGGACATAAGAGAGGACACTTCTTTCTATTAATTAGCTAGCTAACACAATATATGAAACACCTAAATTAACCCCCAAAACCCCCAACCCCCAACCCCCTTTCAAAAAAAACAAAAACCCCAGCCACTGGAATGCTGACGCGTGGATGCCTTTTGGTCCCGGTTGGTGCCACCAACCGGGACCAAAGTCCCCCCTGCCTGGGCTCGGCGCACCGGCCACGTGGAGGACCATCTGTCCCGGTTCGTGTTAGAACCGGGACTAATAGGTGTTTTTCTACTAGTGCCCCAGGCGATTACCCCTTATAGCATCCTATCGTTGTCAAGATGGCCCTTACCTATTCGTAAGCATGATAGAGTTCCTGAAGAAAGGAAGACGACTTCATCGTGATGACCTGATACAGCAAAATGAAGACATCAACGAGAGGGATCAACTTCTTCGAGAAGAGCAGCCAAGACCGAGAAGACTCGATAGAATTTCGTACCCAAATCTTTCCCACTTACTCTACCTCGTTAATCTCGGGAAGAGATTTCTTGTGGTGGAGTAAATTTGTAACACCTCCAGTGTCAAGCTACAGTAACCTCTAGAATTAAGCTAACTATTTTTGCTAAACAGTGCATGATCATCTTTGCTTCTATCCAATTTCAAAGTCCAGTCAAATTCAAACTCAAATATCAAGCGGAATTCAAAATATCTCGAACATGAAACCAAAAATGTTCATCATATGGAAAATATCTATTTGCTGATATTGGTGGTGATCCAACATTTTTGCAAAGTGTTTAAATGCCCTAAACTAATTAAAAACTTTGGTTTAATTATTTATTTAAATGCTTTTTAGGTTGTACACATTTTTAATATTTTAATTAAGTGATAAAACTAAATGTTTCTGTGACCTAAATTATTAAAGGCTGCTGCAGGCTTCGGTCAGCCCGCTTTTGGTGAGCTGAACCTTTTGAATCACCGCACTCATGATAGTGCGGTGTTCTTCCTCGATGGAAGCACCTTTAAGCGCCTCTAACAAGTTATCCGGCGCCTGCGGTTGGACGGAGGCCGCCGGCGTCACGGTCTTGCCCTTATTTCGAAGGGGCCGCTTGCCGGACTCTGGAACCACTGCGGGTCCCGATGTAGAGTCCAGCGCAAAGTCCGGGAGGCTGCTTGACGGCGCCTCCGGAGCCTCCTCCTGATGGGTCCCTCTCTGGGATCCCACCTCGGCGTCCTCGTCGGCGCGTGGGGTAGAGGCAGTCGGAAGTGAATTCACATCCGACGAGGCCAACGACCCGCTCGATGAGTCGGGGAGATCGTCATCGGCCGGACTACAGGCAGAATGCGGCATTAGAAGGACACTACGTGACATAAAAGATATTGCATATAAAGGATCCGGATACTTACGATCTTGCCGGACGCCTGGCCCTTGGAGGCCACTCATCCTCGCCAACGCTGGTGTTGGCGAAACTGTCCGGGGGGATAGTTCTCCCCCTCTTGGACCCTTCGGCCTCCCCTATTGGGGAAGCCTTCCTCTTCTTCTCTCCCCCCTCCGGGAGAGAGTACTCCTCCTCCTCCTCCTCGTCTTCGGGGGAGGAGTCCGCGTCGTCGTCAGACGCCTGATTGCGGGAACTCTTTCGAGTCCCCGCGGCCACCTTCTTGGCCTTCTTCTCCGGCACCACGTGCGGTGCCGGAACCAGCAGCCCTGCTAAACGGGCGTCCACTGGGTCTTCTGGCATGGGAGCCGGGCTGATAAGCTGCCTGGCCTTCTCCATCCATTCCTGTCAAAGGAAAGGAAGGGATGAAACCCTCTTATAATCAATTCGATTACTACAAAGTGTCCCGTAATGGGGTTGAATCACTTACCTCGTCAGTTGGATGCTGCGAGCTGAATCCGCGATCTTCCGTCGCGGATACGGGGGCTTCGGCGCCCTTAAACAGCACCCTCTAGGTGCCTTCGTATGTTGTATCGAAGAGCCCGCTCAGCGCCTGGTGCTGTTCCGGATTGAACTCCCACAGATTGAATGCCCGTTCTTGGCATGGGAGAATCCGGCGGATGAGCATGACTTGGACCACATCGACGAGCCTGAGCTTATTGCTCACCAGCTTCTGGATGCAGGCTCGGAGTCCAGTCACCTCCTTCGGATCGCCCCACAGCAAGCCCTTCTCTTTCCAGGAGGTGAGCTGCGTGGGGACGCCAGATCTAAACTCGGGGGCCGCCGCCCATGTTGGCTTGCGCGGCTCGGTGATGTAGAACCACCCCGATTGCCACCCCTTGACAGAGTCCACGAAGGCCCCTTCGAGCCAAAGGACGTTGGGTAATTTACCCAACATGGCGCCTCCGCATTCTGCTTGCGTGCCCTTCACAACCTTCGGCTTGACGTTGAAGGTCTTGAGCCACAGGCCGAAGTGGGGCCGGATGCAGAGGAAGGCCTCGCACACGACGATGAACGCCGAGATGTTGAGGATGAAGTTCGGCGCCAGATCGAGGAAATCCAGGCCGTAATAGAACATGAGCCCCCGGACAAATGGATGGAGCGGAAAGCCCAGTCCGCGGAGGAAGTGGGGAAGGAAGACGACCCTCTCGTGAGGCCCAGGGGTGGGGATGAGCTGCCCCTCGTCGGGCAGCCGATGCACGATATCGCCGAAGAGGTATCCGGCGCTGCGCAGCTTGGTGATGTGCTCCTCCTTAACGGTGGAGGCCAACCACTTGCCTCCCCCTCCGGACATATTCGGAGAAGGTCGAGGCGAGATGCGCGAGCTTGGGCGTTGGAGCTTGAGTGCGTGGAGATGTATAAGCAAAGGAGGAAGAAGGTGTAGGTGAGAAGGTAAATCCTTATACCTTATATATAGGCGGACGAAACTGTGCGTCCCCCACTGGCCTGGTAAAACTCGCTTATCTCCCAAGCGCCACCATCAATGGCGCGGTTGGGTTACCAACGTCCGTATTGATGAGAATCACGGAATAAGCGGAACACGATCTCTGCTTCGACAAGACGTGCCAAGGAAACCGCTTCGCTAAACAAGCTGAGGTGGTATAGTAAAAAATGATTCAAACAGTGGCTTGGTAGCGGTGTGATGTCACGCCGCATAATATGTCAGCAGATTGAACTAAGTGTACATTTTATTCTCTCTACGGTGGAATGTGGAATTTATTTTGCAGAGCCGGACACTATCCTGGTGTTCAGGATCTTCTCTAGATTATTCAAGGGAGGAACCCTCCTTGCAATGCTGAACATTATGCGCGCCGGACTAATCGTCATTGAAGCCTGGTTCAGGGGCTACTGAGGGAGTCCTCGACTAGGGGGTGTCCAGACAGCTGGACTATCATCGTCCGCCGGACTCCAAGACTACGAAGATACAAGATTGAAGACTCCGTCCCGTGTCCGGATGGGACTTTCCTTGGCGTGGAAGGCAAGCTTGGCGATACGGATATGTAGATCTCCTACCATTGTAACCGACTCTGTGTAACCCTAGCCCTCTCCGGTGTCTATATAAACCGGAGGGCTTTAGTCCGTAGGACAACATACATTACAACAATCATACCATAGGCTAGCTTCTACGGTTTAGCCTCCTTGATCCCGTGGTAGATCCACTCTTGTACTACCCATATCATCAATATTAATCAAGCAGGACGTAGGGTTTTACCTCCATCGAGAGGGCCCGAACCTGGGTAAAAACATTGTGTCCCTCGTCTCCTGTTACCATCCGCCTAGACGCACAGTTCGGGACCCCCTACCCGAGATCCGCCGGTTTTGACACCGACACTTTGGGTTCAAGTTTTGTATTTTGTGTTAAAAATAAATAACAAAACTGAAAAGTCTTAAAGGAAAAGAAAGGAAAATATGAAAACGAGAGAAGCGGCTTGCCCCCCGGGCTTGGCCATCAGGCCAGCTCAGCCAGCCCAACTCCCCTGTTCCCGCGACCGCATCGCTACAGGGGCATGACCCCGCCGGCATCGCCTCGCTGGCATCGCCGCGAGAGGTTAAGGCCTGCACTCCCTCGACGCCTCGTGTTCCTCCCCCCTGCTCCACTCGCCCACTTCTCTCTCTCTCTCTCTCTCTCTCTCTCTCTCTCTCTCTCTCTCTCTCTCTCTCTCTCTCTCTCTCTCTCTCTCTCTCCAGATCCGCGGTGTCGGCCGCACCGCCGCCATTGCCGCCACCGTCTATGCGCTCTCCGTCGTCCCCTTTGCCTAGAAGTGCGCCAGGGGCTCTGCCTCGACCTCCTCGACGCCTCTGCCAAGCCATGCGATCCGGGACTGTCCCGCAGCACCGCATCAACCAATTCTTCAACTGGACGCCGACCTCGTTGCCGTCGTTCTCTCGTGCAAGTCCTTCCTGGGCCTTCTCAGCAACGTTGGTGAGGTTCCGCCCCTCCGATAGCACGCCTACCATCAGGTCATGCCCGCCCACGGCGGATCAACACGCCGCAGCCCTACCTAGGATCGTTAGAGAGACCAGCATGCCGGTCTACATCCTAATGGCGCAGGGGTCTTGGGCCCATCGCCCTTTTCCCTCATGCACGTTGTGTACGCGGCTGGAGAGCAGAACTAGCCTGCTTATACAAGTGCAGGCTAACACATTCCAATCCGGCGCGCGCCACTCAGTCGCTGGCGTCTGATGAGCGTCGGCTGATGCATATAGCGCAGAGTGCCCATACTTATTCCCGCGTGGTGGTTAGTGCGAAAAGTACTCAGATCACATATTCAAACCATTAGTTTCTTGGCAGTGCGCAGTAACGAGCAGAGACTCGGGATCATTTGACCCCGTCGCCCTGTCTCACGGATTTACGGCAAGGTCTAAGAATACTCGATCGTGCCGCGTAGTTATTTTGTGGGTTCCCTCCAGGTCAAGCCGACTTCACATCACTCGCGGGTACCCCTCGGGGCCGACCCGATGTCATCATGGTCCTGTGGCAAAGTCAATGTAACCGTGTGTCCAAAAGACCAAAGTGGAATCCGAGGAATCACCCTCGATGGATTCCACTTGATGTCACCGTCAAGGTGACCTAGGAGGAATCACCCTCGATGGTTCACTCTTGAAGGGTTGCACGACAGAGTCACTATTTGGAGTGCTGAAGGAGGAATCACACTCGGTGACCACGACCGAATAGCTACACTACAGAGATCTCATCAGAAGTGTTATAAGAGGAATCACCCTCAACACTGGATAGTAACTCCGCAGAGTCGTACAACTAAAGGGGGTGATGTGCGGTGTGGCGGCCAGGACGTGGATCATGTTGATCCAGTCATCTGGTAATCTAGCGGGGGCAACAGGGACAAGGTGGGGGTCACTCATGTGTCAGCAACCAACCTATACTAAGCATATAGGATAAGCAGGCAAGGTACAAAAGTAGGTTACCAAAAGCAGGCCATGCATCTGAATAGGAGCCATCAATTACAGTAGCAAAATCTAATGCAAGCATGAGATAGAATGGAATGGGCGATATAGGAATGATCGAAGGGGGGGGGGGGGGGTGCTTTCTTGGAAGCTCTGCTGCGAAGGACTGGTCTTCAGGGGTGTAGTCGATCACAGGGGCAGTATCGGTCTCGGGGCCTACCGGAGAGAAGAGTGGGGAGAAACAATAAAAACAATCAAACAAGTGCAAAACTAAGCATGGCATGACGATATGCAATGCTAGGGGGTGTTCTAACGCAGAACTACAAGTTGCAGACGAAGGGGGAAACATCCGGAGGGGTTTTCCCGACGTTTGGCATTTTCCGGACAGATGAAAAGAGGGGGACCTCCATTAATCCAAGTTGGCTTGAGTTGCCAATGGGCGGAGCCCATGCGAGCACATTGTTCAGACGTGGCACGGTCGACGGTATTCCTCGTATGAATGAGTTGCTGCATTTGTATGTCTGTGTGTGTGTGTGTGTTTTAGGGTGGGGGGTGTCTGTACTAACAAATTCATCATCATGAGACTCGAACATGATGGCCCTATTGGCATTTTTTTACATGCATGCTTGTTCAAGATGATATACCTGGTTTGCTCCAGGGGGAAATGTATATGATTTATTACTAGAGTTTGGTCATCAGAGTTTGATTAACTAGTCATCAACCTGTGCTGCAGCACGGGCTAGTTAATTAGGGAGACACGGAACAATAGAAGTACCAATGCCATTTATTATTAGTTTTATTTTTTAAATTACAGGGAATTATAATATCTAATATTAGTATTGAAAACATGCAAATTTTTGTTTTCTTAGCATATAAAATATTCATAAGAAATGTTACTAAAGACACATTGATTTATTGAGTGTCATGCTTAAGGTGTTGGAAACCTTGTGGAAACAGGTAAATGCATCTTGGATGAAGATACATCTGCTTGTTTCACCAAAGAAGCATCGATTTTAGAGATCCATAAATCCGAGGCACGTAAAATCAGTTAATTTCGTTCCATTGACCTGCAAGCTATTCCCCACTTTTATCAAGTAGAGATTGGAGGAAAACTCTTGTCAAAGATAGCAACAGAGAGACCAAGCGGAAGTAGAGATTAGGGGATCAACTGTCGACGACATGCAAGTTACTGCCCAAGGACTCAGACTTTGTCATCAATTTCGGTTGCGCCACAGACTGGCCAGCATATGATCCCTGAGTACGGCTCTAAGTATACTTCTATGGTGCCGAAAACATATCCGACCGCTACCTTCTTTTTTTCAAAATCAGGCGTAAACTCTCTCTTTTGACCATGAAGCTTGAGGTCTATCTTTTTTGTACGTGCATGAATTTTCTGGGGATTGAGATGTCGACTCTTTTTAATGAGAGGCCTTTTTATTCATGTGCCTGAGATCTTCATATTTGTACGTGTATTTGTTTGGCACATTGTTTTTATTTACACAAAACTTAGACGTGCGTGTTGAAGAATCTTTTTTTTAGCTGGGGGACTCATTTTCCTACGTGTGGGAAAAAGGCACATTTTTTTTTGGAGAAACACTCATTTTCTTTCTGTAGAAGATAGATGTGGGCATTGGAGACTATTTGGTAGTACGTGATGTTTTTTTATTTAGGCAACAACTTCTAATAGATCTACACCTTTCCTTCCAAAAATCAGGCCTAGACTTTCTTATTTATCCGTGAGGCTTGAGGACTAATTTAAGGTGAGGCTGGAGGAGTTTTTTTTACGTGCCTGATGTCTTTGTATTTGTACATGTCCTTGTTTGGCATATTCTTCTTATTTTAATAAAACTTAGATATGGGAGCGTGGGAGTTGGGCACTCTTTCTCTTTAAGCTGGGACTAATTTTTCTACAAAACTGAGACGTGGTTGTTCGGGACTCTGTTTGTGTATTACGTACATCCAATGGCTAAAGGTTTATGAATTACAGATCCGACGGTTAATTAGTTAGTTTTTCTAGGATTAACGTGGAGGCTCGTATGGTGCCTCCAATTATTAAATATATAAGATATCGAAATGTCCCTGTATGTATAGTACTGTGTCCAGCTAGGATGTGTATCTCATTGACTTGGATCGATCGAGGTTTTCAGTTAACTATCTAGTCATAATCTGGTACATGGTGTCGAGCGATCAAGACTAGGATCGTCCGAGGAATCTGCGCGCAAGCACGTTCGGCTAACGTGATCCATGTCCTCATCGATGGATCGGACCGACAACAGGTAGCTAGTTGCTCATGAGAATCTCTCGGGGCCTCCATGAAATGAAGTTGACCTATCACCAAAGCACATGAGGGGAAGGAACGTATGTGACAGTAGTAGATTCTTTGGGCAGAGGATCCAGTGTGTCATGCATGCACATGCAAATGTGAAGGAACATCTTGGGTGTCGACGCCATCAAAATATGTCATGCATGACGTCACACGGTGCAACGAACTACGGAGCTAGGAGGACGAAGCAAGTGGTGAATAATTGGCAAGACTTGTGGACCGGAAGTTGAGTGCATCGATTCGTCACCGTTCAGCCGGAGCCATGTTGCTTATTTTGATACGGGCAATCCTACAGCTACGGGCATTTTTTCACGGAACAAGAACCTAATTTGGTGGAAGGAGGCCCCACTCTGCAAATCAGGGAGGGAGGGATGAAGTAGGAGGTAACACGCCTGTCCGTAGGACTCATAACGTAGATAGAGTCGGTGAGTGAAGCTTACCATGAAGATCCTGACAACCAACCACTAAATCTACCTTTATTGACGCCTTCCCAGTGTTATTACACAAAAATATGTAGACAGTTCTGTGTGTCCAGATCCATGTCCAGATCCATGGTAAAATACTAACTTAGCTGAGCGATCCACGTTCGGTAACATGGGGCCTATTTCCATTGACCGGACCTTCACTTTAGCACCTTCGCGGACGGTTCTGTGATAATGTCTAGATCCACCGACGAATGGAGCACCTTCGCTGCAAGCACGTCAATCAAAGATGGGACAATGGGATTCCTCAGGAAAATGACCTAATCTCCATCTAATCAAGCCAATTGTTATAACTTGATTAAGGCAGTAAATGTGCTTGGAATTAAGAATCGGGACAAGACTTGCCTGCTCCCATCCGTGCTCCCGCATACGTGGCTTGATTTGATTGGAAGAAAATAAGGCCCGGCCCCACCCCCGAAAATCAGGGAGGGGGGGGGGATGATTAGATTAGAAAAGAAAAAAGAAAAAGAACAGCCGTACGATGAAGTGGGAGCATGGATGGGAGCATGGAGAGGGAGCAGGTAAGCCGGATACTAAGAATCGGGATACCTCCACCTCTTGACATTAATTACTAATTTACTAGTATCTGTTGACGTATAATATGCTGCCTAGTCTTTTTCATTAGATCGGTCTTTCAGTTGCATTGGCTAGAGCATACACTATTACATGGTATCAGAGCCAAGACGTCTTGAGTTCAAGACCCAACTGGCGCAATTAAATCGCAGCCCATTTTTGGTCCATGTTTAGGCCTGAGGGAGTCACACGTGAGGGAGAGTGTTGACGTATAATATGCTTCCTAGTCTCTTCCATCAGATCGGTTTTTTGGTTGCATTGGCTAGAGCATGCACTTCTACATATCATTTACCTCTATGAAGATGCCGGCTTCTACTCTGCCCCCAAGACGATGTACAAGCTCATCACAATTAAAGTATCCACTCAGCTCTCTTGATAGTATATTTGCTGGTATTGACAATTGGTCGATTCGAAAACAATGTACCTGATATCTACAATAGTCTCATGATTCACTAGACATACATAGAAGTCTGCATGAAATTCAAATACGATTTCCCTTTCTTTTGAAAAGGAAGAGGACCCCCAGCCTCTGCATCTGGACGATGCATGCATCCACCTTATTAATTATTCACACAAGACCTTACAAAGTCATGCACCAGTAAGATAAAATCCACCGTCTAGGCAATATCTGTCGCTACTCCTATCTAGTTGATAAAGGGATCCCGATAGTCTAGGTCTAATACCAAACAGACCTCACAGTCAAACCTAACATCTAAGATCTGAGGTCCCAACCGAGACGCCTGCTGGGTATAGGGCACCACCAATCCGGTGCACTCATCAACCAGGACGCCTGTCGGGTATGAAGACGCTGTAGCCACCTGCCAACAATCCATCTTCAGAGCTGTAGTGATGCATCTACCTTGCCCGGTCTAGCTGCTGTCGACTACACCACGACGCCAAACAACGTCACCCTCCTGCGCGAGTCCATCATCGAACATCAGACGAATAATCTCCAGAGCGCCTTGCCATCGAGATATGTCACCATCAATATGCATGATGAAGCGCCGCTCCACCAAATTTGTCGTCCACTGGTCCCTCGAGCCCGCGTACACCTCCAAGAAAGACGCCCCCAAGGGGAAAACGACACAAACGCGTTGCTGTCTTCTGATCCATCAATTTTAGGGTTTCCCCCGGAGGTGGCAAATTGTACTCTAGAACTTCTCCACGGTGATGCCTTCAAGATTGAGTATAGGGTATGGTACCCCTTCAGATCCAAGCTGGCTGCTGCTGTGCTCGGTGGTGTGGACAACATCTAGATTGTAAGTCCTTTTTGTGCCTCCGCTTGCATTCTGGATTGTTCGAATACCTTGTTTTGTCAAGGATGTAATTCAGACTGGAACCATTGTTGTAGTAGTTGACTTTGTGGTTCTTGGTTCAGGCTCCTGGAACATGTGTGCTGTACCTCAGAGCTGCCTTTGGAAAAACCGTGTCTCATGTGTCTGACATTGTTGGACCGGTGAGATCTCGTCGCTATTTCCTTTGTGTATTTCAAGTGAATGCTTATTAATGTGAGTTGTCTTAACGAAGTCTTGTCACTTTGCAGACTGTGTTGGTGTATGCCGTTGAGTTCTCTCACCGGAGTGGTAGGGATCTTCTCAACATGGCCAAGAAGAGGACCAATGTCATCCCCATCACTGAGGATGCTAGGCACCCGGCAAAGTAACGGATGCTGGTCGGCATGGCTCAAGCTGTACTAGATCAAGGTATCTTGCTTTCCATGTTCGCCACTTTCTTTATGCTTTCTAGCTGCATCTGGCGCATGATGTCTACTACACAACCTACTTCTTGTAGACGTTGTTGGGCCTACAAGTGCACAGGTTTGTAGGAAAGTAGAAAATTTCCCTCAAGTGGATGACCTAAGGTTTATCAATTCGTAGGAGGCGTAGGATGAAGATGGTCTCTCTCAAACAACCCTGCAACCAAATAACAAAAAGTCTCTTGTGTCCCCAACACACCCAATACAATGGTAAATTGTATAGGTGCACTAGTTCGGCGAAGAGATGGTGATACTAGTGCAAAATAGATAGTAGATATAGGTTTTTGTAATCTGAAAATATAAAAACAACAAGGTAACTAATGATAAAAGTGAGCGTAAACGGTATTGCAATGATAGGAAACAAGGCCTAGGGTTCATACTTTCACTAGTGCAAGTTCTCTCAACAATAATAACATATATAGATAATATAACAAGCCCTCAACATGCAACAAAGAGTCACTCCAAAGCCACTAATAGCAGAGAACAAATGTAGAGATTATGGTAGGGTACGAAACCACCTCAAAGTTATTCTTTCGGATCGATCTATAAAAGAGTTCGTACTAGAATAACACCTTAAGATACAAATCAACCAAAACCCTAATGTCACCTAGAGACTCCATTGTCACCTCAAGTATCCGTGGGCATGATTATACGATATGCATCACACAATCTAAGATTCATCCAACCAACATAAAAGTACTTCAAAGACTGCCCCAAAGTTTCTATCGGAGAGTCAAGAATGTGTGCCAACCCCTATGCATAGGTTCCCAATGTCACGAAACCCGCAAGTTGATCACCAAAACATACATCAAAGACATACATCAAGTGTTCTCATAAAAGACTCAATCCGATAAGATAACTTCAAAGGGGAAACTCAATTCATCACAAGAGAGTAGAGGGGGAGAAACATCATAAGATCCAACTAGAATAGCAAAGCTCGGGATACATCAAGATCGTGCCATAGAGGAACACGAGAGAGAACACGAGAGAGAGAGATCAAACACATAGCTCACGAGGGTGAACTACTCCCTCCTCATCATGGATAGCGCCGGGATGATGAAGATGGCCACCGGTGATGGGTTCCCCCTCCGGCAGGAGGCCGGAACGGGCTCCCGAGAGGTTTTTGGTGGCTACAGAGGCTTGCGGCGGCAGAACTCCTGATCTATCTTCTATTTTAGAAGTTTTAGGGTACGTAGGTATATATGTGTGCAAGGGGTACGTCGGTGGACCTTCGGGGTGCTCACGAGGCAGGGGGCCCGCCCAGGGGGGTGGGCGCGCCCCCCACCCGCGTGGGCAGCCCGGGACTCCCCTGACGTGCACTCCAAGTCTATCAGGTTGCTTTCCTTCCAAAAGTAACTTCTCCAGTTGATTTCGTTCCATTTTGACTCCGTCTGATATTCCTTTTCCTCGAAACACTGAAATAGGCATAAAACAACAAATCTGGGCTGGGCCTTCGGTTAATAGGTTAGTCCCAAAAATAATATAAAAATGGATAATAAAGCCCAATATTGCCTAAAACAGTAGATAAAGGAGCATGGAGCAATCAAAAATTATAGATACGTTGGAGACGTATCAAGCATCCCCAAGCTTAATTCCTGCTCGTCCTCGAGCAGGTAAATGATAAAAAAAGAATTTTTGATGTGGAGTGCTACTTGGCATAATTTCAATGTAATTCTTCTTACTTGTGATATGAATATTTAGATCCGAAAGATTCAAGACAAAAGTTCATATTGACACAAAAATAATAATACTTCAAGCATACTAATCAAAGAAATCATGTCTTCTCAAAATAGCATGGCAAAAGAAAGTTCATCCCTACAAAATCATATGGTTAGGCTATGCTTCATTTCCGTCACACAAAGATGTTCCCAACTTCTATACCCCCGATGACAAGCCAAGCAATTGTTTCATACTAAAATAATCTCAAACTTTTTCAACTTTCACGCAATACATGAGAGCGAGCCATGGATATAGCACTATGGGTGGAATAGAATATGATGATGGGGATTGTGTGGAGAAGACAAAAAGGAGAAAGTCTCACATTGACGAGGCCAATCAACAGGCTATGGAGATGCCCATCAATTGATGTCAACATGAGGAGTAGGGATTGCCATGCAACGGATGCACTAGAGCTATGAATGCTCAACAAAAGAAACTAGTGGGTGTGCATCCAACTCGCTTGCTCACGAAGACTTAGGGCATTTTGAGGAAGCCCATCATTGGAATATACAAACCAAGTTCTATAATGAAAAATTCCCACTAGTATAAAACGACAACTTATGAGACTCACTACCATGAAGATCTTGGTGCTGCTTTGAAGCACAATATATGAGACTCACTACATGAAGAACAAGGTGCTACTTTGAAGCACAAGTGTGGTAAAAGGATAGTAGCATTGTCCCTTCTCTCTTTTTCTCTCATTTTTTTATTTGTTTGGGCCTTTCTCTCCTTTTTTATGGCCTCTTTTTTTTCGTCCGGAGTCTCATCCCGACTTATGGGGGATTCATAGTCTCCATCATCCTTTCGTCAATTAGGACAATGCTCTAATAATGATTATCATCACACTTTTATTTTACAACTCAACAATTACACCTCGATACTTAGAACAAAGTATGACTCTATATGAATGCCTCCGGCGGTGTACCGGGATGGTGCAATGAATCAAGAGTGACATGTATGGAAAATAATGCATGGTGGCTTTGCCAAATACGATGTAAACTACATGATCATGCAATGGCAATATGACAAAAGTAATGTATGTCAGGATGATGATGGTGGAAGTTGCATGGCAATATATCTCGGAATGGCTATGGAAATGCCATGATAGGTAGGTATGGTGGCTGTTTTGAGGAAGATATAAGGAGGTTTACGTGTGATAGAGCGAATCGTATCACGGGGTTTGGATGCACCGGCGAAGTTTGCACCAACTCTCAAGGTGAGAAAGGGCAATGCACGGTACCGAAAGGCTAGCAAAGGCGGAAAGGTGAGAGTGCGTATAATCCATGGACCCAACATTAGTCAAAAGAACTCATATACTTATTACAAAAATTTAGAAGCCATCAAAAAATTCAAGTACCATGCGCATGCTCCTAGGGGAATAGATTGGTAGGAAAATACCATCGCTCGTCCCCGACCGCCACACATCAGGATGCACAAGCTAGGTACACTTCATGTTTCAAATTTGTTACACAATTTTACCCATACGTGCATGGTACGGGACTTGCAAACTTCAACACAAGTATTTCTCAAATTCACAATTATCAACTAGCACGACTTTGATATTATTACCTCCATATCTCAAAACAATTATCAAGCATCAAACTTATCTTAGTATTCATTTTACTCAAAAGAAAGTTTCACATGTCTTGAACACTAAGTATATTAACATTAAGCAAATTACCATGCTATTAACGACTCTCAAAATAATATAAGTGAAGTATGAGAGTTCATTCAAAATAAAACTACCACCATGCTCTAGAAGGTATAAGTGATGCACTAGAGCAAATGACAAACTACTCCGAAAGATATAAGTGAAGATCAATGAGTAGCTAAATAATTATGCAACTATGCGAAGATTCTCTCTCATTTAATAATTTCTGATCTTGATACTTTGTTCAAACAGCAAGAAAAGCTAAAGGAAACTACATTGCAAGGATAGCACACCTCATGTGAAGAAGCAAAAACTTAGTCTCAACCGATACTAACCGATAGTTGTTGAAGAAGAAAGGTGGGATGACTACCGGGGCATCCCCAAGCTTAGATGCTTGAGACTTCTTGAAATATTATCTTGGGGTGCCTTGGGCATCCCCAAGCTTGAGCTTTTGTGTCTCCTTAATTCCTCTCATATCGTGGTTTCTCTTTTTATCAAAAGCTTCATTCACAACAAACTCAACAAGAACTCGTGAGATAGGTTAGTATAAACCAATGCAAAACCTTATCATTTTCTACTGTAACAAATCACTTAAATAATTATTCAACATTGCATACTAAATGCCTCTGCATATTTAATATTCCTATCCTCAAATATAATCATTAATCAAGCAAACATATGCAAACAATGCAACCATAACAGCAATCTGCCAAAACAGTACAGTCTATAAAGAATGCAAGAGTATCCATACTTCCCTGACTCCAAAAATTATGAACTAAAATTCCCGCTGTAATAAATTTATCAGAGCTCAATATGCAAAAATATTCAACATTATACCACTCTCTGAATTTTCTAGGGAATTTTTGCAACAGCGGTAAACTTTCTGTTTTTCAAACAGCAACATGTATACTAGCAAAATAAGCATGGCAAAGGCTATCCTTGACTTCTTTATTGAAACTAAAGATGCAAAACATTATAACAGCAAGCTAATACTAACATAAGAAAATGACGCTCCAAGCAAAACACATATCATGTGGTGAATAAAAATATAGCTCCAAGTAAAATTACCAATGAACGAAGACCAAAGAGGGGATGCCTTCCGAGGCATCCCCAAGCTTAGGCTCTTGGTTGTCCTTGAATATTACCTTGGGGTGCCTTGGGCATCCCCAAGCTTAGGCTCTTTCCACTCCTTATTCCATAGTCCATCGAATCTTTACCCAAAACTTGAGAATTCCACAACACAAAACTCAATAGAAAACTCGTAAGCTCCGTTAGTAAAAGAAAACAAAACCACCACCTTGGTACTATAATTAACTCATTCTAAATTCATATTAGTGTAATATCTACTATACTCCAACTTATCTGTGGTTCATACCCTTCGATACTACTCATAGATTCATCAAAATAAGCAAACAACACATAGAAAACAGAATCTGTCAAAAACAGAACAGTCTGTAGTAATCTGTATCAAACTTATACTTCTTGAACTCCAACAATCCTACCAAATTAGGAAGTCCTAAGCAATTTGTGTACCAATCCAGAGCAAAACGTATCCGATCAGAAGCACGTTTCTGTGAATTAACAAAACTAATTTACTGGGTACAAAAGTTTCTGATTTTCAGCAGGACCAACACAACTATCACCGTAAGCCATCCTAAAGGTCTTACTTGGCACTTTATTGAAACAAAAGCTATAAAACATGATTACTACAGTAGCATAATCATGTGAACACACAAAACAGTAAGGATAAGTACTGGGTTGTCTCCCAACAAGCGCTTTTCTTTAATGCCTTTCTAGCTAGGCATGATGATGACAATGATGCTCACATAAAAGATAAGAATTGAAACATAACGGGAGCATCATGAAGCATATGACTAGCACATTTAAGTCTAACCCACTTACTATGCATAGGGATTTTGTGAGCAAACAACTTATAGGAACAATAATCAACTTGCATAGGAAGGTAAAAAAAAGCATAACTTCAAGATTTTAAGCACATCGAGAGGAAACTTGACATTATTGCAAATCCTACAAGCATATGTTCCTCCCTCATAATAATTTTCAGTGCCATCATAAATTAATTCAACAATATAACCAGCACCTAAAGCATTCTTTTCATGATACGAGCATAGAAAATTCACTACTCTCCATATAGGCAAAATTCTTCTCATGAATAATAGTGGGAGTATCATAAGAGACTTGAACACTAAAAATTGTTTCCACATTAAAAGAGTAATGTTCAGAAAAAGGGTAATCATAATCATGACAAGATTTGTAAATATAATCATCACTACTTTTTATAGCGTAAGTTTCATCACAATAATCATCATAAGTAGCAACTTCGTTCTCATCATAATCGATTGAAACCTCTCCCAAGATAGTGGAATCACTAAATAAAGTTGACACTCTTCCAAATCCACTTCTGTATTCATCACAATAAAATTCAACATCCTCCAAAATAGTGGGATCACTACTTCCTAAAGTTGACTCTCTTCCGAACCCACTTTCATCAGTATAATCATAGGTAGGAGGCATGCTATCATCACAACAACTTTGCATATCAAAACTTGGCATGCTAGAAATATCATCTTCATTAAACATAGCATCCCCAAGCTTGGGACAAACATTAGTTCCAGCAAATATATTCTCAAATATTTCATCCCAATCAAACATAGCTTCCCCAAGCTTGGGCCCTTTCAAATCATAAGCATAATCACTCTCATCATTAAAAATATTGATAGCACCAATAGTATAGCAATTATCATCATCACAATGAGTAGTACCAGCAACATCATTTTGGAGGGATACCTTTTTTCCTTTGTTGCTCCTTCTTTTCTTTTTCTTCTTCACATTATGTGTAGGTTCAACCTTCCTCTTTGAGCTCCTTATTGATGAGATTGGTTGAATAGAAAGCTCCTCTTCGTTACCTGATTCATCATAAGAAATAATAGGAGGAGATTGGGAAGCCTCTTCCCTTTCATTAGTATTCTCATCATCTTTCATCTGCTTTCTTTTCTTTAGGTAATTGGCAATATAAGGATTTTCAATGCAATTCACCGCACAATACATATAAATCTTCTCTAGATCAAAATCAAGAAGTCTATCAAGATTAAATTTTGGAATACCTTCAGTTATACCTTTCATTTCTTCATAATCCAAAAGAAGGCTAAGCTCTTTATGATGCTCAAGGGTAATCAAATTATCACAATATTTTGACACGACTTGATCATGAAACAAATAGCATTGGAGCTTTAAATGACCATGTTCATTGGAAAGTTCGCAAGGAGCGCGAAAAATATTGAATCTTTCAGCACATTCATCTAACTCTTCTTGCAACAATTTGGTTTCTAAGTACTTATTCCTCTTGCAATAAATATCTTCTCTATTTTGTGTGTTCATGCAAACATGCACTCCACAAAAGTTGACATGCTCATAAGAGATATTTTCATCATAACTAGTGCAATCATCATTAGCATCATGGATATTCAAAGAATTCATACCAACAACATTGCAATCATGATCATCATTCAAAGATTTAGTGCCAAACAATTTAGAGATTTCTTCTTCTAGAACTTGAGCACAATTATCCTTTCCATCATAATCACGAAAGATATTAAAAAGGTGAAGCGTATGAGACAAACTTAACTCCATTTTTTTTGTAATTTTCTTTTATAAACTAAACTAGCGCTAAAACAAGAAACAAAAAGATTCGATTGCAAGGTCTAAAGATATACCTTCAAGTGCTAACCTCCCCGGCAACGGTGCCAGAAAAAAGCTTGACGTCTACTACACAACCTTCTTCTTGTAGACGTTGTTGGGCCTGCAAGTGCACAGGTTTGTAGGACAGTAGCAAATTTCCCTCAAGTGGATGACCGAAGGTTTATCAATCCGTAGGAGGCGTAGGATGAAGATGGTCTCTCTCAAACAACCCTTCAATCAAATACCAAAAAGTCTCTTGTGTCCCCAACACACCCAATACAATGGAAAATTGTATAGGTGCACTAGTTCGGCGAAGAGATGGTGATACAAGTGCAAAATAGATAGTAGATATCGGTTTTTGTAATCTGAAAATATAAAAACAGCAAGGTAACTAATGATAAAAGTGAGCGTAAACGGTATTGCAATGATAGGAAACAAGGCCTAGGGTTCATACTTTAACTAATGCAAGTTCTCTCAACAATAATAACATAGATAGATAATATAACAAGCCCTCAACATGCAACAAAGAGTCACTCCAAAGCCACTAATAGCGGAGAACAAACTTAGAGATTATGGTAGGGTACGAAACCACCTCAAAGTTATTCTTTCGGGTCGATCTATAAAAGAGTTCGTACTAGAAAAACACCTTAAGATACAAATCAACCAAAACCCTAATGTCACCTAGATACTCCATTGTCACCTCAAGTATCCGTGGGCATGATTATACGATATGCATCACACAATCTCAGATTCATCCAACCAACATAAAAGTACTTCAAAGAGTGCCCCAAAGTTTCTATCAGACAGTCAAGAACGTGTGCCAACCCCTATGCATAGGTTCCCAATGTCACGAAACCCGCAAGTTGATTACCAAAACATACATCAAAGACATACATCAAGTGTTCTCATAAAAGACTCAATCCGATAAGATAACTTCAAAGGGGAAACTCAATTCATCACAAGAGAGTAGAGGGGGAGAAACATCATAAGATCCAACTAGAATAGCAAAGCTCGGGATACATCAAGATGGTGACATAGAGGAACACGAGAGAGAACACGAGAGAGAGAGATCAAACACATAGCTACTAGTACATACCCTCAGCCCCGAGGGTGAACTACTCCCTCCTCGTCATGGATAGCTCCGGGATGATGAAGATGGCCACCGGTGATGGGTTCCCCCTCCGGCAGGGCGCCGGAAGGGGTCCTGAGAGGTTTTTGGTGGCTACAGAGGCTTGCGGCAGCGGAACTCCCGATCTATCTTCTGTTCTGGAAGTTTTAGGGTACGTAGGTATATATGGGTGCAAGGGGTACGTTGGTGGACCTCCGGGGTGCTCACGAGGCGGGGGGCGCGCCCAGGGGGGTGGGCGCGCCCCCACACTCGTGGGAAGCCCGGGACTCCCCTGACGTGCATTCCATGTCTATCAGGTTGCTTTCCTTCCAAAAATAGCTTCTCCAATTGATTTCGTTCCGTTTTGACTCCATCTGATATTCCTTTTCCTCGAAACACTGAAATAGGCATAAAATAGCAAATTTGGGCGGGGCCTCCGGTTAATAGGTTAGTCCCAAAAATAATATAAAAGTGGATAATAAATCCCAATATTGCCTAAAACAGTAGATGAAGTAGCATGTTGCAATCAAAAATTATAGATACGTTGGAGACGTATCAGCGCAAAGTTCGGTTTCTTCTGCTCCTAATTCAGTGCCGCAGCTGCAGCTCATTGGTTGCTTGGTCTTCGGTTTTGTTGTGCTGATTCGGTGTTGTAGGATGTACGTAGTACTGTCTTCAAACCTTGATGCATTCATTTGTTGTGTGGTCCATGGACGAACTAGTTAGTTGGTTCACTCGGATTAGTCTGTGTTAACATAGTAAGTTTGCAAGACCATGTCTTGTGAGATAAATTAGCAAGAGCAGCTGCATTTGCTTCAGTTGTACTCTATGTTTGAGAGAGATATATCTTTAGAATATTGCCTTCATATACTATCTAATTTCTGCAGTTATTGAAGTTAATGCACGATGCTGGTGACTAACCAAAAAAGTTCTTTGAGTTCCATACATTGAGTAAAACATTTCAATCTGTCCTTGAGTTAGCTATATATATATCCGTGATACCATTTCCTATTTGAAGTCATCAGCTGAGCTGTTGTTAACATTCCTGCCATGTGCTGCTTCCTTTTTCATGCTTTGCTACTATACATGATTTGCTTGAACTGAGATGATTGGTGTATTTGTGCTTATAATTATTCTTCTATGTGATTGTTGCAGCATGACCCAACCGAATAAACATTTTGTGCCTTGATCTAGCTCTAAAAGTGTGGTGTTACCTCTCTTTACAGGAGCTCTAGGCTGAAGAAATTTGAAGAAGCTTGAAGCCGGACAAAGTAAAGAGTAGCGAGTAATAATGTAGTGCTAGTTATGTTGTACAGTAGCCAGCATATCTGGTTGTATGAACACTATTGTAAATACTGTAATTTCATATTTGTATAGTAGTCAGCATATTTGGTGCTAATATTGGCTATCATTTTACAGTTTCATATGTTCTCTTGCCATTTTAAATATTTTTCATTTGTTTATTGTGAAAGTGGGAGAAATAGAAAGATGACCAGTGTGACAAACGAAAAGGCCAAGGCCCAAAAAGTAGATGGGATGTAAAAAGGCCGAGGCCCAAAACAAAAATGGACTATAAAAGGGTTGAGGGTGAAAAAAAAAGTACTATAAAAGGCAATGGCCAAGAAAAAAATGCCGAATTGCTGGGCTAGGCCCATGTAGCTAGCAAAAAATAACAGGAAAAATACATTAAAAAGGCCGAATTGTTGGGCTTGGCTCATGTAAAACACCGAATCGGACCGGGCTGATTCTTGTGCCACATTAGCTTGCCATGCTGGATGCCTACGTGGCCTGGGGGAGGTTGCTAGTGACCAAAAATTTGGTCGTGGAACCAACGACCTTTTACATATCACAAAGGTAACTAATTTCAGTTTACGACTTCCAGCTTTTGACCTTTTTGTTTTTGGTCACAAAATGGTCGCAAATGAAAAACTATGACCTTTCAGCAAACAATAGTGAGGGTCACAAATCGACATATTTCTTGCAGTGCCAGGTGGCTTGCCCCCCAAGCTAGGGGGAGGCAACCCTAGGGAGGTGCACCACCCTCCTGGTGATCGTGGGAAGGGGTGAGGGGTGCGCACAGACCCTTAGTGGTCTGGTGTGCCCCCTCCCCTTTGCCCATGAGGCCCCCAACACTTGTCACAGCCCCCGAAACCCCTTTGGGTCATCCTGGTCATAACCCGGTACCCATGGAACACTTCCAGACTCCTATACCCATCGTCCTATATATTGATCTTCACCTCCGGACCATTGCGGAGTTCCTTGTCACATTCGGGATCTCATCCGGGACTCCGAGCAACCTTCGGTCATCACCAAAACAACTCAACTATACTTATATCGTCACCAAACGTTAAGTGTGTAGACACCGCGGGCTCAAGAACTATTTAGACATGACCGAGACACCTTTATGGTCAATAACCAATAGCGGACCTAGATGTCAATATTGGTTCCCGCATATTCTGTGAAGATCTTATCGGTCGAACCTCGATGTCAGGGATTCATCTAATCTTGTATGCACTTCCCTTTGTCTATCAGTATGTTACTTGCCTGAGATTCGGTGGTTGGTATCTCCATACCTAATTTAATCTCGTTACTGACAAGTCTCTTTACTCGTTCCGTAATACAAGATCCCGTGGGTAACCCATTAGTCACATTGCTTGCAAGATCATTGTGATCCTGTATTACCGAGTGGGCCCTGAGATACCTCTCAATCATACAGAGTGACGAATCCCGGTCTTGATCCATGCCAACTCAACAGACACCCTCGGAGATACCTGTAGAGAACCTTTATAGTCACCAAGTTAGGTTGCGACATTTGGTACACACAAGGTATTCCTTCGTTGTCAGTGAGTTGCATGATCTCATGATCATAGGAACATATACTTGACATGCAAAAAACGATAGCAGTAAACTTGATACGATCATATGCTACGTTTATAGTTTGGGTCTTGTCCACCACATCACTCTTCCAATGATGTAGTCCCCTTATCAAATGACAAGTCATGTCCAGGACTACGAAACCATAGCCATCTTTGATCAACGATCTAGTCCGGCAGAGGCTGGACATGTTGTTGTCTATGTATCCAGACGTGTATTTGAGTTTCCGGTCAATACAATTATAACATGGATAATAAACGATTATCATGAACAAGGAAATATAATAATAACCACTTTATTATTGTCTCTAGGGCATATTTCCAACAGAAAACTTGTTGTTCGACCAAGCACGGAGAAAGAGAGGTCACTTCTCTCTATATTCATGACGATTTGTGTAATGGTGCCTTCATTGCTATATGTAGTAGCTAGCGTCGAGTTGAATAGAAAACATAAAATAAAAATGAAAACCCTAAATGTAAAAGAATTGAATGGTAAACACAAAAAGAAAGGGGGAAACACAACATGTAATACCTAAACCCTCCAAAACACTAAACCCCTCAATAAAAAAAACACAACGCTTGGCAGGTGCTGACGCGTGGCTAGCTTTTAGTCCCGACCGGCGTTATCAATCACGACTAAAGGTCCTCCAGCCTGGGCGCCCCACAGCAACCACGTGGAGCTCCCTTAGTCCTGGTTTGTAACACAACCGGGACTAAAAGTTGGCGCCTTTTCTCCTGGTTGCAGAACTGGGACTAAATGCCCTTAGGAACTGAAACTGGTGCCCTGTTTTCTACTAGTGCACATGCACACATCAGCATTTCCATGTTGGAGAGCACCCTGCAACGGCGCCTATGTCGGTGCTTCGACAGGCATATGAGGAGCAGCGTTAGAACCGAATCCTCGTCAAGCAGCACCGGCGGGCGGAGGGCCAAATCTACGGTGAGAGCATGAGTGAGGAGACCATGGCCACCATGGCTGCGGAGAACCTCAACTTCATCACCGAGTAGTTGGCACCCAACAAGGCCCAACATGCTCTAGCCTCCTCGCACAATACGGCGGTGGCACGGCCAGACATGGAGGCAGCACAAGCGTTGGAAGACGACAATGTGGCCAGCTACGCATCCTAGGAGCCTCCACCGGACTGTCGGGGTCGCATCTGGTAGGAGGACAGTCTTTGCCCAATGACGTCTATCATAGACCTCACGTCCATCTGCACCAGCGACGGACAGGTCGTGGACTCCGACGAGGATGAGTATGGCAAGGGAGGCTGCGAGGGCTCAAGTACCAAATGGGACTGTTCGTCTCTCATGTTCTACTCTTCCTCGCCGACGACCGCACCTTATCTTCACAGGTCTTGTCAACCGCTACTGCTCATGGAGATGCAGATGGATGACATATGGTCACCGATAGGGAATACAAAGGAAGTGGATGATCGCCGCCCTAGGCTAGGTTTATGTCGGACAGCAATTTGCAAATACTTTAAATGTAGGGCCAAATGTATAGTTGAATGTCCGGTTATTTAAAAGTATGGTTGCAATCTAAGTCTTGATCAAGAATAATAGAATGTGAGATGTGACGGCGTACATCGCACGTCGTCGGCAAGGTTCTGAACTATGCAGTGGCACTACAGGACTCGCGGGCTATGCCTACGGCCCAGGGCCGTCGGCATAGGTCCTATGCCGTCGGCATAGATCTATGCCTACGGCTACCATCGCCATAGCCCCGTCGGCGTAGATCACGTCAGTGTAGATGTGTCAGACCATCGGCGTAGTATAGCCGTCGGCATAGGAGTGTATGCCAACGGCCGTAGGGCAGCCGTCGGCATAATTTAGCCGTCGGCATTGTTTTTCGTCTGACGGCAATGGAGGGCGCCGTCAAAACCGTTGGCGATTCAGGAGACGACACGTGGCGAAGGTATGCCGATGGCTTGGCCGTCGGCATAGATTTAAATCTATGCCGACAGACAAGCCGTCGGCATACATTCGCCACGTGTCGTCCCCTAGCTTGTCCTGGCGGCAGGGCTATGCCTACGGCAAAGCCGTCTGCATAGATTTTCCCCGTTTTCTCTTTTTCAATTCATTTGACAGCATTTCAAAGCAGAATAATATGGAATTATGCAGAAATATGACAGTTCATCATCATCATTTAAACATAGTCAAGTTCATCATCTAAATATCATCACCGGTGAAAGTTCACGAACATAAAAGTAGTGCAAGACATGAAACATCATAAAAGTTGAAGCATGGAAGGCATGGCACGACGGCCGCATACACGGAATCATCATCGACATCAAGCACCACCGAGTCCACCTCCGCCAAAACCACCACCACCACCTAGTCCACCTCCGCCAAGTCCACCTCCGCCGAAACCACCACCACCACCGAGTCCACCTCCGCCAAAACCACCACCACCAAGTCCACCTCCGCCAAAACCACCACCGCCAAGACCACCTCCACCAAAACAGCCACCGCGACCACCATCACTCTGCCAGATCGGAGTGACTGGGGTCGACGGAGCAGGAGTCAAGCCACCGGTCCCCTACATGTTTGAGAGAAGATTCTAACTGTAAATATGACATGATAGTGTTGAATGAACGACAACTAGTTTGTCAGTAGTTAGGCAAATGTACTAACCGGACTATCACTGCCTAGTGCCAGCCATTCCTCGAACGTGGGAATGTGTGGGGCGTCTCCCGTAGGTGGTGATTTGGGTCCAACTTGTGGTGGCTCTGTGCGGGTAGTCCAAGACGCCAACATAGCCTGGATGTTAGTTAAACAAGCAAACTAGAAAGTCAGAAGGAATGAAAGTTCAAATTAGAGCTTGGTTTTAAGAAAGCAAAACTAACCGCCATCACTTGACGGCTGTAATCATCGTTTGCCTTCACTCGTTGCAAGTACTCCCGCACCTCAATATGCCTATGCTCGAGAAAGGCCTGATATGCCTACAAAATTGAGGTTGTTTCTAAGTGGGCAGTGCTGAAAATAAACTAAGAAAGATAGAGACAAAGAAGATAAGGGGAAGTACTTACAGCACGCTGGCGGACTAAGGGAGGCTGCGAACGCCCCGTACGCTCTAACGGGCTCGGGTTGGTAGCTCAAAGCTGTGTGTACGAGATCGACGGAGTGATCAAGCCATCGAAACACGGATACCGGCCATGGGACTTACCCTGGATGGCCACCACCGCCGTGTCGTCGATCTGAGACTGGGCGACCTCAGGAACGGGAACATCCGGAGGCAGCTTCTGATAGTTCTGAGTGTAAGACTCCAGGTGCTGCTCGGTGTTGCCGTAGTACTGGCTCTCGCCCTCCTTGCGATCACTCTACTCGCGGGCCAGCTTCCACGACTCCGTGTCTGAGAGCGGCCTCTGCAACTTGTCCTCCTGCAACGTCAAACAGAAGTTAGCCATACATAAGAAAATGACGGTAAAGAAGAACAAAAATGCATCATGCATATAGATATCCCTTCATGGCCTTGAAGCCTCAGTGGTTCGTGTTTCCTTGGCCGTGTGTCCCGTCTTTTCCATGGTTAGCCTGGGCCTTGATGCTCTTGGCAGCAAACTCTGCATCGTCACCGACCCACCTATCCACCAAACTCGCCAATCCGTCATGCCTTCCATAGCACCAACGAGGAACAACCTATGCAAATTTTGGAAGCATGACATGTGAGCACGAAACATATAGTTGACTGCTTGAAACAATGAAAAGTCAGTAATAGTTACCATCATGAACTGCTCCCTGCTCATGGTAAGTTTTTGCTTGTGTGCTTGAGTTTTGGTCATCTTTTGTTGCAGGTAGATGTGGTAGTACTGCGAGACGGCAGCCCAACGCACCTCATACTGCAACTGACGAGCTTTCTTCTTCGCAGCCGCAAGTAAGACCACGTCGGCTCTGGCCTTGTGCTTGTCAAGAACTCTATAGAGTTGTTGCAATCATGCATAAACTAGAAGCAAACAAGGCTCCAGTTGGGTGACTCAATGATAAACTATGAACGAAACTGAAGACAAGTGATTCAGAAGAGAACTTACCCAAAATTTGGTGATCACGGCCTTAGCGGCCGTCCCGTACTCTGCTTTGCTGCAAGCCTAGTAGTGGGCCCAGCTTGTGGCCAAAACACGCAGCTGCGGGTCCCTGTCTGGCCGCGGGCAGAATAGGCCAGGCCAAAACTCCTTCAACAGGACAGTGATAAGGCCGTTCGGTTTACGGCCCTTTCCGCAAAGGATCCAGTTACTGCAAAAGAATCAAAGGATTGCCATGTGTACAATAAGAAAATGTTGTCATGTGTTGAAAATATGATTGAGATGCACTTACTCTGTCCCGCAGCTTCAATGAGACCATTGTGCACCTTGATAGAAGGTGGTGTAGGTACTCCCGCAGTACCACGCAGCCACCCCTACGGAGCACCCGGTGGCAAGTCACCCCATAACTCGGGGTCAACCTCCCCTCCACCCTCCTCGCCCTCCTCGTCACCCTCCTCCTCGCCCTCCTCCTCACCCTCATCCTCCTCGGCCTCCTCCTCCTCGGCCTCCTCCTCCTCGCATCAGGAACATACTCCTCCTCCTCAGACTCAGAAGCTGCCTCAGCATAGGAGGGCATCGAAGAAGACCCTCCTATTTCAGACACGGCTCGGAGTTTTTTGGCCCGGTTGCCTCTCCCACAACCTCCTCGTCCTCTAGGGGCTCTCTCCCCACCCCCTCCTCCTCTAGGGTCTCCTTCCCCGACCCCTCCACCTCCCTATGAGGTGCCATCCTCACGTAGTCGGGAGGGAACCTTGTGGGCTCGTCCACTCTGAGTAAGTCCTCCTTTGAGTTTACTGAGGAAACTGACACCGCTAGACTTGCCCATGATTAGCAAACCTGCATTGAGAAGAGAATAAACAATTAGTAAGGATATAAAAAAAGCATACAAGAAAGACATTAATAACAGAAGAGCACATTAAGCATACTATTGTAATGATCATTAAAAGAACTTACATTTTCTAGTACCCATATGAATCATCACTATTGTAATCTATTTGTCGACCGGTCTCATCATCACTATCCCGCATATCTTCTTCGTTGTTTGACGGAGGTGGAGGCTCTTCCTCATCGTCAGCGTCTTCATTTAACTTTTCGAGTATACTTATGTCTCTTTGATTCACAACTGCCTCACCATCAATCCATGCGTCGTCGTCGTTTGGGTCCAGGTCAACATAACCCAACTCATCATCCTCCTTGTTTAGGACCACGTCATCATGTTCCTCTTGAAAAAACACTCCCTTGTATGTCATGGGGTTTATGTTGTAGTAATCATCATCGTTCGGGTCCGGTAGCTTACCATGTGGCGACACCTTGAACACAACTTCCCAACCCTTTAGGTACTCTTTCTGGCATGCGTAAGGCAGATAATATACTTGTGTGGCCTGGGTAGCGGCGATAAAGAGATCAGCTCCGGCATAGACGGTTGATGGTTTAACTTCAACTAAACCAACAGAAGGCGTATGTCTCAGACCCTTTTTGGGGTCGAACCATCGACATTTGAACACAGTGAGACTTAGGTGTTTACGGCCACGTTTGAATGTAAGCTTGTATATTTTTCCTACCCTTCCGTAGTAATCTACTTTATTATCTCCTTCGGTGAAGACTCCGGTATTTATGGTTTTGGGATCAGGCCATTTGTTCTGGTGCTCCTCTGTATGGAAGCGATACCCATTCACATCATACTTTTGGCATGTCATGATGGTAGGTTCAAAACCCATGGAAACCCATCTCAATTCTTCATCCATTGATTCGTTCGGATCATTTCCCTACAAGTTTAATTGAAATTATAGGGTGCATAAGTTTAATTGGAAGTGTGAAATGGGTAATAGGGAAGTGTGAAAAATTACTTTCTCCATGAACCACGCAACAAAAAATTTCCTTCCATCAGCACCCTTTCGGAGAAGAGCAAGTGCCTCCGCTTCAGTAGGAGGCAGCATTCCCGTCCACTCTTCCTCAACGAATCGACTACAATAAGAAAAGCGGTATAAGAACTAGGCAAAGTGAACATAGCAAATTGACTAAAAGAATGGTGCAAAGGTATTACCTCATCCACTCATCCTCAACTTCCTTGATGTTGTGCAAGATATAGAACATGAAATCCTCCCACTCATCTCGTGGCATGACATAAGATGTCGAGCATCCATCCCTGCCACCTTGCCCGATGAATAGAGGCAACTTGGGTTTATACTTGGGTTCTTCTGTATTGTATCAAGACACCTTATTGTGTAACGTGGGAACATGGTCCAGATAGTAGGCTGTCCTGAGGTCTGCCACCTCCTCTAGGATAACTGCCTCAGCTATGGAAGCTTCAATCTTAGCTTTGTTTCCACATTTCTGTCTCAGATGCTTGTTCTGTCTCTCAGGGTCGTACTGCCAACGATTCTGCACATGCCCCCCCAACAATACCTCGTTCGCGAGGTGCAAAATGAGATGTGTCATCGAAGTAAAGAAGCCTGGCGGGAAGATCTTCTCTAGCTTGCATATCAACTCCGGCGCCTTCTTATGCATTTCTTTTATCTTCTCAGGACATACTTCTTTAGCACAAAGCATGCAGAAGAAATGGCTTAACTCCACAAGCACACGCCAGACACGCTCGGGAACATAGCCCCGAACCATCACCGGCATAATCCACTCAATCCATACATGATAGTCATGACTCTTGAGCCCGGTCACTCTGCCAGTTGAAAGATTGCCCCCTTACTTATATTCGACGCATAACCATCAGTGAACTTCACGATGTGTTTCAGCCACTTGAATGCCTCCATCTTATGATCCTTTTTAAGTATGAAGTCAGCATCTGGCTTGAACCAAGATTTTTGACTGCCTGTGGGAGGCTGCATGTGAAGACGTCGTCTATCACAAATATTCTGTTGATCGACTCTAGCATTAACATTATCCTTTGTCTTATCAGGAATGTTGAGGATCGTGTGAAAAAGGGACTCTGCGACATTCTTTTCGGTGTGCATCACGTCGATGTTGTATGGAAGTTTGAGGTCCTTAAAACAGGGAAGCTGCGTGCAGGGGGTAATGTGAGTCCAGTTGTGCGTCTCACCATATCCTTCAAAACATTTTTTCCCTTTACCTTTTCCTTTGCCCTTGTCTTTGCCTGTGGCTTTGCCTTTGCCTTTGCCTTTGCCTTTGCCTTTCCCTTCACTGGTAGTCTTAAGAGCTTTCAGCTGAGCAAGCATATCCGCACCAGAAAACGTTGGAATCTCGTTTACGTCATGGACAAATTTGCCTTTTGTGAAGTTCTTCTTGTCTTCCCTATCAGGATGGTCTGGAGGGAGGAACTGTCGATGCAGGTCAAAGGCAACATACTTGCCACCCTTCTTCAGCCAAATGAAAATCAAGGCCTGCATGCACACTGGGCAAGGCATCTTTCCACTTATACACCATCCGCAGAACCGGGCATAGCCGAGAAAGTCATGCATGCAATACTGTAGCCAAACTTTCATCAAGAAATTTTTCTGCAGATGCCGGTCATATGTCAACCTCGGGAAGTACCAAGAATTGTGCAAATCATTCACCAACAGCTGCATAAACACACTCAAATTCTTCCCGGATATTCAGGCCCCGGAATTATAAGCGACAAGAACATGCTCTTGCGTTGCATTATCGCGCCGGGAGGGAGATTGAGCGGAATAACAAATACGGGCCAGCAGTTGTATGGATTAGACGACATACCATATGGATTGAACCCATCACCTGTTATAGCAATTCTGACATTCCCAGCCTCGGCTTCTTCCTCTGGGTACTCTATATGGAATGACTTCCATGCTTCACCTTCTAATGGATGTACAATTTTTTTGGATTGTACCTTTTCCCTTCCTTGTGCCACTTCATCATTTTGGCAGACTCCTCGGTGATGAAAAGGCACTGCAGTCTTTTTATAAAATCAATATACTGAAGAACCTTCACAGGGATTTTTAGCTGCTGCTTCTGACCATGCTTATCGACCACCTCAATATACCGAGAGGAACCGCACTTCCTACAGTAGTTCTCATCTGCATACTCATGCCTAAACAAAAGGCAATTCTTTGGACAAACATGTATTTTCTCATAGTCCATGGAGAGCGCCTTCATGATTTTCTTCGTACCGTACATGGTTTTCGGCAGTTCATGGCCCTCAGGCAGGCTATTAGCCCATACTCCCAGAAATGCTTCGAAGAAACCTCGGCTACAGTCGTACTCATCCTTGACTGCCATTAGTTGCGAGATGGCATCCAACACAGACAGCTTGGCACCCTCATAGAGAGGTTTCTTTGACGAGGCCAAGATTTCCAGGAAGGCCTTTGCGGTTTCCTCCGGCTCCTCCGGTTCATTCACTGAATGTGAAGGAGGTGTCAGCTCTGCAGCAAAGAAATCATCTAGCATATCTCTAACCCCATCGTCCTCATAACCAGCGACGCATTGTCGTATCACATCCTCTCTACCACGGTCCCGCTGGGCAAAGTTTATCGGCATATTAAAGTTGGGCATAAATACATTCGTGCGAAGGTGCTTAGTCATCTCACTCTTATCTCTGTGGATATGTCTCTTACATTTGGCACACGGGCATTCTGGCACCATCCTCATTGGACTACGGAATATGTCTTTCAAAAACACATCAGTTTCTCGACCCACTCTGTTGTTACTTGATTCTGACGGAAAAACACACTATACATCCACTGATTATCTGCCATCTCTGCTTTATTGGAAGCCACACAACAAAATTAAGGATTCATTTAAATTACTCACATCAATATTTTTTTACAAGGTTGATAAGAAACGACATTTAATCCACCTACATCTCTAATAGGTAAAGATGGGTCCTAATCCCACCCGAGAATGTGTAGATTGAGTACGTTGTCCATGCTCTACCCCATTCCGAGACAAAATTTCGGCAGCACCTCCCCGCTCTTCTCCAAATACACGTCTCGGCAAAATGCCAAGAGAATGTGCATCCGGAGAACAACAGGGAGGCGCCGCCGGAATCCTGTCTCGGAACGGGGTAGAGCATGAACAACGTACCCAATCTACACATCCTCGGGCAGTCCGTGGAAAGCGCTGGACAATCCGAAAGAGCTGCAGTGATAAATATGCAATTGAATGCATATTTATTGATGCAACCCTTTTGGACGGGAGACCTAGGTTATGCGACTTGATGTGAAAATTTAATCTAGTGACATGGAAAAAAGTGGATGAGGTCATGAAATTGTTGCTCACCCTCCGATGTAGTCGATCAAAGGAGAGGGACGATCGTGGACCAACACCTCAAACGTCGACAATCACTCCACGAAGATGGAACACGACAAATCCTGTTAATTACACCGAGTGAAAACAAAAAATAGGTCATCACCTCACATAAAGCATTGATACTTTTAACTATGAAAAAAAATCATGTTTCGTCAAGTGTCAAATTTTGTCCTTCAATTTTTTTAGCAAGATCATCATGATTAAATAACCACTCATCATATCATAATTTTGCAGCAAATCTCACATAGCTACTTATCATTAAGCATTGACACTTAAAACTATGAAAAAAAAATCATATTTTGTCAAGTGTCAAATTTTGTCCGGTTCAATTTTTTCGACAAGATCATGATAAAAATAACCACTCATCTTATACCAATTTTGGAGCACATCTCTGATACGTCTCTGTCGTATCTACTTTCCAAACATTTTTGCCCTTGTTTTGGACTCTAACTTGTATGATTTGAATGGAACTAACCCGGACTGACGCTGTTTTCAGCAGAACTGCCATGGTGTTGTTTTTTGTGCAGAAAACAAAAATTCTCGGAATGTCCTGAAACTCCACGGAACACCTTAGGAAAAATAAAGAAAAATCCTCGCAAAAGATGAAGACCAGGGGGCCCACACCCTGCTCACGAGGGTGGGGGGCGCCCCCTGGTGGCCCTCCGACGCCAACTCCAAATCCATATATTGGCTTTCGGGGAGAAAAAAATCAGAGAGAAGAAATCATCGCGTTTTACGATATGGAGCCACCCCCAAGCCCTAATCTCTCTCGGGAGGGATGATCTGGAGTTCGTTCGGCGCTCCGGAGAGGGGGATTCATCACCGTCGTCATCATCAACCATCCTTCATCACCAATTTCATGATGCTCACCGCCGTGTGTGAGTAATTGCATCGTAGGCTTGCTGGACGGTGATGGGTTGGATGAGATTTATCATGTAATCGAGTTAGTTTTGTTAGGGTTTGATCGCTAGTATCCATTATGTTCTGAGATTGATGTTGCTATGACTTTGCTATGCTTAGTGCTTGTCACTAGGGCCCGAGTGCCATGATTTCTGATCTGAACATATTATGTTTTCATGAATATATGTGTGTTCTAGATCCTATCTTGCAAGTCTATAGTTACCTACTATGTGTTATGATCCGGCAACACCGAAGTGACAATAATCGGGACCACTTCTGGTGATGACCATAGTTTGAGGAGTTCATGTATTCACTATGTGCTAATGCTTTGTTCCGGTTCTCTATTAAAAGGAGGCCTTAATATCCCTTAGTTTCCAATAGGACACCGCTGCCACGGGAGGGTAGGACAAAAGATGTCATGCAAGTTCCTTTCCATAAGCACGTATGACTATATACGGAATACATGCCTACACTACATTGATGAACTGGAGCTAGTTCTGTGTCACCCTATGTTATAACTGTTATATGACGAACCACATTCAGCATAATTATCCATCGCTAATCTGGTGCCTAAGAGTTTTCCATATACTGGTCATCACTTATTTACTTTTCCGTTGTTACTGTTACAATCACTACAAAATATCAAAAACATTACTTTTGCTGTCTTTACTTTTGCTACCGTTACCACCACTATCATATTACTTTGCTACTAAAACACTTTGCTGCAGATACTAAGTTTCCAGGTGTGGTTGATTGACAACTCAGCTGCTAATACTTGAGAATATTCTTTGGCTCCCCTTGTGTCGAATCAATAAATTTGGGTTGAATACTCTAGCCTCGAAAACTGTTGCGATCCCCTATACTTGTGGGTCATCAATCTCAAATGAGAAGATCATCATGATAAAAATCTAACATCCAACATCCAATATCCATCTAACATCCAAATGACAAGATCTCAAATGACAAGCTCATCATCTAACATAACAATCTAACATCCAACATCCATCCATGCATTCATTCATCCATCCAACAGTATCAAAAAAATGAAAAAAATGAAAAAAAGTAGCACACCGAGAGGGGCGTGGCAGGGGGCGCGGCGGTGGAGGGGATGGTGAGGCAGGGGCGGTCGGGGACGGGAGGGACGGGGCCGGCCGGAGCCGCGACTGGCTGCAGGAGCAGCGGCGGGGTCGGGGTCGAGGGAGATAGAATGAGTGGCCTAGGGTCGACGCGAGTGGATAAGGAGTATCTATGCCGACGGCTAAGCCGTCGGCATATCTGAGGTCGCCATGTGGCACCTACGCCGACGGCTTAGCCGTGGGCATATATATATTTTTATTTTCTTTTTTATTTTATTTTTTTATTTTTTTGAATGATACATGGTATATAATTATATTAAAAATGATACATGGTATACATGTTTTTGACATGCATGAACATTATTTAAAATGTACCATACATTTTCTTTAATGGTTTGAAACATTATTTTTAATTACATGATCCTTTTTTTATATTGTACAACAATTTTCTAAAATATCACGTATATTTTTTTCTGAACCGAATTTTTTCTATGGTCAACAACATTTTTTTATGATATAAATATTTGCTAAATTGTACTACCAAAAAATGTACATTGTGTTAAAATATTTTGAAATAAATTGAGGGGGACAACATTTCTTTATGATATAAATATTTTCTATGGTCTCGCGAAAGGTGATACATAGGAGAGCAACTGACTGAGGGGTTCCGTTACCGAGTGCCTCATCCGGTAACTATGCGAGTGCCCGATCCGTCTACTACCGTTTCCCCCCTCCAGGTGCCGGCGGCGGCGCCGTCCGTGAGGGTGGCACACCCCGGAGACGCGTCCCGCCTCTTCGGACATGCCACAACACCACCCCGCATGTATGAGGGCTGGGTACGACGCTCCGGTGGCATTGCTACCCCCAGGGCCCCCGTCCCGACTAACCCAGGAGCGGTTGACCACGAGATCTAGCCCTTTGACTTCCCACGGACGGGCTTTGACCAGTGGACCTCTCCACCCGGTCGTGTCAGGTCAGCCCAGAGGGACACCCGGGAGCAACATCCGGGCCAAACCCACAGCTACATCAACTCCGTGTAGACCCGACGCGTCCGTTTTCCCCCTCCAGGTGCCGGCGGCGGCACCGTCCGTGAGGGGTCCACGCACCGGAGACGCGTGCCGCCTCTTCGGACATGCCACAACACCACCCCGCATGTATGAGGGCCCGGTACGACGCTCCGGCGGCATTGCTGCCCCCCAGGTCCCCCGTCTCGCCTAACCCTAGAGCGGTTGACCACGAGATCTACCCCTTGGGCTTCGCACTGATGGGTTTTGACCAGTGGACCTCTCCACCCGGTTGTGTCAGTTCGGCCCAGAGGGACACCCGGGAGCAACATCTGGGCCAAACCAACAGCTACATCCACTCCGTGTAGACCCGACGCGTCCGTTTCCCCCCTCCAGGTGCCGGCGGCGGTGCCGTCCGTGACGGGGGCCACACCCTGGAGACGCGTGCCGCGTCTTCGGACATGCCACAACACCACGCCACATGTATGAGGGCTCGGAACGACGCTCCGATGGCATTGCTACCCCCAGGGCCCTCGTCCCGCCTAACCCTTGAGCAGTTGACCACGAGATCTAGGCCTTTGACTTCCCACGGACGGGCTTTGACCAATGGACCTCTCCACCCGGTTGTGTCAGGTCAGCCCAGAGGGACACCTAGGAGCAACATCCGGGCCAAACCCACATCTACATCCACTCCGTGTAGACCCGACACATTCGTTTCCCCCCTCCCGGTGCCGGCGACGGCGCCGTCCGTGAGGGCGGCCACGCACCGGAGACGCGTGCCGCCTCTTCGGACATGCCACAACACCACCCCGCATGTATGAGGGCCCGGTACGACGCTCCGGTGGCATTGCTACCCCCAGCCCCCCCGTCCCACATAACCCTATAGCGTTTGACCACGAGATCTAGCCCTTTGACTTTGCACAGACGGGCTTTCACAAGTGGACCTCCCTAACCGGTTGTGTTAGGTCAGCCCATAGGAACACTTTGGAGCAGCATCCGGGCCAGACCCACAGCAAGATCCCCTCCGTGTAGAACCGACGCATCCGTTTCCCCCCTCCAGGTGCCGGCGGCGGCGCCGTCCGTGAGGGGGGGCACACCCCGGAGACGCGTGTCGGGCGTTTGCAACCGCCACAACACTTCCAGACTTGTGAGAGGCCGCCTAAGCAAAATTTGGCGGCATACTAGCCCCCGGAGGCCGCCGGCCACAGTCGTAGACGCGCGAAGAGCAATCCGCGTAGAGGGAATTTTTCGGATACTTCTCCATCACCAAAAATTATGAAAAATTACCATCGTTCCTATAGCACATGTGCCCACGTCGTGCAAAAAAACTCATGATTTTATCGCGCTCCGAGTATTTAATAATATTCCCACCGCATCGTTACCGTAGAACGTCTACTACCGTGTCATCACCGTCCGTGAGGGGGGCCATGCCCCGGAGACGCGTGCCGCCTCTTCGGACATGCCACCACACCACCCCGCATGTCCGAGGGCCCGGTACGACGCTCCGGTGGCATTGCTACCCCCAGGGCCCCCGTCCCGCCTAACCCAGGAGCGGTTGACCACGAGATCTAACCCTTTGGCTTCCCACGGACGGGCTTTGACGAGTGGACCTCTCCACCCGGTTGTGTCAGATCCGCCCATAGGGACACCCGGGAGCAACATCCGGGCCAAACCCACAACTATATCCACTCCGTGTAGACCCGACCCGTCCGTTTCCCCCCTCCAGGTGCCGGGGGCGGCGCCGTCCTTGACGGGGGACACACCCCGGAGATACGTGTCGCCTCTTCGGACATGCCACAACACCAACTCGCATGTATGAGGGTCCGGTACGATGCTCCGGTGGCATTGCTACCCCCTCCCCCCAGGGCCCCCGTCCCGCCTAACCATGGAGCGGTTGACCACGAGATCTAGCCTTTTGACTTCCCACGGACGGGCTTTGACCAGTAGACCTGTTCACCCGCTTGTGTCAGGTCGGCCCGTAGGGACATCCGGGAGCAACATCCGGGCCAAACCCACAGCTACATCCACTCCGTGTAGACCCGACGCGTCCGTTTCCCCCCTCCAGGTGCCAGTGGCGGCGCCGTCCATGAGGGGGGTACACCGAGGATGTGAGGGGGGTCACACTCTGGAGACGGGTGTCGGGCGTTTGCAACCGCGACAAAACTTCTGTCGGCATAGCTGTTTTTGATTTTAATAAAATATAAGGATCTATATCCAAAGAACATGACCGCACATTATTAATGTGCTCGAAAAAAAAACTATATATATATATATATATATATATATATATATATATATTCATAATATATGAAAAAAAAATACAAACTACATATATATTCATATGTATGTTTATATTAAACATGCTACATGTTAGTTGATATAATAATACATAAAAAAGCATAAATAAATATATATGAAAAAAAAAATCTAACTATGCCGACGGCATAGCCGTCGGCATAGAGACGGCCAGGGTTTAGGCAGCGGGCGGCGTGCTGCGGATCGTTGACGTGGTAGATATGCGGACGGCAGCCGTCGCATATGTTCTGGAGGTTCGGCCCGGATCGTTGAAGTGGCATGCGGACCTATGCCGACGGCCCCCCGTCTCGGCCGTCGGCATAGCTTTGACGACGTTAGCCGCCCGTCACCAGCGGGGTCGCCGGGCCCACGAGTATGCCGATGGCCGTTGTAAGCCGACGGCAGCTGTCGGCGTACTTTCAGCTAGGCCGACAGCCATTCTATGCCGACGGGTGCCGTCGGCTTAGCTCTGTGTAACCCGACGGCCAGGATACGCCGACGGCCAGGACCAGGATGTCGGCATAGCTCCGAAGAAGCCGACGGGGGCCGTCGGCATTGTTTTGGCCGTCGGGGTATCACCCTGTTCCGGTAGTGTGGCCTCGATCCACGTCTTCACAAGACTCAGCCGGACGTTGTAATATTATTTGTTTGTACAGCCAAACCTCTTCCATCTTTTTTTTCTAGGAACAAGCAGGAGCGTTGTCTTAATTAGACGAAGCCATATGAGATTCAGCTTCGACCATTAGTAGGATAGAATGAACTAGTATTAAGAGATAGCAGGGATAGTTGTAGATATCAGGGAAATCAATTTTTTAATAGACCATTTGTGAAGACCGAAGTATGTACCGTGAGAGTTGAGTGGAAACTGGATTTGTGGTGAGAATGTACTTCATCTTGGGAACTGAGTAGAGGCCGGCATCTTGATAGAGGTCCGAAATGATACTACCTCCGTCACGGTTTAGAAGGCGCGTTTGGAAATTCTCTCGGACCTAGGTGGTTATCTATTGGTTATGAGATGGGCAAAAAAATAGCATTCACACTATGCATGCATATAGAAATAGTATATCGGAGTACTAATTAGCTACTAGAAATAAATGCAATGCGCCCTAAACCTTGTCTATTGTGGAAACGCACGTAAATTTAACTATGCCTTTTAAACCGTGACGGAGGGAGTACTAATAATTAACTTAATTAATGTGAAGTGGAGGAGGAATCCAAAGTACTCCATCCGTCCGTGGGATGAAATAAATCGTTGGCTTGTGATTAGATCGAGATTAGTTCATTTTCCCGAGGAATCCACCGTCCCATGTTTAATTGACTGGTTTGCATTGTAGGTGCTCCATCCGTCGTTGGAAGTCTCATCCTAATTGTACGGTCATTAGAAGGAGATCAGTTCAAGTTACCGAACGACAGATTTTGATGGCGTCCAAACCGACGAGTGTGCATGTGCATGTTTTGATGATGGATGCATGTACACACACGGCAGATTTTCATGATGGATGCATGTACACAGCTTGCTAGGCAGGTTCGTTCTTATCATGTGCATGTGCATGTCAATGCATGACACGGTAGTACCCAGGAATCAAGTGCCCAGGAATATACGACACGGCCCAGCTAGAGACGAAGTATCAGATTTTGAGCAGCTAGTTATCTGAAGACCTCGACCGATTCAAGTCTTTGAGAAACAAATCCTAGCTGGACACGTACTATATATATAGGGACATTATGAGATTGATTATCAGGTAATAAATACTCCCTCCATCTCAAAATAAGTGTCTTGAGCTTAGTACAAATTTGTATTAGAGCTAGTACAAAGTTGAGACACTTATTTCGAGACGGAGGGAGTAATAAACACCATCTTCAAGTGTCATGAAGATGGTGTTGTTAGTACAGACCCATCAACGCATACATACGAGGAATCCCATTGACTGTGCCACGTCTGAACAATATGCTTGCATGTGCTCCATCCTTTAAGGTTAAACTTGCAATACTCCCCATCCATCTTAAATCACATTTTTTGGGTTTAATTGCTTAATTAAGCTCTAACAATCATCATCTATTAACTCATATCTGCCTGTCCTTTGGAAAAATCAGGTAAATGATTTGAACGAGCATGCATGCATGGGACATCATCTTTGAGTCGATCATGCTGACTTTGTGCTTGGTGGAAACTAGATTTGTGGTGACGTCTAGAGACGTAGTACATCAAGGAGGCATCTTCGTTCATGTCAGAATTAACCTCAACTGTTTTATGGAGGAGTTGATTGTTATTAGTTTGTCGCAAGAGTTTTATGTAATCGATATGATCGGACAATTAAAAATCAATTAGTTTCTCGGTCGACCAATCGTCTAGCTAAGTTATTGTTAACAATGTGTGTCAGGCTGGCTCACCGATGCAGACTAACCTTGTTCGGTACTACCGAGATGTCGAACTTTTTACATTTATCTGTTCCATTTGTCCTGCTCCCTTCTGGCTTTCCCCTCTACATGGACAATTATATATTCAACCGCCATGCAAAAAGGTTACGAAGATTTTGATATTCAACTTCGACCATTAGTAAAGCCTTAAATGTGCTATTACCAAAAAATATCAGAAAGATCATTTTAAATTTCTTGTAGATCTTTTTGTATCTACTTAACCATGGGCGAAATGGTTTTTGAACGTGCTTTTTTTTGAAAAGGAGGTTAAGACCCCCGGCCTTTGCATCAATCGATGCATACGGCCATCTTTATTTACTATTCAACAAATGTCTAACAAGAAAATATATCAAGCCACGCGAAGCCACCACTCACACCAACAAGACTCGATAATGTGGAGTGCTCTCACTCCTCATATCTAAACCGCCATCATCAAGGTAACGACGCAGAACGCCGCCATCGCCTGCCATCAGTTCGGTTTTCAGCGACAACTATGTCTTCCTGACTTGCAGCCGGAGCTAGATGACGGATCTCGGTATCTGACCATCCAGCGTCAGGCCGACCACATCCCACAGAGAAGATGGCCACCACCGCCGGCTGCACCGGCCAAATCAGATCTAACCGGAGATGCCGCCGACCAGTCCACCATGGCCTCCATGCTGTCGCCCCCGATCCGACGCCCGATGGCGCACCGACGGCAGCCGCCGCCATTCCCGTTACATAGCCGCGCCGCGCCTGCAGCCGCCGCCGCCCGAGACAGGGCGGACCACCACACCGAGCTCGCATCCTAGATGCCCCCGCCGTGCCGCGCACGCCGCCGCCAAAAGTTGCCGCCCGGCGCATCCTTGCGATCTAGCCGTCCCGCGCCAGCTGTGATTCTCGAAGGGTGGAGAAGCCCCGCCACCGCCCTGTCGGCCCAGCTTTGGCTGGCGGCGCTGCAGATGGCGGCGAGCAGGGTTGAGGAGCAGGTGTGGTCGAGTGGCGGCGGCTAGCGTTTACCCCCTGGTCGCCCATGGGGGTGACACAGTGCTACCTCTTGAGCTTGCGTTGGTCTTCCCTTGAAGATGAAAGGGTGATGCAGTAAAGTAGCGTAATTATTTCCCTCAGTTTTGAGAACCAAGGTATCAATCCAGTAGGAGACAACGCACAAGTCACCGAATAGCTGCACAAACAATCAACAACTTGCACCCAACGCGATTAAGGGGTTGTCAATCCCTTCACGGTCACTTGCAAAAGTTAGATCTAATAGAGATAGATAGACGGTAAAGTAAATATTTTTGGTATTTTTGGTTTATAGATAAGAAAGTAAAGATTGCAAAATAGTAGATCGGAAACTAGCAAGATGTAAACGAGATTCAATACAATGGAAAAGAGACCCGGGGGGCATAGGTTTCACTTGTGGCTTCTCTCAAGATAGCAAATATTACGGTGGGTGAACAAATTACTGCCGAACAATTGATAGAAAAGTGCATAGTTATGACAATATCTAAGGCAATGATCATGAACATAGGCATCACGTCCGTGTCATGTAGACCGACTCATGCCTGCATCTACTACTATTACTCCACACATCGACCGCTATCCAGAATGCATCTAGAGTATTCCCTCGGCAGCTCCCTCTGCATGCTCTCCATCAGCTTTAGTTTCTCTAGCTAGCAAGCCCCAAGTATAGAACTAATTTAATCTATCATGTCAGGGTGGCTAGTTGACGTAGGGTTGTGTTCTTGACTCTTGAGTCACTGGATTGTTGGCTTTTGAACTCTGGTACCAATTGTTGATTTTTCAACCGTAGATCAAATCACCCAGGAGCTCTACCTCTACGTGCAAAGCTAGCTTGCCAAGCTAGCAAGCAAGTAGCTTAATTGCTGAGTTTTTCCTACCAGTTAGTCCTCGGTGTACATGTGACCCCTCGAATTCCGTAATAAAAAAAGGGAAAGGTGAAAATATTGTCGAGTTACCGTTAGTGGAAACCCAGAAAATGTAGACGGCAATCATGTGTTAGTTGTTGGGCCCATCTGTCAAGACACTGCCAAGTTCCTTGTATGCTATGCAGCATTGCTGAGTTTCTTTTTGTGGCCGATCCCGTTTTGCCCAGCACTCAGCAAATGATGATGTTTGTCGAGTAGTGCGTCACTGCATATTCCGTTTACCAGCAATTTAGAATTTAACTTAGTTCGAAAATAAAAGTAAAAGCTATGTGTACCTGATACGTATCTAACGTATCTATAATTTTTGATTGTTCCTTGCTGTTATATTATCGTTCTTGGATGTTTTGTAATCATTTTATAGTAATTTTATATCATTTTTGGTACTAACCTATTGACATAGTCTCAGGTGCCAGTTGATATTTTTTGCATGTTTTTTACATCGCAAAAAATTGATACCAAACAGAGTCCAAATGTAGCAAAACTTTTTGTGGATTTCTTTTGGACCAGAAGACATCCAGTGGGTGGGAGAAGCGCCTGGGGGGGGGGGGTGCTCCGACGGGAGCTCAACCCACTAGGGCGCCCCTGGATGCGCACCCTGGTGGGTTGTGCCCACCTCGGGTGCCCCACGAACTTCCTATTTGATCTATAAATTCCGCAATATTCCAGAAACCCTATGGGAGTCGACGAAATTTTATTCCAGCCATCGCAAGTTCCAGAACCACTCCAATCTGGACACAATCACAGAGGGGTGCATCATGTCCATTGATGCCTCTCTGATTATGCGTGAGTAGTTCTTTGTAGAACTATGTGTCCGTAGTTTGTAGCTAGATGGCTTCCTCTATCTCGTTTGATTCTTAATAAAATAGTGTCTTGGAGATCCATATGATGTAACTCTTTTTGCGGTGTGTTTGTTGGGATCCGATGAACTTTGAGTTTATGACCAGATCTATCTTTTTATCCATGAAATTTATTTGAGTCTTCTTTGATCTCTTATATGCATGATCGCTTATAGCCCTGTATTTCTTCTTCGATATGTGGGTTTTGTTTGGCCAACTTGATCTATTTATCTTGCAATGGGAAGAGGTGCTTTGTAGTGGGTTCGATCTTACGGTGCTTGATCCCAGTGACAGAAAGGGAACCGACACGTATGTATCGTTGCTACTAAGGATAAAACGATGAGGTCTATTTCTATATAAATAGATCTTGTCTACATCATGTCATCATTCTTATTGCATTACTCTGTTTCTCCATGAACTTAATACACTAGATGCATGCTGGATAGCGGTCGATGTGTGGAGTTATAGTAGTAGATGCATGCAGGAGTCAGTCTAATAATCTTGGACGTGATGCCTATATAATGATCACTGCCTGGATATCATAATGATTATTTGAAGTTCTATCAATTGCCCAACAGTAATTTGTTCACCCATTGTTTGCTATTTTTCTCGAGAGAAGCCACTAGTGAAATCTACGGCCCCCGGCTCTTCCTTATTATTTTTCCTTTGCGATCTATTTTCCTTTGCTTTTATTTTCAGAACTATTAAACAAAAAAAATACAAACATACCTTCCTGCGCTTTAGTTTATTGGGCATTCGATCTATCAATATTTACAACTCTCTCACGTCTGTTTGCCTATTTCTGGCGCCGTTGCCCGAAAGGGATTGACAACCCCTTTAAGATGTCGGGTTGCGAGTATTAGTTATTCATGTGCATGTGTTGTTCAGTAGTGTTGCGTGGTTCTCCTACTGGTTTGTTAACTTTTGTCTCATCACTGAGGGAAATACCTACCGTTGATGTGCTGCATCATCCCTTCCTCTTTGGGGAAATACCGACGTTTGCCTCTCGTTTTCCTCTCCTATATTTCATCAATCTTTGCCATTTTATTCGCCCTCTTTTTCGGTCCCTGTTTTCTTGCCGGATCTGTTTTTGCGTGCGTTCTTGTTTGCGTAGTCATGATGCCTCCAAGAAAATATTATGATGTTCCTTACCCCAATATTTTCCTTGAAATTGAGAAAAGTACTAAGGAATATATGACTACAAAATTTGAGCATAATAAGTATTTTACTGAAGAACTTAAGGAACACTCTGTTGTGTTGGATGTTATAACAAAGCAACTTGATGATATTAGTAGAGAAGTTTGCAATCTCCAATCTAAGTATGATGTTGCTGAAAGTTTGCTAGGAAAAATATCCGACGCACAAGCTACCTTAGTAAATCAAATGGCCACTAAACCAATTTCATTAGAGGACAAAAACTGATGAAGATCTTAAAATGATTGGTGTTTCTTCTATTGATTCCTTGTTTTGTTAAAATTAAGATTCATAAAAAAGGGACTGGAGAAGAGTCAACTTTAGCTAGAAGGCATCCCAGTAATTCAGAGGGTGAAAATCTTGTTGAGAAAATTGATAAAAGTGGGTTTGAAGAGGTCAAGACTTTAACTAGTGATGTGCCCACTCTTTTGGATTACAAAGACTTTAATTGTGATAGTTTCTCTTTGATTGATTGTATTTGTTTGTTGCTATCCATGATAAATTCACCCCATGCTTATGAACAAAATAAAGATTTTACTAAACATATTGGTTATGCTATGACAAAAGCTTTGGAAGAAATGTTGGAATTAGAGGTTTAAATTCCTAGAAAATTACATGATGAGTGGGAACCTACTATCAAAGTGAAGATTGAAAATTATGAGTGTTTTGCTTTATGTGATTTGGGTGCTAGTGTTTCTACAATTCTGAAATCTTTATGTGATGTGCTTGGTCTTACCGATATTGAAGAATGTTCTTTAAATTTGCACTTGGCGGATTCTACTATTAAAAAGCCCATGGGAAGAACTAATGATGTTCTTATTATTGCAAATAGGAATTATGTGCCCATAGATTTTATTGTTCTTGATATTGATTGCAATCCGTCTTGTCCAATTGTTTTTGGTAGACCGTTTTTACGCACTATTGGTGTCGTGATTGATATGAAAGAAGGCAATATTAAATTTCAATATCCACTAAGGAAGGGTATGGAACACTTACCTAGAACAAGAGTTAGGCCACCATATGAATCAATCATGAGGGAATCTTATGGATCTAGAAACAAAGATGACAAAACTTAGATCCTTGCTTTATGCCTAGCTAGGGGCGTGAAACAATAGCGCTGGTTGGGAGGCAACTCAATGAATAAAATTTATTTTTGTTTTTTGCTTTATGTTCTTTAGTGTTTGCACAATTATGCTACTGTTATGATTGTGTTTTTTGTGTTGTAATTACTGTTTGTGACAAGCAAAGCATTAGTAACTTCTTGGGTGATAGTTGATTTGATCTTGTTGAAAAATAGAAAATTTTGCACTCAGAAAAATAATTTTCAAAACTCACAGAAACTTGATTTTGCTCTGAATATTATACAAAATATTGATACACAAATTTCCCAGGCTGTCCTAATTTTTCTGATTTTTCGAGTAACAGAAGTATTCGAAGTTTTCAGATTGCTACAGACTGTTCTGTTTTTCACAGATTCTGTTTTTATTGCGTTGTGTACTTGTTTTGATGATTCTATGGTTTTCTTTGATGAGTTTTTGCCATAGAGAAGTTGGAATACAGTAGATATAATGCAAGAATAAAATATGAATTGGTTTGATACAGTAATTATAGTAGTGATTTGCTTTCTTATACTAACGGAACTCACGAAGGTTTGTCGAGTTTTGTGTGATTGAAGTTTTTAGGTTTTGGGTGATGTTATGATGGATGAAGGAATAAGGAGTAAGAAGAGCCTAAGCTTGGGGATGCCCATGGCATCCCAAGCTATTATCCAAAGAGAAGCAAGCAACTAATCTTGGGGATGACCCGAGTGGCATCCCCTCTTTCTTCTAACGACCATCGATATTTTACTAGAAGCTATATTTTTATTTGTCATACGATGAGTTTTCCTTGAAGCATCTTGTATGATATGAGTCTTTGCTTGTTTTGCCTTGTGTTCTAAGTCTTGAATCCTTGATGCACACACCTACTTGAGAGAGCCAAAATTATGCCATGACTTGTTATAATTGCTCTCTATGCTTCACTTAAATCTGTATGAGCTATGGAATTGCTCTAGTGCTTAAGTTATACTCCATCCGTTCCTAAATATAGGGTGTACAGTTTTTGGCACGAAAATTAAAGAACGCACGTGGAGGAAAAAATTCACAAGTTTTGGGCGATATTACACGTGACTAATTGACATGAGAAAATAGAGGAGCTTGCCTCATATAAGGAAATGTAATCAAATCCCTAAAAAAATTATCCAAGCGAGTGGTGTCACGCAATACACCTTATATTTCGGATTTTTTCTCAAAAATATATACACCCGTTTATTATATTTGGCGTTCAATATATCAATATTGGGCGTTCGATATATACACTTTTATTATATTTGGCGTTCGATATATCAATATTTACAACTCTCTCACGTCCGTTTGCCTATTTCTAGCGCCGTTGCCTGAAAGGTATTGACAACCCCTTTAACCCGTCAGATTGCGAGTATTTGTTGTTTGTGTGCAGGTGTTCTTCATGTAGTGTTGCATGGTTCTCCTTCTGGTTCGATAATCTTGGTCTAATCACTTAGGGAAATACCTACCATTGTCGTGCTGCGTCAACCCTTCCTCTTTGGGGAAATACGGACGTAGTTCAAGCAAACATCAGTACCCAGTGGCTGTCTAGCCACAGAGGCTGACATGTGGGCCTAGAGTCTACTGTTGACCAGTCAAAGCTGACTGGTCAACTGGGGCTATGGGGGCCACCTGTCAGCTGGACACAGTCACTAACGACCTGGCCCAGTCAACGCCCACGTGGCCAGGTCAAACTGACCAGTGAGATCCCATTTTAATTTATTTAACCCAAGTGTTTTATTTAACCAGTTAGTTAAACCTCACGGGACCCACTATCATAGGCACGAGGGTTCTTAACCATTTCATTAGCGGCTAATGACGGTGCCACGTCATCATCATCGGAGACAAGTCCGCAACGACCACGGCCGACGGAAGAGGGGTTCGGGTTTGAGCCCTAGGCCACGGTTTGGTGCATGGCTAGGTGCTACGGTGAGTTGGTAGAGTCGCGGATCCGATGGAGGTTGTGGGAGGCTACGGGGAGGCCCGTGGAGATGGCGGTGATGAGCGACGCGGCACCCAAAGTTAGGCCATTGTCGGAACACGGCGGGGGAAGTTTGGGGGGGGGGGGGGGGTTACCTGGTAATCGGGCCCGAGGCAGTATGTTCCCTGGTGCCCGCTAATGGCTAGGTCGGGTGCTCGGGAGAAGCTACGACTCGCGTGTGGCGGCCATGCACTACAAAAAAATACGTGTTTGTCACAGTAGGTCGCGTATTTTGTCATGCATGTACATCCATGACGATTTTATGATAGAATCAAGATAGTCATACCTGTGCTGTCGTAGAAATGTTCCATGACATTACCAAAATTATCATCATGGAAGTGTCCACTTCCATGACGATAAATCGCGCGTCACAGAAGTGCTTTCGTCAAGGGTGACCGACACGTGGCATCCACCGTACTGGAACACCGTTAAGCTATCGGGTCGGGTTTTGGATCCGATAACTCGTTAACAGCCCCGACCAATGGTGATTTTCCACGTATAAAATCATCATTGGCTGGAGGAGACACATGTCACCTCCGCGGTGGCACAGGTGTCACTCATCCAATGGGCGAGACGCGCCTATGATATGTTGACACGTGGACCGGCCCATCAAGTTTAAATGGGCCGGCCCAACAAAGGCCCACAAGATTTTGCGGACCATAATGGGCCAGCCCAGCTAAAGGCCCACGAGATTTTGCGGACCATAATAGGCGGGACCACCTAAAGGCCCACAAGATTTTGCTTGCCATAATGGGCCGGCCCAGGTAAAGGCCCACAAGATTGTTGCGTGCCCTGATGGGCCGGCCCAGGTAAAGGCCCACAAGATTCTTGCGGATCATCATGGGCCGGCCCAGCTAAAGGCCCACGAGATTTCGCCGACATTAATGGGTCGGCCCAGATGTAGGCCCACAAGGATTTGAGGACCCTAGTAGGCCGGCCGATTAACTGGCTGCCATGTTTTGGGCCAAATGCCGGCCCATATTTGATCCGGTCCATTAATGGCCTGCCACGTTCCGGGCCTAATAATTGCCCATATAAGATCCGGACCGTTAAAGGACAACCACGTTATGGGCCAAATTACGGCCCAGATCAGGTCCAGCCATTTAAGAGGCTTTGGGCTAAATTATGGCCCATATCAGATTTGGCCCGTCAACTGGACGCTATGCTTTTGTGCGCACTTGCTAAAGGCAAGTTTAGTAATTCGGGTTGATATTAGTTTCATCCTCTTAAGGGCCCGTTTAACATTTCGGCCCTATATTAATTTCAGCCTGTTTAAGGCCCGTCATATAGTTGGGCCTAACTATGGCCCGGTTTGCATCCGGCCTGCTCGCAGCCGATATCTGATTGGGCCAAACAAGGACCAAGACAATTTTGGCCTCTTAAAAGCCCGTGATTTGATTCGCGCAATAATGGGCCGGGGTCCATTTCGGGCTGCTGCCAGCCCGTGAGCTGTTCGACACGTTTCAGGCCCAACCTACTTCTCAGCCTCCTAAAAGCCCATTGAGTTTTCTTGCGAAAAGAGGGCCATGGGTTACTCATCCTATTAAAGGCCCGAATCTACTAGTGGGTCAGTTTACTTTTGGCCTTTTAACGGACGAAGATGACGGGGCCCATGATGCGGATCATACATCATGATTGCATGACGGCCTGATTATGTACCGCAATTTTACGGTTTGGCCGATTTACTGCAAAGACAGGATATATATACAGTAAAATAACTGCAGCATCATGAATAAGAAAAAACCTATACTATACAATAAAGACATTACGGCATATTACATCCACTGGGCATCAAAGTTTGCCACTATGATAATAAAGCACAAGCAGACAATAGATTACATACACTGGGCATCAAAGATCGCCACGAGTGCAAATAAACACGCAGACAAAATAATATACAAAACCGATAGCACTTCAATAGAGTTCAGGAAAGGTTAGCCCTGCTGGCGAGCTTCAGCGCAAGCAGCTGAGCAAGCTGATGAGACTGCGCTTGTTCAACACTTATATCTTCCTTACTCTGAAAGATAGACAAGTAGACAGATGACAGCTTTTGCACATAAAAGTATCAGTGCTGACAATTCATCACATTTCTTACTAACGAATAAAGTGACACAGTTTAAAATTGCATTAACACAATATGGTATTGTTCAGGTCAAGATATGGCAGGAAATGACATTGTGAAGGAGTTGGCACCTTCACAACACCACTAGATTACAGATCAAGAACTCATAAGTGTGTTGTCAATTTATCCCATTTCAGATTAAATAAAGAGATAGTTTAAATAATAGTAGAATGATATGACATTGATCATAGTTAAGACATTGCAGAATATGACATTGTGTTGTAGTGGGTAGGTTCACCACACCACTGGATTACGGATGAAGAATAGAAGCATACATGCAGTGCAAAAGAAGATCACTTGCTCTGTATAGTTTAATGTACATGGTATGAAGAAGGAACTTGGTTGTACAACTGAAAACTTAAATTGAGAAGGACAAACTTCTGTTTATGAACTACACAATAAACTTTAAACACACAATTTGATGCAAACACCAAAAATAAACAGCTGTTGCAGTCATGCCTAACCAAAAATACACAACAAAGTTTGAACGCTTGAGAAGGACAAACTTACATTATTGGTGAAGACAGGCTCTATAAAGCCCTTGTCCATGCTGATGGGGGAGAAATTCAAGAAGTTTACCACATAATATTCTTCATAAGCATTGCCTTTATTCTACATTTTGTTAAGAGTAAATATAGATGTGATAATATACGAAAAATGGAGAATATTTAAGATAAGATGAAGAGTGATGCTACATAACCAAGTAGCTATAAATGTATGTGGAGTGATACATGCAAAAGGTATAGCCAAGAGCAATGCACAGCTAAACTTCTTCAGTACCAACCTTTTGGTAAGAGTAAATATAGATCTGATGTGTAGAAAATGGAGGGCAAAGGAAAATAAGCTTCAGAGTGATGGTACATGAACAACTACCTGTCAATATAAGTACACTGATAAAGTACAGCATGTACTTACAAGAACAATGAAGAGCTAAAAAAATTCATTGGCATTGGATATATTCTACACTAATGTAACCATTCATACAGATCAGATAATTTGGAGCAAACAATTGATAAGCAAGCTATCATTCATACTGCTGTCACATAATGAATCAAGTATGTATGCAAGTACTGTGATACAGGACAATAGGTACTCACAAGAGCAAAGAAGCGGGCAGCATATTTGCGATATCCTCTCGTTCTTTTCAAACCGGAATTCTTCTTTGACCAGATTTCCTGCAAAAAAAATCCGTAAGGCACATGCGGAAAAGTAGAAGTTCAAATTGTCATGTGATTTCATAGACAGTACCTCATCCTGGGAACGAGATTAGTGCATAACAAGGTTTTTCCATTCAATGTCTTCTAAATTTAGCACAGGAAACTTCACCAGAAATTCGTTTATAGACTTGCCATCAAACTGTGATTTCTTCAGGTAACACCGATACTGCTGCAATGCTTCGTTGAAAAGCACAAGCAAGCTTTGCTCATCATGACTATCCAGGTTGACCCTCGCCTAGTTACAACCATGTAATGTAAATCATTGATGTGTTCAATCAGCAGAAAACAGGAAAAATATAACCATGAATAATAGCACTTACATGTAAGTTGGATAGGAAGATGTGAAAATGGTTTTTGTCTTCACTATAATCTTCCCATGATGGGAATATATGCACGTAGTCCCTAACAACATTGAAATCATTGTCTTTTAAACTGGGAATAAATGGAATGGGGTTCCAATCTGCAGGAATTGGCCGTCTCTGCAGTTGGGATAGGTCTTCTGCCGGTGGACTTGCTGTACGTTTTGTTGTAGTGGGATTTTTTTGTGGTACGGCTGGTGCTATGGCAAATGAAAATGGTATACCTTTTGCTGGAGTGCAGATCCTGTGTGGTGGGGCTAGTGGTGTGGCCAGTGAAGTATGGGTACAGTCTGCTGGAGTCGGTCCTACGTTTTGTGTCACTCGTTGTACAACCAATATAAGTGGGGTGTTGTCTGATTTCTCCGGCACCACCACGTTTTTCAAGGACTTTGCTGGTGCCCCTTCAGGTTCGGCAATCACCCTCTTACTTTTTGATGTCTTATGCACAAGAACATCATTTGAGTGGAAAAACATGGTATGATGACAGATGGAATATGTATTGATAATGGATGGGCATGGCATCTCAACATATATGATGAGTAAACTAAGCAGATGGCGGTGCAACAAAGTAGAAGAAATTCAAGATAACATATGCAAGATACGCGCAATCAATAAAACCTTGCCAAATTAGAACAAGCAACTTGATGGGTGAACAGGACAGGCCATCTTCCTTTGACTCCTCGAGGTTAGAATTAGGATCATATTCTCAACAAGAATCAATAGGTGGGGAGCGTATGAGTTTCCTTGCATCCAGAATGGAACTCAATGCCTTGGTGCCAATTTTGTAAGTTATTGCAGTGTTTAGCTTCAAGAGTGGACTGCTGCTAGTGCGACACAAAGCAGCAACATGGATCATATTGCAGATATAACGGGGAAAAACGTAAGTATCAGAGTAAAATCAGCAAAGTGGAACTTGCTGGAATATACGTGCTAGTACTGCCGGTACGGCTAGAAATGCTTCGGATACCAGTTCCCTTCAACTGAAGGTGCGGTACTATTAATATCAGTGTAACTCTGAAAGGCGACACAGCTCCCCGCATTTCCTTGTTATTCTTATAGGATTCAAGTGGGCAGGTCACTACAAATCCTATTCCTATGTTTACAAAATCCTACGAATCAAAGAGGTTCAAAGTGTCCATCACAACCAACCGTATAGACCTCTACACTGCAAATGTCCCTGCTCATCTTCAGTACAAGGAACATATTGTACTACTATCATACTCCTTCCGTTCCAAAATATAAGTCTTGGTAGAGATTTCCACTATGGATGACATATAGATGTATCCAAATACATTTTAGAGTGTAGATTCACTTATTTTGCTCCATATGTAGTCCATGGTGGAATCTATACAAAGACTTGTATTTAGGAACAGAGAGAGTACATATTAAATAAGAATGGAAGAGGAACATGGTAAAGAAGAGCAAGCAGATTTTGGATATTAAAATGTTGGTTGTGCAGTGCCCACACATGATGAACCAGAGCGCATTAAGAATGCAACTCCCAGTTGTCTCTCGACCATTTCAGGCGGCTGGATGAAGATCCTACGTCTCCTAACCCTTCTTCTTCTTCGTCTGTGATTCTTCCCATACATAACACCGCACGGGCTGCCGGCCGGACCACCCGCCACCACCGCCTGTGTTCCTCCGCCACCCCCACCCCCACCCCCACCCCAACCCCCACCCGCATCGAGTTTTCTTCATTCGGCGAGGCCCCACAACCACCCGAGCCCCTTCGTTCGCACCGGCGAACTCCGGTGAGCTCTGAAAAATCGACTGACCCAATTTTGAAATTTACTCTACTGTGATTTAACTACTATGGAATATAAAAGAGGAAAACCATAAGCATTGGGAGTATAGTGTTGAGCGTGCCATGGCGGATTTGAAGGTGCAAATCGGATAAAGGCAACTTCGCAACCAAGACAAGAAATCAGAGTAAAGCAGTGGCGATCTATTTTCTTGCTGCGATAAATAAGTTGAGCAGATACAAAAGAGTACCGCCTCTGGTGCGGCTCCGTGTATGCATCTACTGAGAATTTGACGGTGCTGCGGTAGCGATGGCTGTCGGAGGCGTGGAATCAAATCTAGGAGGGTAGACAGTGGCGGCGGGGTGCGGTGGACGAGACGGTCGTAGGAGCGGCGTAGGCAAGGTGGACGACAGCGGGGATGAAGCGAGAGGACGGGATGCAAGGATCCCGGTCCGAAGCCGTGGATGAGAGAGGTCGATCTCTTGTAATGGACAACGGCGTCGGGGTATCAGCTCCGGCATGGTGGAGGAGGACGGCGGTGGATGGGGTGGCGGACGGCGTCGGGGTATCAGCTCCTTTCACTGACGTGTGGGACATCCAGCACGTGCCGTGTTTGGCACTCTTCGTCGTAAGAGTTGAAACGCTAGCATTCATCAGAAATAAAAAATAATTATTAATCAGCAGTGACACTATTTTTTAGAACCAATTAGCAGTGATACTATACCACGCGGTTTCCTTGCTCCTCGATATCGGAAAGAATACTTCCGTTCGCCAACATGTAGGATGTCCACCATCCTGTCCACTTGCCATGTATGCAGAACTCCAAGGGAGAGTCACCCAGGTCATCGCGCCGCAGTAACAATGACTAATGATCCGTCAAATCACAAGCCCACTTCGCACTTTGAAGTTGCTCGGACGAAGGAACCATCATGACTTTGTTGAATTCCGCTTCTTGAAGAAAACTACTATACCAGCAGTATTGCTAGCTACAGTAGTTACTCCAACAGAGGCCTCCTTTCGTTCATAGATAGGAATTTTATAGGAATATGAAAATCATAGGAAGTGAGATGACATGCATCTCAATTCATATGGATAAAGAGATGCCATTTGAGGCATAGGATAGGAATTTTTGCATTTAGTCTGGGCTAATGTACTGGTAATTTGTTCTAAAAACTACAGTAGTAACTAGTAGTACTGGTATATGCTCGTACTCAGACACAGACACACACACTAACTACTAGTACCACTACTCACATGCTGGCCAGACGCCATCGTTCTCCATCCCGGCTTTGTTGGTGACACCCCACCGTGCTTGGATCTCCGCCGACCTCTCCGCAGCAGCTTGTGCGTCCTTTTCTTTCTTGCGGTGGCGGGCCTCTCTTTTCTTGAGTGCTTTCTGACTTTTCCGCTCCCTCTTTGCGGCTTTGGCCGCCTCTTGCTCTACTGCCCATTCGTCAGCCTTGGCATCTTCATATTCCGCCCACATAGTGGTGAGGTCGCGAGCGGCGATGAACTCGGCATGGCGGGATGCCATCGCTTCCCTACCATTTCATGGGCGGTCGTGGGCGGCGAGGAACTCGGCGCGGCAGGATGCCATCGCTGCCTTACCGGTTAGTGTGCGGTGCGATGGCATGAACGACGCTTGGTGAGAGCTCTGGGGTGGAGTGGCCGGACAACCGTATAGTGCATTCGTTTGTCAAGAGCTCAAGGACAGAAGACGAAGGAAATTTGGATTCCCCTTCAATCCTGGTCATTTATTACCGAGTAAAATGCATTGGCGGTCATCAAACTTGTCTTGATAGCTCACTTTGATCACTGTATACAAGATACGGTGATTATACGGTCACTGTCTCAGCGTATAGCTTCGTATTTCTCTGGCTGACCAGTCAAATAGTCCGCATGCGCCTCATCAGCTTGTGTTCTTTATCTATCTACGTGGGCCTACCTGTCAATGGAGAAAGAAATATTGTAAAAACCAAAATGCATATGTGGGGAATCAAATCACGGACTCGTCGCTGCAATGCACCCTCGTCAGCCAAATGAAAATGAAATAATTTGTTTCAGACACTCACACTCACGCTCACGCTGTCAAAGCATGCTAATGCATGCACGTCGCCCTCTAAATCAAAGTCCTGCTCATGGCGCAACGCAAACGCTGAGCCCATCACCTGCGCGCCCCGGCGGTGCCTGATAACCCACAAGTATAGGGGATCGCAACAGTTTTCGATAAGTAAGAGTGTCGAACCCAACGAGGAGCTAAAGGTAGAACAAATAATCCTTCAAGTTCTATCTACCACCGATACAACTCTACGCACGCTTGACGTTCGCTTTACCTAGAACAAGTATGAAACTAGAAGTACTTTGTAGGTGTTTTCGGGTAAGCTTGCAAGAAAGTAAAGAGCACGAAAACATAAACTAGGGGCTGTTTAGATAAAGACAAAACTAAAGTAAATATGGCGAGTGTGGAAAAGTGGTGGTAGGAGTTGTGGAATTGTCCCTAGGCAACTGACTATGTTACTAGACCGGTAATCACTATTGCAATTCTATTTGAGGGAGAGGCATAAGCTAACATACTTTCTCTACTTGGATCATATGCACTTATGATTGGAACTCTAGCAAGCATCCGCAACTACTAAAGATTCATTAAGGTAAAACCCAACTGAGGGAGTCCTGGACTAGGGGGTGTCCGGACGGCCGGACTATCAATATCCGCTGGACTCCAAGACTACGAAGATACAAGATTGAAGACTCCGTCCCGTGTCCGGATGGGACTTTCCTTGGCGTGGAAGGCAAGATTGGCAATACGGATATGTAGATCTCCTACCATTGTAACCGACTCTGTGTAACCCTAGCCTCCTCCGGTGTCTATATAAACCGGAGGGCTTTAGTCCGTAGGACAACATACATTACAACAATCATAACATAGGCTAGCTTCTAGGGTTTAGCCTCCTTGATCTCGTGGTAGATCTACTCTTGTACTACCCATATCATCAATATTAATCAAGCAGGACGTAGGGTTTTACCTCCATCGAGAGGGCCTGAACCTGGGTAAAAACATCGTGTCCCTCGTCTCCTGTTACCATCCGCCTAGACGCACAGTTCGGGACCCCCTACCCGAGATCCGCCAGTTTTGACACCGACATTGGTGCTTTCATTGAGAGTTCCTCTGTGTCGTCACCGATAGGCTTGATGGCATCTTCAACCAGCAACACCGTCCAGGGTGAGACTTTTCTTCCCGGACAGATCTTCATATTCGGCGGCTTCGCCCTGCGGGCCAATTCACTTGGCCATCTGGAGCAGATCGAAAACTACGCCCCTGGCCGTCAGGTCAGATTTGGAAGCTTAAACTTCACGGCCGATGTCCGCGGAGACTTGATCTTCGAAGGACTCGAGCCACAGCCGAGCGCGCCGCACTGTGACGATGGGCATGATCTAGCTCTACCGCCGAACAGTGCCTTGGTGGCCGCACACGGATCTGCTTCGACCACTAGCCCGGAGCCGATCGCCCAGATCGAGGGACGGTGGATAGACGCCGCCCTGGGGGCTTCAACATCCACGGCGATGGAGCCGAACACCAATCTTGTCCCCCGCGAAACTCGTGATTCCGAGGCGCCGGACTCCTTGCCGGACTCCGAACCTCCCCCGCCCCTACCAATTGATCCGGATTGGGCGCCGGTTATGGAATTCACCGCCGCGGACATCTTCCGATGCTCGCCTTTCGGCGATATCTTGAATTCACTAAAGCATCTCTCGTTATCAGGAGAGTCCTGGCCGGATTATGGCCAGGATGGTTGGGATACAGATGACGAAGAAATTCAGAACCCACCCACCACCCACTTTGTAGCCACTGTCGACGATCTAGCCGACATGCTAGACTACGACTCCGAAGACATCGACGCCATGGACGACGATGCCGGAGACGAATAGGAACTAGCGCCCACAGGGCACTGGAAGGCCACCTCGTCATATGACGTATACATGGTGGATACCCCAAAAGATGGGGATGGCAAAGAAACAGCGGAGGTAGATCCCTTAAAGAAATAGCCCAAGCGCCGGCGTCAGCGGCGCCGCTCTAAATCTTGCCACGGCAAGAATGGAGATTCCAGCACAGGAGATAATAATACTCCAGAAAGTGCCGAAGACAATCCCCTCCAGCAAGATTCAGCGCAGGAGGATGCAGAAGCAAGCCCTCAGGAGAGGGCGACAGACGAAGAGGTTGAGGATCATAACTATATGCCTCCCTCCGAAGACAAAGCAAGCCTCAACGATGACGAACTCGTCGTACCCGAGGATCCCGTCGAACAAGAGCGCTTCAAGCGTAGGCTTATCGCCACAGCAAACAGCCTAAAGAAAAAGCAGCAGCAGCTTCAAGCTGATCAGGACCTGCTGGCCGATCGATGGACCGAGGTCCTCACGGCCGAAGAGTATAAACTCGAACGTCCCTCCAAAAGTTACCCAAGACGCAAGCTGCTCCCCCGATTAGAGGAGGAGGCATACGTACCTTCATCACCAGCGCACGATATGGCTGACCGACCACCCCGTGGTCGTGACAGAGAGGCATCCAGGCCCCCAGCCAAGACCATACCCCGGCATCGCTCTAAGAGTACGAAGCCAAGAGGGAACGCGCCGGACTTGCAAGAAATATTGGAGGACAAAGCAAGGCAATCCAGATCCATCTATGGATCACGTGGGCGCCCTACGACCCACGACGAATACCGTCGTGCCGGATACAATAACCCCGGCCGGGCAGAACACAACAGACAATGCTCTCTCGAGCTGCGTCGCGATATCGCTCAATACAGGGGCGCCGCACACCCGTTATGCTTCACTGACGAAGTAATGGATCATCAGATCCCCGAAGGGTTTAAACCCGTAAACATCGAATCTTACGATGGCACAACAGACCCCGCGGTCTGGATCGAAAACTATCTTCTCCACATCCATATGGCCCGCGGCGACGATCTCCACGCCATCAAGTACCTCCCACTCAAGCTTAAAGGACCAGCTCGGCATTGGCTTAACAGCCTGCCCGCAGAGTCAATTGGGTGTTGGGAAGACCTGGAGGCCGCATTCCTTGATAACTTCCAAGGCACTTATGTGCGACCACCAGACGCCGATGACCTAAGCCACATCATTCAGCAGCCAGACGAATCGGCCAGACAATTCTGGACACGGTTCTTGACGAAGAAAAATCAAATCGTCGATTGTCCGGACACAGAGGCCCTTGCAGCCTTCAAACATAACAACCAGGACGAATGGCTAGCCCGGCACCTGGGGCAGGAAAAGCCGAAATCCATGGCAGCCCTCACATCGTTAATGACCCGCTTTTGTGCGGGAGAGGACAGCTGGCTAGCCTGCAGCAACAATCTCCGTAAAAATTCTGGCAGTCCGGATACTAAGGACAACAACGGCAGGTCACGTCGAAACAAAAACAAGCGCTGAATTAACGGCGACGATAAGAAGGATATGGCAGTCAATGCCGGATTCCGAGGCTCTAAACCCGGTCAGCGGAAGAAGCCATTTAAAAGAACCACTCCGGGTCCGTCCAATCTGGACCGAATACTCGACCGCTTATGCCAGATACATGGCACCTCTGAAAAGCCAGCTAACCACACCAATAGAGATTGCTGGGTGTTCAAGCAGGCCGGCAAGTTAATTGCCGAAAACAATGACAAGGGGCTAAATAGCGACGACGAGGAGGAGACCCGGCCGCCGAACAACAGAGGACAGAAGGGTTTTCCCCCACAAGTACGGACGGTGAATATGATATACGCGACCCACATACCCAAGAGGGAGAGGAAACACGCACTAAGGGACGTCTATGCTATGGAGCAAGTCGCCCCAAAGTTCAACCCATGGTCCTCTTGTCCGATCACTTTCGATCAAAGAGACCATCCGACCAGCATACGCCACGGCGGATTCGCCGCATTGGTCTTAGACCCAATCGTCGATGGGTTCCACCTCACGAGAGTCCTGATGGACGGCGGCAGCAGCCTGAACCTGCTTTATCAGGATACAGTGCGCAAAATGGGCATAGACCCATCAAGGATTAAACCTACAAAGACAACCTTTAAAGGTGTCATACCAGGAGTGGAAGCCAACTGTACAGGCTCAGTCACACTGGAAGTGGTCTTCGGATCCCCGGATAATTTCCGGAGCGAAGAGTTAATCTTCGACATAGTCCCGTTTCGCAGCGGCTATCATGCCCTTCTCGGACGAACCGCGTTCGCAAAATTCAACGCGGTGCCACATTATGCATACCTAAAGCTCAAGATGCCAGGCCCTCGTGGAGTCATCACGGTCAATGGGAATACGGAACGCTCCCTCCGAACGGAGGAACATACAGCGGCTCTCACAGCTGAAGTACAGAACAGCCTTCTAAGGCAATTCTCTAGTCCGGCCGTTAAACGGCCGGATACAGCAAAGCGCGCCCGGAGCAATGCCAACCAAGACCACCTGGCGCGATCAGAGCACGCGTAGAAATGCGGCCCCAACCCTCGCCCGCGCATGATCGCAAGAATAACACTCCGCGTACATCATTACTCTTTGGAGATACCATGGGCACAGGGGAGGGGGCACGATCGCAACAGACCCAGAGTACGGTTCGACCACACCGGGGGCTCGCAAGTGTGCCCCCCTTTTTTCTATTTTTCTTCTTTTATGTACGCAGGACTCTGTTAACCAGAAGCCCTGTCCGGCGGCGAACCTGCCGAACTCACGATGCAACAGTCAGGGACTAAAGAAGGCCGCGATGAACATTCAGGTGGTCTCAATTATGAGCATTAAATTTGATTATATACACCAAGTCTGCAGGTCATCCCTGGAGGGGGACATGTTTATTTAGTCCAAATCCCTTGCTTACCGCACTATTTGTATCAGTCCGCTCTACTAGCATACTTTCTTTCATAAATAATGTAGCACCTTTTTATTGCAATGGCATTATCTTTTATATATATGTTCATTACATGACATCTTGCACCCGTATATTTTGGTACGGCTGAATACGCCAGGGGCTTCTGTTCCCCAAATTATGGCATGATAAAGTCCGAACACTTTCACAAGTGCGGCACCCCGAACTTATAGCATTATATGAATCGGCTCCGAATCATGTCTTGGGTCAATAGTTGGGTTTGCCCGGCTCCCACGTTTTGGTGCCTTACGTTCCGTTCTGTCGGCTAAGGTGGCACTGGGAGAACCACTGCGATTGCGCCCCGGTTGAGCCGGGCTAACGCCTCAGTGGAGAAAGCTAAAACTGACTGGCATGATAAGGCGAGAGACTGGTCGCTGTTCGAGAGGTTTTTTCGGGTCCTTAAAGACTCACGCCGCTTCGAGCGAAGTTCTGGATAATGTCCGATGAAGGCGTGGATAGCGCCCCGGATTCGGTCTTCCGAATACCAGGGGCTTCGCCGAAATTTAAAATTATAGAATTCTATGGCTAAGTGAGAGTGTTCAACCATTATAAGTCCGGTTGCCTTGTTCGTCGTGTTGAGCGCCTCCCTAGATGGACCCAAAAATGGGAACAAGAGTGCTCAAGTTTATCCCGAACACCCCAGCACTTGTGGCTTGGGGGCTGAAGCCAACGACTTGCCATCTCTCAGATTTTACAAACGGCCGCACAGAAGGTAATATTTTAAATTAAACAAGCGTTGCTCATGGCGCATATGAACGAAGTTTTCAGCGCACAGGATAAATACACAGCGAGTTCACTCAAAGATTACATTCCGGGAGCACTCATCTGCAATATCGCAGGCTCCCTTCAGGACAATCTTATAATACTTCTCCGGCGTGCGATACTCCTTGCCCCATTGCACCTTTATGCGGGCAAGGGCCCGACGAGCGCCTTCAATACAGGCGGAGCGCTTGACTACATCCAGCCCGGGGCATGCATCAACCAGCCGCCGCACGAGGCCAAAGTAGCTCCCAGGCATGGCCTGTCCAGGCCACAGCCGGACTATGAGGCCCTTCATGGCCTCCTCAGCTACCTTGTGGAGTTCGACCAGCTGCTTCAGCTGGTCGCTTGGGGGCACCGGATGGCCGGCCTCAGCGTACTGAGACCAGAAGACCTTCTCCATCGAGCTCCCCTCCTCACCACGATAGAATGCGGCGGCATCAGACGCACTATGCGGCAGATCTGCAAACGCCCCTGGAGAGCTCCGAATTCGGGTAAGTGTCAGGTAGTTCACACTAACATGTCTGCTTTGCATGAAAAATGCCTTACCCGCCGCTATCTTCTTTATGTCCTCAACTTCCTGAAGGGCCTTATGGGCCTTGGCCTTGGCGGACTTGGCACTTTCGAGAGCCGAGGCAAGCTCAGATTCTCGAGTCTTGGAGTCACGCTCCAAACTCTCATGCTTTTCCATGAGAGCCTGGAGCTCTTGCCGAACTTCCGCCACCTGTGCCTCTTGCTTTTCTCGCTCAGCCCGTTCCGCGGCCGCACTGCGTTCGGCCGCGGACACAGCATCCTTCAGGGCTGCCACCTCGCTAGTGGCCCCTGCAATACACATATTATCCTTGTTAATTTTATTTGCAACCAAAATCCTTTTCTGTAAGGTACTTATTCAAAGAGGTGTTGCTCACCTTCTTTTTCCTCGAGCTGCTTCTTTGCATGGCCGAGCTCTTGCTCAGACCGCTCGAGATCCTTCTTCAGCACATTAACCTCCGCCGTTAATGCGGCAGAGGTCAGCAGCGCAGCCTGCAAACCCATATTGACATATTTTAGGCAACCCTGCGTATATCTTGTTAGATCCTCAGTCTGGCTTTTCTTTCCGAACACCGAACTAAGCATCAGGGGCTACTGTCTATGTGGTATTACATTACATAATTTTAACTTCTTACCTCAAAGCCTGTTAGAAGGCTGCTGCAGGCTTCGTCAGCCCGCTCTTAGCGAGCTGAACCTTTTGAATCACCGCACTCATGATAGTGCGGTGTTCTTCCTCAATGGAAGCGCCTTTAAGCGCCTCCAGCAAGTTATCCGGCGCCTCCGGTTGGACGGAGGTCGCCAATGTCACGGTCTTGCCCTTCTTTCGAAGGGGCCGCTTGCCGGACTCTGGAACCATTGCGGGTTCCGAGGTAGAGTCCGGCGCAAAGTCCGGGAGGTCGCCTGATGGCGCCTCCGGAGCCTCCTCCTGATGGGTCCCTCTCTGGGATCCCACCTCGGCGTCCTCGTCGGCGCGTGGGGTGGAGGCGGTCGGAAGTGAATTCACATCCGACGAGGCCAACGACCCGCTCGATGAGTCGGGGAGATCGTCATCGGCCGGACTATAGACGGAATGCGGCGTTAGAAGGACACTATGCATATAAAGGATCCGGGTACTTACGATCTTGCCAGACGCCTGGCCCTTGGAGGCCACTCATCCTCGCCAGCGCTGGTGTTGGCGAAACTGTCCGGGGGGATAGTTCTCCCCCTCTTGGACCCTTCGGCCTCCCCGATTGGGGAAACCTTCCTCTTCTTCTCTCCCTCCTCTGGGAGAGAATACTCCTCCTCCTCGTCTTTAGGGGAGGAGTCCTCGTCGTCGTCAGACGCCTGATTGCAGGAACTCTTTCGAGTCCCCGCGGCCACCTTCTTGGCCTTCTTCTCTGGCACCACGTACGGTGCCGGAACCAGCAGCCCTGCTAAGCGGGCGTCCACTGGGTCTTCTGGCATGGGAGCCGGGCTGATAAGCAGCTTGGCCTTCTCCATCCATTCATGTCAAAGGAAGAGGCAGAATGAAACCTCACTAGAGTCAATCCAATTATCACAAGTGTCCCGTAATGGGGTTGAATCACTTACCTCGTCAGTTGGATACTGCGAGCTGAATCCACGGTCTTCGGTCGCGGACGCGGGGGCTTCGGCGCCCTTGAACAGCACTCTCCAGGCGCCTTCGTATGTTCTATCGAAGAGCCCGCTTAGCGCCTGGTGCTGTTCCGGATTGAACTCCCACAAATTGAATGCCCGTTCTTGGCATGGGAGGATCCGCCGGATGAGCATGACTTGGACCACGTCGACGAGCCTGAGCCTATTGCTAACCATCTTCTTGATACATGCTCGGAGTCCCGTCACCTCCACCGGATTGCCCCACTGCAAGCCCTTCTCTTTCCAGGAGGTGAGCTGCGTGGGGATGCCAGATCTAAACTCGGGGGCCGCTGCCCATGTGGGTTTGCGTGGCTCGGTGATGTAGAACCACCCCGATTGCCACCCCTTGACGGAGTCCACGAAGGTCCCTTCGAGCCAAGGGACGTTGGGCAATTTGCCCAACATGGCGCCTCCGCATTCCGCTTGCGTGCCCTTCACAACCTTCGGCTTGATGTTGAAGGTCTTGAGCCACAGGCCGAAGTGGGGATGGATGCAGAGGAAGGCCTCGCACACGACGATCAACGCCGAGATGTTGAGGATGAAGTTCGGCGCCAGATCGTGGAAATCCAGGCCGTAGTAAAACATGAGCCCCCGGACAAATGGATGGAGCGGAAAGCCCAGTCCGCGGAGGAAGTGGGGGAGGAAGACGACCCTCTCATGAGGCCCAGGGGTAGGGATGAGCTGCCCCTCGTCGGGCAGCCGATGCGCGATATCGCCGGAAAGGTATCTGGCGCTGCGCAGCTTGGTGATGTCCTCCTCCTTAGCATTGGAGGCCAACCATTTCCCTCCTGCTCCGGACATATTCGGAGAAGGTCGAGGCGAGATGCGCGAGCTCGGGCGTTGGAGCTTGAAAATTTGTGAAGACGGTCTTCTTAGTAACTGATCATCCTCAGCCAAAACTCACGCCCATTAGCCATGTACATTTCCCGTACCGCTAATCAAAGCAAGTACCACCTAGGCTCCTCCTTCTGAGCTGAAAATTTGTGAAGACGGTCTTCTTAGTAACTGATCATCCTCAGCCAAAACTCACGCCCATTAGCCATGTACATTTCCCGTACCGCTAATCAAACACTTGGTTGCTAATTCATGTTTGAGCATCGATCGGTCTCCTCGTGAGAATCTTATGTTGTAATTTTCTTCATAGCACCTACCTGGGGAGTGCCCAACCCACTAGAGATGCCTAGGCTGCCCAGAACACATGGCAACGCCACGGTCACGCGGTGACCACGCGGCGGGCATGCGAGTTTACGCGCTCTAGAGTTGGGTGCCTTGGCCACCGCCCAAACCTCGATGTATCGCCACCAAACCATGAATTTATGATTAAATAGGTACTTATGTAACTAGAAATGATTTTTGGAAAAAATAAATAGCAAACTATGAGGCAACTGCAGTTCAAATTTGACACGCTTCCAACTGAATTAGCGGAAATTTGACTTTTTCACGAGAGGTGGATCAAAACTTTTTACACCCAACCATTTTGTCAATTGTGCAATAAATATGTCCTAGTATTTTAGAAAAATGATTTGGTCCAATTTTGCAACAATTATTTGGGAGGTCCTTCACAAAAAAAACTCCTTTTGGGCACTCGAAAAATGGAAAATGGTTTTTTCGTCCAAAGAAAATGAAAACTTCCTTAGGCAACACAGTTTGCAATTCCAATATGCACCCTTGTTCACAATATGAGATCATTTGAATAAACTATGCCATGAAATGTGGCCCTAAGATTGATCATTTGGCTTGAAAGCCATTGATCTCCACACGTGATAGCTCGTTTCTGAGAACACTTTTTTAAAATAATTGCCGTATTACAAGTTTGTTATTTTTCCTAGGAACTTGGCCACATATAATGACACAATGTGAAGGTTTCCCAATTTGCCATGACAAAAATTACCACTGGTCATACATAAAAATCATGATGAGTAAAAAGTGAATTCGCCATGACCATAACCTAAAATTTGCCATGGTGATATGAATTGTAATTTTGCCATTCAAAAAGAAAAGAAATTTTTGCCACGGTCCTACAAATACGCATTAATGGGAAAAATGTATAAGTTCGCCATGGTGGCCAAAAAAGTGTGGCAATTTCTTCATAATGGCAAAAAATGATTGTAAAATCATCAATAACAAAATTACCAAAATTGACAGTTATCCATAAACTACATTTGGCATGGTTAATTAATTAAATTTTCCATGGTTAATTATTAAAAAAATGCTTTCTCAAGTAATAAATAAAAACTTTCCATGGTACTTAAATTAAATTCGCCATGTTTTAGGATCGTTTGTGATGCCAATTTTAGAGATGATAATTTGGCAAATTATAAGACAAGAATTCTGCCATGGTACTTGAATTAAACTTGCCATGGTACAGAAACTAATTTTGCCATGGTCCATATAGTAAGTTTTCCATATTAAAAAGATAATAAATAATATACATTTGATGAAAATGGTGGAAACTATTTTGAAGGATGGCAAGTTTGCCATGTTCTAGAAAAAACTTTCGCAATTTGCCATGTTTTAGTGATCGTTTTTCAGGGCAATTTTAGATATTTCTAAAAACATGGGAATTTAGACATGAGACTTGAGTTAAACTTTCCATGTTAAATCTTTAAAGAAAAAAATGTCATTTATGTAAAAAATAAGTTTGCAAATGATAAGACAAAAAGAATTTTGCCATGGTACTTGAATTAAACTTGCCATGGTCCATAAACTAAATTTTCCATGGTCCATAAACTATTGTTCAAAAATAAACTAAATTTTCGATGGTGCATGTAGTAAGTTTGCAAATGTTACTGAAATAAAAACAATAGTCGAAGAAAATGGTGGAAAACCATTTGAAGGATGGCAAGTTTTCCATGTTGTAGAAATTTTCAGAAATTTCCATGTTTAGAGAAGAGCAATTGCAAATTTTCGATGTGCCAATGGTCTCAGTTGCCATGTTCAATATTTTTCACCAAAAAATGCCATGTTGTACTCATGTCTACCAGATCAAGACAGGGAAAGGTACATCCAACTCAAGAAAAATCAACGAGAACTATAAAAGGCCGCGACAATAAGAAGGCTAGTCTCACAAAAGAAAGGAAAAAAATCCATGTCAACATTCTTCAAGATATATGGGCAAAAAGACTCAATTAATATTGTAATAGTTGCCATGGCAAACACATAACATAATTTTGTAGTAGTTGTGAGGGGATATCGAAATTGATAGCAAAAAATACAGAAAGCAATGTTGCCTTGTCAATTGCTCCAGAATTTCAATTTGCTCCAGAATCTTACCAGGGCAAGTAATCATCGCAAATTCTGTCCATCACGAACTACTCATAGCAAATACTGCCATGGCAACTACTCCTTACTTTTCCCATGGCAATTATTCCACAATTTTGCCACTAGGAACACATAACAAAATATTATTGTAGTTGTGATGGGATATCGAAATTCATAGCAAAAAATACGGAATAGCAATTTTGCCATGTCAATTGCTCCAGAATTTTGCCATGGAAATTTGCTCCAGAATCTTGCCATGGCAAGTAATCATAGCAAATTTTGTCCAACGCGAACTACTCATAGCAAATACTGCCATGGCAACTACTCCAGACTTTTGCCATGGCAATTACTCCAGAATTTTGCCATGGCAAAACCTCGTAGAGATTTAGTCCATGGAAAGTAATAGCAAATTCTGCCATGGCAACTTTCGTTCCAATATCCAGTTTGTCATGGTACTTGAAATAAATTTGACATGTTGTAGTGATTTCAGAATTTTCCATGTTTTACAATTTCCCATGTTTTTAGATAAGAGCAGTCCTACATTTGCCATGTGACCACAATGTCCCAAAATTTGCCATGGAAAAAAGATTGCAGGCGTGAAAACAAAAAAAAGTGTGATGGCTCCAAGTGAGAACTGAATTTGCAGCACAAGAATTCAGTTATGTCAGGGTGGCAAAATGTTTATGTGTTCTGTAAAATAGTATGGTAATTTTTTCTAAGACTTTATCTGTTCGTATTTATCTAAAGATTAGCATAGCAATTTTCTACATGGTACAATATTTCAGCATGGCAAATTATGGGATGATAGCATCCTAATTTTTCCGTATGGCGATATTGAAGAAAATCATCAACTTATACCTGAGGAAAAACTAAAGTAGGTGACAATGCAGTGTCTACGCCGGCACGCTACTACTCCTCATCATCAGGCATAGCCAACGCTGCAACACGGGAAAATTTTGCATGCCGGTGCGGGGGCGTACGGAGCGTGCTGTTTTGTTGCTACTCCCATCATCAAGTGTTGCCACTACTTCTCCTCCTCATCAAGGCGGGGTGGCGCAGGTGCTCGCAGAGAGCAACTCCCCGGCGCGGAAGCACAGGGTCGGGCATGGCACCAGCAACGCACCTCGCACGCCGGCCATGCTGGTGACCAGCCAGTCATCCAACACAACCCTCTGTTAGAACTACTCTTGATATTTGTATCAACATGTTTATTTTGTTTAGGCATGTAGTGTAGGTTCAGAAGTTGTATGTCGGCAAGGGTTCAGCGGAGGCGTGCGAAAAAGGCGAGATGCCAAGCTGCCGTGCGAGACGGCGAGCACGGTGAGATGCTGATGGCAGCGAGAGGCTGCAAAGCTGCGCGAGGTGGCACGGCCGTGCGATACGGCAAGCGCGTGAGGGGTTGGAGCCGGACCGGCTAAGCAGTTGGTAGGAGCCAAGAGAATACAAAGAGAAGAAAAGGCGGCAATGTGAGGCTCCGGCCACCAAATTTCTTGCGCCTCCATTGTTGTATATGTGAGCTGTGAGACGCAGCCACCGAGGTATAAGAAGAAGAAGCTGCGCTGTGAGATGGCGGCGCCAACAATTGGTATACAGAGCTAGGTTGATCCACGGCGGCGCGGTCGACTCCATGTGAGATGGAGGATGACGGCGCAAGGTGGAGGCCGGCGGCGGCGCGATGCCGCTGGTGGCTAGTTGCGGTGCGATGCCGTGACATGATGATGCCGGGGTGGTCGGAGTCGCGAAGGCATCGTCCACTTCAAGAGGTGATCTCCGCTGCGGCAAGTCGGTGTGGTGGCGGGCACTGCGACGGCGTCGACCGCGACAAGATGGTCCATGGTGACTGGTGGCGGGCGCTGCGACGGCGTCGGTGGCGGCGAGTGGCGGCTGTGACGCTGCGACGGTGTCGACAAGTGGCTGCGGGTGATCCGTATGATGATTGTGATATCAAGATTAGGGGCTGAAAGTTAGAACTAATCTTGATATTTGTATCAACATGTTTATTTCGTTTAGGCATGTAGTGTAGGTTCAGAAGTTGTAGGTCGGCAAGGGTTCAGCGGAGGCCTGCGAAAAAGGCGAGATGCCAAGCTGCCGTGCGAGACGGCGAGCACGGTGAGATGCCGATGGCAGCGAGAGGCTGCAAAGCTGCGCGAGGTGGCACGGCCGTGCGATACGGCAAGCGCGTGAGAGGTTGGAGCCGGACCGGCTAAGCAGTTGGTAGGAGCCAAGAGAATACAAAGAGAAGAAAAGGCGGCAATGTGAGGCTCCGGCCACCAAATTTCTTGCGCCTCAATTGTTGTATATGTGAGCTGTGAGACGCAGCCACCGAGGTAGAAGAAGAAGAAGCTGTGCTGTGAGAGGGCGGCGCCAACACCCTCTTCACCCCCTCCGTCTTCAACCGCGGGGCTTTCTTCGTCCCCGATCCCGCCGCTTCCACTTCCGCGGCGCCCCTGCTATCTCTCCTCTCGCAGGCGTTCTTCATCAACCAGCACGTTTCGATCGTGCTCTCGCTGAACCCTCCCAACTTCTCCCACTGGCGCATTCTCTTTGAGGTGATGTTCCAGAAGCACGTCATTGGCAACCACATCACCGGGCCGCCGCGTCCACGGGATCCGACCTGACTCCAGGATGATGCACACATCGTCTCTTGGCTGTACAACCGCGCCAGTGCGGAGGTGTTCGGCCTCATCCACCCGCGCGGCCATACGGCCGCCGCCGTCTGGTACGCCATCTTCAACCTCTTGCTAGAGAATGCCGAGCATCAGGTGGTGTTTCTCTCCATCGAGTTCAGGCGCATCGAGCAGGGGGGGGGTCTTCGATCCTCTCCTTCTTCGCACGTCTCAAGGACTGCGCCGACCGTCTCGCCAAGCTCGGCGCCGCCGGCGACGACCGCGACCAAGTCCTCAACATGATCCGTGGGCTCCACCCCTGGTTCAGGTATGTAGTGCCCATCCTAACCATGCAGACTCCATTCTCGTCGCTCCTCCGCTGCCACGCCTTTGTTCTTCGTGAGGAGAGCCGCTTGGCCGCCAAAACCACCACCGAGACCGCTCTCCATGCCGCTTGGGCCCCATCCAACTCCAACACGGGGGCCACGCAGGGGCTGGCCAGTGCGGCGGCACCAACCGCAACGGCGGCGGCGGGCGGTTGTTGCGGACGCGGGCGGGGCAACAACTCCGGCGGTGGGGTGCACACCAACTTCGCCGGGTCCGTGCAATCTCCTTGCCCCGCTGCTCCTGCCCCCGAACCTTGGACGAGCATGGTGCATGCATGTCCCATGCCTGGGTGCCCCCATGCTTCGCGCTCCGGCATCCTCGGTCCCTGACCCGGCGGAGCTTCACCGTTCACCGGTTTGGCCAGGTACCACGCAACTGCGCCCGGCGTCCCCAACTCTGCTCGGCCAGCTGTTTGGTACCCTGCCATGCCCCCACCCGCTCCACAATGCGGCACTGGCGCCCCCACCTCCGACCACAACTCCGACTTCAGACCAGAATGCCCTCATCGCGGTGCTCAACAACCTGACGATGCAGCAGCAGTTGCCGCCTCCACCGAGCACCGAATGGTACCTGGACACCGACGCCTCATCGCAGATGGCTTTGTCGTCAGGTATCCTCTCATCTTCTAACCCTTGTTACACACACCGCATAGTGGTCGGTGACGGCTCCTCGCTTGCAGTAACACACACCGGTCACACCACCATACCCACTTCTACTTCCCCTCTCCACCTCAACAACATCCTAGTTTCTCACCATCTCATCAAAAACTTGCTGTCTGTCAAAGCCCTAGCCCATAATAATCCAGCTAATGTGGAATTTGATGATCTTGTCTTTTCTCTTAAGGATCAAAGAACAAGGAAGGTGATCCTCTGCTGTAATGATGATGGTGACGAGCTCTACCCCATGCCATACACGCCGCCGACCCGCACTGATCATGCACTCGTCGCGGTTTCGCGTGACCTGTGGCACCAACGCCTAGGTCACCCTGCTGTCGATGCCTTCGACCGCACCTTGCGTCACTCTACCATCAACCCAGCTCCCGCCACCGTCGGCGTGTGTCAGGCGTGTCAGCTCGGCAAAAGCACTAGGCTTCCTTTCAGTTCGTCATCGCATGTATCTTTCTTTCCATTTCAGCTTGTACACAGTGATCTTTGGACGTCCCATGTACCTAGTAACTCTGGCTATCAATATTATCTACTATTGCTCGACGATTACAGTCATTTCGCATGGACGTTCCCCCTTCACAACAAATCTGACGTCCTTCCTACGATACGCAACTTCATCATGTTCGACAAGCACCACTTTAACCTACCTGTTCTAACTATCCAAACTGACACCGAAAAGGAATTCAACAATGCTACCTCTCGTGCACTCTTCGCCTCACTCGGGATCACTCTTCGCATGTCTTGCCCGTACACGTCCCCATAGAATGGACACACCGATCGCGCACTGCGCACACGCAATGACATCGCGCGCCCTCCTAACCCATGCACACATGCCATTTCCCTATTGGGTTGAAGCTCTACAGACCTCCACCTTCCTCCTCAACAGACGACCATGCCCGCGGCCTCGCCATGACTAGACCCCTTTCTTCCTCCTGTACGGCTCTCACCCAGACTACACAGCCATTCGGGTTTTCGGGTGTCTCTGTTTGCCGAACCTCACAGCCACCACAACCCACAAACTTGCGCCGCGATCAGCGCCATGCATCTTCCTAGGCTACGCCACCGACCACAAATGATACAGATGCCTCAACCCAGCCACCGGCCGAGTTGTTATCTCATGCCACATCGTTTTCGACGAGCACCACTTCCCCTTCCATTATCAAGCTAGTGCACCACCCGTCAACACATCGCCCACTCTAGACGATGAACTCAATCTCCCCTTTATTCCTCGTCGACCTCGCACTCCACAGCCCCCCCCCCACCCCCCCGAACAACACAACTCCTCAAACACCTACTCCTGCAACACCGACACATACACCACGCTCACCACCGACACATACTGACGTAGTAGCCCAAGCCCCGGCCTCTGAACCCGTAGACCTGGCAGCGGATCCGGGCACCCCTACTCCTGTTCATCCTACCACCAGGCCATCTCCCTCCCCGTCCACGCCGCCATGTCCTCGACGCCGTGCCGCGCCCATTCCCACCCACACCATGACCACATGCGCTCAGGCCGCCACATTCAAGCCCAATCCCAAATATTCCGATTGCCTTTCCGCTACTATCACCAACACCACCATCTCTCCCATCCCCTGATCGGTGCATTCTGTTTTGCAAGATCCATGTTGGTTGGCTGCATGCAGGTGGAGTACAGGGTGCTGATGGAGAATAGAACTTGGCGGCTCATCCCAGCGCCAATGTTCTCACCGGCAAGTGGGTTTTCCGCCACAAGCTCAAGGCGGACGGCTCCCTCGAGCGGTACAAGGCGCGGTGGGTTGTGCGTGGGATCTCTTAGCAGCCCGACATCGACTTTGATGAGACACTCTCTCCCTCATCAAAGCGGCCATGATCCGTGTCACCATCACCATTGCTGCTACGCGTGACTAGCCAGTCCACCAAATGGACGTCAACAATGCCTTCCTGCACGGGCGCCTCGCCGAGAACGTCTACTGTCAACAACCAGCAGGCTTCGTCAACGCCAACCACCCTGAGGATGTGTGCCTCCTCGACAAGTCGCTCTACGGCCTCAAGCAGGCACCGCGGGCATTGTTCGCCCAGTTCACGAGTACACGCAACAACTCGGCTTTGTCAGCTCATGTGCGGACACTTTGTTGTTCGTCCTAGAAAGCAGCGCCGGCACCGCCTTCCTTCTCTTGTACGTCGACGACATCGTGCTCACGGCTTCATCAACGTCACTTCTGTAGCACCTCCAATGACAGCTCTCCAGCGAGTTCTCTATGAAGGATCTCGGCCCGCTACACTACTTCCTCGGCATCACCGTCACCTGCACGGCGAATGGCTTCTTCTTGTCCCAGCGCAAGTATGCCGAAGAACTCCTGGATCTCGCCAACATGATGAACCGCAAGACGGTGGCCGCGCCAGTTGACACACACGCCAAGCTTTCGGCGCTTGCTGGCGCACCTGTCTCGGATCCAACCGAGTATCGCAGCATCATGGGCATGCTCCGGTACATGCGCTACCTATGAGGAACCACCACACACGACCTTCACCCTCATCGTGCTCGGTTGCTCGACCTCGTCACCTATTCTAACGCTGACTGGGCCGGCCGCCCAGACACACGCCGCTCGATGTCCGGCTACGCCGTCTACCTCAGCGACTCCCTAGTCCCCTGGTCGTCCAAGCGCCAAGCTACCGTCTCCCCATCGAGTGCGGAGGCCGAGTACCGTGCCGTCGCGAATACTGTGGCGGAATGCTGCTGGCTCCACCAACTTCTCGCCGAGCTCTCCGCCCACCTGCTGAAAGCTAGTGTGGTCTTCTGCGACAACATCTGGTCAGTGTACATGGCTGCCAACCCAATACACCACTGCCGAATGAAGCACATCGAGCTAGATATCCACTTCGTGCACGAGCAGGTGGCGCTCGGCAAGCTCTGTGTCCTCCATGTCCCGCCCAAGCAACAGTTCGTGGACATGCTCACCAAGGGTCTTCCGACCGCAGCCTTCCAGGATTTTTGTTCCAGTTTGTGCATCCGGCCTCCGGATGCTTCAACTACGGCGGGGTGTTAGTTGTATTAGTCAAACACTCTGACCTAGCTCACCTAGCACGTCCTCGTGCATGATCCCACGATCACCAGCACGATCTCACCAACGCACTACGCTTTCTCTGTACATGTAACCTATATATACATGCAATCCTACGCAGGCACCACACAAGGTGGAAAGCCCATCCATTCACTTGTTCACAGTCGCCATGACCGCGCTTTTTTTTTGCTAGTAAAAGAGCTTTATTGCTAACTAATCAGGCATACAATCATGATACAACGTACCCGTTAGGAATACTGGAACGCAATTAAGCCATAAGCATCTCCTCCTAACATTTGTCGCCTGCTTCGCACATAAGTGAGCCGCCTCATTAGCGTCTCTTCGTACGAAAATTAGCCTAAAACTCTCAAATTGTGCACTCAGTTCTTTGATCTCATGAAGAACTCCAACGATCTCAGCACGATCAAAATCTTCTGTCTCCCACAGCTTTATGATTGCTTGAGCGTCGCTCTCGACGACAACTCTACGAAAGCCTCTCTCCAGGGCCATTCGCACCCCATCCTGAATCGCCTCAGCTTCCATTGCCATCGAGCTTGCTGCAAACTCATACAAAGGGCCTGTGCACGTAGGAGATTGCCAAAACTATCACGGATCACCAGCCCGGAAGACCCTTGATTGGTATTCTCATCAAAGGAGGCATCAACATTCACCTTGATCACTCCATTTTCAGGTGGTGACCATTTAGCTTTCACCTTCGGCGCCTTAACTATGTTTTCTTTTCCTGCCATAACCAAATCCATCACTGTTTCAGTAACCCATTTGACAGATTGCGCTATCGTACGTCCAGCCTCCTCATGTCTTCTTGCATTTCGCTCAGTCCATATTGCCCACGAACCACAACAAATAACGCAAGCATTTGCTTGAGAAACCTTGGTTCCATCAACAAGATCAAGTGTCCACGACTGCGGGTGAAGTTTGGGAATTTTAATGCCAGTTAGAATTTTAATCTCGTCCCAAAAACTCCGAGCCCAAGTGCAATAAAAAATTGCATGCATCGAAGTTTCCGGCTGCCCACAACTTTCACAGAAGTCAATTTCCTCCACATGTCTTCGCTTCAGCACCGCGCGGCACGGAATGAAATCATGACAAATACGCCACCAGAAATTCCTAACCTTTGGAGGAACTTGAAGTCGCCACATTTTCTTCCATGCATTTGCTTGACTGCTACTGGAACCCGGCTGGACTCTTTGATGGCATTTAGCTACTAGCTCTCTGTATGCTGATCTTACTGTGAAATTCCCATGCTTTTCAAAGTGCCACGCCCATGAGTCCTCGGTGAAGCGACCGAGGGGGATCCTGCAGATTGCACTCACATCAAGTTCAACAAAATGCAATTTTATCATATTGATATCCCATTCCCCAGTGTCTTCATCTATCAGATCTTGTACTGTGTTCACAGCTGCACCTGGGAGCTTCACAATAGGTTTGAAACCATAATTAGATGGAATCCATGGATCATCCCAAGGCCGAATAGAAGAGCCATCTCCAACCCACTTCACTAACCCCAGTTTTAGTACCTCTCTGCCATGGAGTATTGCCCTCCAAATGTGTGATGACCCTCTCTTGTTCTTGGCTAACATAAAGTCATGATCATGAAAATACTTGCCTTTAAGAACTCTAGCACACAACGATTTTGGTGTGGTAATCAACCTCCAGCCCTGTTTTGCAAGCATAGCCTGATTAAACATTTCAAAATCCCTAAACCCCATGCCTCCATCTCCTTTTGGTATAGCTATATCTCTCCATTTTTTCCAATGAAGCTTCCTTCGGCTTTCATCTCCACCCCAGAAGAATCGAGCCACTATAACAGTCAACTTTTTACATAGTTTTTTGGACAACCTGAAACAACTCATGGAATATGTGGGAATTGCCTGACAAACCGCTTTGATCAAAACTTCCCTTGCTGCGGTGCTCAGAAGTTTGGGAACATACCCATTTACTAGTTTACGAATACTGGTGGCAATGTGTTCGAATTGAACATCGGAAGAGCGACTAATGGCCGTTGGCAGTCCCAAATACTTCTCAACAAGAGCTTCCGTCTCAATCTCAGTTTGCTCACGGACCACCGCTTTCATCTCGTCGGAACAATTGGCACTGAAGAATATGGCAGACTTCGCTCGGTTCACCCTTTGGCCTGAAGCTTCTCGATAGACGTTTAGAGTGTTATGCAATCTGGTAGCTGCCTCAGAAGATGCCTGTGTAAACACCAGACAATCATCTGCAAACAACAAGTGGGAAACCCATGGAGCATGTATTCCAACTCTAACACCTCGGGATAGCTGGTCTGGGCCACGGAATTTCAACAAAATGCTCAACCCTTCCGCACATATGAGAAATAGATACGGTGAGATGGGATCGCCCTGCCTGATGCCTTTGGTAGGTCTGAAAGATTCTAAGAATTGCCCATTAACTCGAATTGAAAAAGACACAGTCTGAACTCATACCATTACCCGGTCGATCCACTCAGCAGCAAACCCAAGTTTCTCCATCATCGCACGCAAGTATGTCCATTCCACCCTATCGTACGCCTTAGCCATATCAAGCTTCACTGCCATATCTCCAGACTTGCCCTTCTTTTTCTTAAGATAATGAATGCACTCATATCTACAGTCGCCATGACCGCGCTTGAAACTGCCACCGTTAGGCACACTCCTCGTACTTTTCCAGCGGACGTGCCGAGCTCCTCCCTCTAAGGCCGCCGTGGGACCTACGGGACTCCTCTTCGTGCAGCAACTGGTGATTCGCATGGTGGATCCGGTAGTCGTCGGGTGGAGTCGCGCGGCTGCTGCAGGACCTGCCGCGCTCACCGTCGCCACCGCCGGCTGCGGAGCTCCTCGTCTCGCGGTGGCCGCCGCTGGGCTGTGGAGCTCCTCATCTCGCGGTCGCCGCCGAAGTGCATGGCGGACGCGGGGGGAGAGGGCTGACAGGGAACGTGTCAATGGAGTGGAGAGAGTGCGGTCGGATAAGGTCCCTACCGTTTGCGACCATCTATTCTCGTCCCGAACGAAATAAACAATGACGTGGCTGGTTTCACGTGCGACAAGATTCATAACCGTGTGGCGATTGCGGCGTTCGGCGTGAGTCCAGAAAACATGGCACATTCGGCACATATCTATTCTATATATACTTCCTCCTTTTCGATTTATAGGGTTTATCTTAAAATTTTAGTTTTTTCACTTTATAAGGCTTAATTTGGTTATTCCCCATCACATGTTTAGATTTCAAGGTGCATTAAATCATTGCATGCAAATATTACGAGAAAATTGACCAATGCATGTACTTTTTGCATGCATGTGCTACAATTAATGCATTGGTAAACATTATTTTTTCAGGAAAACAATAGAATTAATTGGGTGCTTTTGCAAACTACAAAAAACATTCAACCATTCACCATCTACCTTGGTTAATGAGATTTTTGAATTGAGTCCTATAAACCGAAAAGGAGGGAGTATATGCTTGTACCTTGCCGTTTGTACTATCAACGATCAGAGAAAAAGCGATACAAAACAAGAGCAAGGCACGTCGAGAGCCTTTGGCAGTCACCAAAAGGTTTTTCCTCCGTGCAGTTTCGATCACAAGTTTCTTGCTAGAGAGTCGCTGGCTACACACGTACGTACGAGCACGTACGGCTAGAATCAATTAAGGTGCCTCCTAGCTTGCTTGTCTAGCTAGCTTCCACTACGCGTTTTGTCTTGCAGGGAATACGTGCTAGGTTTCGAAAGCCAAAAAGGTGTCTAGGGCAAACTATTCTCTCCAAACTTCATGGGCGAGCCCATGGATTTCTGGTGCCTTTGCTCCAGCTAGCAGTTTAGGTTACGGTTTTGTAGTCCTTGCAAGTGCGGTGCTCCGGTGGATGGCAATGCTACTTCTTCGAGTTTGTCTTCCGGGCTTCGATCATCCTCGAGTACGTCTATCTGGACATAGTCGGCGGAGCTCTGGTGTAGATTCCTGCCATCTCTTTGGGATGGTGAGTCTCGTCTTGTGGAGAGATTTGGTGTGAGGTGTTGCAAATGTACGCAATGGTTCAAGGGCGACAACTGTGGCTCCAGGGCGCTGGTCCTTAGGGGCACGCGTCAGTGTCAAAACTGGCCGATCTCGGGTAGGGGGTCCCGAACTGTGCGTCTGAGGATCGAAGCTGACAAGGGACAAAGGGGACACGGTGTTTACCCAGGTTTGGGCGCTCTTAATGGAGGTAAAACCCTACGTCCTGCTTGATTGTCTTCTATGAGTATAAGGGTTACAAGAGTTAATCTACCTTGAGATCGTAATGGCTAAACCCTAACAGTCTAGCCTATGGAAATTCTGATAATCTCTACGGATAAACCCTCCGGTTTATATAACACCGGAGGGGCCTAGGGTCCTACAGAGTCGGTTCGTGGAAGAATGAAATTACATATCCTGACACCAATCTTGTCGTCCACACATAGGAGATTCCCCTGACACCAATCGTGCCGTCCACGCATAGGAGATTCCTACCAGGAAAAGGGGGAAAGGCTTCTGCTTTGTATCTTCAGGGTCCATTAGTCCGGCCCACGTCCAATAGACCGGACACCCGATGACCCCCAAATCAAGGACTCCCTGGGTAGCCCAAGAAATGTCCTTCAAATGACGATGTAGTATCCGACTTACGTCTTCGGCTTTTGCAAGGTTGGTTCTTCACCGTATATTGGGATGATAATAATTCAGCCCTGGCTTCCTTGTTCCATCTTTATGACTTCTTCCCTGTTGCCTCGATTTCCACACGCTGGGAAAACGCGAATGGTCCACGAAATTTTTATTAAAGGAAAAACACCTAGTCACTCAGTGACAACGCCTATATAAAGAGGTCAGATCCCCCAAGCACCATCCACATCGTGCAGAAAAAACCGCCCAGATTACCCATGAAAATGCTTCCAAATATGTCCAGCGCCCCAGGATCTTCAGCTGAGTCGACTCCAGACGCAGGGATATCTTGCCCTCGCAGATCTAGTCTCCGTTCGAGTAGGGTTGGCCTCAATCGGCAACCATGCGATGGCTGAAAATTTCCCCAACCCCAATAAAAGGAGGAAAGGGTGTGATTTGTTTCATTCCTTTTGGGAGGCCTAGGATTTCCAATCCATCCATTTCGCAGGGGTCTATTGGAATTTTACGGCATCCAGCTGCACAACCTCACCCCACGTTTGGTTATGCATATCTCAGGTTTCTTTGCCCTCCACGAACTGTTCTTAGGCATCGAGGCCCATTTCGAACTATGAAAAAAGTTCTTTTGCCTCATCCCTCGCCATCGAGGAGGCTCTATTTTTGAAGTGGGTGGCGCCGAAGTAGCATATAGCCGGATCCGGATACCCTGCTGGAATTCCCAAAGAGATATATCCACAGTGGTCTATGGACTGGTTTTGTATGGATGTCGCCCCCCTGCCGGATCCAGTTCGGCGTGGCCTTCCTGAGTTTTCCAGTGCTCCCTTAAAAAAATGCCTCAACTGGCCTGCTCAAAGTCCCAAGGAGGACAATGCGGAACTAAAAATATTGGTCAGCAAGGCCAGACTATTAGCCCATGCCAAGCTCTTGATAATCGAGGTTATGGCCATCGCAATAAAAAGATGTGTCTAGCCTTTCAGTCTAGAGTAACTCCCTTATGGTGTTACAACAAAGAATACAACGCGTCTCGTGACAGACGCAAGGGTCCGGATACATCGGCCAAACTGGCCGTGATCTTGGCAGATTTGTACAAGGGCGAAAAGGAGGACTTCCTCCACTTAAACTTCCAAGAAGGCTATTCCATGTATAATCCCATTGAATGGGTAAGACTTTGATCACTAGTGCTGCTTTACTGCCATCCTGGCAAGATGATCGAGGATGTTCACTGTCCTGCGTGCCCCACAGCCAGAGGATCACAACTACGACGAAGACCCCGGCTTCCGCGAGGATCATGAGATATACATAGAGTTCGATGACAGAGCTTTTTATCAAGCGAGCCTTGACGGCTTAGAGGTGGCTATTATCGTCGACTGCCTCCGCCCCTACTCCTATTCTGTTGTAAGTACTCGAAGAGCCTTCTCAATGAAGTCCCTACTTGCACCTTTATCAATTGTATTAAACTGTACTTCATAGGATCGGTGCTCAGCGGGTCGCGCCCCCTCGAGGGCGGCCCCTACACAGGCTAACCATTCAAAACAAAGGAAACCAACGGCGCCCTAGATTCCCCACAGCCTTCAAAGAGGTATTCCCGTTTAATACGTGCCTAGGCGCGAGTCTGGGTCGTTAAGGCTCCCTTCTTTCTTTGATTCAAGAGGAGTACATGGCAGAAGGTGGAAAAACGTCGTGCTAGCCGGATGTCAGCTAATCCAGCGCCGGACTCGTCAACTAGGACGAGGGCTGACGCCACACTAGTCCCGCCCCCTCATGAGGATCCAAACGATGTATCTGTCACAAATTCCGAGGTGGAAAGCATAATGAACCACCACTGTCTGAAAGGGGCCATGCGTGCTCCAGTCTTTTCCGAGTAGGTGTTTGCTGCACTCAGCTCGGTGGACGCATATATCCGAGCCTCTCGAGACAGACTTTCCAGAATTATTAAGCTGTTCTCAAAGGATATACATGTAAGAGTTTATGCAATTTTGTTAGACATAAGCCAGTAGCCCCCGAGACTTGATCGATATGACTTGCGGGTTCCTAAAGAGAAGAATATTGCGCTATCCCAGGAGCTGAAGACAAACCAAACGCAGTTGAATGCCGCTACCGCCAAACTGGCGGAGATGAAGAAGGCCGAAATGAGCACGTCCAAGAAGAAAAACACGAGGAGGAAAAAGACAAACAATCCGAAGAGATAGAGAGCTTAAAGGCTCGGTTATTGGCCGCTCAAAAAGAATATGAGTAGTTGAAGGGTAGCATGTTCGGTATGTCCTTTAAAACCATCAGAGAGACTCATGTGTAGTCCATAATTCGAAATGTCATAATTCTGTTGCTACAAGTCTATTAATTGGTCGGCCAAAAAAAGAAGTATCTGGATTTCAAGGTGACGTTCTTAAGGAGCTGTCCATGGTGCATGAGAGGGCCCGGAAAGCCATGAATAGTAGGCCAAGGCCTTATGGCCATCCGATTCCCCACAAGAAAGTAAGGAGGGTTTGGCAAACCTGTTTAAAGGTTCCCGACGCCGCTTTGAGCTCTGAAAGATGTCCGCCTGTCGTGAGGGCGCACGAGAAGCCCAGGCGATGGTGAAAACACGCTTTACCAAGCTAACTCTGAATCATATGGCCCGAGTAGGACCGCAGGGACCAAGCGGGAAAGAAATTCCGCTGAACTTGGTGTATGACCAAGTAATGATAGCTGCGAAATATTCGCAAGAAGACTGTAGGCTAGACAGTCTTATAGAAAGAATAGAAAAGGAATAGGCATTTGATTCAATGTAGTAATGTACTGTATCATCATCCTGTATCTTCAACCGAACATGTGAAAAATTGTCATCATAGGCTTTCGGCTTTGACCTCCAAACCAAAATGGTGGAGTGCTTCTGGATACTATTGTGAAATGAAAAAAAACATTCAATATGTCCGGAAACCAGGCAACCGAGTCATTGTGCTCGAGCAGACAATTTTTTTTAGTTCAGGAGGCATGTTGTATTACATATGTAAGAAACATCTTCCAAGGAGAATAGTTCCGTTAAGGGTTCCTTTCCTTGGGTTGGGATGCTTTAACTATGCATGCCTGGGCTTTGGTCCGTATTACGGAAAATCCATCCCGCATTTAAATGAAGAGTCAATCTCTCGTTTGATTGCTGACCAATTATTCTCTTAAGAACGCTATCTTTTGGCTTCACCCGTCTGAAATAATGTCTGGATTACCCGGCTATAACAATCGTAGAGGTGCTCCGTTTACACCCAAGACGAACAGTCAGGAACGTCGGGCATAAACACAGGAGAGAGGCAACCCAGCTTGACAAAAACTTAAGTCATAGAGCTGCATATAATGGCAAAAGAGTGTAGATGATCAAATGACACAGAAATTGTGAGCTCTAGGCTCTGAATAGTGATAAGATTAGGTTAAAGAAGCCCCAGTCATGATGGGGTGTATACATTTAAAGATGTGTACGACTAAAGAGTTCAGCTTATCCGAACATATCCTGGGAAACGTGTAGAAACGAGAAAACAAAAACAAATGAAGAAGAGACAAAAGAAAGTTGACGGAAAAAGACATGGCCGGGCTTATGCGTAGAATCTTCGGAGCCGGCCGGCGTTCCATGGACTCGGCTCTAGGCGAGTATCCGATGCATTGCGAAGGCGGTAGGCTCCTCCTGTGAGAACTTCATCTATAATGAAGGGGCCCTCCCACTTTGGTTTGAGTCTGTCCTTCTTCTTCTCTAGAAGGCGTAAAAAAAGCTCGCCGACATTATAAGTCTTGGCCTGCACTTCTCCGCTTTGGTATCTCTGAGCCTGTTGTTGATAAAATGCAGAACGAGCTCATGCAATATCCCGCTCCTCCTCCAGGCCGTCTAGGTCGTCCTACCGATCGAGCCCGGCTTCTCTTTATTCATACATGCACACACGAGGTGAGTCATGAATAATGTCGCACGGCAAGATGGCCTTTGCGCCGTAAACCATGAAAAAAGGTGTGTATTCGGTCTTACGATCAGGCGTAGTCCGTAGTCCCCAGAGTACGGAATCGCGTTCCTCGACCCAGTGTTTATCTGACTCCCGTAGGGATTGCACTATCCTAGGTTTCACTACAGGAATCAGGCACTTTGCCGTCGGCATAACTGGCGGACGGCAATGGCCTTTGCCGTCTCTCAGCGGACGGCAACAGGACCGGCGGAATAGGCTACGGTGAATGTTCTTTGCCATCCGCTGGCGGACGACAAAGATGAAATGGTCTTTGCCATCAGCCGGCTGACGGCAAAGGTCCTGGACGGCACGCGTGGCAGCTTACGGCCATTAGGGGGCTAACGGTGCACTTTGCCGTTCGCTGGCCAAAGGCAAAGACCATTGCACCTTTTCTGTCACCTAGCCGACGGCAAAGTGACCAAATAGGCCAGCCCCTAGGTTGTACAGGTAGCTGCCACATGGCATCTTTGCCGTCTGCTGGCTTATGGCAAATCTCTTTGCTATCCGCCAGCTGACAGCAAAGATCCTATATGGCCCCTGTTTTTTCTATTTTTTCTTAAATTCATTCAATTTGATCAGACAAGTTTCAATACACAAATTTCACAAAAGTCATATGCAACACACAAGTTTCATCATATATACATACATAATCAACACATAGTTCCATCTGTACATATTACAAAGTTTCGCATTGTTCATCCAACACCGCTATCCATCCATGCAAGTTCATCTTCACAAAATAAAAGCAGAAAGGGAAAAGAAGCACTCCATCCATGCAAACTTCCGTGAATTAAATGAAATTTGCAAAATGGGAAACAAGAAAGTTAGAAGAAGAAGAAGAAGAAGAAGAAGAAGAAGAAGAAGAAGAAGAAAACTAGAAGAAGAAGTAAGCATACTTAGGTAAAATGGAGCTAACCTAGCTAATTATGTCATCTTTGAGTGAACTAAGCATATTATGCCATTTTTTATATAAAGCAGCTAAGTATAGGTCTTTATTGAGCTAACCTAGGTAACTAAGCATATTAGAGCTAACTTAGAGCTAACTAAGTCATTTTGGAGAGAAGAAGAAGAAGAAGAAGAAGAAGAAGAAGAAAAAGAAGACTAAAAGAAGAATAAGAGAACAAGAAGAAGAATAGAAGAAGAAGAAGGTTTTTACCCTTTTCCTAAGCATTCTTCTTCTCTTATTCTTTCTTTTTCTTCTATTTCTTCTTCTATTCTTTCTTTTTCTCCTCTTCCTTGTTTTTCTTCTTCTGTTTCCTTATTTGTGTCATTTTAGAGATTAGATAGGTAATTATGCCAATTTTTTGCTAACTAAGCTTTTTATGTCAATTTGGAGATATGACATACCTGACATAGTTCACTCATTCTTCTTCTCCTTCTCCTTGCTCATCCTGATGCGCCAAGAGCGGCGAGGTGGTGGAGGTAGTGGGATGTAGTCTTCTACCACAATTGGCATAGTCATGTCACTCGGCTTTGGCATCGCCACCATCGCGAGGCCATCTTTAGGCAGCACCATCGCTAGGTCATCCTCAGCCTCCACCATCTCTTGCCCATCGTCAGCCACCACCATCGCTAGGTCATCCTGAGCCACCACCATCTCTTGCCCATCATCAGCCAGCACCTCCTCATCCCCACTCTGCTCATGTTCTTCCCCCTCCATTTCGCATCATCCTCGTTGATGCTTTTGTTGCAGCCAGAGTCGCTGCTACTTTGGCTGCAGCCAGAGTCGCTGCTGTTGCTCCCATTACCTGACTAGATGCAACAATGACCGTTAACAATTGATGTGAGACAAAGCCAAATGTAGAGGAAGAAGAGGCGGAACATACTGGCATCATCGTCGTCCTGGTAGCGCATGCGACACACAGTCGTGTTGAACACATTCACGGTGAGCATGACGTCACCGTTGTATCTGAAAAGAAGGAAGTACATGTGCCGCAGGTCATAGGCACTGTAGAACTGCTCCCAGCCATGACACAGGTACATGTGGCCGTACCTGATCACCAACTCCACATCCCAATGCCTGTGAAGCCCGCTGCCGGACTATCGCAGCTTCACATTCTTTGGCCGATGGCCGTCCAGCATCGTCATAAAAGTGTCAGGCAGCATCTGCAGTTTGGGACAAGGAGTGATGTAGCAAACAACAGAGTTATCATAATGAGATGGTTGAAAGGGAGATCTCTCCTTTTATATACCAGCCTCTTGGAGGAAGCCCCAAGTATGATAGTGAAGAACTCGAAAGCATCCAACTCGTACTCCGGTGTGGCAGAGCGGAGCCTGCGGTGGCGGCCAAGGTTATCAGAATCGCTATTCTATTGTACGATTCTACGACTATACGATCCAAATTAGCCCCTTTGATTCTATGATTTTGGTTCATAGAATCTACGTTTCTATGATCCTGATAGTGAAGATTCTATGATTTGCGATTCTACAATCGGAGCTCCGATCCGATTCAGGATCACGATTCTGACAACCTTGGTGGCGGCTTCCCCCATCTCTGATAAGAAGCAGAAGAGACCAATTACTACCCTTACAACATTATCATACAACATTATAGCAGCAGAAGTTTTGAGCAGAAGATAATCAACTACACGAAGTTATCATTTCACATTCAAAAAGCAATGCACTTGTGGACATATGATGGCTCTAAGTTGACATACTAGAGCTAAGCACAAGATTTATTAGTAGCACTAGTCGTCAACTCGTGCCTTCGCATGGGCTAGACACAAAAATGTTGAATCTAGTTGAATTTCATATAATAACTATTTTAACTTCTTTCGGTCAGCAACCTAGGCAACTAGCAGTATAAAACATTCATCTAAAGAAAAGAAAGAAACTAGGAGTGTTGGTTGAGAGATCCCAGTAGAAAAGTGAGTTACCAAAATGAAAGGAAAGCAAAACTAGGGTGCCCACTATAATCTAGTATCTTATAGAACTGCTAACACACAATCACCTGAAAGTTTCGGTTTCGGCCAGTCATCTCAACCAAGATGATTTGCTTTGAGATCATGAGAACAACCATGATATGAGGATCTAATAGTGGTGGATATTGAATGTAATAATAAAGCATGATTTCTTGAGGGCCATGAAAATCAGAACAACATATACACGACTATGCCCGTTGTACTGTATTCACTCTCAACGAGACCATAACTCTTAACAGCTAAAAAAACATGACATGGAGATATACTCTGAAATTTTGAAACAAGTCTGAAACTACTCTGAAATTGTTCATTTTTGAACCTCTATGACAGCCACCAGATCTTCTGTGTTTCTCGCACTTATTACTACCGATGCGGATCTTCAACTACAATCAAGAGGGAGCATTCGATCTGAACCAAAAACAAAAACTGAATACAACTTGTGCAGTGAACACTTGCTTTGAAAACTAGAAACTTGACTGGCATTTTAGCAATGTTCAACAATAGGATTGAATTGTTGTAGCGCACTGATAGTTAAAGCTCGATGCATTCTTCTATTATATGTTCTTCTCGAGCTCGTGGTTCGCATAGTTGTTAGCACTGTACTATATATCAGAATAGGGTGCATATTCTTCTGAGATATTGAGATAACCTAGGGTAGGCCGATTGTGCTATCATTTTCGCATCATGGGCAGACAGTACCAGGTAGACCAAAACTAACTAGAACTGTACATATGAACTTAACACAAAGATCATAACAGATTTTGAGCCCTAGGCAGAGACAATGACCAAATCAATGCATTAAAAGTGCAATTGGGGCACCATGAAGACCGGTAACACTTACTTGAGGGCGAGGAGCGGTCGAGGTCGAGGTCGGGGTCGCCGGGGCGGCGCGGTGACAGGGTTGAGACGGGGTGGAGAGGGGGTCGCCGGGGCGGCGCGGCGATGTGGTTGGCGCGGGGTGGCGGCGGTACGGGGCTAGGGTGGACGGCGACAAGGGTGGCGCGGGGGCGGCGGCGGCTCGGGCTCAGGGAGGAGAAAGGGGACAGAGAGAGTGGTCGGGCACGGGCGGGTTTGATTTTTTGTTAGGGCACGGTTCTTTGCCGTCTGCTAGCAGACGGCAAAGAACCTACCTGACGGACGTCAGTTTAAGCAGTTTCTTTGTTGTCCGCTAGCTGACGGCAAAGAAAGTGGCCATTAGGTGGTTCTCACTAGTAGGCCACCCTGCCTCTTTGCCGTCCGTTGGCTGACAGCAAAGATATGACTGACTGCAAACATGCTCTTTGCCGTCAGCTCTTTCTTTACCGTTAGCTTTTCGTATACTGATGGCAAAGACTATCTTTTCCATCATCTAGCTAACGGCAAAGACCTGGCTGATGGCAAAGATCCTGATACTAGTAGTGTTTGATGTTGCTCATTATCAGACCGTTAGCCGTTCAACCTGACCGTTTGTTTGAGTGTGGTATACTGAGTCATAATCGAGCTTAATGCTCAAGTTAGCACACCAATTTTTTACTTCATCGGTTGTGAATTGGAGCCATTATCAGTGATGATGCTGTGTGGGACACCATAATGGTGTACTACGCCGGATATAAAATCAATCACTGGTCCTGCTTTACCCATTTTGACTGGTTTGGCCTCTATCCACTTAGTGAATTTATCCACCATAACCAACAAATATTTCTTCTTATGCCCCCCCCCCCTTTAAGGGGTCCAACCATGTCTAGCCCCAAGGCCACAAAAATCCAAGTGATGGGGATTGTTCTTAAGGCAGTGGGTGGCTTATGACTTTGATTGACGAAAAGCGTACACCCCACACAACGTTGCACCAAGGCCTGCGCGTCTGCTCGGGACGTAGGCCAAAAGAAACATGTATGGAAGGATTTGCTTACAAGGGCCCGAGCTGTGGCGTGATGGCTGTAGGAGATATGCCCTAGAGGCAATAATAAATGCTATTATTTATCTCCATGTTCACAATTATGTTTATGTTCCATGTTATAACTGTTGTGGTTCCCGAGCCCGTATATCCATAAAGGTTCTAGGAAAAACCCATGTGCACGTGTGGAATAATAAACGGTAAGATGTATTCCTAGTCATGCCTCTAAGACTAGCTCAAGTATTTCATCATGATTATGTTTTCCCAATCATGGGCATGTCTATGCCAGCAACTTTGAGGGCACAATGTTAAGAGAACATTTGTGTTGAATCGACCCAGATTGATGTTATGCTATGATATTCATTCATCACAAGTTAATGGTAAATAACACAGAGATGGTTAAAGTTTGCATGATTCCTGAGACCATGAGAGTATCAGGTTTCTTCATGCTTGGTTCATGAACATTGGGGTTTGTTAAATGTCATCCATAAATGTGTGGATATTACGATGGCTTACGGGTTCATGGAAAAGTATGTCAAGTAACTTTATAGCTCAAGATTGGGATTTGCTCCTCCGGTGATGGAGAGATATCTCTGGGCCCTCTCGGTGTTACGGTATCCATCATCGTCTCGCCAGACACTTTGTGATTTGATCACGGGGATGCCGGAACACGGTATCGACAAAAGAGAACAATACCGGTAATGAGGTAACTTGCATAGTGGAAAAGTTGTTGATCCACGGGAATGCGAACATGCCTCACCTCGGGTATTTGTAACATATCACGGAGCAACAGGAATAGCACACAGCAACTGGAGGATCACTCGAATATTCATTCGTGTGGGTATAGGGGTCAATATGGGTGTCCACGGCTCCAATGTTGATCATTGATTGGAAAGGATTCCGGACATGTCTATACTTACCGAATCTATAGGGTCACACGCTTAGGGGTTATCTATCTGCTGAATACTAGACAGGGAGTCTCAGAGAAAATCACTCAAAAAGTTTCGGACACCGGAAAGGTTTCGGACTGCGGTAAAGTTCCACAGAGAGAGGTCATCGGATGAGTTTTGGTGAAACCAAAAAGTTGTTTCGGGATATACTATTAAGTCAAATTGGTTTCGGCAAATGCCTGATAATTCTTGGAGGGTGCCAGAATCATTCTGGAAACTTTCTAGAATTTTCCGGGATAATAACCGGATACGCTCCGGAGCTGCCGGAACCACTTCAGATGCTTTTCGCAGATAAAAATCACTAATCCGGAATTGGTTCGGAATGCCTTGAAAATCATTTTGGTGGGTACTGGAAATGTTCTGAGCCCACATAAATATTTTCATTTCGAACGGACGATGAAAAATGTCATCGTGAATAGTGAAAGTGCTTTTTGGGATATTTATGGAAAACCACCTTTTGGGATATTTTCCAAAAGGCTTCTAGAAGGTTTGGAATGGCCACTATACCCCTTGGTTTCCCTATAAATAGGAGGTGAGGGGGCTGCCCAAACCTCATCCCTCGCTCCCATACAAATGCCATCCATGATCTGGCTCTCTCTCTCCCTCCCAGCGAAATAGTTTCGTAGAGTCGAAAGGCTGTTTGGGTTCCGGCAGGAACTAGTTCTGGACGGCGAAGCCCTGCCGGATAGATGATACCGTTTGTGTGCAACTCTGTAGAGAGATCATAGTTTCGGTCTTAGTTTGAGAGTGCCTCCTGGAGAGCTGTCCGTGTGACCGTCCGAGTTTCAAAGGTCCTCCCGAAGGGCTGTTCGAGTGACCGTCCGAGTTTCGAAGGGCCTCCTAAAGGGCTGTCCACGACACCGTCCGGGGGACCGTCTGACCACCTACAGGAGGGCTGTCCTAGGGGCAGATGAGGGTATACATCCTCGCGGTTGGGAGGTTGTAAATCCTAGCCGCGGGGATCTGCACCGCCCATCGTCATCGACTCTACTTCCGCCGCACTACGAGTCGGTAATGGAAAACATCAAACCTCGTATGCAATCTCCATAGTGGTCTTGGGCTGGTGCGTAGGTCAGAAATTTTTTGTATTCTGCTGAGTTACCCTACAATGGCCACCAAGTTCAGCATGTATTTCAGCCAAGAGCTGTCGTTCCTCCTCTTCGGAAATGCACCTTTGAAGAACTGCAGTAGTACTTTTCTTTTAGAGTTCTCCTTCATGAACTTTGTAGGCTTTAGATCATCGAACTATGCGACGGGCCTCATTCTGGTCATCAGGGAGCTCCTACCTATTAAGGTAGGCTAGGAAGGGTTCGGTCCAATGAACAATGACGGCCATGATTTCATGGGCGGAATGCATCATTTCGGTGCCCGAGCCCTCGATGATATTAGAACTGTATTCGGCTACTGGGGGTATGATCGGCTCCGGACTAGTATTTTCGCTCTCATCCTGCCATACCACGGATGGCTTGAAGAGCCTTTCAAAAAAGGTGTTATGCGGGAAAGGATCGCGCTTGGCTCCCATTCGAGAAAGGATGGCTACTACCTGATTACTATCTCGGGCAACATGATGGAACTCGAGCCCCTCAAATCGAGCTGATATTTTGAGTACGACATTTCGGTATGCCACCATTTTTGGGTCTTTTGCATCAAATTCCCCATTTATTTGGGATATTGCAAGGTTCAAATCCCCATGCACCTCTAGGCGTTGTATGCCCATAGAGACAGATATTCGGAGACCATGCAGTAATGCCTCATATTTGGCTGCATTGTTGGAATCCGTATACATGATTTGTATCACGTAGCTGACTGTGATCCCTGTACGGGATGTTAGAATGATGCCCGCCCCCAATCCGGCTAACATTTTAGAGCCGTCAAAGTACATGATCTAGTTGGAGTATGTGCTATACTCTTTTGGGAGCTCAGCTTCCATCCACTCAGCGACAAAATCGGCCAGCACCTGGGATTTAATAGCTCGGCATGGCTTGTATGTTATTTCAAATGGTAAGAGCTCAATGGCCCATTTGGCTATGCGGCCGGTGTCATCCCGATTATTTATGATGTCATTGAGCGGTACTTCGGACGCCACCGTGATCGAGCACTCTTGAAAGTAGTGCCGCAGCTTCCGGGATGCCATGAAGACCGCATATGCTATCTTCTAATAGTGCGGGTATCGAGATTGGCACGGTGTAAGGACCGCCGATACATGGTGCACTAGTTTCTACATGGGGAATTTGTGCCCTCTTCCTCTCGTTCAATGACGAGTACGACGCTCTAATACATCTCCAACATATATACTTTTCCTAACGCTTTTCCCGTTGTTTTGACTCTAATTTGCATGATTTGAATGAAACTAACCCCGGACTGACGCTGTTTTCAGCAGAACTACCATGGTGTTGTTTTCATGCAGATATAAAAGTTCTCGGAATGGAACAAAACTTTGCGAGGAATTTTTATATAATAAATAAGAATTTCTGGAGCCAAGACCTACTGGAGAGGGGCCCCGGGGTGGGAACAACCCACCAGGGCGCGACCCCCTCTCCTAGTGTTCCCAGGTGCATTGTCCCCACCTAGTGGCCCCGAAGGGCCTGAAACCGATGATGTAAAATCCTATTTTTCCAGAAAAAATCAAGGAGAAAGAATTATTCCGAACCACGAGATGGAGCCGCCATCACCTCTTGTTCTTCATCAGGAGGCCAGATCTGGAGTCCGTTTCGGGGCTCTGAAGAAGGGGATCTTTGTTCTTCGTCATCACCAACCCTTCTCCATCGCCAATTCCATGATGCTCCCCACCGAGAGTGAGTAATTCCTTCGTAGGCTCGCTGGTTGGTGAGGAGTTGGATGAGATTCATCATGTAATCGAGTTAGTTTTGTTAGGGCTTGATCCCTAGTATCCACTGTGTTCTAAGATTGGTGCTTAATGCTTGTCACTTTGGGCCCGGGTGCCATGAACTCAGATCTGAACCATTTATGTTATCATCATTATATCTATGTTCTAGATCCTATCTTGCAAGTTATAGTAACCTACTACATGTTACGATCAGGCAACCCCGGAGTGAAAATAGTCGGGACCACTCCCGGTGATGATCGTAGTTTGAGGAGTTCATGTATTCACTATGTGTTAACGCTTTGTTCTGGTTCTCTATTAAAAGGAGGCCTTAATATCCCTGAGTTTCCAATATGGACCCCGCTGCCACGGGAGGGTAGGACAAAAGATGTCATGCAAGTTCTTGCTATAAGCACATGCGACTATTTACAGAATACAGGCCTACATTATATTGACGAACTGGAGCTAGTACCGTATCGCCCTAGGTTATAACTCTCTCGTGATGAATATCATCCAACAAGTCACCGGTCCGATGCCTATGAATTTATCTTATATTGTTCTTGCTAAGTTACTACTGCTATCATCACTGTTGCACTTGCTACAAAATTACTGCTATCACTATTACCGTTACTGTTACTGTTGTCACTGCTATCAAAACTATCATATTACTTTTCTACTGATTACTTGCTACAGATAATTAATCTCTAGGTGCGCTTGAATTGACAACTCAGCTGCTAATACCTTCAAATATTCTTTGGCTCGCCTTGTGTCGGATCTATAAATTTGGGTTGAATACTCAACCCTCGAGAAGTGTTGCGATCCCCTATACTTGTGGGTTATCAAGACCTTTTTCTGTTGCCGTTCCCGGGGAGCATAGCTATATTTTTTGAGTCACTTGGGATTATTATCAATTTATCACTATAAGAATCTGAAGGATCCTAAGACTAAGATTTATCCCTCAAAGATGAGGGGAGGTAAGGAACTGCCATCCAGTTCTGCTTTAGATTCACCATCTATTATGAGTAAACTTGCAACACCACCACATGCTATCAATTCTAATATGTCGCAAGTTATTTATGATGCTACTTATGCTATGGATAATGCTTATGATGATGCTAGTACCTTGCTTGATAATGATGATGTGGCAATTGGTGAATTTCTTGATGAACAAATTGCTAGAGGAATACAACATGATGTTGTTGAATCTGATGATGAGCTTGAAACTGAAACTCCTGCTAGAACTAGCCTTCCTAGATATGAATTGCCTAAGGTACCAGAAGGTTATGTTATGAATGGGGAGACAACTAGAGATATTCTTGCTTGTAAGGATAGAGATGATCTAGAGAAATTACTATGCAAGTATAAAGAAAAATCTGTGAATGCTAGAATGAAATATGATCCTAAGCTTTCTACTTCACCTATCTTTATTGATGATAAGGATTATGAATTCTCTATCGACCAAGAGTTAATTACTTTGCTTGAATCTGATCCTTTCCATGGTTATGAAACTGAAACTGTTGTGGCACATCTTACTAAGTTGAATGACATAGCCACCCTTTTTACTCATGATGAAAAAACTCGCTATTAATTTATTCTCAAATTATTTCCTTTCTCACTAAAGGGTGATGCTAAAGCTTGGTACAATACTCTTGCTCCTTGTTGTGTGCGTAGTCCCCAGGATATGATTTATTAGTTTTGTGAAAAATATTTTCCCACTCATAAGAAACAAGCTGCCTTACAGGAAATATTTAACTTTGTGCAAACTAAAGAAGAGAGTCTCCCACAAGCTTGGGGGAGGCTTTGCCCGTTACTTAATGCTTTTCTTGATCATCCCCTTAAGAAAAACGAAATACTTGATATCTTCTATAGTGGACTAAGCGATGCTTATAGGGACTTCCTAGATAGTTGTGTTGGTTGTGTTTTCAGGGAATGAACTGTTGGACAAGCGGAAGAATTATTGAATAACAAATTGAAAAATTATGATGATTGGACTCTTCCTGAACCACCGGCTGAACCCACTCCGAAGAAGAGGGGTATATTATATCTCAGTCCTGAGGATATGCAAGAGGCAAAGAAATCTATGAAGGAAAGAAGTATTAAAGCTGAGGATGTTAAAAATTTACCTCCTATTGAAGAAATACATGGGCTTAATACACCACCAATCCCTAAGGTGGTACAGGTAAATTCTCTAACGAAATTCAATGATAATGATAATCCTCACAATATGCACCCTAGTCAATGTCGTTATGAGTTTGAAAATTACATTATAAAACAAGATCATTTCAATGCTAATGTTATGAAACAATTGAAATACAATTATGATATGATTGCTCGCTTGAGTGAATTTTTGTTTAGTATATCAAATGATGTTAGAGGTCTTGGAAAATATGCTTCTATGTACAAACTTAGTTAGAACAAGTTGCTAAATCAGAAAGAGAATTGCTTGATGAAATCAATAATAATATACATGACTTTGTTGTTAGAGTTGCAACTACAGGAGGTAAAATGACTCAAGAACCACTTTATCCTGAGGGACACCCAAAAAAATTGAACAAGATTCACAAAGGATTAACACTAGTGCACCTAGTCCTTCTAAAAAGAAAAAGAAGCAGATAAATGAGAGGACTTTGCATGATTCTAGTGAACCTGAAGTAAAAAAACCTCCTGATAATGAAAATGAAACTTCTATCTCTGATGCTGAAACTCAATCTGGTAATGAACATCCACTTAGTGATAATGAAAAAGATAATGCTGATGTTGATGAAGAAACTCAACCAAATAATCAAAAAGAACCAAATAATGATATTGAGATAGAACCACACTAGTACGCGTTGGTTCTATACAAATGGTTTTTAACCTCTTTGCGCGACGACATTTGGAACCGTCGCCAAGTGAGTGTGTGCGATAGGGGGTCCTTCCTAGATGACCTAGAAATTGTCGGGGATAGCCCCTCCTGGGACACAGGTTGGGGCCGTGTGCGATTGGGCGAGGCATCGAAACCCAATGATTTCCGTAGGTATGTACATCCCACACGGTAGTCCGTGAAAAAAAATTTCCGTAGGTATGTACATCCCACACGGTGAATCCCAGAAAAACATTTCCGATCATATGTATATCACACACAGTCAATCCAAGGAATACATTTCTGTTCTTATGTATATCCCACACAGTCAATCCAGGGAAAACATTTCCGTTCGTAAGTACATGGACAGGCATGTTAAGTAGAACACGGTTAGCATCCAACAAAAATAGCAAATGGGCAACATCGCTAGTATATCTTCATTGCGGAGAGTAGCATGATAGCAAATGGACAGATTAAAAAATGGATACAACTGTTAATTGCAACATGCTTAACAACATCCTAAGTCATGTTTTGTAAGTTTTTTTTGACTATACACAGTAGGGCAAAACGCCACTGCAATTTTTATATTATATCAGCAAAGAGATCCAGCAATACAAAAAGGCTTGAGATAAGCCAAGACACAAGAAGAAAGAAAGAAAGAAAGAAAGAAAGAGAAAAATAAGCTACCAGCTAACGGCTACTAAAAAACAAAAGATTACAGGACAAGGTTGTCAAGCCGGAGACAGAAAGCTCTAGCATAGCTCTTCTTAATTCTGAATCTTAGCAAATTGAGTTCCTCCAAGAAGATGCCTTTCCATCCTTGAATGCTTGGTTGAATATCTTGAAAAATGAGATTGTTCCTAGTGATCCAGATGGCCCATGAAGCCAGGATGATGATTTCCATGAAGAAAGGCACATGAAGTTTTAGTTTTAGATCAGCAAAAGCCTCAAGAACTGAGGCACTGGCCTGCCTAGTGGGACAAATCATATCCCAACACTGCGCAGCAAAAGGACATGTCCAAAAGAGGTGTTGAAGTGTTTCCTCCTGCTGGCAATTAATTACAGCACAATTGTAATTGTCCAGGTGAAAAGTTTACCTTCTAAGGAGATTCCTGGTATTGAGTCTGTCATGTAGTAATCTCCAAAAGAACACCTTGTGCTTGGGTTGACAACAGCTATTCCAGATCCAGTTAAATTGGTGTGGTACTATTTTAACTCCCATCATCAGTTTATATGCCTTTGCAACTGAGAATTGATCACTTCCCCAAATATAGCTCCAGGTATCAGTACATTCTAGACATTCAGAACCCCTCAAATTCTTGGAATGCTTCTGTCAATGGTAAGTGAAAGAGATCCTCCAGAAATTCAGTGTGAATAATGGTATACATAGTGGAGTTCCTATTCTTCACAAAAGAAAAGAGATGAGGGAACATGTCTTGCATGCAAGCTGAGTGCCAAAGGTCAGACCAGAAAAAGGCACTTTTTCCATCTCCAATGTGGCATCTGGCCATGGATTTGAAATTGTCAATGAGCTTAAGATTAGCTTTACACCATAAAGAACCTATCCAATTGTTGCCAGGCAGTGAATCAACACTGTAATGTGCTTCCCAGATCAAGTTAACCCATGGAATGTTGTGTCTGTTATAAAACTTGTGCAGATTCTTGAGCAGCAGAGCTTTGTTTTGGAAAAAGATATCCATCACTCCCAATCCTCCTTGGTCCTTTGGCCTACAGACAGTACTCCAAGCTACCATGGCAGGCCTATGATCCTCCAAATCAAGGCCTCTCCAGAGGCAGTGCCTCAACAGTTTAATAGCTTGAGCTTTAATGGTGACAGGTACATCAAGAGATCCCATAAGGTAAATCAACAAAGAGTTAAGCACATATTTTACCAACAAAAGTCTTCCAGCCATGGTCAAAAAAGATGATAGGCCCATAAGCTTCTTCTGTAGTCTTGTGACCATAGGTAAACATTGCTCAACAGTTGGTTTATAAATACCCAGAGGTGCACCCAAATATTGGATGGGAAATAATTCCCTTTTACAATGGAAAGTATTAATCAGAATTTCAACTTTCTCTTCAGTTACATTGAGTGGGATGGGGCTAGATTTAGAGTAATTAACTTTTAGTCCAGTAGCATCAGAAAAGTATTGAGGAGGGCCTTGAGGCAGTGAAGTTGTTTGGGATCTGCTTGAAGGAGGACCAAAGTGTCATCTGCATATTGCACTATTAGGAAATCAGGGCAAGAGTTCACTTGCAGTGGTGAAGAAAGCAAACCCATTTGCATGGCCTTGTTGAGGATTGACTGAAGAAGATCTGCAGCAAGCACAAAGAGAAGTGGTGACAGAGGGTCTCCTTGTCTCACACCTCTGAGGCAATAGAATTTTTTACCAGGCACACCATTAAGCAGTATGGCAGAAGAGGCAGAAGTGAACAACATTTTGATCCAGTTAATCCATCTATCTCCAAAGCCTTTAGCTTTTAAAATATCCAGAATTACCTGATGTTCAATGGTGTCAAAAGCTTTTTCAAAGTCCAATTTCAACACAATAATAGCTTCCTTTGATTTATGGCATTGATGCAAATATTCATAAGCCCATCCCAAGCAGTCATGGATAGATCTCTCTTTGAGGAAGCCATATTGATTAATGTGGACCACCTTTAAGATGACTTTCTGTATCCTGTTTGCCAACAGTTTAGTGACTATCTAGATATGGCAATTAAGGAGGGAGATTGGCCTGTAACCATTTGCTGTGAGAGGAGAATTTCCTTTTGGAATAAGAGTAATGAATGAGGTGTTCAAACTTTCTAGAGAGATTTGTCCAGCATGGAATTCAAAAATGAATTTGAGCACATCTCCTTTAATTATGTCCCAACAAGCTTTAAAAAACTCATTATTGAAGCCATCAGGACCAGGTGATTTATCCATAGGTAATTATTTTACAACATCATTGATTTCTTCCTCAGAAAAAGGCAGTTCCAAGGACTCAAAAAGTGTGGGATCCTGTCTCTGTTGAAACAATGACTCCTAGTCAAAATGCATGGAAGTTTTGTGAGAAGTACCCATTCTTTTCTTATATGTATCCTATAGAATAGCAGCTTTCCCAGCATGATCAGATATGTCAACTTGATCCGCATTTTGCAGGACAGCAATATGATTATGCATGTGATTGATAGAGGCCTTGGTATGAAAGAATTTGGTATTTTCATCCCCAAACTTTACCCCTTTAATTTTTTCCCTCTGCTTCCAATATATCTTTTGGTTCCTCAAAAGAACTAGAAGATGTTCTTTGAGGAGAATCCTACAATTCCATTCATAAGTGTCCAAAGCTCTAAACTCCTCAAAAAAGTCCCAAAGAAAAATGAGTTCATTGATTTTAGCAATTTGGGCTTTCAGACAAGCTAGATATCTGGCCCACAACTTCAAATCTCTCTTTAAATTTTTAAACTTTGCATTCAAACATTTGACTGAATCAAGGTTCCCAACTGGAATATTCCAAGCAGCATGAACCACCTGTTTGAAGTCTGAGTGCTGCAACCAATAGTTCTCAAATCTAAAGATTTTTTCTTTGGGAATTGAGGTACCAACTTTGATTACACATGGCAAATGGTCTGAAATTGGTTTTGCAAGAGGTAGCACCATAGTGTTTGGGAATGTTACTCCAGCTGAATTTCCTTCAATGAAAAGGTAGCTCCACTAAACCTTGATTACTAATTGCTTCATTGAACATGAGCATCTCATTAACATCTCCACCAGGTCTATTTCTGTCTGATGGGGCCCTCATGAAATTGAAATCTCCCATAAGAATCTAGTCCACATCATCAGGCATATGAATATTCAAAAACCACTCAATGAACTCAATTTTGTCCTGTGGGTCACAAGCACCATAAATATTGGTGAGAAGCCAGAACTGATTGGAGAGCAAACTTGTGAACTGGATGGAGAGTGAAAATCTGTTTTGAGAAATTACTTCTCTAGTAAAGAGGGAGCCAATCCAAGCTACTAGGGGACCCCCTGAAGCTCCAACACAAGGAAGGAAAGCAAACTTATTGATTCTATTGGGACAGAATTTTTTTATGTAAGCAGCATCAAAGTTTTCTCTCTTAGTTTCTTGTAAGCACAGAATATTGCAGTCACTCTCATCAATTTTCTGCCTTAAAGCCAGCCATTTATCCAGTGAATTCATCCCTCTATGTTCTAGTTCAGAATGTTCCAACTTCTATTTGTGTTATTCATGGTGACGAAGATGTGAACTACCCCAGAGGTCAAGCACCAGCACTTGACACACAATTAAAGTGGATAAAATATTTGCAGATAGTCTGAACTAGAGCATATGACAAAACCAGCAATACATCCAAGTAGCATACATCATAGAGGTGCCATTGAGATAGAAAATCTCCAGAGCAAAGAGTTGCTTAAAGAACCAACACTCCAGAATTACAACATATAAAGGATTGTCCAAAAGATCACATGAAGCTCCACCCATACTACCCCCCAAACACTAGTCCAATGAAGTCTGTAAATCATCATGAAGATGCTGGTGTGTTATCCTCTCCAGTGGCCAAGGGCACCTTGACCAAGTTCTCCTCAAGCTTTCTTCTTGGCTTCTTGGCCAGCTTGTCCTCCAGCTCCCCCTCAGCAAACTTACAGAAAGAGGCAGTGAGATTTCTAACAACTGAATTTTGAATGATAGGAGGGATAGCATGACAAGGCAGATAACAAGTATTTGAGCAGGAGTTTCTTTTATATCCATCATTCACTTTTTTAATTCTGTCACTTCTCCTTACGTCCGTTTCCACTAAGGAGGTTTTACCACTCCTTCTCTTCCTGAGGTTGTTAGTGCCAAAAGGCTGCAGAAGAGCTTGGGACTCCAAATCTTGCATGTTGGAAGCCACCTCAACATTCTCCTTACCCTTATCCTTTGCAAGATGTTCCTCCAGGGCAATGGCCTGACAAGTAGGAGCATGTGAAGCAGGGCATTTAGCAGGTATATGAAACAGTATAGCTTGCTCCATGTTCTGAACAACAGAGAAAAGTTCCCACATCCCAGACTTAAGCATATTCACAGTCCAGTCAAACTTATCAGGAGTCAACAGAAGGTGGACAATGAAATTAAACCAACTTACAGGAATGTTGGCAGAAAATGTGCTTTGCTTATCCACAGACTGTTCTTGAAAGTGCTTCTTCCACAACAAGAGACCTTCTTCAGATAGAAGAGTATCACTATTAGCAGTTGCAGCAAGCTGAATACATTTCAAACCTAGAAGGGAGGGTACCATGCTGAAATGCTCATTAATTTGATTTAGCCATTTACCTTGCAGACCTGACTGAAGATTCTCAAAGCTGGTGACAGGCTCCAGCCCTCCTCTGAAAGAGTTAATGTGAGAAGGACTTGACTGAAAAGCCTGGTCAGAAGAACCACCCACTGCAGCAGGCAAATCAGACTCAGAACCTGGCACAGGATCACCTTGAGGCAAGATAGGGGGCAAACTGTTTTCCATAGTAGCAATTGTTTGCAGGGCATTGGAGTTATGACCCAAAATTTGAACTTCAGAGCTAGCAGCTACCTCTGCACCCCCATTAGAATTATTGTCATCCAAAAGAAGTGGCTGACTTGCAAGCACTTGAATAGGAGGAACTACAGCTTCAATTGCTGCAACATCAATCTGCTCAGGTAACACATTGGGATCTTCTTCATCAGATAGGTAGGCTTGAATAATGTTCTGAAGCCCATTTGCAACCACATTGACAGGAGGAGGCAGAGCAATATGCTCAATATCTATGGGAAAAACATTCCCAGGAAGCACAGGTGGCACAACTATATTGGAATTAACTCCTTCAGAGAAAGACATGTCTGAAGAAAGGCTGCTGTTACTGAAAGCAATCACTAACGCCTCACCATCTGCTAAAAGCCATCTCCTTGTTGGGGAACGTAGTAATTTCAAAAAAATTCCTACGCACACGCAAGATCATGGTGATGGCATAGCAACGAGAGGGGAGAGTGTTGTCCTCGTACCCTCGTAGACCGTAAGAGGAAGCGTTATGACAACGCGGTTGATGTAGTCATACATCTTCACGATCCGACCGATCCAAGCACCGAACGTACGGCACCTCTGAGTTCAGCACACGTTCAGCTCGATGATGATCCCCGGACTCCGATCCAGCAAAGCGTCGGGGATGAGTTCCGTCAGCACGACGGCGTGGTGACGATGATGATGTTCTACCGGCGCAGGGCTTCGCCTAAACTCCGCGACAATATGACCGAGGTGGAATATGGTAGGGGGGCACCACACACGGCTAAGGAACGATCCATAGATCAACTTGTGTGTCTGTGGGGTGCCCCCCCGCCCCCGTATATAAAGCACCAAGGGGGGAGGCCGGCCGGCCCTAGAGGACGCGCCAGGAGAAGGAGTCCTCCTCCTAGTAGGAGTAGGACCCCCCCTTTCCTACTCCTACTAGGAGGGGGAAAGGAAGAGGGAGAGGGAGAAGGAAAGGGGGGACCCGCCCCCCCTTCCTAGTCCAATTCGGACCAGAGGGGAGGGGGCGCGCGGCCCACCCTGGCCGCCCCTCTCTCTCTCTCTCCAATAAGGCCCATGAGGCCCATTACTTCTCCCGGAGGGGTTCCGGTAACCCTCCGGCACTCCGGTTTTCTCCGAAATCACCCGGAACACTTCCGGTGTCCGAATATAGTCGTCCAATATATCGATCTTTATGTCTCAACCATTTCGAGACTCCTCGTCATGTCCGTGATCACATCCGGGACTCCGAACAAACTTTGGTACATCAAAACTTATAAACTCACAATAAAACTGTCATTGTAACGTTAAGCGTGCGGACCCTACGGGTTCGAGAACTATGTAGACATGACCTAGAACTATTCTCGGTCAATAACCAATAGTGGAAACTGGATGCCCATATTGGTTCCTACATATTCTACAAAGATCTTTATCGGTCAAACCGCATAACAACATACGTTGTTCCCTTTGTCATCGGTATGTTACTTGCCCGAGATTCGATCGTCGGTATCCAATACCTAGTTCAATCTCGTTACCGGCAAGTTTCTTTACTCGTTTACGTAATGCATCATTCCGTAACTAACTCATTAGCTACATTGCTTGCAAGGCTTATAGTGATGTGCATTACCGAGAGGGCCCAGAGATACCTCTCCGACAATCGGAGTGACAAAACCTAATCTCGAAATACGCCAACTCAACATGTACCTTTGGAGACACCTGTAGTACTCCTTTATAATCACCCAGTTATGTTGTGACATTTGGTAGTACCCAAAGTGTTACTCTGGTAAATGGGAGTTGCATAATCTCATAGTTACAGGAACATGTATAAGTCATGAAGAAAGCAATAGCAATATACTAAACGATCAAGTGCTAGGCTAACGGAATGGGTCATGTCAATCAGATCATTCTCCTAATGATGTGATCCCATTAATCAAATGACAACACATGTCTATGGTTAGGAAACATAACCATCTTTGATTAATAAGCTAGCCAAGTAGAGGCATACTAGTGACGTTGTGTTTGTCTATGTATTCACACATGTATTATGTTTCCAGTTAATACAATTCTAGCATGAATAATAAACATTTATCATGATATGAGGAAATAAATAATAACTTTATTATTGCCTCTAGGGCATATTTCCTTCAGCCTCCCACTTGCACTAGAGTCAATAATCTAGATTACATAGTAATGATTCTAACACCCATGGAGTCTTGGTGCTGATCATGTTTTGCTCGTGAGAGACGCTTAGTCAATGGGTCTGCAACATTCAGATCCGTATGTATCTTGCAAATCTCTATGTCTCCCACTTGGACTTGGTCCCAAATGGAATTGAAGCGTCTCTTGATGTGCTTGGTCCTCTTGTGAAATCTGGATTCCTTTGCCATGGCAATTGCACCAGTATTGTCACAGAAGATCTTCATTGGTCCCGATGCACTAGGTATGACACCTAGATCGGAAATGAACTCCTTCATCCAGACTCCTTCATTTGCTGCTTCCGAAGTAGCTATGTACTCCGCTTCACATGTAGATCCCGCCACGATGCTTTGTTTAGAACTGCACCAACTTACAGCTCCACCGTTTAATAAAAATACATATCCGGTTTGTGATTTAGAATCGTCCGGATCAGTGTCAAAGCTTGCATCGACGTAACCATTTACGACTAGCTCTTTGTCACCTCCATATATGAGAAACATATCCTTAGTCCTTTTCAGGTATTTCAGGATGTTCTTGACCGCTGTCCAGTGATCCACTCCTGGATTACTTTGGTACCTTCCTGCCAAACTTATTGCTAAGAATACGTCAGGTCTGGTACACAGCATTGCATACATGATAGGGCCTATGGCTGAAGCATAGGGAACATCTTTCATTTTCTCTCTATCTTCTGCTGTGATCGGGCATTGAGTTTGACTCAACTTCACACCTTGTAGCATGGGCAAGAACCCTTTCTTTGCATGATCCATTTTGAACTTTTTCAAAATTTTATCAAGGTATGTGCTTTGTGAAAGTCCTATTAAGCGTCTTGATCTATCTCTATAAATCTTGATGCCCAATATGTAAGCAGCTTCACCGAGGTCTTTCATTGAAAAACTTTTATTCAAGTATCCCTTTATGCTATCCAGAAATTCTATATCATTTCCAATTAATAATATGTCATCTACATATAATATCAGAAATGCTACAGAGCTCCCACTCACTTTCTTGTAAATACAGGCTTCTCCAAAAGTCTGTATAAAACCATATGCTTTGATCAAACTATCAAAGCGTTTATTCCAACTCCGAGATCCTTGCACCAGTCCATAAATGGATCGCTGGAGCTTGCACACTTTGTTAGTACCTTTTGGATCAACAAAACCTTCTGGCTGCATCATATACAACTCTTCTTCCAGAAATCCATTCAAGAATGCAGTTTTGACATCCATTTGCCAAATTTCATAATCATGAAATGCAGCAATAGCTAACATGATTCGGACAGACTTAAGCATCGCTACGGGTGAGAAAGTCTCATCGTAGTCAACTCCTTGAACTTGTCGAAAACCTTTCGCAACAAGTCGAGCTCTATAGACAGTTACATTACCATCAGCGTCAGTCTTCTTCTTAAAGATCCATTTATTCTCAATGGCTTGCCGATCATCGAGCAAGTCAACCAAAGTCCATACTTTGTTCTCATACATGGATCCCATCTCAGATATCATGGCCTCTAGCCATTTTGCGGAATCTAGGCTCATCATCACTTCCTCATAGTTTGTAGGTTCATCATGGTCAAGCAACATGACTTCCAGAATAGGATTAACGTAACACTCGGGTGCGGATCTTATTCTGGTAGACCTACGAGGTTCAGTAGAAACTTGATCTGAAGTTTCATGATCAATATCATTAGCTTCCTCACTAATTGGTGTAGTTGTCACAGGAACCGGTTCTTATGATGAACTACTTTCCAATAAGGGAGCAGGTACAGTTGCCTCATCAAGTTCTACTTTCCTCCCACTCACTTCTTTCGAGAGAAACTCCTTCTCTAGAAAGGATCCGATTTTTGCAACAAAAATCTTGCCCTCAGATCTGTGATAGAAGGTGTACCCAATAGTCTCTTTTGGGTATCCTATGAAGACACATTTCTCCAATTTGGGTTCGAGCTTATCTGGTTGAAGTTTCTTCACATAAGCATCGCAGCCCCAAACTTTAAGAAACGACAGCTTTGGTTTCTTGCCAAACCACAGTTCATAAGGTGTCGTCTCAACGGATTTTGATGGTGCCCTATTTAACGTGAATAAGGCCGTCTCTAAAGCATAACCCAAAACGATAGCGGTAAATCAGTAAGAGACATCATAGATCGCACCATATCTAGTAAAGTACGATTACGACGTTCGGACACACCATTTCGTTGTGGTGTTCCGGGTGGCATGAGTTGCAAAACTATTCCGCATTGTTTCAAGTGTAGACCAAACTCGTAACTCAAATATTCTCCTCCATGATCATATCGTAGAAATTTAATTTTCTTGTTACGATGATTTTCCACTTCACTCTAAAATTCTTTGAACTTTTCAAATGTTTCAGACTTATGTTTCATTAAGTAGATATACCCATATCTACTCAAATCATCTGTGAAGGTGAGAAAATAACGATACCCACCGCGAGCCTCAACATTCATTGGACCACAAACATCAGTGTGTATGATTTCCAACAAATCAGTTGCTCGCTCCATAGTTCCGGAGAACGGCGTTTTAGTCATCTTGCCCATGAGGCACGGTTCGCAAGTACCAAGTGATTCATAATCAAGTGATTCTAAAAGCTCATCAGTATGGAGTTTCTTCATGCGCTTTACACCAATATGACCTAAACGGCAGTGCCACAAATAAGTTGCACTATCGTTAACAACTCTGCATCTTTTGGTTTCAACACTATGAATATGTGTATCACTACTATCGAGATTCAATAAAAATAGACCACTCTTCAAGGGTGCATGACCATAAAAGATATTACTCATATAAATAGAACAACCATTATTCTCTGATTTAAATGAATAACCGTCTCGCATCAAACAAGATCCAGATATAATGTTCATGCTCAACGCTGGCACCAAATAACAATTATTTAGGTCTAAAACTAATCCCGATGGTAGATGTAGAGGTAGCGTGCCGACCGCGATCACATCGACTTTGGAACCATTTCCCACGCGCATCGTCACCTCGTCCTTAGCCAATCTTCGCTTAATCCGTAGACCCTGTTTTGAGTTGCAAATATTAGCAACAGAACCAGTATCAAATACCCAGGTGCTACTGCGAGCATTAGTAAGGTACACATCAATAACATGTATATCACATATACCTTTGTTCACTTTGCCATCCTTCTTATCCGCCAAATACTTGGGGCAGTTCCGCTTCCAGTGTCTAGTCTGCTTGCAGTAGAAGCACTCAGTTTCAGGCTTAGGTCCAGACTTGGGTTTCTTGTCTTGAGCAGCAACTTGTTTGCTGTTCTTCTTGAAGTTCCCCTTTTTCTTCCCTTTGCCCGTTTTCTTAAAACTGGTGGTCTTGTTAACCATCAACACTTGATGCTCCTTCTTGATTTCTACCTCCGCGGCTTTTAGCATTGCGAAGAGCTCGGGAATAGTCTTGTCCATCCCTTGCATATTATAGTTCATCACGAAGCTCTTGTAGCTTGGTGGCAGTGATTGAAGAATTCTGTCAATGACACTATCATCAGGAAGATTAACTCCCAGTTGAATCACGTGATTATTATACCCAGACATTTTGAGTATGTGTTCACTGACAGAACTATTCTCCTCCATCTTGTAGCTATAGAACTTATTGGAGACTTCATATCTCCCAATCCGGGCATTTGCTTGAAATATTAACTTCAACTCCTGGAACATCTCATATGCTCCATGATGTTCAAAACGTCGTTGAAGACCCGGTTCTAAGCCGTAAAGCATGGCACACTGAACTATCGAGTAGTCATCAGCTTTGCTCTGCCAGACGTTCTTAACGTCGTCAGTTGCATCAGCAGCAGGCCTGGCACCCAGCGGTGCTTCCAGGACGTAATTCTTCTGTGCAGCAATGAGGATAATCCTCAGGTTACGGACCCAGTCCGTGTAATTGCTACCATCATCTTTCAACTTTGCTTTCTCAAGGAACGCATTAAAATTCAACGGAACAACAGCACGAGCCATCTATCTACAACAAACATAGACAAGCAAAATACTATCAGGTACTAAGTTCATGATAAATTTAAGTTCAATTAATCATATTACTTAAGAACTACCACTTAGACAGACATCTCTCTAGTCATCTAAGTGATCACGTGATCCAAATCAACTAAACCATGTCCGATCATCACGTGAGATGGAGTAGTTTCAATGGTGAACATCACTATGTTGATCATATCTACTATATGATTCACGTTCGACCTTTCGGTATCCGTGTTCCGAGGCCATATCTGTATATGCTAGGCTCGTCAAGTTTAACCCGAGTATTCAGCGTGTGCAACTGTTTTGCACCCGTTGTATTTGAACGTAGAGCCTATCACACCCGATCATCACGTGGTGTCTCAGCACGAAGAACTTTCGCAATGGTGCATACTCAGGGAGAACACTTCTTGATAATTAGTGAGAGATCATCTTAAAATGCTACCGTCAATCAAAGCAAGATAAGATGCATAAAGGATAAACATCACATGCAATCAATATAAGTGATATGATATGGCCATCATCATCTTGTGCTTGTGATCTCCATCTTCGAAGCACCGTCGTGATCACCATCGTCACCGGCGTGACACCTTGATCTCCATCGTAGCATCGTTGTCGTTTACGCCATCTATTGCTTCTACGACTATCACTACCACTTAGTGATAAAGTAAAGCAATTACAGGGCGTTTGCATTTCATACAATAAGGCGACAACCATATGGCTCCTGCCAGTTGCCGATAACTTCGGTTACAAAACATGATCATCTCATACAATAAAATATAGCATCACGTCTTGACCATATCACATCACAACATGCCCTGCAAAAACAAGTTAGACGTCCTCTACTTTGTTGTTGCAAATATTACATGGCTACTACGGGCTTAGCAAGAACCGTTCTTACCTACGCATCAAAACCACAATGATAGTTCGTCAAGTTAGTGTTGTTTTAACCTTCGCAAGGACTGCGCGTAGCCACACTCGATTCAGCTAAAGTGAGAGAGACAGACACCCGCCAGCCACCTTTAAGCACGAGTGCTCGTAACGGTGAAACCAGTCTCGCGTAAGCGTACGCGTAGTGTCGGTCCGGGCCGCTTCATCTCACAATACCGCCGAACCAAAGTATGACATGCTGGTAAGAAGTATGACTTGTATCGCCCACAACTCAATTGTGTTCTACTCGTGCATATAACATCAACGCATAAAACCTAGGCTCGGATGCCACCGTTGGGGAATGTAGTAATTTGAAAAAAATTTCCTATGCACATGCAAGATCATGGTGATGGCATAGCAACGACAGGGGAGAGTGTTTTCCACGTACTCTCGTAGACCGTAAGCGGAAGCGTTATGACAACGTGGTTCATGTAGTCGTACGTCTTCACGATCCGACCGATCCAAGCACCGAACGTACGACACCTCCGAGTTCAAGACACGTTCAGCTCGATGACGATCCCCGGACTCCGATCCAGCAAAGCGTCGGGGATGAGTTCCGTCAGCACGACGGCGTGGTGACAATGATGATGTTCTGCCGGCGCAGGGCTTCGCCTAAACTCCGCGACGATATGACCGAGGTGGAATATGGTGGAGGGGGCCACCGCACACGGCTAAGGAACGATCCGTAGATCAACTTGTGTGTCTATGGGGTGCCCCCCGCACCCGTATATAAAGGAGCAAGGGGAGGAGGCTGGCCGGCCCTAGAGGGCGCGCCAGGAGGAGGAGTCCTCCTCCTAGTAGGAGTAGGACTCCCCCTTTCCTACTCCTACTAGGAGGGGGAAAGGAAGGGGGAGAGGGAGAAGGAAAAGGGGGCGCCGCCCCCCCTTCCTAGTCCAATTCGAAGCAGAGGGGAGGGGGCGCGTGGCCCACCCTGGCCCCCCCTCTCTCTCCACTAAGGCCCATGAGGCCCATTACTTCTCCCGGGGGGGGGGGGGGGGGGTTCCGGTAACCCTCCGGCACTCCAGTTTTCTCCGAAATCACCCGGAACACTTCCGATGTCCGAATATAGTCGTCCAATATATCATTCTTTTTGTCTCGACCATTTCGACACTCCTCGTCATGTCCGTTATCACATCCGGGACTCCGAACAAACTTCGGTACATCAAAACTTATAAACTCATAACAAAACTGTCATCGTAACGTTAAGCGTGCGGACCCTACGGGTTCGAGAACTATGTAGACATGACCTAGAACTATTCTCGGTCAATAACCAATAGCGGAACCTGGATGCCCATATTGGTTCCTACATATTCTACGAAGATCTTTATCGGTCAAACCGCATAACAACATACGTTGTTCCCTTTGTCATCGGTATGTAACTTGCCCGAGATTCGATCGTCGGTATCCAATAACTAGTTCCTAGTCCAATTCGAACTAGAGGGGAGGGGGCGCAAGCCCCACCCTGGCCCCCCCTCTCTCTCTCCACTAAGGCCCATGAGGCCCATTACTTCTCCCGGGGGGGGGGGGGTTCCGGTAACCCTCCGGCACTCCAGTTTTCTCCGAAATCACCCGGAACACTTCCGATGTCCGAATATAGTCGTCCAATATATCAATCTTTATGTCTCAACCATTTCGAGACTCCTCGTCATGTCCGTTATCACATCCGGGACTCCGAACAAACTTCAGTACATCAAAACTTATAAACTCATAACAAAACTGTCATCGTAACGTTAAGCGTGCGGACCCTACGGGTTCGAGAACTATGTAGACATGACCTAGAACTATTCTCGGTCAATAACCAATAGCGGAACCTGGATGCCCATATTGGTTCCTACATATTCTACGAAGATCTTTATCAGTCAAACCGCATAACAACATACGTCGTTCCCTTTGTCATCGGTATGTTACTTGCCCGAGATTCGATCGTCGGTATCCAATAACTAGTTCAATCTCGTTACGGAAAGTCTCTTTACTCGTTTACGTAATGCATCATTCCGTAACTAACTCATTAGCTACATTGCTTGCAAGGCTTATAGTTATGTGCATTACCGAGAGGGCCCAGAGATACCTCTCCGACAATCGGAGTGACAAAACCTAATCTCGAAATACGCCAACTCAACATGTACCTTTGGAGACACCTGTAGTACTCCTTTATAATCACCCAGTTACGTTGTGACATTTGGTAGTACCCAAAGTGTTCCTCCGGTAAACGGGAGTTGCATAATCTCATAGTTACAGGAACATGTATAAGTCATGAAGAAAGCAATAGCAATATACTAAACGATCAAGTGCTAGGCTAACGGAATGGGTCATGTCAATCACATCATTCTACTAATGATGTGATCCCATTAATCAAATGACAACACATGTCTATGGTTAGGAAACATAACCATCTTTGATTAATAAGCTAGTCAAGTAGAGGCATACTAGTGACGTTGTGTTTGTCTATGTATTCACACATGTATTATGTTTCCAGTTAATACAATTATAGCATGAATAATAAACATTTATCATGATATGAGGAAATAAGTAATAACTTTATTATTGCCTCTAGGGCATATTTCCTTCACTCCTCTTGTTGCACAACATCCAGAATGTTGTCAAGGTGTGCATGCAAGTTGTCCTATTGTGGAATATTCCAGTTGTCCTCTTGCTCCCAGTTGTCTTCCTGCTGAGCATTTAAATTGTTGTTGATCATTGCAGCATTGTGAAACCCAGTAGCAGGCTCAGCATTCTCTGGCAAAGGGTGTGGATCCACATTGTCTGGTGGAATCGGGTCTTCATCTGCTAGGCACCCACCTAGAAGCTCACTAGCCAACACTTCAATGGAAGAGGACCAACCATCCTCTTCAAACTCATCTCCTTCTGACCGTCTCATGCTCACGGGGATTATATCCAAATTCATAACACGAGCCTTGACCACAATACGGCCCATGTCATCTTCCTCTCTGGCCCAAGAGATCATGCAACCGAATTTACTGACAGCGCAGGCCAAATCTTCAGTATTTCGAAAATCAAATGGAACTCCGGTCAGCAACAACCAAACTGTTCTATTGAAATGCACCCTCCTATGATTCCCTCCCTCATCATGCTTCACAAAAGAGATGAATACGTCTCCAAATTCATGCAGGCTATCCAGAACTAGCTTGTCCCTGTCTCTAACCCTTGTCAAACGCACATACGCCTCCCCAAAAGGGCAACACTGGATGTCTCTCAATCCTAACTGCCTATGCTCGACAATAAATTCTTCGAGGACGTCTCTTACATTGGGGAAAGGTGCATCGGCAGGGAGTGGATGGATGGTTGCAATAGCCCAGTCTTCATGTCGATGAGGACGATGCGGAAGCACCACCCGAGCCACCCCATTGCGGCCCGCAAGCTGCTGGATGGCGAACCCATGCGGCACAAATGGTCGCGGGTCGATCGGAATGTTGGCCATCGGAGAAGCCGCAGAGGCGCACACTGACACCGGCGAGCAGGAGGTGACAGGAGCAGAGTTTGGTAACTGTGGTGAAGCAGAGGCTGACTATGGAGAAGTTGAGGAGGCAAGTGCCAATCGAGGCTGGAAATTAGGAAAAGATCCCGTAGCTAGCTCACTAAAAGTGGCAACCACCGGAGGGTCGCATGGCCGGGCCAACGGACTTGAACCAATCCTGGACCACATCCAAGTTCCAAACTTCAACGGGTGGGCTGGCAAACATAGCAAACCGAAGAAATGGGAACAGCCCAGGTAGCTTTTGGACTCGACACTCCCTGGCACGTAAGTGTTCCATTTGAAAAACCCTGATTGCCGCCCTGAGAAACCGTAGCGTTAACCTCTCCTGAGGTATTAAGATTCTGCATTGAAGATCCATTATTGTCTGAGACCACATTATTGTAGGAGACCACATTATTGCTAGAACTCAGAAAATTTGCAAGGCGAGCAAAAACCGATGGCCGGAGTTGATCGCCGGAGTTAGTGGACGTGGCAACAGTTCTAGCACGCGGACCAGTAGTAACCAAGGTCCAAGAAGATTCCTCCTCACGATAAAAAAGTTGTTCTTCACGCAACCAGTTGGGTCCTCCGAAACCCCAAAGATTAAACACTAATTCAAAATCCTTTTCAACCACACGGCCATGATTATAGATCTCAAAACCCACAGCTTTTGAAGCAACCGAAAACTTGAAGGATTTGTCCTTGAGATGATGAACACGAAAACCTTGTGGATAACCACCAAAGCAAGATTGAAGTGTGATGCTAACCGTGTGACAATCCAGCCGAAAACGGGAGCGACAGAAGGAAACCATTAAAGTGAACTCCCGTTGGTGAAAACCTAGAGAGAAAACCACTTGATGCCCAAACTTCTCCCTCATAGAGCGTTGAAAGTCTTTACCTCTTGCAAAGTTGAGAGAAGGAGGATCCATGGACATCTCCTCGACTCCAGCTCCAAAAAAGAGGCTAAAAGGGTGTGGCTGCCACAACCGAAGTGGAAGGTGGCAGGGAAGGAGGTGGCCGCCGGGGCCAGAGTGGCCACCGGCGGTAGGGGTGGCCGCAGAGGCCGGAGTGGCCACCTGCGGGAGAGCCTAGGGGGAGAGCCTAGGGGGAGAGCCATGAAATACAATTATTTAAAAATGGATTCAACTGTTAATTGCAACAGGCTTAATAGGCATTGAAACCGGTACTGATAAAAATGCAATTGGCATAGTTAAATATCACAAGGCAGGTGCTGCCGGAGCAGAGAATGGCCCAAATGTCTATAAAAATGTAGGGAAAGTAGCAAAAATGTGTTAGGCATGTTTACTAGAACATGCTTAATACATCGACCATACAAAACATAGCCATTAATTGCAACTGGTATTGGTAAGATTGAACTGGTGAGTACATACTTGGTAAGTCCTGAGAGGTAGTTGCTGGAGTACTTCATCTTGGCCAGAGCCCGCCCAAATTCAGCGACGGCGGAGGAGCTGTTCCTACAGGTCGAAGCGTGGATCAGTGCCACTGACATGTGTACCTACAGGCAACTGGTAAATGGTAGAAGTTTAACTGCAATTGCACAAATTAACTGTAAGACATGGGATGCAGCTCAGCGCGGCGGAGGCGAGGTGTTCCTCCGGGTCAACACGCACAGCAGCCGTTGCGCCATGGACCGCCATCAGCTCCTGGCGGTGGGGATTTGGAGGCATGAGGATGTTTGGCAGGCGCCATTTAAGCAATCAGGACGGGGTCGTGATAGAGATAGGTGGGTTATCTGACTGGATCCGAGCAGAACATAGATGTGGTGGAAGCTGTGGTTGTGGCAGCGGCGGTTTGAGATGCTGGTAGGGGGAGGTGGGAGGGGGGTACTGAGGGTGGGCTGTGGTTGGAGGAATAAATTCTGAAATCGCGCACCTAATGAAAATTTCGCTGCGAAACTTGAAACTTGGGCGGGGGAAACACACAACGTAGACGAAGCACGTAAAATACTCGTGTGCGAGAAAAAAGAAAGTTGGCAGATCCCGTCTCAAAAAAATGTACACGTGTACTTGATTTTTTTCGGTCAATGGTACGCCTGGTTTATTAGGAAACATCGCACAGGTAACTGACTTATGGGTCAGTGACGCAAAAAACGCAGATGGGTACGGCATAGAAACCGTGTGTTTTGTGATCTTCTAATGATTAACGCAAAAAACGCACACGGGCACACATGCTAATCAACACTCAAATCCCTCAAAGGATGCTCTTACCAACATTGTACGTTAATACTACAAACCTAAAGTACTACTGGTAATTTGCTCTAATACTACAAATATAAACTACTTCTCACATGCTGCCATCGGGGCCTGCTGGCCAGATGCCGGCGTTCTCCTTCCCGGCCTTGTAGGCGGCAGCCCACCGTGCTTCGATCTCCGCCAAGCTCTCCTCACCACGGTGTGTGGCCTCTTTTTTCTTGCGGCGGCGGAATTCTCTTTTCTGGACTACTTTCTGCCTTTTCCGCTACATCTGTGCGGCTTTGGTCGCCTCTAGATCCACCACCCATTCGGCCATGGAAGCCTCAAAGTCCACCCATGTAACTGTCTGGCCGCCGCCGGCGATGAACTCGGCGCGGCGAGATGCCATCACTTCCTTACCATATGTGCTGGTGCGGGCGGCGAGGAACGCGGCGTGGCAGGATGCCATCGCTTCTGTACCAGTTACTGTGCGCCGCTGTGCCATAGACGACGCCTAGAGGGAGCTATGGAACGGAGGGTCCAGGCAGCTGTACAGTGCGGTGGTATTCAAGAGCTCAACGACAAATAACAACAGAAATTTGGCATCCCATAAAATTTTGCTCGCTCCTTATCGCCCACGGTTCATCTCCGTCGCTTCCGGAAAACAGTGTGCGCAGAGCCTATTGTGTGTTGCGTTATGATTTGCCGGAACCCCAGCCACGCGGATCGCACGTGTGCAACATAGGATGCGCCGCGATCGAACGGCAATCCACGTCCCTCACATCACACCCGTGCACCTGTAGCTGGACTGGATTTATATGCGCTAAATGCCTAGAAAATGCACATAATCCCCTAAATATGGTAAATGAGCCCCGAAAAATGCCAAATTTGAACATGGTGATTTGCAGGGTGTATGTTCGCCATAGAAAAAAAATTCCAAGGCAAAGAACGAAGAAAATATGGATTCCCCTTCAATCTTGGTGATTTATGAAGGCCATGCATGACGACATAAGCCAAACCTTCTCTATTTCTTACCAGTGCATGGTGAGGTCATACCATGACACACCATGCCAGACGTCATGTTTTTCAAGCATTTATTTCATTTTTTCTATAGTTGAAAACCCAATAAACAAACGTTTTTGGTTGACTATTGCCACACATTTCATCGAAATATCTGTCCCTTCCTTGTAAAAGGCATGAGAATTTACTAAATGGCACGAGCATGGTTTTCCAGGCCGTTCTTGTGCACCCTTTCATGCACCGATTGTTTGAACTTGAATTATGTGCATTAATGCGTAGGAAATGCACATAATCCCCTAAATATGGCAAATGAACCTAGAAAAGTGCGAAATGCAAACACGGTTATTTGCAGGTTGTATCTTCATAATAGAAAAAACTCGTGGACAAAGGACAAAGGAAATTAGGATCCCCCTTCAATCTTGCTGATTTCCCCCTCGAAACCATGAAACTTCCTCGGTGATGGTTTCATTTATCGAACGTGTCGGTGTCAAAACCGGCGGATCTCGGGTAGGGGGTCCCGAACTTTGCGTCTAGGCGGATGGTAACAGGAGACAAGGGACACGATGTTTTACCCAGGTTCGGGCCCTCTCGATGGAGGTAAAAACCTACGTCCTGCTTGATTAATATTGATGATATGGTAGTACAAGAGTGGATCTACCACGAGATCAAGGAGGCTAAACCCTAAAGCTAGCCTATGGTATGATTGTTGTAATGTATGTTGTGTCCTACGGACTAAAGGCCTCCGGTTTATATAGACACCGGAGGAGGCTAGGGTTACACAGAGTCGGTTACAATGGTAGGAGATCTACATATCCGTATCGCCAAGCTTGCCTTCCACGCCAAGGAAAGTCCCATCCGGACATGGGACGGAGTCTTCAATCTTATATCTTCGTAGTCTTGGAGTCCGGCGGACGATGATAGTCCGGCTGTCCGGACACCCCCTAGTCCAGGACTCCCTCAGTAGCCCCTGAACCAGGCTTCAATGACGATAAGTCCGGCGCGCATAATGTTCGGCATTGCAAGGCGGGTTCCTCCCTTGAATAATCCAGAGAAGATCATGAACACCAGGATAGTGTCCGGCTCTGCAAAATAAATTCCACATTCCGCCGTAGAGAGAATAAAATGTACACAAGTCCAATCTGCTGACGTATCATGCGGCATGACATCACACCGCTACCAAGCCTTTATTTGAATCGTTTATTATACCACCTCAGCACATTTAGCGAAGCGGTTTCCTTGGCACGTCCTGTCGAAGTAGAGATCGTGTTCCCCTTATTCCGGGATTCTCATCAATACGAGCGTGGGTAACCCAACCGCGCCCGTCGCCACGCCTCCTCTATCGAAGGTGAATCCCGAACGGTCACGAAGACGGCTCTTGGTATTTTTTCCCCTTTATAAGGGGACCAAGGCTCGTTTCTTTTCTTCAATCTTTCATCAAATCTCCTCCTTGCTCCAAGTTCCAACACCCAGAGCCCCAGATATGAGCGCTTCGGATCTTCAACTATGTCCGGCTCCGACCTCCAGGGTCGGTGGATGCCCTCCTCCATCACAGAGGAGGACGTGTTAAAGCTGCGTGAGGCCAAGTACCTGTCCTACGAGATTTGGCACAGGTTGCCTGCCCAAGGGCAGGCCGTGCCCGCTCCCGAGCCCGGTGAGTACGTTGTCTTCATATCCCACCTCCGTCGGGGTTTAGGCTTCCCGACGGACCCCTTCGTGAGAGGGCTCATGTTCTACTACAGGCTGGATTTTCACGACTTGGCTCCGGAGTCCATCCTCCATATCTCCGCATTCATTATCGTCTGCGAAGCCTTCCTCCGCGTTACTCCCCACTTCGGCCTGTGGCTGAAGACCTTTAATGTGGAGCCGAAGATGATCGGGGGGTGTCAAGCGGAGTGCGGCGGGGCGGCCATAAGGAGAAGGGCCGATGCCCCGTGGCCCGAGGGCTCCTTCCAAGAGGAGCTCGGCTTGTGGCAGCAGGAGTGGTTTTATATCACCGCTCCGAAGGGAAGCAAGCAAAAGCCGCCACCTTCATTCCGCCCGGGACCCCCACGCCGACTGATGTCGTGGGTCAACCAAGGGCTCAATTGGGGGCCGTCCGAAGACGTGCCTTCATTGCAGGCCCGGATTCGATACCTCCAGGCGAGGGAGATCAATCTGGTGGTGGTGATGCAGGTTATGCTAATCAGGCGTCTTCTGCCCTGCAAACGCCATCCTCTCCGGTTCTGGGAGTTCAATACGGAGGGCCCACGAATTCTCCGACACTTCATGGGTACGACACCCGTGGAGATGTACAAGTTGTTCTTCGGACCACAGGTGGCGTGTCTGGAATTGACCGAGGACGCAGGCCTAAGCTGCAATCGCCCGGATACTCAGGTAAATAGCTCAGAGTCCGGACGTTCTATTTATCTGCTTTTCTAGAATTCGCTTCCTGACCCATTACTCGTCATCAGGAGTGGGTAGCGCGATCGAAGCTGATAAGGTGTCCGGCCCCCCTCCCAGAGACCGCACTGGAGCCCGTGCTGGTCAGAATGTTGGAGGTCGCGCCCGAAGAAAGGGGCGATGGGGAAAATAGAGTTAATACCTCGCCCAAAGGGGCGCCTGAAGAGGGGGGGATCGAAAATCCCTCCTGCCAGGGGGAGAAAAGGATCTCCTCCGAAGACCTGGAGGCCAAATCCTCTAAGCGGGAGAAGAAATCTCCACCAGAGGGTCCTGCGTCTGGGGAGAACCCGGATGTACAATCGTCTCTAAAGGATCAGCTCTCCAGCGAGCCGTGAGTAGAGAAGGGGAGTTCATTAATAAGAAAATACCTCCATTTGTGCTTCTGTGAATAACCGAAGTTTTACTTTACAGTTCGGATTTGCTGACTTCTCAGTTGAGTTCGTCTTCGGGGGATCTTCGTCCGGAGATGATGGAGAGCAAAACGCCTCCGACTGCTGCGTCGCCGGACAGGGCAGACAAGCCTGAAGTATCGTCATGGGGGGTATCCCCGAGTCCGGAGGGGCCAGAGAGTTCGGCGCACACTAGTGTCCGGCCGGGGGAGCTGAAGAGTCTGCTTGAGAGGGCGTCCATCTCAGAAGATCACCGTGCTTTGATGCGTATGGTGATTGGAAGGATTTCGTCCGTCGAAAGCAGATTGCATAATGCCGTCAAGAGTTTACTGACGGGATTTGAGGTACACAAGAACGACGCGCCTTGTTGACAGTTTGGCACATAGAAGTGCACCCTATATAGATAGTAGCCCCTGAGACTCGGTAGGTTGTCGAAAGCGACAGCGTGCCGAGGATCAAAATCCCAAGTAATGAATGTCGCCGTTCCTAAGCAGGTGGCGGATAGTCCGAGGGCTAGCCGGACTAGTGGAGTTGCCGAGTTAATGCGGCAACTTGACGAGGCGGATGCGGACATCGCGCTTGTCAACCGGCGACTTGACGAGTCGCAAGGTAAATGAATTCTCCACAGTCGCTTATTTAAGGGGGTCAAAGCCTGCCTCTGATAATGTATATGTTGTGATACAGACGGTGCTGCTGCTGTGGAGAGCCTTCGGGCCGAACTTGCTCAAGCTAAGGAGCAAGCCCGAAGGAGTGATGCGGCTGCCTCGAGGGCGGCCGAGGAGTTGAAAGCCGAAAAGGCTGCACACTGCCTAAGCAGGGAAAAGATGGCCGAATTGGCCGTGAAATTAAAAGATGCTGCCGACCGTAATGAGGCTCTTGAAAAGGAGCGCTTATCGGAGCGGGAAGACCTGGGGAAGGCCACCGCCGAGGCCAAGGATGCCCGTTCTGCAATGCGGGCTATGAAGGAGGAGCTGCGCCAGGCCGGAGATATTGTGGCTGGCAAGCCTTTTCTGTTGCGTCGCCGGTTTAAGGATCAAAAGTATGCTCAACTTGGCCAGCTGTGGGGTCCGGAGGATCCATATATGGACTTAGCGGCAAGTGCGGCTGATGCCGTTGAGCACTTCCGGAGCCAGAAGGATCACAAGACGGAAGAGCTATTTTGGTCTCAATTCCATAGTCCGGATCGTTCACTTCCGTTGACCGATCGGTTGGCCGAATGGGCCGAGCTAAATAGACTGTCCGGACTTGCCATGACTGATATCGTGGCTCATGTCTGGCCAGAGAGGCCCAAGGCGACGAGCTATTTCGGCTTATTACAGTAATTTCTTGGAGCGGTGCCGCATATCAAGGAGATGAAGCGGTCGGCCTGCATCGAAGGCGCGCGGATGGCTCTTGCCCGTGTGAAGACACATTGGACAGAGATGGATGCCACTGCTATTGCCGCCCAGGGTTCGGACGAAAGCCGGTTACCCGCCGAGCACTATTTTGGGGAAGTTATGCGTGGCGCTCGTGTAATAGAGTCGCAGTGCTCGAAAAATGTCACGTTGAAATGAACGTTTTATCTTGTAAAACAATGATTATGCTATAACTGCTTTTTATACTTGTGCGTTCCAAGTATTAAAATATCTCCTATGCGGCCGTTTATGTATACGTTAGTATAACCTGAAAGATTGCAGTCTTCGGCTTCAGCCCCCACGCACAAGTTGCGGGGGTGTTCGCAAAAAATAGCGTGTTTTCACACTTAATCCGACGTCTCGGTCCTGTTTAAGGAGGTGGTAGCGTAGCAAACGAGGCAATCCGGACTATGATGCTTTATCACTTTCACTTAGCCATTGGAGTTCGAGGGTGGGGCTACGATATAGCCCCTTGGGGCACCGCGCTTCTCCGAATTCGGGGCGCGTGTGTGCCTGACCGGGAAACGGTCCTTCGTCAAAGCGGGGAATTCTAAACATTCCGGTAGTCGATCGAGTGGTTGACTAGTCTCTCGCTATATCATGATAGTCAGTTTTTGGCTTTCTCTACTGAGGTGCTCGCCCAGCCGAATTGGGGCACAATCGCAGTAGTTCTCCTGGTGCCACATTAGCCGATGATACGGAACGTAAGGCAGCAAAACACAGGAGCCGGGCAAACCCAACATTTGACCAAAGACATGATTCGGAGCTGATGCATATAATGCCTAACTCGATACGCCGAACACTCCCTAAGGTGTTCGGTCTTTATAATAATGGGCAGAACAATGCCCTAAGCCCCTAGTGTCCAGGTACGGGCATGTTCCTCTGACGCGGCCGATGCCAAAACGTCAGGCTCCGCTTTGGTTATAAGAAGAAACCAAGGGAGAATAACAACAAGAGACAGTAAAAAAGGTTTACGCAGGGTCTTAATCTGAAAAGAATCCTCGCGACGGGTCCCTACTGCACGTCTGCGCCTGTGTCTCCGTTGTGCCGTTATCCTAGACGGGTGTGCACGTTGTTCATCTGTAAAAAGAGAGGAACTTAGTTTGAATAGAACTCGTGCGAAAAAAGTATATGTCAAAGAAGGAATATAAATAAGTAAAGCGGGGTCTATGTGAACTCGCTGTTGTTTGTGCGCGCAGCCCCTTGTGAAGGGATGTGCGGCTAGGGAGCCCCTAGCTTACTTATGCCGGACTCGTCTATCCGTGTCCGGGGTCTTTAAGTGACCCTCGCACTAAAATGATGCCACGTGGACCGGGCATCTTGAGTGTAAGAGACGCGTAATGTGGTATGGCGTTGAAACGGACAAAAGCCTCTCGTCCCAAGAGTGCTTGATATCCAATTTTAAATGGGACGATATGAAAGATTAGTTTTTCGCGTCGAAAGTTGTTCGGTGATCCGAACACAACTTCTAGTAATAGGGAGCCTGTGCACTTGGCGTAAGGGCCTGGCGTCACTCCTTTGAAGGAAGTGCGGCTGTGTCAAATTTTAGTAGGGTCTATCCCCAACTTGCGGATTGTGTTTGGATACAGCAGGTTTAAGTCACTGCCTCCGTCCATCAGGACTTGAGTAAATTGTAGTCTGTCGATTATAGGATCCAATATCAGGGCAGTCCATCCTGCGTTTCGAATGCTTCTGGAATAATCCAGGTGGTCGAAAGTGATTGGTTTTGATATCCAATCTCTATGGTCTGCTGGGTTGGACCGTGCGAGGCTCCTTTTAGAGGGTGCCGCACTATTTTTCCGTATTATCACATGAAGTGAGTTTACTGCTTTGACCTATTGTGGGAAAGTCTTTTGTTTTCCGGTGCTCTGCTGGTGGGGTTTATCGTCTTCGCTTGACGCGTCGAGCCCCTTGTGTTCGGCGTTTAGTCGACCGGACTGTTTGAAAACCCAACAATCTCGATGGGTGTGGTTTGCAGGCCTTCCGGGGGTACTGTGGATTTGACATATCCGACCCAAAATCTTGTTTAAGTTGGATAGCTCGTCGCTGTCATCCTTAAGAGGCGGTGTTTTGTTGTTTGGCCGCGAGCTTTTGAATCCGGCGTTGACTGCCGTGCTCTTTGGGCTTTTCTGTTTATTCCGGCGCTGCTCTTTTCTGCGCCGTGATTTTCCATTTCCATCTCTTATCTCGGATGCACTTGGGTCGCTGGTGCTGCATCTTGCTAGCCAGCTATCCTCTCCCGCACAGAAGCGGGTCATGAGGCTTGTTAGCGCGGACATTGTCCTCGGCTTCTCTTGGCCGAGGTGTCTGGCGAGCCATTCGTCTCGGACGTTGTGTTTAAAAGCTGCTAAGGCTTCGGCGTCCGGACAGTCGACTATTTGGTTCTTTTTGGTGAGGAACCTATTCCAGAATTTGCGCGCTGACTCTCCGGGTTGTTGAGTTATATGACTTAGATCGTCTGCATCCGGAGGGCGGACATAAGTTCCTTGAAAATTTGCTCTAAATGCGTCCTCGAGCTCTTCCCAACTTCCAACAGTGTTTTCTGGGAGGCTTTTGAGCCAATGACGGGCTGGCCCTTTGAGCTTGAGGTGTAGGTATTTTATGGCGTTGAGATCATCTCCTCTGGCCATGTGTATGTGTAGTATATAATCTTCTATCTAGACTCCAGGGTCTGTTGTTCCATCGTAGGCCTCTATGTTTATGGGTTTAAAACCCGCTGGGAATTCATGGTCCAGCACCTCATTGGTGAAACATAGTGTGTGTGTGGCGCCCCTGTATTTGGGTGTGCCACTATCTTCGGACACTTGACGTGTTGCATTGCTTCCTGGGGCCTTCTTCTTGGGCCCGTAAATGGACCTGGATGGGCCATCTGTCTTTCCAGGGTCATTAGTCGGTTTATGTGCGGCGCCGCTTTCAGAATTTGGCCTATCATCTGGCCGTCTATCCAACCAGGCAGCCTTTTTATTTTTTGACTGTGGGGGCTTTATGGCCTCTTCGTCAAATTCTGGCAGTAGCTTGCGCTTCGGGTAGCTCTTTGATTGGTTGCCATTGCCGAATTTATCCGCGGTTTTGAGCACTTTGCTCCACCTCATTCTCAGTGTGTCTTCCACTATTTTGAGCTTCCGTTTTTCCTTCTTCAAGCTTCTTGCAGTGTTGACGAGTCTTTTCCGAAGGTTTTTACTCTCCGGCGGCGTGTCCGGCATGAGGTTTTTCGGACTGTTGTTTTCGCCGGGCCTGGACTGATTATCTGACTCGTCCTGTTCGGACGGTTGCTTATCTGCATGTTCGTCGTCGACTTGTGTGCCCTGCTGTATTGCGGGGTCATTAGGAGCGTTGTTGTTGTCGAGGCAGGACTTAGGGCGGCGTCTGCGCCGCCATTTTGGTTGTTTGTCGGCGGGGTTATCTTCTGCCGTGGCCCGTTGGTCCTCGTTATCGCTCTCTTTTGGGGTATCCACCATATATACGTCGTATGATGAGGTGGTCCACCTATGCCCTATAGGCGCTGGTTCTTGTTCGTCTCCGGCATCGTCGTCCATACCGCCGATGTCTTCGGAGTCATAGTCTAGCATGTCGGTTAGATCGTCGACAGTGGCTACAAAGTGGGTGGTGGGTGGGCTCTGAATTTCTTCGTCGTCCGTATCCCAACCATCCTGGCCATAGTCCGGCCAGGACTCTCCTGATAGTGAGAGATGCTTTAGCGAATTTAGGATGTCGCCAAAGGGCGAGTGTTCGAAGATGTCCGTGGCGGTGAATTCGGCAAGGAGTCCGTCACCTCGGAATCACGAGTTTCGCGAGGGACAAGGCTAGTGTTCGGCTCCATCGCCGTGGAAGTTGAAGCCCCCGAGGTGGCGTCCATCCACCGGTCCTCGATCTGGGCGATCGGCTCCGGACTAAGGGCCGAAGCGGATTCGAGTGCGGCCACCAAGGCACTGTTCGGCGGCAGAGCTAGTTCATGCCCATCGTAACAGTGCGGCACGCTTGGCTGTGGCTCGAGCCCGTCGAAGATCAAGTCTCCGCGGACGTCGGCCGTGAAGTTTAGGCTTCCGAATCTGACCTGATGGCCAGGGGCGTAGCTTTCGATCTGCTCCAGATGGCCAAGAGAATTAGCCTGCAGTGCGAAGCCGCCGAATACAAAGATCTGTCCGGGGAGAAGAGTCTCACCCTGGACAGCGTTGTTGATTGAAGAGGCCATCTAGCCTATCGGTGACGACACAGAGGAACTCTCAATGAAAGCACCAATGTCGGTGTCAAAACCGACGGATCTTGGGTAGGGGGTCCCGAACTGTGCGTCTAGGCGGATGGTAACAGGAGACAAGGGACACGATGTTTTACCCAGGTTCGGGCCCTCTCGATGGAGGTAAAACCCTACGTCCTGCTTGATTAATATTGATGATATGGGTAGTACAAGAGTGGATCTACCACGAGATCAACGAGGCTAAACCCTAAACTAGCCTATGGTATGATTGTTGTAATGTATGTTGTGTCCTACGGACTAAAGCCCTCCGGTTTATATAGATACTGGAGGAGGCTAGGGTTACACAGAGTCGGTTACAATGGTAGGAGATCTACATATCCGTATTGCCAAGCTTGCCTTCCACGCCAAGGAATCGAAAGTCCCATCCGGACACGGGACGGAGTCTTCAATCTTGTATCTTCGTAGTCTTGGAGTCGGGCGGACGATGATAGTCCGGCTGTCCGGACACCCCCTAGTCCAGGACTCCCTCAGAAGGTGTGCATCACAACATAAGGAAAACATTCTCCAATTTCTACCAGGGCATGGTGAGGCCATACCATGGCACCACGCCAGGCGTCAGGTTTCCAACCATGTGTTTCATTGTTTGTATAGTTGTTAACCCAGTAAACGATGCATTTATGGTTGACTATTGCCACACACTTCCTTGAAATATCTGGCCATTCCTTGTAAACGGCATGAAAATGTACTAAATAACACAAGCATGGTGTTCCAGACTGTTCTTGTGCACCTTTTCATGCATCAATTGTTCGAATTTGAATTATGTCCATTAATGCTTAGAAAATGCACGTAATCCCCTAAATATGGTAAATCATCCCGGAAAAATGTCAAATTTGAACACAGTGCATTCGAGGCACTATGTTGATCGTTGGAAAAAAATTGAATGACAAACTCGGATGGAAATTTGGATTCCCCTTCAATCTTGGGGATTTCCCTCTTGAAAGCATGGGAACTTCCTCGGTGATGGTTCGATTTATGAAGGGCGTGCATGACGACATAAGCCAGACCGTCTCAAATTTTTACCAGGGCATGGTGAGGTCATACCATGGCACCATACCAGGCGTCATGTTTTTTAAGCATTTATTTCATTTTTTCTACAGTCGAAAACCAAACAAACAAACATTTGTGGTTGACTATTGCCAGACATTTCATCGAAATATATGTCCATTCCTTGTAAAAGGCACGAGAACTTACTAAATGGCACGAGCATGGTTTTCTAGGCCGTTCTTGTGGACCCTTTCATGCACCGATTGTTTGAACTTGAATTATGTGCATTAATGCCTAGGAAAAATGCACATAATCCCCTAAATATGGCAAATGAACCCGGAAAAGTGCCAAATTTGAACACGGTGATTTACAGGTTGTATGTTCATCATAGAAAAAAACTTGTGGACAAAGGACAAATGAAATTTCGACCCCCCTTTAATCTTGGTGACTTCCTCCTCGAAACCATGAAACTTCCTCGGTGATGGTTCGTTTTATGAAAGGCGTGCAAGACGACATTTTTACTAACGCACGGTGAGGTCATACCATGGCACAACACCAGGCACTACTGGGGAAAACCTTACTAGTAGCGCTGGTTTTTTACCTATCAGTAGCGCGGGAGCCCGCGCTACTGCTACAACGCTACATCTATTAGTTAGCAGTAGCGTGTTTCTAAACCAGTGCTATAGCTAAAATACTTAGTAGTAGCACCAGTTTCTCTGCCATCGCTACTACTATCATCACGTAGTAGTAGCGCCCTATTCAAAAAGTAAAACAAGACAAGTCCAGTGCAAATAAACTAAGTTCACAGAACCATCTCACAAACATTAACAACAATACCACATTTAATATAATCACACAATCTCACAAACTCATATATAGTAGTCAACAATGCACGGATAGATCATAGTTGATAAGTCTACTAGGTAATCATACTAGCATATATATGGTTCAGCAGCCACACGCATATGTAGTTCTAGATGATATCGATGACGATCATCATACTCAAGCCTTGGTGGTCGGTGTTCCTGATAGTAATTAGGATGGCCTGTCCAACATGAAGATTCTTGCCAACGACGAAGCTCTTCCACCCAACCGAGTTGAAGTGTGTGCGACCGTCCGTGTCCATGCCGTACGCACAGGTGGTGACGGAGCTCCTCGCGGTAAGGCGTATTCCAGCAGAGTCTTCTTCATCAGGCTTGATGCCACAACTCTCAGATAGGCTCTTTGGCTATTTCTGAATAACAAAAACATATCAATTAATAAGTAGCCTCAGACATTCTACACTATCAAAAGACAGTACTACATTTCTACTAAGCATGAATTCTATTAATAAGTATATATGGATTCTACACTATTAACAGTTCTTTGTATTCTACACTAAGCATATATATATATATATATATCATTGGACTCTAGCTACACACTAAAGCATATCATCAATCGGACAGTAAAAGCATGTCATTGGACTCTATACTAATTAATTAAGCATGTCATCGGAGTCTCTACACTAAAGCATATCATCGGCTAGCTTCGACACGACATATCATTGGACTCTACAATAAAGCATATCATCAAATTACTACAGTAAATGCAACATACCATGACATGTCGATCAACCATGGTACTTGTCAGGCGGGTCACGAATGGCACCCCAAAGAAGTCAGCACATGGCGGAATTATGTCCCATAGGTTGCACACCTCCTCCTCACTCAGCCTCATTCTTTGAGCTAAAATGGCTTCATCAAGTGTGTCCTCATCATCTTCCTCCTTGTGGACATAAATGACGACCTACTTGGTTCTTTCTGCTCTGAAGAAGCTGATCAACTCACCACCAGTGATACCCATGTGGGTGATGAAACAGACCCATCCATCTCCTCCCATCTGCGACATATTTCGTCCTTTCTCGACCTCCATAGTGTAGGGGCCCCTAGGAGCCTCAAAGGTCACAGTGTCTCCGGTCAGCTTGTTGAATTCCATCCTCACATTGCATGGGACGATCTATGTACAAAAAGAAAAATGATATATACACGATGCATTAATTCCAATAACACTAAAAACAAAATAGTGGTTACAAGTTTCATATAAATTTGTTACCGCCGCATGAAGAAAACTAGACTGGAAGTAGATGCCGAACAGCGTGCTAGTTGCAAGGCAGCTAGCACACCTTGACTTGCACGGTTTACATGGCGGTCGTGGTGGTGGCATCATTTCCCTAAAGAAATATGATTAAAGGATTAACGATCCAAAAAGTAAACATAAAGATTTCAATGAACTAAATTTGATACCTAAAAATTTCTCATATAGAATTTTTCATACAACATAGATGGGGGAGGGAGGAAGGGAGGAGGGAGGATGGGAGGGAGGAAGGCAGGAGGGTAGGAGGGAGGAGAGAGGGAGAAGGCCGAGATGGCGGCAGAATCATTGGGAGGAAGGAGGGAGGAGGAGGATGGAGGAGGGGCGGCAGATGGTGGTGGGGCGATGCCTGGAGGAGGAGGAGGGAGGAGGACAGTAAGTGGAGGGGCGGCAGATGGTGGTGGGGCGATGCCTGGAGGAGGAGGAGGGAGGAGGACAGTAAGTGGAGGGGCGGCGATTGGAGGGAGGTGGGGCGGCGGCTGGAGGAGGAGGAGGTAGAAGGACGAGGCTTACCGAGGATGGGGCAGCGACGACGACGACGATGAGGGAGGAGGAGGATGGTTGGACGCGGGCAGAGTGTGGCACAGAGGAGAGTGACGAACGGCCGGGCGCCCGAATAATGTTTAACTTAGGAGTAGCACGGGTCATGGACCAACGCTACTGCTAACCACATTAGTTGTAGCGCGGGTCATGGCCCAGTGCCACTGCTAAGTGGTGACGGGCAGCTGGGCCTGGGCTGGCCATAGCAATAGCGCGGGCCAGGAGAAGGCGCTACTGCTAAGAGTTTAGCAGTAGCGTGGGCCCCTGACGCGCGCTGCTGCTATGGCAAACCCGTGGGGCACGGCGACTCCTCCCTCTAGGACCACTTAGCAGTAGCACGGGTCATGGACCAATGCTACTACTAATTTGCTACCTATAGCGTTGGTATGTGACACGCGCTACTCCTAATTAGCAGTAGCGCTGCCCCACATACCAACGCTACTGCTAAAGTTCTATCTATAAGCTTTTCCCTAGTAGTGAGGCGTCATGTTTTCCAAGCATGTTTTTCATTTTTGTATAGTTCTTAACCTAGTAAACGACGCGTTTATGGTTGACTATTGCCACATATTTCCTTGAAATATCTTCCCATTCCTTGTAAAAGGCATGAGAATGTACTAAATAGCACGAGCATGGTTTTCCAGACCGTTCTTGTGCACCTTTTCATGCACCAATTGTTTGAATTTGAATTATGTGCATAATTAATGCCTAGAAAATGCACATAATCTCCTAAATATGCTAAATGCGTTCGGAAAAATGTCAAATTTGAACACGTTGCATTTGAGGCGGTATGTTGATCCTTGGAAAAAAACTGAATGATAAACTAGGATGGAAATTTGGATTCCCCTTCAATCTTGGTGATTTCCCTCTCGAAAGCAATGAACTTCCTAGGTGATGGTTCGATTTATGAAGGGCGTGCATGACGACATAAATCAAACATTCTCAGCTTTTAACCAGTGCACGGCGAGACCATGGCACCATGCCAAGCGTCATGTTTTTGAAGCACATATTTCATTGTTCTATAGTTGATAACCCAGTAAATGACAAGTTTGTGGTTGACTATTGCCACGCATTCCATTGAAATCTCTGCCCATTCCTTGTAAAAGGCTTGAGAAATTACTAAATACCATGAGTATGGTTTTTCCAGACCGTTCTTGTGCACCCTTTCATGCACCGATTGTTTGAATTTGCATTAATGCCTACAAAATGCACATAATCCCCTAAATATTGCAAATGAACCGGGAAAAGTGTCAAATTTGAACACGGTGATTAGCAGGATTTATGTACATCGTAGAAAAAACTCATGGATGAAGGACAAAGGAAATTTGGATTCCCATTCAATCTCGGTGATTTACCAACGCACACGATTCATCTCCATCGCCTATGCGAACCGTGTGTGTTAACTCACACATGCAAAAGGAAAAAAGAAAACCCTCGCCCACTTCTTCCCCACTCACTCGCTGCGGACTCGTCCGCAACTCTACACCCTAATTAAGCTCGACGACTGTCAGTGTCAAAACCGGCCGATCTCGGGTAGGGGATCTCGAACTGTGCGTCTGAGGATCGAGGGTAACAAGAGGCGGGAGACACGATGTTTACCCAGGTTAGGGCCCTCTTAATGGAGGTAATACCCTACTTCCTTCTTGATTGACTTTGATGAGTATAGGGGTTACAAGAGTTGATCTACCATGAGATCGTAATGGTTAAACCCTAGATGTCTAGCCTGTATGATTATGATCGCCTCTACGGACTAAACCTCCGGTTTATATAGACACCGGAGGGGCCTAGGGTTGTACAGAGTCGGTTTACACAGAAAGGAATCTTCATATCCGAATGCCAAGCTTTCCACCCGCGCAAAGGAGAGTCCCATCCAGACACGGGGGAAGGCCTTCTATCTTCTTTCTTGACGGCCCATCAGTCCGGCCATTACCACATAGCCCGGACACCTGGGGACACCCTAATCCAGGACTCCCTCAATAGCCCCTGAACCAGGCTTTAGTGACGATTTGTCCGGCACGCAGATGTTCTTCGGCATTGCAAGGCAGGTTCCTCCTCCGAATAGTTCAAAGTAGTTGATCAAAAGAACTATATCCGGCTCTGTATAATAGTTACAATCCTGAACCACAAGGGCCAAATATTTAAACAAAACATGTCACGTCTACTGACAGGTTTTCCGGCGAGACGTTATGTTCCAGCCTTATTATTATGTTGAACCGTTTTTAGCCTCCCGCTTCGCGTTTCGAGGAAGGGTCTTCATTGGCACATCTTGTCAAAGCGAAGATCGTGTCCCCTTATTGCTGGATTCACATCAATATGGGTTTGGGTAACCCAACAGTGCCATTTGCATGACCCCATGGGAATAGGCGAGTTTTAAGGCTCGTGGGGGGATGATTGATATCCACTGCCTTTATAAGAAGGTAAGGATCCACCTTGTCACCCCACGCCTTCTTCCTCATCAGCCCTTCCATCCTTGAGCTCCAGCACCCAAGATTCAATCCTTTCCGCCCCCACCAAACACTCCAGCCATGTCTGGATCCGGCGTGCAGGGCAAGTGGATGGCTTCCTCCGTTACGGAGAGGAACATCAAGGAACTCCGGGAGGCGGGCTACTTGGCCGTGGACATTGCGCATCGGCTCCCAGCCAAAAAGAAAAGCATCCCAACTCCGGAGCCCAACTAGAGGGTAGTGTTCATCCCCCACTTTCTCGGCGGACTAGAGTTTCCCCTCCAACCTTTCATGGGCGCCCTCATGTTTTATTACGGGCTATATTTCCATGATCTAGCCCCAAATTCCTTCCTCAACATTTCGGCGTTCATCGTCGTGTGTGAAGCGTTCCTTCGCATTCCACCCTACTTCGACCTATGGCTCAAGGTCTTCAATCTGAAGACGAAAGTTGTCGATGGTCAACATGGGGAATGCGGAGGCACCATGTTGAGCAAGCTCCGCAACATCACCTGGCCCAAGGGGGCCTTCGTGGAGACTGTGAAGGGATGGCAACAGGAGTGGTTCTATATCACAGAACCTCGTGATGCCAAATTTGGGCCTCCAATGCGGCTTGCATCATGGATTAACAAATGCCTGGATTGGTCATCGTCCGACGAGGTGACGACATTGCAGACGCATATCAAGAGCATGATTGAGAAGGACACCAGTCTCGCCGACGTGATTCAGGTGTTGCTTTTGTGCCGGATTCTCCCCTGCCAGCGCCGGACTCTCCATATGTGGGAGATCAATCCGGTCGCAGCGATTCTTCGGCACGACGCACAAAGAGATCTGGAAGCTGCTTTTAAAGGCCCAGAACTCATGGCCGGACACGACCGAGGACATCGGCCTCGACTGCACTCATCCGGCCACTCCAGTAAGTTTTATGATTTCTGAATACAACTTTGATTTGTAAACCCGCAGGGTATGCTGACCTCTCCATTCTTCCCTCAGGGTTGGACAAAGAAGGCGGAGCGGATTCGATGTCCGGCTCCGTTAACCGAAGACCCAGCCGTTCCCTTGCTAACGAAGATGCTGGTCCAGCGCCATACCAGGCGCCGGAGAAGAAGGGCAAGGAGGCCAAATGTGGCCTTCGCCATAAAGGTTCTTCAGACCTTTCGTCCGAAGACACCGAAGCTCTCTCCTCCCATGAGGGAGATGAAGACGAAGAGGAGGAGGAAGAGAGCAATTCTCCTCTCAAGGAGAAGAAGAAGTAGAGGGCGGTCTCCTCCGATCCAGAGGCGGAGGCGTCAAAACAGGGGAAGATATCCCTCTTGAATGGCTCAGACTCGCATGCCGAGACCATCCCCCCGTGGTGCCCCAGGGCGAAGCCCCTAGACAAATTATAAGTATTCGAAGATAGTGCGCACATGTTCGAACCTTTGCAAATTGTGGGGTAACATATTATTTGCGTATTTCAGTCCGGCCCGTGATCTCCCCCAAAAATCATCGTCTTCGGGGAACTCGTTGGCCCCGTAGATGATGGAGAGTGAAACGCCTCCGCGAACCTCGCCGCCACATGCCATGGTTGACAACAAGGTGTTGTCACAAAGGACTTCCGCGAGCCAGGGAGAGGTGCGGAAGACCGCTGAAACTGCGCCAGAGGGTAATGCCTCGGCTGCCGAAAACATGCATGGGGAGCACAAGCCCCATGGAAACTGATGACGGGGGCCCGGATCAGCCCGGCCCCCAGCCGAATAAAGCTCCGGAGACCCACATGGATCTGGAGTCCAGCCAGCAGCCCCATTTAAGGGAAGGGGGAGTGCCGACTGCATCGGCAACCTCTATCAATCTGGAGGTGCCGGATACATTGAGGGAAGCACTTCATCATCCTTCCATCGTTGAGGAGCACCGTACCTTCATGGGTACGCTGGTTGAGAAGGTTCAGTCCGCCAAATGTGGACTGAACGAAGCTTTCACTAGCCTGTTAATAGGTTTAGAGGTATGTCATATAATATGCTTAGCCGTTTTTCTACACTGGAAGAATATGCCTGTATATAGACCGTAGCCCCAGGGACTTGTTCGGTTCTTTGGAAAAAGGAACCGGGCAGAGGATCAAAATTCACCGGAGATAACGATGTTAACTATTTTGGCAAACAAGCTTCAATGTTGGTGGCTTCAGCCAAGGACGCTAAATTTTAACTCTCCTCTCTCCACTCACACTCACACTCACACTCACTCGATCTTCCCCCTCAATCCTCCCGCGACGGTCCTCCACCGCCGGCTGCCCTCGCCCCCGCCGGCCGCCGTCGCCTACCCCTCCTTTCTCGGTGCCGCCGTCACCTCCTCCTCCTCCCTGGACCCGGTAATCCTTCGTCGGCCGCCCTCCTCCCTGCCACCTCCTCCTCCGTCCTCCCTCCACTCCTCCGTTCGCCGCCGGCCGGCCCCTCCTTGCTCCGCCTTCCTCCTCTGGTCTCCTTCCTCCTCCTTCCTCCAGTCGCCCCTCCTTCTCCCTCCTCCCTCCTCCAACCCCACCACTACCTCCTATATTTTGATTTAGTAGTCTAGTTGATATTTTCTTGTTGATATGCAAAATTTTGATTTACTTAATAGTTTGTAGTAGATATATAACAACTTTGATTTAGTATGATTAACTAATAAGTAAAACTTCCGACATAGTTGATAGCTTTTAGTTGACATAAGCCTCTGGTCATATATAACACTTCGATTTAGGATAGTTTCTAGGGTTTAGAATATTTTGTCTTCCGATTAAGATCGATACATTGAGAACTTTATGTTATTGTTTTACTTTCTTGTGAAGTGGATCGTTCATCTTTGCTCATATTGCTTTTGGAAAATGGCGCGAGCACCACCACCACCATGTCGACTGTGCAAGTAAAGGTGCGCCAGCAGACTTGCAACTGGCAAGTTGTTCGGCATCTACTTGCAGCCGAGTTTTCGTCATGCAGCGGTAAGAAATTATATGAAATGTAACAACTATTTTGTTTTTAGTGTTGGCATTAATGCATTGTGTCATTTTGCTTTTTGTACACAGATCATCCCATGCAATGTGAAGTTGAAATTCAATAAGCTGACAGGAGACACTGTGACCTTTGAGGCTCCTAGGGGGGCCTACAATATGGAGGTCGAGAAAGGACGCAATATGTCGCAGATTGGAGGAGATGGATGGGCCCGTTTCCTCGCCCGCATGCGTGTTACTATTGGTGAGTTGATAAGCTTCTCCTTCAGAGCAGAAAGACCCAAGTTGGCTGTCATTTATATCAACCTGGTGGAAGATGATGAAGATGATGTGGACCCACTCGATGAAGATGATGAGGACCCACTTCATGAAGCTATCATAGCTCAAAGAATGAGGATGAGCGAGGAGGAGGTGTGCAACCTATGGGACATAATTGCGCCACGTGATGACTTTGTCGGGGTACCATTCGTGACCCGCCTGACAAGTACCATGGTCCATCGGCATGATATGGTATGTTATACTAACTGTAGTAATTTGATGATATATATATATATATATGCTTTACTGTTATAGTTACAAGTGCAAATTATCCGATGATATGCTTAGTGTAGAGTCCAATGATATGCTGTGTGGAATCTAGTCGATGATATGCTTTAGTGTAGAGTCCGATCACATGCTAATTAGTGTAGAATCCAAGGAACTAATAATAGTGTAGATAATCCATATATAATTATTAGTAGAATTCATGCTTAGTAGAAATGTGTAGTACCGTGTCTTTTGATAGTGTAGAAAACTATACTTAATAGAAATAGATTTGCAAAAGTATGTGTGAGGCTACTTATTAATTGATATGTTTTTCTTATTCAGAAATTGCCAAAGAGCCTATCTGTGAGTTGTGGTATCGAGCTTGATGAAGAAGGCTCAGCTGGACTATGACTTACCGCAAGGGGCTCCGTCACCACCTGTACTTACGACATGGACACGGACGGTTGCACACACTTAAGCTCGGTTGGGTGAAACAGATTCCTCCTTGTCAAGAATCTTCGTGTTGGACACGCCATCCTAATTACTATCAGGAACACCGACCGCCCAGGCTTGAGGATGATGATCGTCGTCGATATCATCTAGAACTAAATATGTGTGTGTGGCTGTATGACTAAATATACCTAGTAGAACTGCTATATACGTGGCTGTAAGACTACCTAGTACTGCCTGAGGATGCATGTTGACTATATATGAAATTATTATCTAGTACTACCTAGTACCTATAATGCTTTATGATATTGTATGACTACTGTATGACTATATTGTATTGTGGTTAATGATATTGTGAAATTGCAGTTTATTAACAAGGTAGAAATCAGGGAAAAATGATGAAAGATACAACAGTAGCGCGGGGATAGGAAAGCGCTATAGCCAATTAATAGTAGCGCGTTCCAGAAAAGCGCTGCTGATATAGTCAATATTAGTAGCGCGTGTATAGACCGTGCTACTACTAACAGTTAGCTGTAGCGCCATAGTAGTAGCGCGGCCACCCGCGCTGTTGATAGCCTCAAAACCCACACTACTATTAGGGTTTTCCCCTAGTAATGGGAGACTATATAAAAATCCGGTGGCATTAAAGTTAGTATGACATGAGGAACAAAAAATGAAGTGCAACTGAGTAGCAATGGCCGGCCAAAAATGTCTAGTGGCGAGGCATAGTTGTGGAGAACGCCTGCCACTAGCCTCACACCACTGCTATCAAGTCCCTAGTAGTGTGCATATTGCTCAACATCACTACTGTAGAACAGGCTAGCACTGGCGGCCCCTAAATGTCTACCGGTGGCGAACTTGTTGGCTGTGGACAACACGTCCCAGTAGCTTCACACCACATGTCCCAAACTGTGGGAAGAATGCCCGCCATCACTAATGCCGAACAGACCTGCAGTGGAGGCATAGACGGAGTCCTTGCTATGGGACATCTCACCATGTCACCTGGTGTGCCAAGCTAAGGACCCCTTGGTTGGTACCATCTTGGGCCACATTTGGTGGGCCACGAATGTCTACGAAGAAAATCAAGAAGCCTTGTCGTTCAAGACAAGTACATGGTATCCGTTGAAGACTCCTCTTCACAAATGTAACTGACTAGGCCTCTTGCAATCCTTCGCCTCCGCCATCTTATAACATAGGCTGGGCTACTCGATAAAACACATGTAGACATTACAATCTCTTTGTACAGACATGTACTCTATACTACAACCCAACGCGATAAAATACAAGCATGAGATAGTGGATCGACTCCCAGGAGAGCCCGAACCTTGGTAAAATCTCGTGTCCTTACTACCATTGTTATGAAAAGTATGGAAAATGAAGTCTGCTTTTTATTACTTTTTGATGGACGAGCTACTTACAAAAACATCTAAGTGTTTTATTGAAATGTCAACTTGTTAATGTGGTTTTAATGGAGAAGCCAAGACGCCTCGTTAGGACTCCTACACTACTGGAATCAGGATCTTTGTCGTCAGCCAGGACTTCGCCGTCAGCTAGCTGATGGCAAAGATGGTCTTTGCCATCAGTATACGAAAAGCTCACGATAAAGAAAGAGCTGACGGCAAAGAGCACGTTTGCTGACAGTCAGATCTTTGCCATCGGCCAGCGGACGGCATACAAACTTTGTCGTCAGCCAGCGGACAACAAAGAGGTAGGCTGGCCCACTAGTGAGAACCACCTAACGACCATTTTCTTTGCCGTCAGCTAGCGGATGGCAAAGAAAGTGCTTAAACTGACGTCCGTCAGGTAGGCTCTTTGTCGTCTGCTAGCAGACGGCAAAGAACCTTGCCTTAACTAAAAATCAAACCCGCCCGCGCCCGACCACTCTCTCTCTCTGTCCCCTTTCTCCTCCCCGAGCCCGAGCCGTCGCCGCCCCGCGCCACCCCCATCGCCAGCAGCACCGGCCCCGTGCCGCCGCCGCCCCACGCCACCCACATCGCCGCGCCGCCCCGGTGACGTCCTCTCTACCCCGGTGACCCCCTCTTCGTCCCGGCGACCCCCTCTCCGCCCCGGCGACCCCGACCTCGACCTCGACCACTCCTCGCCCTCAAGTAAGTGTCCCGGTCTTCATGGTGCCCCAATTGCACTTTTGATGCATTGATTTGGTCATTGTCTCTGCCTAGGGTTCAAAATCTGTTATGACCTTTGTGTTATGTTCATATGTATAGTTCTAGTTAGTTTTGATTTGCCTGGTACTGTCTGCCCATGATGCAAAAATGATAGCACAATCAAAAGGCCTGCCCTAGGTTATCTCAATATCTTAGAAGAATATGCGCCCTATTTTGACATATGGTACAATGCTAACAACTCTGCGAACCATGAGCTCGAAAAGAACATATAATAGAAAAATGCACCGAGATTTAACTATCACAACGCTACAACAATGCAATCCTATTGTTGAACATTGCTAAAATGCCAGTCAAGTTTCTAGTTTTCAAAGCAAGGGTTCACTGCACAAGTTGTAGTTCGTTTTTGTTTTGGGTTCAGATTGGATGCTCCCTCTTGATTGTAGTTGACAATCCGCATCGGTAGTAATAAGTGCGAGAAACACAGAAGATCTGGTGGCTGTCATATAGGTTCAGAAATTAACAATTTCAGAGTAGTTTCAGGCTTGTTTCAAAATTTAAGAGTATATTTCCATGTCAAGTTTTTTTTAGCTGTTAAGAGTTATGGTCTCGTTGAGGGTGAATACAGTGCAACGGGCATAGTCGTGTATATGTTGTTCTTATTTTCATGGGCCTCAAGAAATCATGCTTTATTATTACAGTCAATCTCCGCAGCTCTTAGATCCTCATCTCATGGTTGTTCTCATGATCTCAAAGCAAATCATCTTGGTTGAGATGAGTGACCGAAACTGAAACTTTCAAGTGGTTGTGTGTTAGCAGTTCTGTAAGATACTACATTATAGTGGGCACCCTGTTTTTTCTTTCCTTTCATTTTGGTAACACATTTTTGTACTGGGATCTCTCAACCAACACTCCTAGTTTCTTTCTTTTCTTTAGTTGAATGTTTTTATACTGCTAGTTGCCTAGGTTGCTGACCGAACGAAGCTAAAATAGTTATTATATGAAATTCAACTAGATTCCACATTTTTGTGTCTAGCTCGTGCAAAGGCACGGGTTGAGGACTAGTGCTACTAATAAATCTTGTGCTCAGCTCTAGTATGTCAACCTAGAGCCATCATATGTCCACAAATGCATACCTTTTTGAATGTGAAATGATAACTTCGTGTAGTTGATTATCTTCTGCTCAAAACTTCTACTGCTATAATGTTGTATGATAATGTTGTAAGGGTAGTAATTGGTCTCTTTTGCTGCTTATCAGAGATGGGGGGAAGCCGCCACCGCAGGCTCCGCTCTGCCACACCGAATTACGAGATGGATGCTTTCGAGTTCTTCACTATCATACTTGGGACTTCCTCCAAGATGGAGGTATATAAAAGGAGAGATCTCCCCTTCACCCATCTCATTATGATAACTCCGCTGTTTGGTACATCACTCCTTGTCCCAAACTCTTGAGGCTACCTGACACTTTTATGACACTTTTATGACGATGCTGGACAGGCATTGGGACATGGAGTTGGTGATCAGGTATGGCCACATGTACCCGTGTCATGCCTGGGAGCAGTTCTACCGTGCCTACGACCTGCGGCACGGGTACTTCCTTCTCTTTAGGTACGACGGCGACGCCATGCTCATAGTGAAGGTGTTCAACACGACTATGTGTCGCATGCGCTATAAGGACGACGATGATGCCAGTATGTTCTGCCTCTTATTCCTCTACATCGATTGTTAACTGTCATTGTTGCATTTGTTCAGGCAACGGGAGCAGCAGTAGCGACTCTGGCTACAGCCAAAGTAGCAGCGACTCTGACTGCAGCAAAAGCAGCGACGAGGATGATCCGGAATGGAGTGGGGAAGAAGAGGAGAAGAGTGGGGATGAGGAGGTGCAGGCTGACGCTGGGCAACAGATGGTGGTGGCTGAGGATGACCTAGCGATGGTGGTGGCTGACGATGGACAAGAGAGGGTGGTGGCTGAGGATGACCTAGCGATGGTGTTGCTTGAAGATGGCCTCACGATGGTGGCGATCCCACAGCCTGGCAACATCACCATGCCAACTATGGTAGAAGACTACATCCCACTGCCTCCACCGCCTCGCCGCTCTTGGCGCATCAGGATGAGGAATAATAAGAAGAAGAAGAATGAGGAGTGAACTATGTCAGGCTTGTCAGATCTCCAACATAATAAGCTTAGTTATCTAAAAATTGGCATAATTACCTATGTAAGTTCTAAAATGACGCAAATAAGGAATAAGAAGAAGAAAAACAAGGAAGAGGAGAAAAAGAAAGAATAGAAGAATAAAGAGAAGAAAAAGAAAGAATAAAAGAAGAAGAATGAGAAGGAAAAGGGTGAAAACCTTCTTCTTCTTCTTCTTCTTCTTCTTCTAGTCTTCTTCTTCTTCTTCTAGTCTTCTTCTTCTCCTTCTCCTTCTCGTTCTTCTTCTTATTCTTCTTCTAGTCTTCTTCTTCTTCTTCTTCTTCTTCTTCTTCTTCTTCTCCAAAATGACCTAAGTTAGCTCTAAGTTAGCTCTAATATGCTTAGTTACCTAGGTTAGCTCAATAAAGACCTATACTTGGCTGCTTTATATTAAAAATGGCATAATATGTTTAGTTCACTCAAAGATGGCATAATTAGCTAGGTTAGCTCCATTTTACCTAAGTATGCTTACTTCTTATTCTAGTTTTCTTCTTCTTCATTTTCTTCTTCTTCTTCTAACTTTCTTATTTCCCATTTTGCAGATTTCATTTAATTCACGGAAGTTTGCATGGATGGAGTGCTTGTTTTCCCTTTCTGCTTTTATTTTGTAATGATGAGCTTGCATGGATGGATGGATAACGGTGTTGGATGAACAATGTGAAACTTTTGTAATATGTATGGATGGAACTACGTGTTGGTTATGTGTGTATATATGATGAAACTTGTGTATTGCATATGTCTTTTGTGAAATTTGTGTGTTCAAATTGAATGAATTTAAGAAAAAAAAACAGAAAAAACAGGGGCTATACAGGATCTTTGCCGTCAGTTGGCGGATGGCAAAGAGATTTGCTATAAGCCAGCAGACGGCAAAGATGCCACGTGGCAGCTTCCTGTACAACCTGGGGGCGGGCATATTTGGTTACTTTGCCGTCGGCTAGCTGACCACAAAGGTGCAATGGTCTTTGCCGTCGGATAGCGGACGACGAAGCGCGCCGTTAGCCCCCTAACGGCCGTAAGCTACCACACGTGCCGTCCAGGACCTTTGCCGTCAGCCGGCTGACGACAAAGACCATTTCATCTTTGCCGTCTGCCAGCGGACGACAAAGAAGCCTTAGTCGTAACCTATTCAGCCGGTCCTGTTGCCGTCCGCTGACGGACGGCAAAGGCCGTTGCCGTACGCCAGGTAAGCCTTTGCCGTCCGCCATGGCGGACGGCAAAGTGCCTGATTCCTGTAGTGCTACACCCGTAGACGGAATTCGTAGTGCTGTAGACATCGTCTCGAGGGTGGCTCAGCACACAGAGATCGTTCTCGTCCTATGTCGAGAGGCTCGACCAGCCACCAAGAACGCGAGAACAGCCGCTAAGAGCACTAGAGCAGCCGCTGAGAGTGCGCGACCAGCCGTCAAAGCTGCGATGACCGCCCAAGCCGAGATCACGAAGATGATGTAAGGCCAGGATAGCTCATGATGGAGCCAAACATTTACTTCTAAACAACTAGTGCACTACCTTCATGTGATTTATATGATCTATGTGTGTGAACTTAATTTCTAAGGTGCTATGATGGAGCTAAACATTTGCTTCCGAACTACTAGTAAACTGCAACGTTGTTAGTTGTATAGTCTACGATACCATGAAGATTCTCATATGACTTTGCTTTTTTATTGCATAACTATGAAATTGACTTGTTAGCTTGTTTATTTATCTTCGTAGATGAATTGGAACTGGTATGTGGTGTACACCGGGTGGAATCCAGGAGTTCATAATTCATGGGAGATATGCAAGGAACAAGTGAATCGTTACCCGAACAACTGCTATAAAGGATATATGAATAAGAAAGAAGCAAACGATCGTTATGCCAAGTACGTCCGCAAAGAGAAAATCAAGTATGAAGTATGTAAGACGGTGTGGACTAGTGGACAAGTCAAGAATTTGATTATCTTTATCTAGTTCATTGTCATTATGCTGTTGTTGTTATCATGAGGTCTTGTATGTATGCAACATGTCGAATGTTTCACTGAGAAGGCTATATGTACTAATGATGTGACGTGAGTTGTTGTATTTTAATGTATACATCTATTTGCATTGAATGTAATGTGTATGATCGCTTAAGTAATGTGTATTGTCTGCTGTGTATTGTCAATTTTCAGTGTAGTTTCTATTGGTTAATTGTCAAGTGTGCTGGCAGCTGAACAAGTAGTTGTGGCGGGGAATACATAAAGCCCGCCACAACTAATAATATAATACAGTGGCAGGCAGCAAGCCATGTGGCCATTGCATTGATTCTACCAGTGGCGGACGTGCGCCCGCCACTGAATTGGTAATAGCAGTGGCAGGAGGTCGGTGGCAGGTGCCCCATAGAGGTTTACCTACCACTGCTGGCCTTTTTACGCTGGCCACTGCTAGGCATTCCTGTAGTTGTGCCTCCATCGCCACTGCAGAACAGGCTACCACCGGCTGTCCCAAAATTTCTACCGGTGGCAAGCTTGGCTGTGGAGAGCACCCGCCAATAGCCTTAGACAATTATGGGCAGAATGCCCGCCATCACTACTGCCAAACATGCTTGTTGTGCCCACGCGATCGGAGTGCCTACTATGTTATGGGACATCTCACCATGTCACCTTGTGTGTCCGGCTGAGGACCCCTAGGTTGGACCATCTCTGGCGACTTGGGTAGGCCATGAAAATCTACAAAGAAAATCAAGAAGCCTTCCCGTTGAAGACAAGTACATTGTATCGGTGGAAGACTGCTCTCCACAGATGTAACCGACTAGGTCTTTTGTAATCCTTGGCCTCCGCCATCTTATATAAGCAGAGGCTGGGGTAGTCGACAGAACACATCTAGACATAACAATCTCTTGGTACATACATCTACACTGTAGTACACCCCAACGCAATAAAATACAAGCATGAGATTGAGTATTAAGTCCGAGGCGAGCCTGAACCTTTGTGAAATCTTATGTCCTTGCTACCATTGTTTTTAAAAGTATGGAAAAGAAAGTCCGCTATTTGCTACGTCTCATATTGAGGTGAAATTACATATGACGAAAATAATCCTGGACTACAAAAACTGCCCTCGTGTGGTAGCACCGGGTGTTCCACCGGGCAGTCCGAAGCCACTTTCTTGATAAAGAATAGAAGTGAGTTCACACTAAAAATAAATGAAGCCCTATGATTTTTCAGCCCTCCTAGCAATCATCTCAGTATGGAAACACCTCTCCCCGCCTCATTTTCGGGACGCCATTCATATAAATAACAATATTCATAAGAGTGTGCTTGGAACCCTGTTTGCCATTGCGAAGAAGATAAAAGATGGACCCAAGGCAAAACAGGACCGAAGAAACCTCAGCATATGGCCAAATGCTGCATTCTGAACATGAGGAGGTACATACCGGCAAGAATGTTAATGAAGTAAAAATACTTATGAAGTAAATGAAACAACTTTTCATGTGCATGTCGAGTATAAACAACTCTCCTGCTGCAGTGTATAAACAATACTCCCTCCGTAAACTAATATAAGAACATTTAGATCAGTACTTTAGTTATCTAAACACTCTCATATTAGTTTACATAGGGAGTACTACTCATTCATGTACACGCACGGGGAGGAAGGAATAATTAAGAAAGGAAATTGGTAGCAAATCAAAAAAAGAAAATCAGAAATCGAATAACCACAAAATGCAATGGTACCACATACTGTACTGTAGAGAGTAGGAAAAGCATGCGCACTTGCATGCATGCATGCATGTTTTGCCTTGCTAGGGCACCAATTTTAGCTCTGAGCACCGCATTTGCATACACGTGGAGATGGAGCAGTGGAAAAGTTGGGTGTGTCAGAGGAGACTTTGGCGGTGTCGTTGTGACTGTCACCATTTGGGTCGTTGCATCCGATGAAGTTCCTTTTGGTGGGGAAGATGGTGAACACCAGACTGGAGAAGACCGCCATTCCCAGTGGCAGGTTCTTGAGCAGCTGCTGGGCATCGGTGCCAGCGTTAGGGAAGATGCAGTTCTGGAGCCCAACGTCGCTGAACGCCATTGTGAGGAAGACGACGACTGTGAGGATGGCGTGAGCAAAGTCCTGCTTCTGGAGGCCACGCTTCTCAAGCTCCGGCAGAATGTCCGCAAACTCCTCTTTCTCCTGTGCCTTGTTTAGGTTGAAGATGTTGAGGCGTCCCCATGTCGCCAAGCCGTAGTATACCTTGCCGTTGTGGACGATGGAGTCGGTGAAGGCGAAGAAGACGCACGAGGTGGCCAGCACGACGACGAGGCCCAGCGTGATCCACCAGTTGGAGGGGTAGCACTTGCCCTGGTTGCTGAAGGACGGGGCCAGCATCTGGTACGCCATCACCGACCCCGTCGGCAGCAGCTGCACCAGGTTCGCCGACACCGACAACACCTTCTGGGTCACCGGCGTCTTGGGTCCACCATTTGCAGCGCCCATGTCGACGGTAATATGATCATTGGCTGGTGGTGCCATTGTTGCACTTTTTTCAAGGTGGTCTTATCCGTGCGTGACTGATCACTAGCTAGCTGCGTACTTACCTAGCTTATTTGCTGCTTGGAGGGACTAGAACGATGCCTACTATTTGTAAGGGCCCCTTCAACCACGTGTGGATGCTTCTAGCTGTCAATGTGAAAGCTCCTCACATGCATGTCACCAAGTGGTGCAATGTCAATCAGCGAGCTATATAGTAGATACAACTTGCGCCTGAATCAAATATTCATCGTATTGGTGATGGATCCATGGATTCGTTTCTTCTCTTCTAAAGAACGTGCAACCTCAACCAGATATGGATCGATGATATATATATGCTCCATGCCTCCATTGTTTTATGACCAAGTTGGATTCTAAGTCTTGGTGAGTGTGAATGCTCCATCTGTCACATGCATGGATTCGTTTCTTACACCAGTTAGTACCACCTTCTGAAAATGTGCAATTGGTGACTAGGACCATTCCATGACGCCAACCAGCTAATAATCATGGATCCAGAGCTTGTGATTTCAATTTTTTGTTACGGCCAAATGTATACATTGCAAGTCTTTGTGTACCACTAGACAAGTTCCTTGATTCCGGCACCAAATACTAGTTCCACTCAAAGTTCATCATCATCATCAACAACAACAACAAAGCCTTTTGGTCCCAAAAAAGTTGGGGTGTGCTAGATTTGATACCCATAAGATCTTCAAACCAAGTCATGGTTCAGGCACGTAGAAAGCAAACTTCCACGCATGTCTGTCATGGCTAGTTATTTGGTGATATTCCTGTCCTTCAGATCGCCATCGTCATTTCTGCTAATTTTTACTTAGCTGGCTCGATTTTCATTAATTTCGATGTCACCTAAAGTTGCACACTACTTAAGCATAAAACAAATTTATTTTTAGATGTGCAACTTAAGGTATTGTAGTTATAATGAATGAGGTTTCTGATGATGATGAAGCCGTTGATGAATGAATGCACTCGGAAACATAATATTTTTGAGTGATATGGCCAATCCTTCGACCTTTCAAAACTCAAGAAGTTCACATCCTAACCATTTCTACATCCGTAGGTACAACCGTACAAGTAACTAGTTAGAAAGTTGTGTTTTTCCAGCGCATAATTGATCTTCACATAAGGGCCATGATATCAGGACTTGAGTTGGTGGTGGTCCATGCTACCTGTGAGATTACATCTTCAGTTGCCAGTAAATTAATTACCACGATGTTCTACATTCTATGTAGTAGAAATATGTGTCACATAATTTAGATTATTAGTTAAAACACTTCTTATACATTTGCTTAATTATTATACATCCTGTGATGTTGGTAGAAGGCGCGTACGTCGGGTGCTACTCCCCCTATGAATCCAACTTAATCATTTCTCGAGGCACTGGCTACACCAGGCCACCACGGGTAATGATGGTGGAGGATGCGAGGACACCCCTAGAAGCACCAAGCCTTAACACGAGTGTGGCGTCAAGTGCCCGATCTGGAGACCTAGGGGCTACACGACGCACTATCCGACCGATATTTTGCTATAATGAGCAACATCTTCATAGATAGGTTGTGCGCTAGGATACCAGGAGAGATGAAGTGCGCACCAACATCATAGACGAGCTCCAGGGCACCGCGGGGTGGCACGCTGATATGGTTCTCACGCTAAACCCTGATACCGATTCCAGTGAAGTTGAAACCCGCGTCAGACCATGCTATCTACGGTAATGAGGTGGTTTTCACACACCCAAGAACCAGTGGACGACCATGGAACCCGTGATGCATGGCTGGAGGATGGGGCACATCAGAGAGGTCACACCATCGACTCAAAACAAATACTAGATCTACAAGACCAGCTGCCATGGTCGGCCCGTGTTCCAAACCTTCCTTGCCATGATGGAAGAAGAACAAAAGCTGGGCTCAGCTCCAACTCCCAAACCAATCAGCAACAACAAGGGAGATCCTCATGGGCACTAATGCATATCAATTACTTAGCGGGAGGATCATCGGCCTATGGGTCGCACATGTAGGCCAAGCAGGTTGCACGGGGAGTCTTGGCAGCCTGCAATGTGAGAAGAACAGCTAGGATTAGATGGGCCGACATGCCCTTCACATTTGGGGCAAAGAACACAGCCTTTTGTTTTTTCCCAGAGTTACAACACAAGAATTTGGCACCTAGTTTTCAATATAATATTCAGTAGTTTTGTGACAAGTGGATTTCTAAACCAAAATAAATTTAGCTCAATGAATATTCACCATGAATGAACTTTTTCTCATGATGAAATTGCCACTGCCACCATGGTGAGATATAGTGAGGAGAATAAGTTTGCCCGTAACGCCTCCACGCACTATTCCATGATCGCCCGAAACTCATTGGCAATCTGGCTGATCAACGGAAAAAATCAAGATGGAGCCACTGGATGTAGATGCATCAATTTTCCGAGAAATCAACACACGCCAGTGTACAAATGAAAACGAATCTCGCTCGTTGACAAACTATAGGTAAATGACGTATGCCACATGACGAAAGCACAATTCACCACCAAAAGGTGCATTGTACTACTCCGTAATTAACAACATTACAACTGATAAGTAGGTATATGAACAAAGGATACAAGCCAGGCGAGTAAAGTACTCCAGATCAGCCATGGCAACACTTGGATCGAGGTTCCAGTCAAACATTTAAATGGCTACTTCGGCTATGTCAAAAGGCTCCACGTTCAGGTGACGCTGGCTGCTCCATCCAAGTTGACCTTATGGAGCGCGTGGGTGGACAGTGCAATGCATCCATGCGTCTGGTTGTTAAATGTGAATCCTCGATCTTCACATGCATGCATGTAACCAATTGGTGCAATGTCAACTAGCTGGCTCCATTTGTTGGCCGGATGGTTTGGTGTTGGAGCATGAGAAAGTATCCAGTGCTCCAGTGTCCATATAACATTCTTTTAATGTTTCAAAAAATTCCAAAAGATTGTGAATGTTCAGAATGAATGTGACAACAAGCCCTAAAATATTTGGTCCAAACTCGAAACACAGATTGAGAAACAAAAATGTCAATTTACATTTCAATTTCGGACCTGAAAGTTTGGTCGATATAGTGACATTCTTGGTGAACATTCGCCATTTTTTTGAATTTTTTTGAAATATTTAATAATATTTTTTTTGACATTGGAGCAACGCGACTACCCCAGGCTGGGAGCACCGGATACTTTCCCTTTGGAGCATAACTCTCTTTTTCGCTCATTAACCGCCGTGTACTTTTTTGAGCATCAGTACAGACAAATGCGCTCATACATACGCGCATACACTCACCCCTATGAATGCACACACGCACACCCTACCCCCACTTGTGGAGAATCGGCCTTTAGTCCCGGTTGGGAAGGGCCTTTAGTCCCGGTTCACCAACCGGGACTAATAGTCCTTTAGTCCCGGTTGGCCACGACCCAGCACTAAAGGCCAACCACGTGACCAGCAGCGCGCGCCCGGTGCTCGGAACTTTTAGTCCCAGTTGGTGACACCAGCTGAAACTAAAAGGTTTACGGTTTTAGATTTTATTGCTTATTTCTCCTTTCCATTTTGTCTTTTCCATTTATTTATTTTTTCATTTAAAACATAGTTGTCCGCCGTGTACTTTCGACGTACAAATGGATGTGTGCCACTCGTTGAGTGCCTTTTTTTCCGAAGATTGTTGACTGCTGATATCGTAGCGTCATCAGGTCGCCAAATAATGATAATGTCTTTTTCTTTTCTTCCGTCGGCGAGGACGAGCATGGCTAAATTCTGCGTTGATGGCGTTCATGCATATCTATTTGCCTATGTAGCTGGGCTGGGCCACATATGCATGCACCGATCGTGGGCTCCTGGAACGGATGATGTTGCGTTGGGTGCGTGCACAGTGCACCATAAGGCTTTTTTCTGTGCCATTAGTTGTCTTTTTTGTTCTTAAAAAATAAAAGACAGTGGTCTTATATTTAACTATGCTCGGAACTTTTTTGTTTAGGTTGAAGATGTTGACCACAAAGACAGAGGACTTTCGGGACGGAGCGACACCGTCTCGAGCGGAACTTGGGCAGGAGAACTTTTGCCGTTCGGCGGAGTGATTCCGCCGGAAAAAATTCCCTCCCGGAGGGGGAAATCATCGTCATCATCATCACCAACAACTCTCCAATCTTGGGGAGGGCAATCTTCATCAAAATCTTCAACATCACCATCTCATCTCAAACCCTAGTTCATCTCTTGTGTTCAATCTTGTTATCGGAACTATAGATTGGTGCTTGTGGGTGGCTAGTAGTGTTGATTACATCTTGTAGTTGATTACTATATGGTTTATTTGGTGGAAGATTATATGTTCAGATCCAATATGCTATTTAATACCCTTCTGATTTTGAGCATGATTATCATTTGTGAGTAGTTACTTTTGTTCTTGAGGTCATGGGAGAAATTGAAGGAAATATGCCCTACAGGCAATAATAAAGGTATTATTTATTTCCTTAATTAATGATAAATGTTTATTATTCATGCTAGAATTGTATTAATCAGAAACTTAGTACATGTGTGAATACATAGACAAAACAGAGTGTCCCTAGTATGCCTCTACTTGACTAGCTCGTTAATCAAAGATGGTTAAGTTTCCTAACCATAGACATGAGTTGTCGTTTGATAAACATGATCACATCACTAGGGAATGGTGTGATGGACAAGACCCATCTGTTAGCTTAGCCTAAATGATCGTTAAGTTTTATTGTTGTTGCTTTCTTCATGACTTATACATATTCCTTTGACTATGAGATTATGCAACTTCCATATACCGGAGGAACACTTTGTGTGCAAATGTCACAACGTAAACTGGTGATTATAAAGATGCTCTACAGGTGTCTCCAAAGGTGTTTGTTCAGTTGGCATGAATCGATATTAGGATTTGTCACTCCGTGTTTAGGAGAGGTATCTCTCGCCCTCTCGGTAATGCTCATCACTATAAGCCTTGCAAGGAATGTGACTAATGAGTTAGTTGCGGGATGAAGTATTACGGAACGAGTAAAGAGACTTGCCAGTAACGATATTTAATTAGGTATGATGATACAGACGATCAAATCTCGGGCAAGTAACATACCGATGACAAAGGGAACAACATATGTTGTTATGCGGTTTGACCGATAAAGATCTTCGTAGAATATGTGGGAGCCAACATGAGCATCTAGGTTCCGATGTTGGTTATTTACCGGAGAGGTGTCTCGGTCATGTCTACATAGTTCTCGAACCCATAGGGTCCGCATGCTTATTGTTCGATGACGATTTGTATTAAAGAGTTATGTGATTTGATGACCGAAGATTGTCCGGAGTCCCGGATGAGATAACGGACATGACGAGGAGTCTCGAAATGGTCGAGACATAAAGATTCATATACTTGGAGTAGGACTCCCCCCCCCCCCCCGGGCGCGCCCCTTGTTGGCCGGCCCTCCTCCTCCTCTCCTCCTTTATATACAGGGGAAGAGGGGCACCCTAGAACACACAAGTTGATCTTTTAACCGTGTGTGGTGCCCCCCTCCATAGTTACACACCTCGGTCATATCGTTGTAGTGCTTAGGCGAAGCCCTACGTTGGTAAACTTCATCATCACCGTCACCATGCCGTCGTGCTGATGAAAATCTCCCTCGGCCTCAACTTGATCAAGAGTATGAGGGACGTCATCAAGCTGAACGTGTGCTGAACTTGGAGGTGCCGTGCGTTCGACACTTTGATCGGTCGGATCGTGAAGACGTACGACTATATCAACCGCGTTGATAAAACGCTTCCGCTTTCAACGTACGAGGGTAAATGGACACACTCTCCCGTCTCGTTGTTGTGCATCTCCTAGATAGATCTTGCGTGATCGTAGGAATTTTTTTGAAATTACTGCATTCCCCAACAGAAATCATGTTGCATGTAATCATGTGAACTTGATATGTGTTCGATATTTTGACAGTATGTATGTTGTGATCCCCTTAGTGCTGTCATGTGAACGTCGACTACATGACACTTCACCTTATTTGGGCCTAAAATGCATTATGGAGTAGCAATTAGATGATGGGTTGGGAAGGTGACAGAAGCTTAAACCCCAGTTTATGCGCTATTTCGTAAGGGACCGATTGGATTCAAAAGTTTAATGCTATGGTTAGAATTTATCCTTAATACTTTTCTCGTAGTTGCGGATTCTTGCAGGAGGGTTAATCATATGTAGGAGGTTTTTTCAAGTAAGAACAGCACCTAATCACCGGTCCACCCACATATCAAATTATCAAAGTAGCGAACACAAATCGAGCCAACATGGTGAAAGTGACTAGATGAAATTCCCGTGTACCCTCAAGAACACTTTGCTTATCATAAGAGACCATTTTGGCCTGTCCTTTGCCTAAAATGAATTGGGCTACCTTGCTGCACTTTTGTTACTACTACCGTTACTTGCTCGTTACAAATTATCTAGCTATCAAACTACTCTGCTACTTACAATTTCAGCACTTGCAGACATTACCTTGCTGAAAACCACTTGTCATTTCCTTCTGCTCCTCGTTGGGTTCGACACTCTTACTTATCAAAAAGAGCAACAATTGATCCCCTATACTCGTGGGTCATCAAGGCTATTTTCTGGCACCATTTCCAGGGAGTGAAGCGACTTTAGTAAGTGGAATTCGGTAAGGAAACATTTATATAGTGTGCTGAAATTTACTGTCACTTGTTACCATGGAAAACAATCCTTTGAGGGGTTTGTTCAGGGTATCTTCACCTCGACCAGAACCACAATTAGCTACCCCTAAAAAAACTTCACCTAAAATATTGAATATGAAATTCCTTCAGCTATGATAGAACAACTGCTAGCTATCCTTATGCAGGAGATGGAACCGAACATCCTGATATGCACTTGATATATGTTTCACTAATTTCTGGATTGTTCAAGCTTGCCGGTTTACCCAGAGATGATGTTATGAAAAAGGTTTTCCCTTTAACTATGAAGGGAAAAGCATTGGCATGGTATCGGCTATGCAATGATATTGGATCTTGGAACTGGAATCGATTGAAATTGGAGTTCCACCAAATAAATTATCCTATGCATCTAGTTCATCGTGACCCGAATTACATCTATAATTTTTGGCCTCGTGAAGCATAAAGTATTGCTCTAGCTTGGGGAAGGCTTAAGTCAATGTTATATTCATGCCCGAATCATGAGCTCCGAAGAGAAATTATTATCCAGAATTTTTATGCTCAGCTTTCTCGTAATGATCAAACTATGTTTGATACTTCTTGTGTTGATTCTTTTATGAAGAAGACTATTGAATTTCGGTGGGATATTTTTGAAAGAATTAAATGCAACTCTAAAGATTGGGAACTCGACGAAGGTAAAGAGTCAGGTATTTAACTTAAGTATGATTGTGTTAAATCTTTTATGAATACCGATGCTTTTAAAATATTTAGCACTAAATATGAACTTGACTATGAGATAGTAGCCTCCTTTTGTGAATCATTTGCTACTCATGTTGATCGCCCTAAAGAAAAGTGGTTTAAATATCACCCACCTATTAAAGAAGAAATTAAAGAACGGGTACCAGCTAAAGAAGGAACTGTACTTTACAATGTAGATCCAGTTGTTCCTTCTGCTTATATTGAGAAACCACCTTTCCCTGTTAGGATAAAGGAACATGCTAAAGTCTCAATTGTTGTCAACAAAAGCTATATTAGAAAACATAAACCTGATGAACAAATTAAAGTAGAACCTAGTATTGCTATGGTTAAGGATCTCCTGGAAGAAAATGTAGATGAGCATGTTATTTACTTTTGCGAAGAAGCTACTAGAATTGTCAAACCTGATAAAAAGGTTAAACATAGACCTGTTGTTGCCATGCCTGTTGTCTCAGTTAAAATAGGAGATCACTTTTGTCATGGTTTATGTGACATAGTTTCTAGCATGAGTGCTATTCCTTATTCCCTATATCAAGAAATTATGAATGACATAGCACCCGCAGAGATATAAGACATAGATGTTACTATTAAACTTGCTAATAGAGACACTATATCACCAATTGGGACTGTTAGAGATGTTGAAGTCTTGTGTGGGAAAATAAAATACCCTGCTGATTTCCTTGTTCTTGGTTCCCCACAAGATGACTTTTGTCCCATTATCTTTGGTAGACCTTTCTTGAACACCGTTAATGCTAGAATAGACTGTGAGAAACAAACTGTTGTTGTTAGTTTTGGTGATGAGTCTCATGAGTTTAATTTTTCCATGTTTACTAGAGAGCTTCATGAAAAAGAATTGCCTAGTAAAGATGAATTAATTGGTATTGCTTCTATTGTTGTGCCTCCTACTGATCCACTAGAACAATATTTGCTAGACCACGAAAATAATTTACATGTGCATGAAAGAAATGAAATATATAAGATTTTCTTTGAACAACGTCCTCTGCTTAAACACAGTTTTCCTATTGAAACTCTAGGAGGTCCTCCTACACCTAAAGGTGATCCTGTGTTTGAATTAAAACAATTGCCAGACACTTTGAAATATGCTTCTCTTGATGAAAATAAGATATATCTTATTATTATTAGTGCTATTGGATATACTCTTGATGATTTAAAGGGCATTAGTTCGACTCTATGTCAGCACAAGATTAATATGGAACATGATGGTAAACCCGTTGTTGATCGCCAACATCGGCTAAATCCGAAGATGAAAGAAGTGGTAAGAACAGAAATATTAAAACTTCTGGAAGCAGGTATAATCTATCCTATAGCTGATAGTAGATGGGTTAGCCCTGTTCATTGTGTTCTTAAGAAAGGAGGTATTCCTGTAGTTTCTAATGATAAGAATGAACTTATTCCACAAAGAATTGTTACAGGCTATCGAATGGTAATTGATTTTAGAAAATTAAACAAAGCAACTAGAAAAGTTCATTACCCTCTGCATTTTATTGATCAAATGCTAGAAAGATTATCTAAGCACACACATTTTTGCTTCGTTGATGGATATTCTGGTTTTTTACCAATACCTGTTTCTCAACCTGATCAAGAAAAGACCACTTCTACTTGTCCCTTTGGAACTTATGCTTATAGATGTATGCCTTTCGGTTTATGCAATGCACATGCTACCTTTCAAAGATGTATGGCTGCTATATTCTCTGACTTTTGTGAAAAGATTGTTGAGGTTTTCATGGATGTTCTCTGTTTATTGGGAGTCTTTTTATCATTGTTTAAGCAATCTTGATCATGTTTTGCAGAGATGCGAGTAAACAAATCTTTTCTTAAATTGGGAGAAGTGCCACTTTATGGTTAATGAAGGTATTGTCTTGGGTCATAAATTTTCTAAAAGAGGTATTGAAGTGGACAAAGCTAAGGTTGATGCAATTGATAAAATGCCATGTCCTAAAGATATCAAAGGTATTCGTAGTTTCCTAGGTCATGATGGATTCTATAGGAGATTTATCAAAGACTTTTCCAAAATCTCTAGGCCTCTTATGAATCTTTTTCAAAAGGATATTCCTTTCGTTTTTGATGATGATTGTTTAGAAGCCTTTGAAACACTCAAGAAAGCCTTAATTTATGCACCTATTGTTCAACCACCTGATTGGAACTTGCCTTTTGAAATTATGTGTGATGCTAGTGATTATGATGTTGGTGCTGTTCGAGGACAAAGAGTTGATAAGAAACTGAATGTTATTCATTATGATAGTAAAACTCTAGATAGTGCCCAGAGAAACTATGCAACTAATGAAAAAGAATTCTTAGCAGTGGTGTTTCCTTGTGATAAATTTAGACCTTACATTGTTGATTCAAAAGTAATTGTTCACAACGATCATGCTGCTATTAAATATCTTATGGAAAAGAAAGATGCTAAACCTAGACTTATTCGACGAGTCCTCTTTCTACAAGAATTTGATTTACATATCACTCATAGAAAAGGAGCTGAGAACCCCGTAGCTGATAGCTTGTCTAGGCTTGAAAATGTGCCTAATGACCCACTACCTATTGATGATATTTTTCCTGATGAGCAGTTAGCTGCAATAAATGTTTATCATAATACTCCTTGGTATGCTGACTATGCTAATTACATTGTTGCTAAATATTTAACACCTAGCTTTACTTACCAACAAAAGAATAATTCTTCTATGATTTAAGACACTACTTTTGGGATGACCCACATCTTTATAAAGAAGGAGTAGATGGTATTATTAGACGTTGTGTACCTGAGCATGAACAGGGACAAATCCTGCAGAAATGTCACTCCGAAGCTTACGGAGGGCATCATGCTGGAGATAGAACTGCTCACAAGGTATTGCAATCTGGAATTTATTGGCCTACTATCTTCAAGGATGCCCGTAAGTTCGTCTTATCATGTGATGGGTACCAAAGAATTGGTAATATCGGTAACCGTCAAGAAATTCCTATGAATTATTCACTTGCTGTTGAACCATTTGATGTTTGGGGATTTGATTACATGGGACCTTTTCCTTCCCTAATGGGTATACACATATTTCGGTTGTTGTTGATCATGTTACTAAATATGTATAAGCTACTGTACAGTGCGATGGTATTCAAGAGCTCAACGACAAACGAAAACAGAAATTTGGCATCCCATACAATTTCGCTCGTTCATTATCGCCCACGGTTCATCTCCGTCGCTTCCGGAAACAGTGTGCGCTGAGCCTATTGTGTGTTGCATTACGATTGGCCGAAACCCCAGCCACACGGATCGCGCGTGTGCACCGTAGGATGCGCGGCGATCGAACGGCAATCCACGTCCCTCACATCACACTCGTGCACCTATAGCTGGACTGGATTTATATGCGCTAAATGCCTAGACAATGCACATAATCCCCTAAATATGGTAAATGAGCCCCGAAAAATGCCAAATTTGAACACGGTGATTTGTAAGGTGTATGTTCGTCATAGAAAAAAAAACTCCAGGGCAAAGAACGAAGAAAATATGGAATCCCCTTCAATTTTGGTGATTTATGAAGGCCGTGCATGACGACATAAGCCAAACCTTCTCTATTTTTTACCAGTGCATGGTGAGGTCATACCATGGCACACCATGCCACGCGTGCTATTTTCAAGCAATTATTTCATTTTTTTCTATAGTTGAAAACCCAATAAACAAACGTTTGTGGTTGACTACTGCCACATATTTCATGGAAATATATATTCCTTCCTTGTAAAAGGCATGAGAATTTACTAAATGGCACGAGCATGGTTTTCTAGGCCGTTCTTCTGCACCCTTTCATGCACCGATTGTTTGAACTTGAATTATGTGCATTAATGCCTAGGAAATGCACATAATCCCCTAAATATAGCAAATGAACCCAGAAAAGTGCCAAATTCGAACACAATTATTTGCAGGTTGTATGTTCATCCTAGAAAAAAACTCGTGGACAAAGGACAAAGGAAATTAGGATCCCCTTGAATCTTGGTGATTTCCCCCTCAAAACCATGAAACTTCCTCGGTGACGGTTTGATTTATGAAAGGCGTGCATCACGACATAAGGAAAACATTCTCCAATTTCTACTAGGGCAAGGCGAGGCCATACCATGGCACCACGCCAGGCGTCATGTTAACCTAGTAAACGATGCATTTATGGTTGACTATTGCCACACATTTCCTTGAAATATCTGCCCATTCCTTGTAAAAGGCATGAGAATGTACTAAATAACATGAGCATGGTTTTCCAGACCGTTCTTGTGCACCTTTTCATGCACCGATTGTTCGAATTTGAATTATGTCCATTAATGCCTAGAAAATGCACATAATCACCTAGATATGGTAAAATCAGCCCGGAAAAATGTGAAATTTGAACACGTTGCATTCGAGGATCCATGTTGATCATTGGAAAAAAACTGAATGACAAACTAGGACGGAAATTTGGATTCCCCTTCAATATTGGGGATTTCCCTCTCGAAAGCATGGAACTTCCTCGGTGATGGGTCGATTTATGAAGGACGTGCATGACGACATAAGCCAAACCTTCTCAAATTTTTACCAGGGCATGGTGAGGTCATACCATGGCACCATGCCAGGCGTCATGTTTTTTAAGCATTTATTTCATTTTTTCGATAGTAAAAAACCAAACAAATAAACATTTGTGGTTGACTATTGCCACACATTTCATCGAAATATCTGTCCATTCCTTGTAAAAGGCACGAGAATTTACTAAATGGCACAAGCATGGTTTTCCAGTCCGTTCTTGTGGACCCTTTCATGCACCGATTGTTTGAACTTGATTATGTGTATTAATGCCTAGGAAATGCATATAATCCCCTAAATATGGCAAATAAACCCGGAAAAGTGCCAAATTTGAACACGGTGATTTGCAGGTTGTATATTCATCATAGAAAAAAACTCGTGGACAAAGGACAAATGAAATTTGGATCCCCCTTCAATCTTGGTGATGGTTCATTTTATGAAAGGCGTGCATGACGACATTTTTACCAGGGCACGGTGAGGTCATACCATGGCACCACACCAGGCACTACTAGGGAAAACCTTACCTGTAGCGCTGGTTTTTTACCTACCAGTAGCGCGGGAGCTCGCACTACTGCTACAACGCTACAACTATTTTTTAGCAGTAGCCCGTTTCTAAACCAGCACTACAGCTAAAATACTTAGTAGTAGTGCCACTTTCTCTGCCATCGCTACTACTACCATCACGTAGTAGTAGCGGCCTATTTTCTCCCCACGGTACAAGTAGATAAACAGAAATTAAGAAAGTAAAAAAATGTCAGATGCAATATTCATGGATGGAAATCAAGACAAGTCTAGTGCAAATAAACTAAGTTCACAGAACCATCTCACAAACATTAACGACAATACCATATTTAATATAACCACACAATCTCACAAACTCATATATAGTAGTCAACAATGCATGGATAGATCATAGTTGATAAGTCTACTAGGTAGTCATACTAGCATACATATAGTTCAGCAGCCACACGCATATGCAGTTCTAGATGATATCGATGACGATCATCGTACTCAAGCCTTGGCGGTGGGTGTTCCTGATAGTAATTAGGATGGCCTGTCCAACATGAATATTCTTGCCAATGACGAAGCTCTTCCACCCAACCGAGTTGAAGTGTGTGCGACCGTCCATGTCCACGTCGCACACAGGTGGTGACGGAGCCCCTCGCGGTAACGCGTACTCCAGCAGAGCCTTCTTCATCAGGATTGATACCACAACTCTCAGATAGACTCTTTGGCTATTTCTGAATAAGAAACCATATCAATTAATAAGTAGCCTCGGACATTCTACACTATCAAAAGACAGTACTACATTTCTACTAGGCATGAATTCTATTAATAAGTATATATGGATTCGACACTATTAACAGTTCTTTGGATTCTACGCTAAGCATATATATCATTGGACTCTAGCTACACACTAAAGCATATCATCAATCGGACAGTAAAAGCATGTCATTGGACTCTATACTAATTAATTAAGCATGTCATCGGACTCTCTACACTAAAGCATATCATCAGCTAGCTTCTACACGACATATCATTGGACTCTACAGTAAAGCATATCATCAAATTACTACAGTAAATGCAACGTACCATGACATGCCGATCAACCATGGTACTTGTCAGGCGGGTCACGAATGGCACCCCAACAAAGTAAGCACGTGGCGGAATTATGTCCCATAGGGTGCACACCTCCTCCTCGCTTAGCCTCATTCTTTGAGCTAAAATGGCTTCATCAAGTGGGTCCTCATCATCTTCCTCCTTGTGGACATAAATGATGGCCAGCTCGGTTCTTTCTGCTCTGAAGGAGAAGCTGATCAACTCACCACCAGTGATACCCATGTGGGTGATGAAACAGACCCATCCATCTAATCCCATCTGCGACATATTTCTTCCTTTCTGAACCTCCATAGTGTAGGGGCCCCCAGGAGCCTCAAAGGTCACAGTGTCTCCGGTCAGCTTGTTGAATTCCGATCTCACATTGCATGTGACAATCTATGTACAAAAAGAAAAATGATATATACATGATACATTAATTCCAAAAATACTAGAAACAAAATAGTGGTTACAAGTTCATATAAATTTGTTACCGCCGCATGAAGAAAACTAGACTGGAAGTAGATGCCGAACAGCATGCCAGTTGCAAGGCTGCTAGCACACCTTGACTTGCACGGTTGACATGGCGATGGTGGTGGTGGCATAATTTCCCTAAAGCAGTATGATTAAAGGATTAACGATCCAAAAATTAAACATAAAGATTTCAATGAACTAAATTTGATACCTAAAAATTTCTCAAATATCATTTCTCATATAACATAGATGGGGGAGGGAGGAAGGGAGGAGGGAGGAAGGGAGGGAGGGAGGAAGGAGGGAGGGAGGGAGGAGAGAGGGAGGAGGCCAAGATGGCGACAAAATGATGGGGAGGAAGGAGGGAGGAGAAGGATAGAGGAGGGGCGGCAGATGGAGGTGGGGCGACGACTGGAGGAGGAGGAAGGAGGAGGGCAGTGACTGGAGGGGCGGCGGTTGGAGAGAGGTGTGGCGGCGGCTGGAGGAGGAGGACGGAGAAGGATGAGGCTTACTGATACGTCTCCAACGTATCTATAATTTTTGATTGCTCCATGCTATATTATCTATTGTTTTGGGCAATATTGGGCTTTATTTTCCACTTTTATATTACTTCTGGGACTAACCTATTAACCGGAGGCCCAGCCCAGATTTGCTGTTTTTGCCTATTTCAGTATTTCGAAGAAAAGGAATATCAAATGGAGTAAAAACGGAACGAAATCAACTGGAGAAGTTATTTTTGGAAGGAAAGCTACCGGATGGACTTGGACCCCACGTCAAGGAAGGAACGAGGAAGCCACGAGGGTGGGGGGCGCGTCCACCCCCTAGGGCGCGCTCCCCTGCCTCGTGGGGCCCTCGTGGCTCCCCTGACGTGCTTCCGCCTATATAACTCCACGTACCCTAAAACTTCCAGAACAGAGAATAGATCGGGAGTTCCGCGACCGCAAAACCTCCATTGCCACCAAAAACCAATCTAGACCTGTTCCAGCACCGTGCCGAAGGGGGGAACCCTCACCGGTGGCCATCTTCATCATCCCAACGCTCTCCATGACGAGGAGGGAGTAGTTCACCCTCGGGGCTGGGGGCATGTACCAGTAGCTATGTGTTTGATCTCTCTCTCTCGTGTTCTTGATTTGGCACGATCTTGATGTATCGCGAGCTTTGATATTATAGTTGGATCTTATGTTTCTTCTTCCTCTCTACTCTCTTGTAATGGATTGAGTTTTCCCTTTGAAGTAATCTTATCTGATTGAGTCTTTAATTATTTGTGAACACTTGATGTATGTCTTGCCGTGTGTATCTGTGGTGACAATAGGATATCACGTGATTCACTTGATGTATGTTTTGGTGATCAACTTGCGGGTTCCGCCCATGAACCTATGCACAGGGGTTGGCACACGTTTTCGTCGTGATTCTCTGGTAGAAACTTTGGGGCACTCTTTGAGGTTCTATGTGTTGGTTTGAATAGATGAATTGAGATTGTGTGATGCATATCGTATAATCATACCAACAGATACTGAGGTGACAATGGAGTATCTAGGTGACATTAAGGTTTTGGTTGATTTGTGTTTTAAGGTTTTATTCTAGTACGAACTCTAGGCCTGTTTGTGACACTTATAGGAATAGCCCAATGGATTGATTGGAAAGAATAACTTTGAGGTGGTTTCGTACCCTACCATAATCTCTTCGTTTGTTCTCCGCTATTAGTGACTTTGGAGTGACTCTTTGTTGCATGTTGAGGGATAGTTATGTGATCCAATTATGTTATTATTGTTGAGAGAACTTGCACTAGTGAAAGTATGAACCCTAGGCCTTGTTTCCTAGCATTGCAATACCGTTTACGCTCACTTTTACCATTTGTTACCTTGCTGTTTTTATATTTTCAGATTACAAATACCTTTATCTACCATCCATATTGCACTTGTATCACCATCTCTTCGCCGAACTAGTGCACCTATACAATTTACCATTGTATTGAGTGTGTTGGGGACACAAGAGACTCTTTGTTATTTGGTTGCAGGGTTTCTTGAGAGAGACCATCTTCATCCTACGCCTCCCACAGATTGATAAACCTTAGGTCATCCACTTGAGAGAAATTTGCTACTGTCCTACAAACCTCTGCACTTGGAGGCCCAACAACGTCTACAAGAAGAAGGTTGTGTAGTAGACATCAAGCTCTTTTCTGGCGCCGTTGCTGGGGAGGTAAGTGCTTGAAGGTATATCTTTAGATCTTGCAATCGAATCTTTTTGTTTCTTGTTTTATCACTAGTTTAGTTTATAAAAGGAAACTACAAAAAAAATGAGAATGATGGAAAGGAAAATTTTGCCAAAGTCTCATACGCTTCATCTTTTTAATATCTTTCGTGAGAATGATGGAAAGGAAAATTTTGCCAAAGTGTTAGAAGAAGAATTACATAGAATGCTTGGCATAAAATATTTATATGATGAGCATGATTGCAATGTTGTTAGTATGAATTCTTTGAATACCCATGATGCTAATGATATGCAAAGGCACAAGCTTGGGGATGCTATGTTTGATGAAGATGATATGTTTAGTGCCCAAAGTTTTGATGAGCAAATTTATTATGATGAAAGCATGCCTCCTATCTATGATGATTATTGTGATGACACGTATGCTATAAAGAATAATGATAACCATGAAACTTGTCATCTTGATCTTAATTTTCAATCACATGATAGTTATTTTGTTGAGTTTGCTCCCACTACTATTGATGAGAATAAATTTGCTCACGTGGAGAGTAGGAAAATTTCTATGCTTGTAGATCATGAAAATAATGTTTTAGGTGATGGTTATATTGTTGAATTCATTCATTATGCTACTGAAAATTATTATGAGGGAGGAATATATGCTTGTAGGAATTGAAATAATGTCAAGTTTCCTCTCTATGCGCTTAAAGTTTTGAAGTTATGCTTGTTTTGCCTTCCTATGCTAGTTGATTATTGTTCCCATAAGTTGTTTGCTCACAAAATCCCTATGCATAGGAAGTGGGTTAGACTTAAATGTGCTAGTCATATTCTTCATGATGCTCTCTTTATGTTTCAAGTCTTATCTTTTATATGAGCATCATTGAAATCATCATGCCTAGCTAGGGGCGTTAAACGATAGCGCTTGTTGGGAGGCAACCCAATTTTATTTTAGTTTCTTACTTTTTGGTTCTGTTTAGGAATAAATAATCCATCTAGCTTCTGTTTAGATGTGGTTTTTATGTTTTAATTAGTGTTTGTGCCAAGTAGAACCTTTGGGAAGACTTGGGTGAAGTATTTATGATCATGGTGTAAAAAACAGAAACTTTAGCGCTCACGAGATTAGCTAGAAATTTTAACTGGAAAGTTCTATTTAGTTGATTCTTTTTGAAGATGATTACTAGGAAAATTCCTCAGGTCCACCAATTTATTTTAGAATTTTTGGAGTTCCAGAAGTTTGCGTTAGTTACAGATTACTACAGACTATTCTGTTTTTGACAGATTCTGTTTTCATTGTGTTGTTTGCATGTTTTGATGAATTTATGGATAGTAAAATAGTTTATAAACCATAGAGAAGTTGGAATACAGTAGGTTTAACACCAATAAAAATAAATAATGAGTTCATTACAGTATCATAAAGTGGTGTTTTGTTTTCTTTCGCTAACGGAGCTCACGAGTTTTCTGTTAAGTTTTGTGTTGTGAAGTTTTCAAGTTTTGGGTAAAGATTCGATGGACTATGGAATAAGGAGTGGCAAGAGCCTAAGCTTGGGGATTCCCAAGGCACCCCAAGGTAATATTCAAGAATAACTAAGAGCCTAAGCTTGGGGATGCCCCGGATGGCATCCCCTCTTTCGTCTTCGTTCATCGGTAACTTTACTTGGAGCTATATTTTTATTCACCACATGATATGTGTTTTGCTTGGAGCGTCATTTCCTTTTGTTAGTTTTTGCTTGCTGTTATTTAGAATATTGTTTTGCATCTCTAGTTTCAATAAAAATATAAGGATAGCCTTTACCATGCTTATTTTGCAAGTATACATGTTGCTGTTTGACAACAGAAAGTTTACCACTGTTGCAAAAATTCTCTAGAAAAGTAAAAATGTGATAAAATGTTGAAACCTTTTGCATAATAAGCTCTGATAAATTTACTACTTTTGGAATTTTATTTCATCATTTTTGGAGTTAGGGAAGTATGATGAATGTTGCATTCTTTACAGACTGTGCTGTTTTGACAGATTGCTGTTATGTTTGCATTGTTTGGATATGTTTGCTTGTTTAATGATTCTATTTGAGGATAGGACTATTAAATATGCAGAGGCATTTAGTATGCAATGTTGAATAATAATTTTACTGATTTGCTACAGTATATTATGATAAGGTTTTTGCATTGGTTTATACTAACTTATCTCACAAGTCCTTGTTGAGTTTTGTGTGGATGAAGCTTTTGAGATTTAGGAAACTGTGATATGAGAGGAATTAAGGAGACACAAAATCTCAAGCTTGGGGATGCCCAAGGCACCCCAAGATAATATTTCAAGAAGTCTAAAGCATCTAATCTTGGGGATGCCCCGGTAGGCATCCCACCTTTCTTCTCCAACAATTATCGGTTAGTATCGATTGAACCTAAGTTTTTGCTTCTTCACATGATGTGTGCTATCCTTGAAATGTCATTTTATTTTGTTTTGCTTGCTGTTTGAATAAAATACCAAGATCTTAAATTCTTAAATGTTAGAGAGTCTTCACATAGTTGCATAATTATTCGACTACTCATTGATCTTCACTTATATCTTTCGGAGTAGTTTGTTGTTTGCTCTAGTGCTTCACTTATATCTTTTAGGGCACGGTGGTGGATTTGTTTTATAGAAACTATTGATCTCTCATGCTTCACTTAGATTATTTTGAGAGTCTTAAATAGCATGGTAATTTTCTTAAATAATCCTAATATGCTAAGCATACAAGATTTGTAAGAATTCTTATGAGTGTGTTGAATACTAAGAAAAGTTGGATGCTTGATAATTGTTTTGAGATATGAAGATGGTGATATTAGAGTCATGCTAGTTGAGTAGTTGTGATTTTGAGAAATACTTGTGTTAAAGTTTGTGATTCCCGTAGCATGCACGTATGGTGAACAGTTATCTGATGAAGTCAGAGCATGATTTATTTATTGATTGTCTTCCTTATGAGTGGCGGTCGGGGACGAGCGATGGTCTTTTCCTACCAATCTATCCCCCTAGGAGCATGCGCGTAATACTTTGCTTTGATAACTTGTAGATTTTTGCAATAAGTATATGAGTTCTTTATGACTAATGTTGAGTCCATGGATTATACGCACTCTTCTTCCTTCCACCATTGCTAGCCTGTCTAATACCGCACACTTTTCGCCGGTATCATACACCCACCATATACCTTCCTCAAAACAGCCACCATACCTACCTATCATGGCATTTCCATAGCCATTCTGAGATATATTGCCATGCAACTTTCCACCGCTCCGTTTATTATGACACGCTCCATCATTGTCATATTGCTTAGCATGATCATGTAGTTGACATTGTATTTGTGGCAAAGCCACCGTTCATAATTCTTTCATACATGTCACTCTTGATTCATTGCATATCCCAGTACACCGCCAGAGGCATTCATATAGAATCATATTTGTTCTAAGTATCGAGTTTTAATTGTTGAGTTGTAAGAAAATAAAAGTGTGATGATCATCATTATTAGAGCATTGTTCCAAGTGAGGAAAGGATGATGGAGACTATGATTCCCCCACAAGTCGGGATGAGACTCCGGACGAAAAATAAAAAAAATAAAAAAAGAGAAGAAAAAAGAGGCCATAAAAAAAGAGAAAAGGCCCAAATAAAAGATATAAAAAATTAAAAAAATGAGAGAAAAAGAGAGAACGGACAATGCTACTATCCTTTTACCCCACTTGTGCTTCAAAGTAGCACCATGATCTTCATGATAGAGAGTCTCCTATGTTATCACCTTCATATACTAGTGGGAATCTTTCATTATAGAACTCGGCTTGCATATTCCAATGATGGGCTTCCTCAAAAGGCCCTAGGTCTTCGTGAGCAAGCGAGTTGGATGCACACCCACTTAGTTTATTTTGTTGAGCTTTCATATACTTATAGCTCTAGTGCATCCGTTGCATGGCAATCCCTACTCACTCACATTGATATCTATTGATGGGCATCTCCATAGCCCGTTGATACGCCTAGTTGATGTGAGACTATCTTCTCCACAACCACCATTCTATTCCACATATAGTGCTATGTCCATGGCTCACGCTCATGTATTGCGTGAAGATTGAAAAAGTTTTGAGAATGTCAAAAGTGTGAAACAATTGCTTGGCTTGTCATCGGGGTTGTGCATGATTTAAATATTTTGTGTGGTGAAGATAGAGCATAGCCAGACTATATGATTTTGTAGGGATAACTTTCTTTGGCCATGTTATTTTGAGAAGACATGATTGCTTTGTTAGTATGCTTGACGTATTATTATTTTTATGTCAATATTAAACTTTTGTCTTGACTCTTTCGAATCTGAATATTCATACCACAATTAAGAAGAATTACAATGAAATTATGCCAAGTAGCACTCCGCATAAAAAATTATCTTTTTATCATTTAACTACTCGAGGACGAGCAGGAATTAAGCTTGGGGATGCTTGATACGTCTCCAACGTATCTATAATTTTTGATTGCTCCATGCTATATTATCTACTGTTTTGGGCAATATTGGGCTTTATTTTCCACTTTTATATTACTTTTGGGACTAACCTATTAACCGGAGGCCCAGCCCAGATTTGCTGTTTTTTGCCTATTTCAGTATTTCAAAGAAAAGGATATCAAACGGAGTCAAAACGGAACGAAATCAACTGGAGAAGTTATTTTTGGAAGGAAAGCTACCGGATGGACTTGGACTGCACGTCAAGGAAGGAACGAGGAAGCCACGAGCATGGGGGCGCGCCCACCCCCCTAGGGCGCCCCCCTACCTCGTGGGGCCCTCGTGGCTCCCCTGACGTGCTTCTTCCGCCTATATAACTCCACGTACCCTAAAACATCCAAAACAGAGAATAGGTCGGGAGTTCCGCCGCTGCAAAACCTCCAGAGCCACCAAAAACCAATCTAGGCCTATTCCGGCACCCTGCCGGAGGGGGGAACCCTCACCGGTGGCCATCTTCATCATCCCGACGCTCTCCATGACAATGAGGGAGTAGTTCACCCTCGGGGCTGAGGGTATGTACCAGTAGCTATGTGTTTGATCTCTCTCTCTCTCGTGTTCTTGATTTGGCACGATCTTGATGTATCGCGAGCTTTTCTATTATAGTTGGATCTTATGTTTTTTCTCCCCCTCTACTCTCTTGTAATGGATTGAGTTTTCCCTTTGCAGTAATCTTATCGGATTGAGTCTTTAATGATTTGAGAACACTTGATGTATGTATTGCCGTGCGTATCTGTGGTGACAATGGGATATCATGTGATTCACTTGATGTATTTTTTGGTGATAAACTTGCGGGTTCTGCCCATGAACCTATGCATAGGGGCTGGCACACGTTTTCGTCGTGATTCTCCCGTAGAAACTTTGGGGCACTCTTTGAGGTTCTATGTGTTGGTTTGAATAGATGAATTGAGATTGTGTGATGCATATCGTATAATCATACCAACGGATACTTGAGGTGACAATGGAGTATCTAGGTGACATTAGGGTTTTGGTTGATTTGTGTTTTAAGATGTTATTCTAGTACGAACTCTAGGTCTGTTTGTGACACTTATAGGAGTAGCCCAACAGATTGATTGGAAAGAATAACTTTGAGGTGGTTTCGTACCCTACCATAATCTCTTCGTTTGTTCTCCGCTATTAGTGACTTTGGAGTGACTCTTTGTTGCATGTTGAGCGATAGTTATTTGATCCAATTATGTTATTATTGTTGAGAGAACTTTCACTAGTGAAAGTATGAACCCTAGGCCTTGTTTTCTAGCATTGCAATACCATTTACGCTCACTTTTACCATCTGTTACCTTGCTGTTTTTATATTTTTAGATTACAAATACCTTTATCTACCATCCATATTGCACTTGTATCACCATCTCTTCGCCGAACTAGTGCACCTATACAATTTACCATTGTATTGGGTGTGTTGGGGACACAAGAGACTCTTTGTTACTTGGTTGCAGGGTTGCTTGAGAGAGACCATCTTCATTCTACGCCTCCCACGGATTGATAAACCTTAGGTCATCCACTTGAGGGAAATTTGCTACTGTCCAACAAACCTCTGCACTTGGAGGACCAACAACGTCTACAAGAAGAAGGTTGTGTAGTAGACATCACTTACCGAGGACGGGGCAGAGAAAGCGGCGACGACGATGACGATGAGGGAGGAGGAGGACGGTCGGACGCGGGCAGACTGTGGCAGAGAGGAGAGTGACGGATGGCCGGGCGCCCGAATAATGTTTAACTTAGGAGTAGTGCGGGTCATGGACCAACGCTACTGCTAACCACATTACTTGTAGCGCGGGTCATGGGCCAGCGCCACTGCTAAGTGGGGACGGGCAGCTGGGCCTGGGCTGGCCATAGCAATGGAGCGGGCCAGGAGAAGGTGCTACTGCTAAGGAGTTTAGCAGTAGCGTGGGCCCCAGACGCACGCTGCTGCTATGATAAACCCGTGGGGCACAGTGACTCCTCCCTCTGGGACCACTTAGCAGTAGCGCGGGTCATGGACCAACGCTACTACTAACTTGCTACCTGTAGCGTTGGTATGTGACACACGCTACTCCTAATTAGCAGTAGCGCCGCCCCACATACCAACGCTGCTGCTAAAGTTCTATCTATAAGCTTTTCTCTAGTAGTGAGGCGTCATGTTTTCCAAGCATGTTTAATATTTTTGTATAGTTGTTAACCTAGTAAACAACACATTTATGGTTGACTATTGCCACATATTTCCTTGAAATATCTGCCCATTACTTGTAAAAGGCATGAGAATGTACTAAATAGCACAAGCATGATTTTCCACACCGTTCTTGTGCACCTTTTGATGCACCAATTGTTTGAATTTGAAGTATGTGCATAATTACTGCCTAGAAAATGCACATAATCCCCTAAATATGGTAAATGCATTTGGAAAAATGTCAAATTTGAACACGTTGCATCTGAGGCGGTATGTTGAATGTTGGAAAAAACTGAATGATAAACTAGGATGGAAATTTGGATTCCCCATCAATCTTGGTGATTTCCCTCTCGAAAGCATTGAACTTCCTTGGTGATGGTTCGGTTTATGAAGGGCGTGCATGACGACATAAGTCAAACCTTCTGAGCTTTTAACCAGTGCACGGTGAGACCATACCATGGCACCATGTCAGGCGTCATGTTTTTGAACCACATATTTCATTGTTCTATAGTTGATAACCAAGTAAATGATGAGTTTGTGGTTGACTATTGCCACACATTCCAGTGAAATCTCTGCCCATTCCCTGTAAAAGGCTTGAGAAATTACTAAATACCATGAGTATGGTTTTTCCAGACCGTTTTTGTGCACCCTTTCATGCACCGATTGTTTGAATTTGCATTAATGCCTACAAAATGCACATAATCCCCTAAATAATGCAAATGAACCGGGAAAAGTGTCAAATTTGAACACGGTGGTTTGCAGGGTTTATGTCCATTGTAGAAAAAAACTCATGGATGAAGGACAAAGGAAATTTGGATTCCCATTCAATCTCGGTGATTTACCATCGCACACGATTCATCTCTTTCGCCTATGCGAACCGTGTGTGTTCACTCACACATGCAAAAGGAAAAAAGAAAACCTACGCCCACTTCGTCCCCACTCACTCTCCGCGGACTCCTCTGCAACTCTGCGCCCTAATTAAGCTCGATGGTTGTTGGTGTCAAAACCGGCCGATCTCGGGTAGGGGGTCCCGAACTGTGCATCTAAGGATCGAGAGTAACAAGAGGCGGCGGACACGATGTTTACCCAGGTTTGGGCCCTCTTAATGGAGGTAATACCCTACTTCCTTCTTGATTGATGTTCATGAGTATAGGGGTTACAAGAGTTGATCTACCTCGAGATTGTAATGGCTAAACCCTAGATGTCTAGCCTCTATGATTGTGATCGCCTCTACGGACTAAACCCTCCGGTTTATGTAGACACCGGAGGGTCCTAGGGTTGTACAGAGTCGGTTTACACAGAAAGGAATCTTCATATACGAACGCCAAGCTTGCCACACGCGCAAAGGTGAGTCCCATCCGGACACGGGGGAAGGCCTTCTATCTTGTATCTTCACGGCCCATTAGTCCGGCCCATACCACATAGCCCGGACACCCGGGGACCCCATAATCCAGGACTCCCTCAATAGCCCCTGAACCAGGCTTCAGTGACGATGTGTCCAGCGCACAGATGTTCTTCGGAATTGCAAGGCAGGTTCCTCCTCTGAATATTTCAAAGTAGTTGATCAAAAGAACTATTTCTGACTCTGTATAATAGTTACAATCCTGAACCACAAGGGCAAAATATTTAAACAAAACAAGTCACTTCTACTGACAGCTTTTCCAGCGAGACGTTATGTTCCGGCCATATTATTATGTTGAACCATTTTTCAGCCTCCTGCTTCGCGTTCCGAGGCGCATTCTTCATTGGCACGTCTTGTCAAAGCAGAGATCGTGTCCCCTTATTGCGGGATTCACATCAATACGGGTTTGGGTAACCCAACCATGCTGTTTGCATGACCCCTTGGGAATAGGCGAGTTTTAAGGCTCGTGGGGGGACGCTTGATATCCACTGCCTTTATAAGAAGGTAAGGATCCACCTTTTCACCCACACCTTCTTCCTCATCAGCCCTTTCGTCCTTGAGCACCTGCAACCAAGATTCAATCCTTTCCGCCCCCACCAAACACTCCAGCCATGTCCGGATCCGGCACGCAGGGCAAGTGGATAGCTTCCTCCGTTACGGAGAGGAACATCAAGGAACTCCGGGAGGCGGGCTACTTGGATGTGGATATTGTGCATCGGCTCCTAGCCAAAAAGAAAAGCATCCCAACTCTGGAGCCCAACGAGAGGTTAGTGTTCATCCCCCACTTTCTCCGCGGACTAGGGTTTCCCCTCCATCCTTTGTCCGCGGCCTCATGTTTTATTACGGGCTAAATTTCCATGATCTAGCCCCAAATTTCTTCCTCAACATTTCGGCATTCATGGTCGTGTGTGAAGCATTCCTCTGCATTCCTCCCCACTTCGGCCTATGGCTCAAGTGAAGGAAATATGCCCTAGAGGCAATAATAAAGTTATTATTTATTTCCTCATATCATGATAAATGTTTATTATTCATGCTAGAATTGTATTAACCGGAAACATGATACATGTGTGAATACATAGACAAACACATAGTCACTAGTATGCCTCTACTTGGCTAGCTCATTAATCAAAGATGGTTATGTTCCCTGACCATAGACATGTGTTCTCATTTGATTAATGGGATCACATCATTAGAAGAATGATGTGATTGACATGACCCATTCTGTTAGCCTAGCACTTGATCGTTTAGTGTACTGCTATTGCTTTCTTCATGACTTATACAAAGTTCCTACAACTATGAGATAGTGCAACTCCCGTTTACCGGAAGAACACTTTGTGTGCTACCAAACGTCACAACGTAACTGGGTGATTATAAAGGTGCTCTACAGGTGTTTCCGAAGGTACATGTTGGGTTGGCATAATTCGAGATTAGGATTTGTCACTCCGATTGTCGGAGAGGTATCTCTGGGCCCTCTCGGTAATACTCATCACCTAAGCCTTGCAAGCATGTAACTAATAAGTTAGTTATGAGATGACGCATTACGGAACGAGTAAAGAGACTTGCCGGTAACGAGATTGAACTAGGTATTGGATACCGACGATCAAATCTCGGGCAAGTAACATACCGATGACAAAGGGAACAAAGTATGTTGTTATGCGGTTTGACCGATAAAGATCTTCGTAGAATATGTAGGAACCAATATGGGCATCCAGGTCCCGCTATTGGTTATTGACCGAGAATGGTTTTAGGTCATGTCTACATAGTTCTCGAACCCGTAGGGTCCGCACGCTTAACGTTTCGATGACAGTTTTATTATGAGTTTATAAGTTTTGATGTACCGAAGTTTGTTCGGTGTCCCGGATGTGATCACGGACATGACGAGGAGTCTCGGAATGGTCGAGACATAGAGATTGATATATTGGACGACTATATTCGGACACCGGAAAGGTTCCGGGAGTTTTCGGGGAAAACCGGAGTACCGGAGGGTTACCGGAACCCCCCCGGGAAGTAATGGGCCTTGATGGGCCCTAGTGGAGAAAGAGAGGGGCCGGCCAGGGCAAGTGGCGCGCCCCCTCCCCTTGTGTCCGAATAGGACAAGGAAGGGGGGGCGGCGCCCCCCTTGCCTTCCCCCTCTCCTACTCCTTCCTTCCCCCTCCCTCTTGGATTAGGAAAAGGAGGGGGGAAACCTACTTGGAGTAGGTTTCCCCCTCCTAGGGCGCGCCTCCCCATAGGCCGGCCCCCTCCTCCCTCCCTCCTTTATATACGGGGGCGGGGGGCACCCCATAGACACACAAGTTGATCTACGGATCGTTCCTTAGCCGTGTGCAGTGCCCCCTTCCACCATATTCCACCTTGGTCATATCGTCGCGAAGCTTAGGCAAAGCCCTGCGCCGGTAGAACATCAAGATCGTCACCACGCCGTCGTGCTGACGGAACTCTCCCTCGACACTCGGCTGGATCGGAGTTCGAGGGACGTCATCGAGCTGAACGTGTGCTGAACTCGGAGGCTCCGTACGTTCGGCGCTTGGATCCGTCGGATCGTGAAGACGTACGACTACATCAACCGCGTTGTTCTAACGCTTCGACTTACGGTCTATGAGGGTACGTGGACAAACACTCTCCCCTCTCGTTGCTATGTCATCACCATGATCTTGCGTGTGCGTAGGAAATTTTTTGAAATTACTACGTTCCCCAACAGTGGCATCCGAGCCTAGGTTTTATGCGTTGATGTTATATGCACGAGTAGAACACAAGTGAGTTGTGGACGATATAAGTCATACTGCCTACCAGCATGTCATACTTTGGTTCAGCGGTATTGTGAGATGAAGCGGCCCGGACCGACATTACGCGTATGCTTACGCGAGACTGGTTTCACCGTTACGAGCACTCGTGCTTAAAGGTGGCTGGCGGGTGTCTGTCTCTCTCACTTTAGTTGAACCGAGTGTGACTACGCCCGGTCCTTGAGAAGGTTAAAACGGAGTCTATTTGACAAACTATCGTTGAGGTTTTGATGCGTAGGTAAGAACGGTTCTTGCTAAGCCCGTAGTAGCCACGTAAAATTTGCAACAACAAAGTAGAGGACGTCTAACTTGTTTTTGCAGGGCTTGTTGTGATGTGATATGGTCAAGACGTGATGCTATATTTTATTGTATGAGATGATCATGTTTTGTAACCGAAGTTATCGGCAACTGGCAGGAGCCATATGGTTGTCGCTTTATTGTATGAAATGCAAACGCCCTGTAATTGCTTTACTTTATCACTAAGCGGTAGCGATAGTCATAGAAGCAATAGATGGAGTGAACGACAATGATGCTACGATGGAGATCAAGGTGTCGCGCCGGTGACGATGGTGATCACAACGGAGCTTCGGAGATGGAGATCACAAGCACAAGATGATGATGGCCATATCATATCACTTATATTGATTGCATGTGATGTTTATCCTTTATGCATCTTATCTTGCTTTGATTGACAGTAGCATTTTAAGATGATCTCTCACTAAAATTATCAAGAAGTGTTCTCCCTGAGTATGCACCGTTGCCAAAGTTCGTCGTGCCGAGACACCACGTGATGATCGGGTGTGATAAGCTCTACGTCCATCTACAACGGGTGCAAGCCAGTTTTGCACACGCAGAATACTCAGGTTAAACTTGACGAGCCTAGCATATGCAGATATGGCCTCGGAACACGGAGACCGAAAGGTCGAACGTGAATCATATAGTAGATATGATCAACATAGTGATGTTCACCATTGAAAACTACTCCATCTCACGTGATGATCGGTTATGGTTTAGTTGATTTGGATCACGTAATCACTTAGATGACTAGAGAGATGTCTGTCTAAGTGGGAGTTCTTAAGTAATATGATTAATTGAACTTAAATTTATCATGAACTTAGTACCTGATAGTATCTTGCTTGTCTATGTTTGTAGATAGATGGCTCGTGCTGTTGTTCCGTTGAATTTTAATGCATTCCTTGAGAAAGCAAAGTTGAAAGATGATGGTAGCAATTACACGGACTGGGTCCGTAACCTGAGGATTATCCTCATTGCTGCACAGAAGAGTTACGTCCTTGAAGCACCGCTGGGTGCCAGGCCTGCTGCTGATGCAACTGACGACGTTAAGAACGTCTGGCAGAGCAAAGCTGATGACTACTCTATAGTTTAGTGTGCCATGCTTTACGGCTTAGAACCGGGTCTTCAACGACGTTTTGAACGCCATGGAGCATATGAGATGTTCCAGGAGTTGAAGTTAATTTTTCAAGCAAATGCCCGGATTGAGAGATATGAAGTCTCCAATACGTTCTATAGCTGCAAGATGGAGGAGAATAGTTCTGTTAGTGAACATATACTCAGAATGTCTAGGTATAACAATCACTTGATTCAACTGGGAGTTAATCTTCCTGATGATAGTGTCATTGACAGAATTCTTCAATCACTGCCACCAAGCTACAAGAGCTTCGTGATGAACTATAATATGCAAGGGATGAACAAGACTATTCCCGAGCTCTTCGCGATGCTGAAAGCAGCGGAGGTAGAAATCAAGAAGGATCATCAAGTGTTGATGGTCAACAAGACCACTAGTTTCAAGAAGAAGGGCAACGGGAAGAAGAAGGGGAACTTCAAAAAGAACAGCAAGCAAGTTGCTGCTCAAGAGAAGAAACCCAAATCTGGACCTAAGCCTGAAACTGAGTGCTTCTACTGCAAGCAGACTGGACACTGGAAGCGGAACTGCCCCAAGTATTTGGCGGATAAGAAAGATGGCAAAGTAAACAAAGGTATATGTGATATACATGTTATTGATGTGTACCTAACTAGAGCTCGTAGTAGCACCTGGGTATTTGATACTGGTTTGTTGCTAATATTTGCAACTCGAAACAGGGACTACGGAATAAGCGAGCACTAGCCAAGGACGAGGTGACGATGCGCGTGGGAAACGGTTCCAAAGTCGATGTGATCGCGGTCGGCACGCTACCTCTACATCTACCATCGGGATTAGTTTTAGACCTGAATAATTGTTATTTGGTGCCTGCGTTGAGCATGAACATTATATCTGGATCTTGTTTAATGCGAGACGGTTATTCATTTAAATCAGAGAATAATGGTTGTTCTATTTATATGAGTAATATCTTTTATGGTCATGCGCCCTTGAAGAGTGGTCTATTTTTATTGAATCTTGATAGTAGTGATACACATATTCATAATGTTGAAGCCAAAAGATGCAGAGTTGATAATGATAGTGCAACTTATTTGTGGCACTGCCGTTTAGGTCATATCGGTGTAAAACGCATGAAGAAACTCCATACTGATGGACTTCTGGAATCACTTGATTATGAATCACTTGGTACTTGCGAACCGTGCCTCATGGGGAAGATGACTAAAACACCGTTCTCCGGAACTATGGAGAGAGCAACAGATTTGTTGGAAATCATACATACAGATGTATGTGGACCGATGAATATTGAGGCTCGTGGCGGATATCGTTATTTTCTCACCTTCACAGATGATTTAAGCAGATATGGGTATATCTACTTAATGAAACACAAGTCTGAAACATTTGAAAAGTTCAAAGAATTTCAGAATGAAGTGGAGAATCATCGTAACAAGAAAATAAAATTCTGCGATCTGATCGTGGAGGAGAATATTTGAGTTACGAGTTTGGTTTACATTTGAAACAATGCGGAATAGTTTCTCAACTCACGCCACCTGGAACACCACAACGAAATGGTGTGTCCGAACGTCATAATCGTACTTTACTTGATATGGTGCGATCTATGATGTCTCTTACCGATTTACCGCTATCGTTTTGGGGTTATGCTTTAGAGACGGCCGCATTCACGTTAAATAGGGCACCATCAAAATCCGTTGAGACGACGCCTTATGAACTGTGGTTTGGCAAGAAACCAAAGTTGTCGTTTCTTAAAGTTTGGGGCTGCGATGGTTATGTGAAGAAACTTCAACCAGATAAGCTCGAACCCAAATCGGAGAAATGTGTCTTCATAGGATACCCAAAAGAGACTGTTGGGTACACCTTCTATCACAGATCCGAAGGCAAGACATTCATTGCTAAGAATGGATCCTTTCTAGAGAAGGAGTTTCTCTCGAAAGAAGTGAGTGGGAGGAAAGTAGAACTTGATGAGATAACTGTATCTACTCCCTTATTGGAAGGTAGTTCATCACGAGAACCGGTTCCTGTGAGGACTACACCAATTAGTGAGGAAGCTAATGATATTAATCATGAAACTTCAGATCAAGTTTCTGCTGAACCTCGTAGGTCTACCAGAGTAAGATCCGCACCAGAGTGGTACGGTAATCCTATTCTGGAAGTCATGTTACTTGACCATGATGAACCTACGAGCTATGAGGAAGCGATGATGAGCCCAGATTCCGCAAAATGGCTAGAGGCCATGAAATCTGAGATGGGATCCATGTATGAAAACAAAGTATGGACTTGGGTTGACTTGCCCGATGATCGGCAAGCCATTGAGAATAAATGGATCTTTAAGAAGAAGACTGACGCTGATGGTAATGTTACTGTCTATAAAGCTCGACTTGTTGCGAAAGGTTTTCGACAAGTTCAAGGGGTTGACTACGATGAGACTTTCTCACCCGTACCGATGCTTAAGTCTATCCGAATCATGTTGGCTATTGCTGCATTTCATGATTATGAAATTTGGCAAATGGATGTCAAGACTGCATTCTTGAATGGATTTCTAGAAGAAGAGTTGTATATCATGCAGCCGGAAGGTTTTGTTGATCCAAAAGGTGCTGACAAAGTGTGCAAGCTCCAGCGTTCCATTTATGGACTGGTGCAAGCATCTCGGAGTTGGAATAAACGCTTTTATAGTGTAATCAAAGCATATGGTTTTATACAGACTTTTGGAGAAGCCTGTATTTACAAGAAAGTGAGTGGGAGCTCTGTAGCATTTCTAGTCTTATATGTTGATGACATATTATTAATTGGAAATGATATAGAATTTCTGGATAGCATAAAGGGATACTTGAATAAAACTTTTTCGATGAAAGACCTCGGTGAAGCTGCTTACATATTGGGCATCAAGATCTATAGAGATAGATCAAGACGCTTAATAGGACTTTAAAAAAGTACATACCTTGACAAAAGTTTGAAAAAGTTCAAAATGGATCAGGCAAAGAAAGGATTCTTGCCTGTGCTACAAGGTGTGAAGTTGAGTCAAACTCAATGCCCGACCACAGCAGAAGATAGAGAGAAAATGCAAAATGTTCCCTATGCTTCAGCATAGGCTCTATCATGTATGCAATGTTGTGTACCAGACCTGACGTATGCTTAGCAATAAGTTTGGCAGGAAGGTACCAAAGTAATCCAGGAGTGGATCACTGGACAGTGGTCAAGAACATCCTGAAATACCTGAAAAGGACTAAGGATATGTTTCTCGTATATGGAGGTGACAAAGAGCTAGTCATAAATGGTTACGTCGATGCAAGCTTTGACACTGATCCGGACGATTCTAAATCGCAAACCAGATAAGTGTTTTTATTAAACGGTGGAGCTGTAAGTTGGTGCAGTTCTAAACAAAGCGTCGTGGCGGGATCTACATGTGAAGCAGAGTACATAGCTGCTTCTAAAGCAGCGAATGAAGGAGTCTGGATGAGGGAGTTCATTTCCGATCTAGGTGTCATACCTAGTGCATCGGGACCAATGAAAATCTTCTGTGACAATACTGATGCAATTGCCCTGGCAAAGGAATCCAGATTTCACAAGAGGACCAAACACATCAAGAGACGCTTCAATTCCATTCGGGACCAAGTCCAAGTGGGAGACATAGAGATTTTCAAGATACATACGGATCTGAATGTTGCAGACCCGTTGACTAAGCCTCTCTCACGAGCAAAACATGATCAGCACCAAGACTCCATGGGTGTTAGAATCATTACTATGTAATCTAGATTATTGACTCTAGTGCAAGTGGGAGACTGAAGGAAATATGCCCTAGAGGCAATAATAAAGTTATTATTTATTTCCTCATATCATGATAAATGTTTATTATTCATGCTAGAATTGTATTAACCAGAAACATGATACATGTGTGAATACATAGACAAACACATAGTAACTAGTATGCCTCTACTTGGCTAGCTCATTAATCAAAGATGGTTATGTTTCCTGACCATAGACATGTGTTGTCATTTGATTAATGGGATCACATCATTAGAAGAATGATGTGATTGACATGACCCATTCTGTTAGCCTAGCACTTGATCATTTAGTGTACTGCTATTGCTTTCTTCATGACTTATACAAAGTTCCGAGAACTATGAGATTGTGCAACTCCCGTTTACTGGAAGAACACTTTGTGTGCTACCAAACGTCACAACATAACTGGGTGATTATAAAGGTGCTCTACAGGTGTTTCCGAATGTACATGTTGGGTTGGCATAATTCGAGATTAGGATTTGTCACTCCGATTGTCGGAGAGGTATCTCTGGGCCCTCTCGGTAATACTCATCACCTAAGCCTTGCAAGTATGTAACTAATAAGTTAGTTATGAGATGACGTATTACGGAACGAGTAAAGAGACTTGCCGGTAACGAGATTGAACTAGGTATTGGATACCGACGATCAAATCTCAGGCAAGTAACATACCGATGACAAAGGGAACAAAGTATGTTGTTATGCGGTTTGACAGATAAAGATCTTCGTAGAATATGTAGGAACCAATATGGGCATCCAGGTCCCGCTATTGGTTATTGACCGAGAATGGTTTTAGGTCATGTCTACATAGTTCTCGAACCCGTAGAGTCCGCACGCCTAACGTTTCGATGACAGTTTTATTATGAGTTTATAAGTTTTGATGTACCGAAGTTTGTTCGGAGTCCCGGATGTGATCACGGACATGACGAGGAGTCTCGTAATGGTCGAGACATAAAGATTGATATATTGGACGACTATATTCGGACACCGAAAAGGTTCCGGGAGTTTTCGGAGAAAACCGGAGTACCGGAGGGTTACCGGAAACCCCCCGGGAAGTAATGGGCCTTGATGGGCCCTAGTGGAGAAAGAGAGGGGCCGTCCAGGGCAAGTGGCGCGCCCCCTCCCCTTGAGTCCGAATAGGACAAGGAAGGGGGGGGGGGGCGGCGCCCCCCTTGCCTCCCCCCTATCCTACTCCTTCCTTCCCCCTCCCTCTTGGATTAGGAAAAGGAGGGGGGTAACCTACTTGGAGTAGGTTTCCCCCTCCTAGGGCGCGCCTCCCCTTAGGCCGGCCCCCTCCTCCCTCCCTCCTTTATATACGGGGGCGGGGGGTACCCCATAGACACACAAGTTGATCTACGGATCGTTCCTTAGCCGTGTGCGGTGCCCCCTTCCACCATATTCCACCTCGGTCATATCGTCGCGAAGCTTAGGCGAAGCCCTGCGCCGGTAGAACATCAAGATCATCACCACGCCGTCGTGCTGACGGAACTCTCCCTCGACACTCGGCTGGATCGGAGTTCGAGGGACGTCATCGAGCTGAATGTGCGCTGAACTCGGAGGCTCCGTACGTTCGGTGCTTGGATCGGTCGGATCGTGAAGACGTACGACTACATCAATCGCGTTGTTCTAACGCTTCCGCTTACGGTCTACGAGGGTACGTGGACGAACACTCTCCCCTCTCGTTGCTATGTCATCACCATGATCTTGCGTGTGCGTAGGAATTTTTTTGAAATTACTACGTTCCCCAACATCAAGGTCTTAAATGTGAAGCCAATAGTTGTTGATGGTCAACATGCGGAATACGGAGGCGAAATGGTGAGCAAGCTCCCCAACGTCACCTGGCCCAAGGGGGCCTTCGTGGAGACCATGAAGGGATGGCAACACGAGTGGTTCTATATCACAGAACCTCGTGATGCCAAATGGGCCGCCACTCTGAGTTCAAATCTGGGCCTCCAATGCAGTTTGCCTCATGGATTAACAAAGGCCTGGATTGGGCGTCGTCCGACAAGGTGACGACGTTGCAGACGCGTATCAAGAGCATGATAGAGAAGGACACCAGGCTCGCTGACATGATTCAGGTGATGCTTTTTTGCCGGATTCTCACCTGCCAGAGCCGAACTCTCCATACACTACTAGAAAAAAGGCTGTTAGTGGCGCACCAGTTTTTGCTATTAATGGCGCACAATAGGTGCGCCACTATTAACACGCCACTAGTAACAAATACTAAGGGCGCATCTCTGGTGCGCCATTAGTATCCCAGATAATAGTGGCGCACCACATAGTGTGCCATTACTATGTCCAACAGTGTGCCATTACTATGCCCCGATAATGCGCCATTGTTATTTATCTTGGTGCGCCACTAATTCTCAATATGGTGCGCCACTACTATGAATATTAGGAATTATTATTTTTTGCTTTTCTGGCATTTGCACAGGTTAAAAAATACGTTACAGCACAGAATATAAACATCACACAATAGAATTCATCATATTAGTCTCCAAATTCGAAATAGCGAACAAAGTTCAAACATTAGCCAAGTTTAGGTCTCGAGACATTAGCAAAGTTCATCATATAAGCCGAGTTTGTCGTCACATTACAAAGTCGATATCGATCATCTAAACTACCATCACATAGAAGAGAGCTGCGGTCATGATGAGCATCATCGCGATGAAACTGGTCTTCATCCGGTTCCTCCTCCTCTCTCCCGCTAGATAGCACGCATATATAGCTTCCGCCTCCGCCCTAGTGGTGTACCCTTTGTAAATGTTACCGCTGAAATGCTGAACCTGTCTCCGACACTCCTCCCAGTCGTCGTAGACTCCGGGAACCTTACCCTTGTACACGACATACGACGGCATCTCTATGCACTAGACAAACAAAACGTTAGTAGCAATTCACAGATAATATATAAGCAATATATAAGTATGCAACAAAAGGATCGGAAGAGAAAAGCAACACATTAATAGCACGATACATGGTCCTACTAATAAATAGCATCGATTACATATAAGTTGAACGACTGTCCAAACTAAAGAGACATACAAGTTCATTAAAGTTTAATTACAACATGAGCTAATTGATATTTCAGAACTACATAGCATCAATACTTTTGACTCGACTCAGGGAACCGGAGCATGGATGAAGCCACCGTCTTTCGTGATGGTCATGAATGTGCGGTCATTGTCAGCCTGCATTTGTAGCGTTGTTTCTATTTCACTGTTGGACGGTTGATATTTGAGGTAGAACTGCCCCGAGGTACAAAGGACATCTTGATAGATGATTTCCGCAAACTTCGACTGGATGCGAAAGAATTCTTGTCTGATGTCCTCATCCTGGATTGCCGACAAGCGTGCGGACCAATCTCTGAGATTAGTTGGTAGCATAAGGTGATTATGGTCCCGTACGATCGCCCGCATGTGATGGAGGGCGTAGTAGGAATCCTTCTAACTGCCAGGCGGCTGCTTGACGCAGGGGAGCGTCGTTACATGGGTGAACACGTGCTTGCCCTACCTACAAATTGGCCTCCTGAAGGTGCCTCCAGATTTGGCGTAGCCGGGGAGAGCATCATCAAGAACTTTCTTCATATTTGTGTAGTGTTTCTTCGACTGACGGTCCGAGTCAAAATACCCATGGAATATTTCGGGCTTAAGAGGATGAGTGTGTAATGTGTGTCACTGCACAAAACACGGAATGTTAGAAAAAAAAGAACAATCAAAATCTAAGAAATCATATGTTACGGGGCGGTGAGGGGATGACTTACTTGGAAAAGTAAGGCACGAGGAAGTTATCCTTATCTGGGTTCGCCAGAATGACACCTTCGAGGTATGAACTCGTGACTTGCCGGTCCCCAGTGCTGCCCTTGATCTTGGCATGCATGTAGCAGGGGTCGACTATCACGATGTCCGGGGTCTTGTCTCTAATGATCCGCATCTCCATACTGAGCGAAAATAGCCGAATGAAGGTGTAGTGCAGCGGATGAAGGTTAAACATAGCGAAGATGTCATCAAACCACAGGACGATCATATGCCCGGTGGTGCTATCGACAAAGCCCATGCCCTCTGGCACCTTGGCTACAAAAATCGGGTATGCCACATCATTCTCGGAGAGATGCCGCTTCTCCATAGAAACAACACTGTCATGCAGACTCCGCATAGCACCGGTTGCAGCACTGAGCAGATTAGTCGGTAACATCGACCTACCCGCCACATGCACCCTCCTCGAGATATCCTTAGGTATTGGTGGCCCGTCCTGAGCATGGATCATACTCGGTGCCGGCTGGCTCGCATTGGCATTGTTATTTTTTCTTTTCCGTCCCTTCTGCTTCTTCTGCTGTAATGGGTTCGAGTTCTGCTCAGAGACCACCTTCTTGAGTGTGTTGGGGCTGATAATATTTTGGACCTCGGATATTTGAGTCTTGGTGAAGGCGGCAGCTGGAGGCGTGTCCTGAGAAGTGAACGCCAAACAATGCCTATTGCAATTGGGTATCTTCGCGGTACCAGCTTGATCGTGATCGTCTTTTGCAGGGTTGGGTTCTTGAGAAGGAGGCCCCAAGAATTCGTCACCGTACCCATGTTCGTCGAAGTACTTATCGACATTGGAAAATGTAACATCGTCATCGTCCAGATCTTGTGCCATATGCATGTCCGGATCAACTGACGGCGGTAGCGTTGCGGCGGTCTTGCCATGGCTTGGCGCTGGCACGACTGGCGGTGTTGTCTGTGGGGTGGTGTCCCCTGCCCCCAAACAAATCTGGCTCTTTGGCCAAACCATGGGCCAGCTTAAGCAGGCATTGAGGGTCATCACATCATCTTCATCGGCCCCAGGGGGTCGAAACGGAGGTAACAAGTCGTCGCACCCCCGCAGCACCCGAACCAACTGAACCCTATACACGGTGGGTGGCATCGGATTACCGTGGAACACGCGGTTGCCCGGTTGAACAATTTTGGCCTTGGCAACATCGATCAACTCGGCGTCCATGAAGTGCAGGGAACGTCGGCGGCGCCCTGCGAAAACATGTAGGATGTCAGGGAAGCCCAGTCAAAGGCAAGGAGATGAATTCATCGGTCGAGGCTTAGTTACCGTGATGGCGTTGAGCTCGGCTAATCTCGAGGCACTGCCAACAGTGCGCGTGCAAGTGACGGAGGGGCCACTTGCTTCCGAGGTGCCGGCCGGTGTATTCTTCCCACACCCAGGTGCATTAAGCTCCAATGCCGGCGCCGACGCCGGAGACACCAATGCCGCCTCCACCGGAGACACGAATGTCTGTGCGTTGTGCGAGTTGTTGCCCGTGAAGCTGGGAATCGAGGGTGGCCCTTGTTGGCCGCCCGCAATCCACCCCCACAGCCCCTCAAGCAAGGTAGGCATAATTGCGGTGATCGTCGCTCCCACTTGGTCTCGCACTTGCTCTTGAACTATCTCCGGAATCCACGCCACTTGTGCCTTGAGTTCTTTAACCTCACGCTCCTGGCTTTCCGAGCTGGTCTTTCTCTCCTTTCGCCCGACCTTATAGTATTCCGACCATTTCATGGACAAGCCTTGCCGCCACACGACCAGCTGACGACGGCTTACTGAACTTATCCTTGTGTTTCATTACACTCAACGCCCTATTTAAAGTGGTGCCCCAAGGGGCAGACGGGAGCTCAGAGACCCCGCGCTACTACTTTCAGTTTCCTGCGGAAGGAACGTGAACCATTTAGAAATTTGGCTTCATTAATTAGAATGCAACCATATGTTGCTAATTATGCGGGGGTGTATTCCTTACCACAACAAGCTCAAGCGCCTTCGCCTTCGGATCCGTGGTAAGCTCCTTTGTTTCCGGGTCCACCTTGTGCCGGGGCCTCATATAGTTCCTGCTCTGCTTTTCATGGTATTTATCGAAGAGGGGCGGTAGGCCTTGCTTGGCACGCTCCGCGTCCTCCTTGTCCCATATAGGTTCCGCCACTCTGTGACCATCGGGACCGAGTTTGTGGACCCATAAGTTCAAGTCCCGCATATGTTCCCCCACTGACTTGATTCCGCGGATGCGTTGCTCTCTCACTTGATCTTGAACTCCAGGTAGTCAGCTTCGCTGATCGAAGGATTTGTCTCCTTGATCTTCTCATAACTATCACCACTTAGAATCCTTCTCTTCACCGCAGCTCTCCAAGTAACCAGGGCCGTGCTCATCTTAGTGAGGGTGGCACTATTCACTTTATTCCCTAAGAGGCGTGTTTTTGTGAAGTCACCGGGGAACTTGTATCGTTCGCGCAACTTCATGAAGAGGAGGTTGTAAAAATTCCCTCGGTCACGATGCCTTAGGTTCTCAGGGTTGATCGAGACGGTGCTCCGTAGAATGCACCCGAGTTTTCCCACGTACCCACTGACTAATTCTTTGGGCGCCATTGGATGCCCACTGGAGGACACTTCAGTAACTTCCTCCTTGACGGTGTCGAGCACGTTCGGGCGCCGGTCCTTCCATTGCCTCTTCGGTTGGCTGCCATCTGTGCATTTGCTGCCATCATCAGTGGTGGCATCCCCGGTGGCACCATCAGTGGTGTCATCCCCGACGCCACTAGGGGTTGTGTAGTCGGGATCGGTGTCTTCCGCAGCGTCCTCATAGCGGTGAGGTTCTTCCTCTATCTCCTAGGACAGCTCCCAGAATGGCTTTCCCGAACCGCCGGCCTCATCGTTGTCGGCCATGTTCGCTCTAAATAGGAAAAAAGGCTACTAGAGTTATTGGATGAGATCAGGGTAGTATCTATTCTAATCAGATTTAGAGTAATATTTCCGTTTCGGTTGAGAATCGGGCACCTTCTAGGTAAGGAAAATTGGGCATGACCTTTGCTAATTTTCTTGACCTAGGAGTGCCCCATTCTCAACCAAAATGGAAATATATCAACATTTCATGAGAAAGGGGTCATTTCACATCAGAAGCTGCCAGCATTGGAATCAGAGGCTGCCAGCATTGGAACATCAGAAGCTGCCAGCATTGGAATCATTTATAAGATAATTTTATCAAGCATCCACATCCACTAGATTAATAAGTGGAACATAGCTGAGAAATACAAAATATGTCATGACCAAACTGCAGTAACAACCAGCAGTCATATCCAACATTTAATTAAAGTATAAGAAATTATATGACACCAATAATGAAACAATTAATACTAAGCATGATTAAAAAAGTAGCATACTGACTAAAAAAGCATCCGGAGACAAATGTTCTCTTTTCTGATATTGCTTGGAACATGGTTGGCATGCCAATATTACACCAAACTGCTTTTTTCAGTTTCTTCAAGCGGTGTGTATACAAAATTTTAATGCCCTGTTCGGTACTCACGAAAACAACCACAAGTGTGCATCCAGAATGGAAACAAGCTTCTGGAGTTGAATAGGTTACTAGGCCTGAGCCTCACAAATTAAAAAAAAACAAGTCTCAAAGCTAACAATTTACAAGAGGTTAATACAGTTCAGTCTCACAGATACTGGACAAGTTCCAGAGTTAGACGTGTTACAAGAGTTCAGTCTTAGAAATGCCGGAAACAAGTTGCTGGGCTTAAACTAGTTATCAAAGTTCAATTTCACAAAAGTAGGACACACTGAACTGACAACCATATCAAATAGGCAAAGTTGGTGCCCTAGTCAAATGAGAAATGACTAATGTAGGATGTCAATAACATAGTGGCATTATCCAAGTTCTTACACAAACCAGAACACCAAATCAGATACATATGCAAGAGCATGACCATAGGAGCAACTAAAGGGATAGCAGCAATTACTGGCAACATTAAAATAACCTTTAGTTGGTCCTAAAACAATCACCAGTAGCACCAGCAACACACAGCAGCAGGAGCTGTGGCGGCCAATAGAGCAGCAAGACACAGCCGTAGCGGAGCAGCAGAAGACCACCGCGAGGCCGGCGTGCACGCACAGAAGCAGCCGCAACACGCACGCACACATGTACGTATGCGTATTCGGGAGCTCAGACGAGATCGGAAACGACGGCAAACTGCGACGAACTGAAGAGGAAAAGGAGGGGATCGACAGAGGAGCTCACCGTGACCTGCAGGTGAGCAAAGCGGGCTTGGGGAGAGTTCGCCAGACCGAATTGTCGACGGAGTCCGCCGGGCCGAGGAGGAAGCCGGTGGCGGGGAAGGCGTCGCGGGGGCGTCTGGCGTCCTGCGGCTTGTCCGGGGAGATGTAGTCGAGGGAGGTGGAGTGTTTGGGCACGTCGGTGTGGCACGAGGTGGACAGTTGCCATTGCGGTGCGAGGGGGCCGGCGACGGGCGCGTCACGCGCGGGTTGCCGACGCGGATCCGAGGGAGAGGAGAAGGCGGAGAGGGCGAGGGGAAGCGCGAGGGGGCAAGTGAGGAGGGGGGCCCGAGGAGGTAGGGCGGCGGTGCAGGTAGGGGTGGCGGCGCAGGTCAGGGCAGCAGGTCGAGGGCTGAGAGAGGTGTGAGATTGGGGATTGGGGATTTGGGATCTTTTAGTGGGAGGAGGGTTAGCAATGGCGCACCTTTTAGCGGTGCGCCATAGAAATTGGTATATCAATGGCGCACCTTTTAGGGGTGCGCCATAAACACTGTGATAGCAATGGCGCACCTTCTCCTGGTGCGCCATTACTATTATTTTTTTTTGGATTTTTAGTTGCATGTAATAATTTAACATTTGAGATAAAAGAAAAGGAAAATGTAAATGGAGTGATAAAACCATTGTGCAAAGATTTAGAATTAGATGACATGGTTGAAATAATTTAGTTGCATGTAATAATTGAGTTGCATGTTATAATTGAGTTGCATGTAATAATTGAACTTGCCACCGACACACACACACGCGGCCGACACATCGTGATTCGATTTTAGCTATCTTTTCACAATCTTCTTGCCCTTCTTTTTGGCAAATGGAGTTCCTCTCTTGAATGGACGTCCTTTAGGTAGTGTGGTCCTTCTTCTTCTTCTTGTGGTGTATGGTACTTCATCGTCATCATCATCTTCCATCTTTGGGTCGCCGTACTTGTCGAAGTCTTGCTCATTGGCAACTCCATCCATTCCGATGATGTTCCTTTTGCCTCTCCTCACGACAACACGACTGGCCTTTGACGGGTCGGTAATGAAGAAGCATTGGTCCACTTGGGAAGCCTCTACCCATGGCTCATTTTTCGCGGTGACGTTTGCGCCCGCAGTCTTGGATTTGGCTTCGGGTATAACCATGGTGAGGACATACCGGTCTTATTTTAGGATGCTCTTTCCCATCTGACACGAAACATCGGGAGCTTCTCTCCAGCGTAGCTCAGCTCCAAGATCTCCTCGATCCTTCTGTAGTATCTGTTCTTGTCGTTGCCAGTGTAGGATTCCATCGTTACCCCAGAGTTCTGATAATCTCTCTTCATGTCCTTTTCCTCAGTGTAGAATGTGTAGCCATTGATATCGGATGCCTCATAGGTCACCAGGTTGTGCTCGGAGCCCTGTGACAAGGCGAATAGGAGTTTTTCTTCTGCGGAAGAATCCTCATGTAAAGGGTACGACAGAAGCTTGTCCTTGAACCAACACGTGAAACATGAGTTGCGCTCTTTGATTATATCTCCGTCCGTCCTCTGTTGGCCTCGGTCATTGTATGTCTTCTCAATAAAGGTTTTGTGCTCTACCACCCAAGGATCGACCACATGTATGTGTTGTAGCGTGACTAGGTTTGCTCTTTCAAAGTCGGTAGGTCGACCCCTGAAGTCGACATGCATTTCACGGAGACCCAATCCAGTGAGCCTGCCGAGGTGCCTGTTGACGGGCAGACCAACGGGGTTCTCGATGCCTAGATAATTCGTGCAGAAGGAGATGCAATCTTCGGTCAGAAAGCCCTTGGCTATGCTTCCATCTGGACGTGCCCTATTGCAAACGTATCCTTTGATGACACCATTTATCCTTTCGAACGGCATCATGCTGTGCAGGAATGTCGACCCGAGTTGGATGATATCCTCCACGATACGGACCAGCAGATGCACCATAACGTCGAAGAATGCGGGCGGGAAGTACATCTCAAGCTCGCATAGTATCACCATGATCTCTTCCTGTAGCCTTCTGAGTTGCCTTACGCAAACCGACTTCCGAGAGATGACATCGAAAAAGTTCCATAGGCCAAATAGCATTTCACGGACGTGCGCGTCCATGATCCCATGGATTGCAACTGGAAGTATCTGCGTCATCAGCATGTGACAGTCGTGAGATTTCATCCCGCTGAACTTCTGCTTCGCTGAGTCTAGGTATCTGCTAATCTTCCCCGCGTAACCGTAAGGAAGTTTTACTCCTCCGAGGCAGGTGAAAAACTGCTCGATCTCCTCCTGACTTAGAGTGAAGCATGCGGGAGGGCAGTCATATTCGATCTTCTTGGCCTTTTTGCCTTTGCGGTGACTTTCCGTGTCCTTCTCCTCATCATCATCATTAGGGTGTTTTGCGTGAAGCTCTTCCCTAATGCCCATTGATTGCAAGTCTGCTCTTGCTTTCGGCCCATCTTTGGTCCTCTCTGGCATGTTGAGCAGGGTACCAAGCAGACTCTCGCACACGTTCTTCGTGATATGCAAGACATCAAGGATGTGAGGCACACGGAGGGTCTTCTAGTACGGCAAGTCCCAGAAAACAGGCCTCGTTTTCCATACCTTCAGCAGCGGCTCTGGAGCCTTTCACTTCTTTCCCGGCGGTGGGCAGTCTTTCCAATTTTTCAACATCTCGTCTATTTCCTTGCCGCTCCTCGTACGTTGGGGTCTTCGGGGTTCGGTTTCACCATCGAACAGATCCTTGCGTTTTCTCCATGAGCCATCATCGTGAAGCCACCTTCGATGTCCCATGAACACGGTTTTCTTAGACCCAGGATCTCTATCTAGCTGGCGATACGTTGTGTCATCCATGCACCTGACGCATGCACAAAATCCGTGGACCACCCGCCCCGTGACATTTCAGTAATCGAGATAGTCATGCACCGTCGTGAGCAGTGCGGCTCTCATAGGGAAATATTCTTTCACTGCGGCATCCCACGTATTGGCCGGCGTTTTCCACAACGTGTCTAGCTCCTCTTTCAGCAGCCCTAGATACAGATTTATGTCGTTCCCTGGTTGTTTCGGCCCTTCAATTAGCATAATCATGTGAATGTACTTCCTCTTCATGCACATCCAGGGGGGAAGGTTGTACATCCACACAAACACAGGCCAGGTGCTATGTGTGCTGATAACCCACAAGTGTAGGGGATAGCAACAACTTTCGAGGGTAGAGTATTCAACCCAAATTTATTGATTCGACACAAGGGGAGCCAAAGAATATTCTCAAGTATTAGCAGTTGAGTTGTCAATTCAACCACACTTGGATAAATTAGTATCTGTAGCAAAGTATTTAGTAGCAAAGTAATATGATAGTAATGGTAACGATAGCAGAAGTAATATTTTTGGGTTCTGTAGTAATTGTAACAGTAGCAACGGAAAAGTAAATAAGCGAAGAACAATATGTGAAGAGCTCGTAGGCATTGGATGAATGATGGATAATTATGTCGGATGTGATTCCTCATGTAATAGCTATAACCTTGGGTGACACAGAACTAGCTCCAGTTCATCAATGTAATGTAGGCATGTATTCCGAATATAGTCATACGTGCTTATGGAAAAGAACTTGCATGACATCTTCTGTCCTACCCTCCTGTTGCAGTGGGGTCCTAGTGGAAACTAAGGGATATTAAGGCCTCCTTTTAATATAGAACCGGACCAAAGCATTAGTACTTAGTGAATACGCGAACTCCTCAAACTACGGTCATCACCGAGAAGTATCCCGATTAGTGTCACTTCGGGGTTGTCAGATCATAAAACATAATAGGTGACTATAGACTTGCAAGATAGGATCAAGAACTCACATATATTCATGAAAACATAATAGGTTCAGATCTGAAATCATGGCACTCGAGCCCTAGTGACTAGAATTAAGCATAACAAAGTCATAGCAACATCAATCGCAGAACATAGTGGAGACTAGGGATCAAACCGTGACAAAACTAACTCGATTACATGATAAATCTCATCCAACCCATCACCGTCCAGCAAGCCTACGATGGAATTACTCACGCACGGCGGTGAGCATCATGAAATTGGTGATGGAGGATGGTTGATGATGACGATGGCGACGAATCCCCCTCTCCGGAGCCCCGAACGGACTCCAGATCAGCCCTCCCGAGAGAGATTAGGGCTTGGCGGCGGCTCCGTATCGTCAAACACGATGAAACTTTCTCTCTGATTTTTTTTTCCACGAAACAGAATATATAGAGTTGGAGTTGAGGTCGGTGGAGCATCAGGGGGCCCACAAGATAGGGGGGCGCGCCCCCACCCTTATGGATAGGGTGTGGGCCCCCTGGCCTTGATTCTTTCGCCAGTATTTTTCTTATTTTCCAAAAATAATCTCTGTGGGTTTCCAGGTCATTCCGAGAACTTTTGTTTTCTGCACAAAGATAACATCATGGCAATTCTGATGAAAACAACGTCAGTCCGGGTTAGTTCCATTCAAATCATGCAAGTAAGAGTACAAAACACAGGCAAAAGTGTTTGGAAAAGTAGATACGTTGGAGACGTATCAACTCCCCCAAGCTTAAACTTTGCTTGTCCTCAAGCAATTCAATTGATAAACTGAAAGTGATAAAGAAAAACTTTTACAAACTCTGTGTGCCCTTGTTGTTGTAAATACGTAAAGCCAGCATTAAAGTTTTCAGCAAAGATTATGAACTAACCATATTAACAATAACACTTAGGTCCCATGTTTACTCATATCAATGGTGTAATCAGCTAGCAAGCAATAATAATAAAACTCCGATGACAACACTTTATTAAAACAATCATAATATGATATAACAAGATGGTATCTCGCTAGCCCTTTCTGAAACCACAGAACATAAATGCAGAGCACCTTTAAAGATCAAGGACTGACTAAACATTGTAATTCATGGTAAAAGAGATCCAGTCAAGTCATACCCAATATAGACCAATAGTAATGCATGCAAATGATAGCGGTGCTCTCCAGCGGGTGCTTTTTAATAAGAAGGTGATGACTCAACATAAAAGTAAATAGATAGGCCCTTCGTAGAGGGAAGCAGGGATTTGTAGAGGTGCCAGAGCTCAATTTTAAAATAGAGATAAATAATATTTTGAGCGGTATACTTTCACTGTCTGAGATGGTAACAACCAAGAGATGGCAATATCTTCCATGCTACACACATTATAGGCGATTCCCAAACAGAATGGTAAAGTTTATACTCCCCCTTCACCAACAAACATCAATCCATGGCTTGTCCGAAACAACGGGTGCATCAACTAACAAGAGTCCCGGGGTAGTTTTGTTTGCAATTATTTTGATTTAATTTTCTTAAAGCATGGGAGTGGGCATCCCGATTACTAGCCATTTTCTCATGAATGAGGAGCGGAGTCCACTCCTCTTGAGAATAACCCACCTAACATGGAAGATACAGACAACCCTAGTTGATACATGAGCTTCTTGAGTATACAAAACAGAATTTCATTTGAAGGTTTGGAGTTTGGCACATACAAAACAACAAGTAAATACCGCATATATGAAGGTATGGTGGACTCATATGTTATAACTTTGAGGTTTATGGAATTTTGATGCACAAGCAGTATTACCGCTTAGTACAGGTGAATGCTAGCAAAAGACTGGGAAGCGACCAACTAAAAGAGCGACAACAATCATGAACATGCATTACAATTAATCAACACCGAGTACACACATGAGTAGGATATAATTCACAAGGAACATAAATATCGTGAAAGCTATGTTGATTTCTTTTTAACTACATGTGTGAACATGTGCCAAGTCGATTCACTCAATTCATTCAAAGGAGGATACCATCCCATCATACCACATCACAATCATTTTAATAGCATGTTGGTACGCAAGGTAAACCATTATAAACTCATAGCTAATTAAGCATGGCATAAGCAACTATAGTCTCTAAATGTCATTGCAAACATGTTTATTCATAATAAGCTGAATCAGGAACGATGAACTCATCATATTTACAAAAATAAAAGAGGTCGAGTTCATACCAGCTTCTCTCATCTCGATCAGCCCATCATATATCGTCATTATTGCCTTTCACTCGCACGACCAAACGTGTGTGTAATAATAATAGTGCACGTGCATTGGACTAACCTGGAATCTTCAAGCATCTATCTATTATATATATATTACAAAAGGCAAACAAACCATCACGTTCATCCACATAGATTTAATTATCTGGGCCGTAAATTATAGATATTAACGGCTATGATTTAAAAGATATCACCTTACATATAAATATAATATCATTGATACGGTTTGGCACGTTACACTGCCACGATGCGTACATGACATGTCATTGATTCAACTCATGTAAGCCTTTGTATTAAAATAATCAGTTAAAAAACAATAGAAAACATGTACGTCATGAAAGTCAAACGTAATTTATGGGGAAAAAAGAAAGGAAAATGTGTCCGTGTCCTATTCAAGCGAGCCTACCAAACCCCACGTCCAGCCACAAAGTAGCCCCAAACATGCCAAATTAAACCAGTCGGCCTCCAGCAAAACGGAAGATGTGTTGGTCTCCAATCCAGCAAAAAAAAGGAATCGAAGCCGAGGTTCGCGTTGGCGTACATGCACCAGGGCCCATAAAAACATACACACACCAGATGATCTCAACCTCGGCATGGCTCCCTCCCGCAAAGGCTGCTGCGGCCATCTCCAACAGCTTCCAGCGGCATGGCGGCTAAACAGCGCAGGGACAGGGTTACGGCGCCATCTTGGTGTCAAAGGAGAGTTTCAAACAACAGATCACGAGTCACCGGAAGAGTTTGCAAAAGCATCCGCATGAGGCGTCCAACAGTAAGGATCACTCCAAGGGCTTTCAAATCCAAAAAGCTAGAACGGAGGCATTGGATTCATGTTTTGATGTTATTTTCTAATTAATTCTTCTCGGCTAATTGTACACATGAACTGTACCAGCGTGTGAGTATGTATTAACTGAGTTAACCTCAACCGCTAGACTTGAAGAGAAAAAGTTTACAGATCAGAAATTTTACATCTATGGCAAACAAGGGTATGTGATTATAAATATCATAAATGAAGTTATATTTGTTTTGTTTGAAAACAACTAGAAATATGATGCATAGAATTGAGCAAACAAACTCCCCAATTTCTTCCATCATGATTAAGTAATACTAGACTGCTTATTAGATTGAATCATGGTTCATATAATTTGAAGAATTCCGTTTCAACAAGTGAAAGACGACACATTGTTGAATTGCTGGGCCAATGTCTATTCTTTCTAATATTAGCATGCTCATGTTTTTGTTTCCATGGAGTTTCATAATTATATCTTAGAATGCTACGCCGACTAATATGACGAAATAGATATCTGTTTTAGATGACGGCATCTTCTCTTTGCTAGAAATTTAGCATATATTTTATATAAAATCATGTAACTCGATCATACATTCACTCAAACCAAATATGCCAAGATCACTTACTTGCTGATAATTAATCTCTGGGTATGGGCATGTGAAATAAAGAGAACAACATGCACACGGTCGTAATCCGAAGCTTTCACCCTGGCATCTGATATAATAAAATTTTCTTTTATAGATATAAGTAATACGTACCTCTTTCAAGATTGGTATAGTAAGTATAATAATTTATTTAGAAACACCAAATTCAATGTAGGTACACATAATATAGACACCATTACACGCAAAAACACATAGGACCTTCTAACGATTGGAATCATAGATCTTTATTTTTTATGGGCCATTACTCATTAGGTAAATAAAATACAAAAAACTATATTTTCAAACGGAATTCAAATTAAAAACATTAAGTCGAAAACTAAAACTTAATTAATTTTCAAGAATTTTTACAAAAAAGTATCTTAAATAACTAAAAATCAAAATAAATTTAATCATGTTGTGCAATTAGATTATACATCCACTCCTCCACCCAAATAAGTTAGAAGCACTTACTTGCTGAAAATATATTTCTATGCATGGGGAAGTGAAATGGGAAAAACAATGGCGATAACCAGAATTTGTGATGGCAGTAATTAAGAAGATGTTCTGAAAATTTTTGTATGCAAAAAAACATGTCACATGTATGATATTGCATTTGGAGATATAATTTTAAAATTTTGGGAAGTCAATTAGCGTAGGATGAGCTTCCCTGGAACTGTTTTAAGGACAAGCCAGGCAATCGACCAAAAACACCATCGATATATAGCCAGTGACAAAGTAATTTTATGAATAGACCAACTAACCAGATGCACAAGCTTTTACTGTTTAGTTTTAAACTTAGCGAAAAATCCGTCCAAATCTGTTAGTGCAAAGATAGACACCGTCGGAAGAGTAAGTCATGAAGAGAAAAGAACAACAAATTAATTTCAATGTAAGCTGCAAGCCTAAATGCTATCGGTGTAAACCAACAGCATTTCATTTTAATAAAGCACAGTTATATTTCCAGAAGGCATGTGTCTTGGTTATATTTTGAATGATAGTTTACTAATTATTATCCAGAGAAATTAAACACGTTATAAAAATGTGTAGCAAATCTAGCCGCGCAACTGCGCAGGTCGCATCGCTAGTTCAATTCAAGAGAGAAGACAAAGTAATATGAGCTCTAAGTTAAATCAACAATCATGAATATGAGAGCCACTAAACATTTTCATTATGGTCTTCTACTCTCGACCCCCAAAGAAAAGAAAATAAATAAAACTATTTTCACAGGAAAGCTCCCAACAAGTAAAAGAAGAACGAGAAATCTTTTTGAGTTTTCATTTTAATTACTACTACAAGCATTGAAATTAAACTAACTAATTTTTTTGTTTTTTCTAAAGTTTATGAAACACACAAGAAGAAAGCTGGAAAAATAAATTAAACTCGCATGGATAATACAATGAAAGAGTATGAGCACCGACAACTAGAATAGTGTGTGAACATGAATGTAAAGTCGGTGAGAAATACGTACTCCCCCAAGCTTAGGCTTTTGGCCTAAGTTGGTCTAATACCAAGGATCGCGGCTACTCTCCCCGGTGTACTGAGGAGTGTCATCTGGATACCACTGGCTAGCGATCTCCTCCGGATCCCACTAATAAGATGATGGACGATAAGGGTCCAGCGGATCCGGCTCAGGCTCTCGAGCGGATGTTTGGACTCGATGAGCGTACACCGCTCCGGGCAAGACAAGGTATTTATCTGCAGTCAAATCAAACAACAAAGGCGCAGGCAGGGTAATAATCTGATTGTGCTTCTTATTAAATCTCAGGTTATACAGAAGCATTTTATCCTGGTTATTAACAATAAACTCATGTGCTACCATGCTTCCGTAATCTAAAAAGATAGAGGGCAGCAGTGTTTCCTCTTCTCATAATGCCTAATAGGTATCTCAAAATGTCTAGCTAAGCGTGCAGCATAGATACCTCCAAAGATGGGGCCCTTTGTACGGTTCAGGATCAGCCGTTTAGCAATAACGGCACCCATACTAAATCTGTTATCACCAAACAAGGCATGGAACAGAATAATGATATCAGGAACACTGAAGTTTCCACTATTTCCACGACCAGTTAAGCATCGACTAGCAAATATGACAAAGTAGCGTAAAACAGGAAAATGTATGCTAGTGATTCTCGCATCGGAACCCTTCTTCGGATCCCCTACAATAATGGTGTTAAAAAAACCGTCCACATCTTTACGCTGTGTTTCATTTAAGCTGCCCTCAAAGGGTATTCTACATATCGCGCAAAAATTACGTAATGACATTTCCTTGAACTCATCATATAAATGAAATGATACTGAGGGAGGTGAGTTCTTGGGATAATGATAAAAGTTTTGCACGAAAGTATTGGTGAGCAAGAGATACTGATCGATCTAGTCATGGATGAAGTCGGTGATGCCCGCATTTTCAGCCAAAGAATAAAAGTCTTCATAAATCTCGGCTTCTCTCAAGAAATTATCACAAGGCCACACGCTCGTACTTCCGCTACGCGGTGAAGATTATACTTGGCCTTTTCTTTCTCCTTAGCTTGTTTATCCTTAGAGCTTTGACTAGATGAGCCCCTCAATAACCTTCTCATCATTTTGTGAAAATTTCTTAAATTTTTATTAACTTCAAAACAAAAGTGAATCAGACTAAACAAGATTGATAGAAACTACTCCTACAAGTGCCTAGAGCATATATCATGCATTAGATTACTTGGGACCTCATAAATTTGACATGCAAGCTTAAGACACAGGGTCACCTATGCAGCAAAAATTTGCAATGAATAAAGCACTAGAACAAAAACTAATTGGACCAATGGAGGAGTCACATACCAAGAAACAATCTCCCAAAGCAGTTTTGTGAATGGAGCTTTGAGCAAGGAGATCGGAAATCGCAACAAAATTAGCTAGAACTCATGCTTGAGCTGGATGGGGATTTTTTTGGGAGGAAGATGGAGTGTGTGGGCGCAGAAATAAGTGGAAGGGGGCCACCGTGGGCCCACAAGACAGGGGGCGCGCCCTGGACCCTCGTGGCCAGGTGCTTGCCCACCTGCTGTGTTCTTAGTGCCTAAAATCCTCAAATATTGCAGAAAAAATCATACTAAATTGGTAGGGCATTTGGAGCACTTTTATTTTTGGGATATTTTTTATTACATTGATAATTCAGAAAACAGACAGATAATACTATTTTTTCTTTGTTTATTCTAAATAATAGAAAGTAAAAAAAAGGGTACAGAAGGTTATGCCTTCTAGTTTCATCCATCTCATGATCATAAAAAATGAATCCAATAACAAGGTTGATCAAGTCTTGTTAACAAACTCATTCCGAATACCATGGAACCGGAGAAATTTCGAACAACACTAGGTTACCACAACGGGGATATGAACATCCCCTACAATAAGAATATCATACTTTTTCTTGATAGTAGGAAGAGGAAATTCAAAACCTCCAATAATAATAGTTGGACTTTTTCCAATAGAATTGATGCTATGAACTTGAGGTTGTTTCCTTGGAAAGTGTACCGTATGCTCATTACCATTAACATGAAAAGTGACATTGCCTTTGTTGCAATCAATAACATCCCCTGCAGTATTCATAAAGGGTCTACCGGGGATAATCGACATACTATCGTCCTCGGGAATATCAAGAATAACAAAGTCCGCTAAGATAGTGACATTTGCAACCACAACATGCACATCCTCACAAATACCGACAGGTATAGCAGTTGATTTGTCAGAAATTTGCGAAGGTATTTCAGTCGTTGTCAACTTATTCAATTCAAGTCTACGATAGAAAGAGAGAGGCATAACACTAACACCAGCTCCAAGATCACACAAAGCAATTTTAACTTAATTTCCTTTAATGGAGCATGGTATAGTTGGTACTCCTGGATCTCCATGTTTCTTTGGTGTTCCACCCTTAAAAGTGTAATTAGCAAGCATGGTGGAAATTTCAGCTTTCGGTATCTTTCTTTTATTTGTAATAATATCCTTCATATACTTAGCGCATATGTAAGAAGATAGGTCTAATCATTTCACCAAAGCACTCAAAATCCTCATCATCCTTTGTCTTGGATGGTTTAGGAGGAAAAGGCATGGGTTTCTGAACCCATGGTTCTCTTTTTTTACCATGCTTCCTAGAAACAAAGTCTCTCTTATTATAATGTTGATTCTTTGATTATGGGTTATCAAGATCAACAACAGGTTCAATCTCTATATCATTATTATTGCTAGGTTGAGCATCAACATGATCATTATCATTAAAGTTATCACTAGGTTCATGTTCATCACCTGATTGTCTTTCAGCATCAGAAATAGAAATATTATTAGGATTCCCAGGTGTGTCTATAACAGGTTCACTAGAAGCATGCAAAGCACTATCGTTTTTCTTTTTCTCCTTTTTAGAAGGACAAGGTGCATCTAAGTTATTTCTCTCAGAATCTTGCTCAATTATCTTAGGGTGGCCTTCAGGATACAAGGGTTCCTGAGTCATTCTACCAGTTCTAGTAGCCACTCTAATAGCATAGTCATTATTCTTACTATTCAATTCATTGATCAAGTCATTCTGAGCTTTAAGTACATGTTCTACTTGAGTGATAACCATAGAAGCATATTTGCTAATGAGTTTAAGTTCACCCTTAACTCTAGACATATAATACTCAAGTGTTCGAGCGTATTCGTATTGTATTTCAATTGTCTACTATCAGTGTACAAAAGTAGGGGCTCTCCTTTTGACCGCTTTACTTGTGCACGGGCAGTCAGAGCCACCCGCCGCAGCCACGCATAACAGGGCAGGGAAGGGAAGCCGGAGAGAAGCCGAAGGCACAAGACAAACAAAGCAACGACAAGGACCAAGGCCACAAAGATCGGATGAGCGAAGCAGGTTTCCCCAGCAAGGACCCTTGCTGGGGCAGCCTCAGCGACCCCGGCAAGACCCTTGCCGGGGTAGCTCACTCCCACCAGCCGAGCGAGCAACCTTTGAGCCCACCAACGCTAGACAAACGCATTAGGATAGGGCTCAGGAGGCACCTCCGTGGTGGCATGCGGATCTTTGTGAAGATAAAGAATAGTCAAGATCAAATGAGGATAGGAAGGAAACCATCCTCACCGAAGAAACCCACAAGACCCCCGGCAAGATACTTGCGGGGGACGCCAGCGCGCCTCGGCAAGACCCTTGCTGGGCCACCCGGCAAGACCCTTGCCGGGCCACCTGACAAGACCCTCGCCAAGCACGCCAGCGGGGCCACTGCTAGGCCCACGCCAGCCAAGTCTCCGCCGCCATTCACATGCAGCTGCCGACCCAACCAGCTGGGCAGGCACCTGCGTGGCAACATGTAGCCTTTCGTGGAGGCTCCACGACCACGCCACCACAGCTGCCTGCCTGCCTACATGGCACCGCATGCATCGCTGGCCAGGGAGCGTGTCAAAGCAAGGACAGGACGGGCCTCGCTCCCGTCCCCGATAAAGTGAAGGGACACCTAGGCCTCGCATAAAATGCACTTTGTCCTGTAATACCAGCGATAAGGTCACAGCGCTGTAGCACTTTCCACCACCTGTGTAACACTGTGGCAGCCCCTTTCGCCTATAAATGGAGGCCCATGGCGAAGTGGAGAAGGATTCGGCTCTTTCGAACCTAGCAGCATCCAGAGCTAGTTCACCAAAGCAAGATCATAGGGTTTTACGCATCTTTGCGGACCGAACCTGGGTAAATCCCCTTTTTGTTGTCTACTAGTCCCGCCCTTCTCACTATCCAGCGCCCCGCAACTGTAGTAGGGATTCCAGTGATCCCATAGGTGTCGTTTCCCACTGACATCTTTGGCGCGCCAGGTAGGGGGCGCAATTGTGAGAAACTGGTCTAGCAGTTGACCTAGCTGTTCTTCATCGCCCTGGCTCCCAAGAAGAAGACGACCACGGTGATCGGTTCGTCCGGGACCGGATAGCCAGTACAGGCGCGGACCAGTAGCGGGCCAGTCGCTGAGAGAACCTGGGGCGTGGCCCGCGAACATCCGCATCACCCTGGCGGTCCGGGCCCGGCGAGTGGCGTCGTTCGCGCGCCAGGCGACGAGCCACCAATTGAGGGCTCCAGAGACGGAGTCGGGGCCGCCGCAGGCGGCCCGGGGCCCTCCAGGGGCGCCGTCATCCTACCAGGCGGCGGCACGGCGACCTCTGAAACGCCAACACCGGCACCCACGGCGCGCTCTTCTCAGGTTGTGCGTGATGAGCAGCGTCACCCTGCCGGTGACCCTGCGCGCCACCCTCGGAAAAGTCCCGTGCACCCATCACGTGATGAGGAGGGCCAGTATGCGCGCCGAGGTGCTGACGGAGGTGGCGAACGGCTGCGGGGCCGTGATGTAGCTCCTTCTAACGTGGTTAGAAGTCGAGGCGCATCGCGGTCCACCCAACTCTCGCCGCCACCAACGCCAGCAGATGCCCTAGCGCGCACAGCTTCTCCTCGATTTTCCTCCCGCCGTGGACAAGCTCGACGAATGGAGGGCCACCATCCTGAGCCTCGTTGGCGTCGTCAACAACGACGAGTTGCGACTGGCGGGACCCGTAGGCCATCGCTCCGCCGGGCCACCACATGTCAGGGAAGGACGTGCCGGAGGCGATGCGGCCACGGTGTATTCCCCACCACCATCCCGGCCACCCTGGGCGTCGGTTCGTCGCGACGAAGCTCCTGATGGTATCTCCATCCACTACTAGGGAAAACCTTATACACAGCCTCTTAGCAGTAGCGCTGGACAAAATCATGCGCTGCTGCTACTATAAAAAAGCGCTGCTGCTATGTTTGAACTGGGTGCACATGGCTAGCCCAACTTAGCAGTAGCGCGTATACTGGCCCGACGCTACTGGTACTCTCCTTAGCTGTAGCGCTTTTCTCGCAAATGCGCTACAAGTAACCCTACCTTATCGTCCCCACGCGTGCGTCCGACCCTCTCTCTCACTCACACTCTCCCCCTCTCTCAGTCACTCTCGCCCGCACACCGATAACTGTCGTCGTGCGTCGTCGCCGCCGCCACCTTCGTCCGTCCGCTGCCGAGGTACTCCCCTCCTTCCGTCCCTCCTCCCTCCTCCTCGCACCGCGCCCTCCTCCCTCCGCCTGTGGCCGCCCCTCCTCCCTCCTCCACCGGCAGCCCTCCTCCCACCGCCCTCGACCTCACTACCGCCACCCGAGCCCACCCAGCACAGCGTCCTCCTGATCCCGATCCCGCCCTCGCCGCCCCTACCTCTCCGTCGCCCCCCACCCCCTTTCTCTCTGCTTAGTTAGTACTAGATGTTATTTAGTAGTAGTAGATGTTAATTTAGGGTTCATAGATAATGATTTTTATTAGTAGTAGATGTTAATTAGTAGTAGTGATGGTACTAGTTAACTAGGGCAGTATGATTAATAGTAGTTGTAGTTGAACTACTTTAGTTGTAGTTGAACTAGTTTAGTAAGTAAATTAATAAACTAGTTGAACTAATGTATTTTTAGTAAGATAATTAATATAACTAGTTGAACTACTTTATTTTTAGAAAGAACTAGTTTTCTTTTCTATTTATAGGATGTTTATATTTAGTAAGAACTAGTTGAATTAATAAAACTAGTTGAACATGTCATATTTGTTGTTATTTTTTAGTTTAAGCAATTATTCGGGATGTATTAGTGATAACTTATACGGTTTTTGCTTTTGCACAAATCAAGGAGCCCCTCTATCATCCCCGCCGGTGTCCCCGTCACCGACCCCCTCCGACATCGAGGTGAGACGAAGATCCAAATATCCATGTATATATTGTGTTTCTCAAATAGGATATGTGGTTGCCCAAGTGGCCGTTCATGTTCAGTTTACACCTCCGAGTGGCCTATGTTTTGCCGGAGTGTTGATTAATTTCCGTTCCAGCAAATTTCAGGCGCTCGATATGTCCTTTTTTAGCAAAGGTCATGCCGGATTTTTCTGTGAATTCTGGCATGACTTGTGCTAGAATATGTAGGAAATATCGAGTGGCCTGGATTTTCTCGAAAAATAATGATCTAATTTAGGTTTTTTAGTACATATATTTAATTGTACAAGTTTCATCTTTGAATTATGAACGTAGGAAATGTCGTACTTGGACGATGACAGTCTCCCGGGGGAGTGCAGCTGGTGCCATGACGATCGAGGTATGTGCGACAGGTTCGTTGAGCTGGAAGAAGATCGGCGCTTCAGCATTAGGCTCGAGGAGACCTTCGATGTTGAAACGGTACGCAACAATGATAAGAGTTTTTTTTCGTAATTAAGCATGACTTCAACTATTTCAACGTTTAATTTTCATCTTTTACAATTTGACTAGCTTATCCCATGCCACGCAAGACGCTATGTCTTGGGGAGGATGGGTTTTGAAGACCATGATAATTTTGAAACAAAGAAAATACACCTAAGGACCCATCATGATATGGATTTTGAAGTAATCTGTACAATGCTCAGAGCGTAACCCATTTTGGTTGCCAAAATTGGGAAGCACTTTGCAAAATGTATGGTTTTTATGAGGGTACGATTGTCACCATGGATCTTGGTGATCCTGACATCGAGCAAGACAATATGGACATATGGGTCCTTGTTGATACACTTCCGATTCTACCGCAATGTGAGTTTCTCAAACATAGTTATTAACTAATTTATATTGTTTATTTCAAAATAGTTGACAGCTTATTTCCATTGACAGCTTATTTTGAATCTTCAAACAATGTGCAGAAGATGGTAGACACAACCCACTACACTGATGGCTCCAAATTAACTTATAAGGAGAAAAGTCATCTGATTGCTTATTGTACTTATCTTGAGAATTACAACACCTATTATCGAACTCCTCCAAATTATGGTGAATACGTGCCACTAGTGCACGTGTTGAACCACTATAACTTCTATGGAGATACCCTGGTAAGATTTTTTACTATTATGACATCCGTGCATCTTTTGCATACTTCTAAAACTAGTACATCATTGCTAACTACGAAGTTATTACTATGTTTTTCAACAGAAAATCCCGATGGATTGTGTGCCTCATCTGATGTATCAGAATGGTCGCCTTGCAATTCTGAACATACAGCCAGGTCAATCTAAGGAGCTCACCTGTGCATATCGGATTTCTAAAACCGGTGAACACATGCTAATCAAAGAATGGAAAAAATGTTTGGACATTCGCAAGGAGGTTCTTGGAAGTAACATTAAGCGAAAGGCAATATTTGGAGACAGGATAATCTCCATTCTCCATAATGGAGAGTCAGGGGCTATCTTGTTTTTTGCTATTTTACCTTAGAGAATATAGTAGGTCCTAAGAGAATGTAGTAGGTCCTATGAGGTACAATATGTTTATTATGTGATACAATGTGTTAGAGTTGATGATGAGGTACAATATGTTATGTGACAATGATGTATTATGATGATAATTTGTTAATGATATGATAATGATGATGATATTTATTATATCATTGGGTGAAAGAACCGCGGATTAATTTCAAGTGGATGTCCATCCACTTGAAACTAGTCCACGGTTCTTTCACCCCGTGATGTAATAACTCATTATGATGTAAAAACAATCTCAAAATTCCTGTTGTATGAAAACTTGTGTAAAGGTGTATGAAATACAACATGAACTAAAAAAGAAATAAAATACTAAATAATAGTAGTAGCGCGGGCAAGGAGGAGCGCTAATACTAATTACCAGCAGCGCTGCTCTGGAGAAGCGCTACTACTAGATCAATTTAGCAGTAGCGCGGGTCCAGGCACGCTACTGCTAAGCTTTAGCTGTAGCGCCTTATCAGTAGCGCTCCTGGCCGCGCTACTGATAGGCCTAAAACCCGCGCTGTTGCTAGGCTTTTCCCTAGTAGTCATCGCATCGTCCGACCGCGAATCAACCGCGATCAGCGTCAAGTCCTTCGGGAGCGGGCTCATGAGGATGCTCGAACTACCATCGAGCGATGCCGTGACACGCGCCACCAGTTGGACAGGTGGGCAGCGCCCACTACGGACCACCCAGCGCCGGGGGGCTACGGTGGCTTACCCTACAAGGTGGGTTGTCCAGCTTTCACCCGTGAGCTGCGGCAGTTCCAGTGGCCCTCCCACCGTACGTTCAAGACCGACGTTGGCGAGAAGTACAACGGCAAGACTCACCCGTCAGAGTTCCTCAACATCTACACCATCGCGATGCAAGCTGCTGGGGCCCGCGACGATAAGGTGCTTGCCAAGTTAGGTGCATTCGGTGGATTTTTTGGGCCAAGTTAGTAATAGCGCACCGTGGGAGTGGTGCTCCATTACTAGTAATGGCGCACCACTACCACGGTGCGCCATTACTAGTTTTGAAAAAAAATGAAAAAAAATTACTAGTGGCGCACCATGGATGTGGTGCGCCATTACTAGTTTTAACTAGTAATGACGCACTATCCCTTGGTGCGCCATTACTAGTTTTGAAAAACATAAAAAAATTAAAAAAATTGAATTAAAATTACTAGTGGCGCACCGTGGATGTGGTGCGCCATTAGTAGTTTAACTAGTACTGGCGCACTATCCCCTGGTGCGCCATTACTAGTTTTGAAAAAAAAAATTGTTACTAATGGCGCACCGTGGATGTGGTGCGCCATTAGTATTTGGACACTAATGGCGCACCAACACATGGTGCGCCATTAGTATATAGTAGTGGCGCACCACATGTCTGGTGCGCCATTAGTGTCCATATCATCTATAGCCCTTTTCTTAGTATTGTCAGGAGCCCCAACTCAGCTAGAAGAGTCACCGAATGGAACATCGAGTTGCAAGCGCTTCAGCTGGAATTCAGCACGACCAGAATCATCAAGGGAGCCGCACTTGCAGATTTCGTGGCAGAATGGGCGGATGCACCGGGGCTCAAAGCGGGCGAGGACCGGTCGCTTTCCCCGGGAAGTGAAGCGTCGGACGGCTGGGTCATGTACTTTGACGGGGCATTCTCGCGACATGGCGCGGGGGCTGGCACAGTGCTCATATCCCCCACTCAGGACAAGCTCTACTATGTTGTGCAACTCTGCTTCCAGCATGTAGAGAAGGTCTCCAACAACATAGAAGAGTACAAGGGCCTGATAGCGGGCTTGAAAGCTGCAGCCGCCTTGGGGGTAAAGCGCCTCATCATCAAGGCGATTCACAACTCCTCGTCAATTTATCCAACAAGGTGTACGAGCCGAAGGGCGAACATATGGAAGCATATCTTGCGGAGGTCCGCAGGATGGAGAAATAGTTTTGGGGGCTAGAGTTGCAACATGTGCCTCGTGGCACCAATCAAGAGGCTGATGACATCGCCAGGAGGGCGTCCAGGCGGTTGCCTCAGGAGCCTGGCGTCTTCGAGGAGCGACTCTTCAAACCTTCAGCGGCGCCATCACTATCGAGCACAGCACAGCCTCGGGAGGAGCTCTCTCAACCGTCGGCCTCGGTAGCCCCGGCCTGTGGCCTGACCTCAGGAGTGCGCCTGCTCCTGGCGCTGGAGCCTCAAGAGGGATGTTGGAGCGCGGAGTTCAAGGATTACTTGGTGCGAGGGATTCTGCCAGAAAAGGAGGAGGACGCGGAACGCGTGGCGCGGCAGGCCACGGCCTACTGCATCCAAGAAAGGGAGCTCTACCGGAAGCGGCCGAATGACGTTACCTTACGTTGCATCTCTAGGGAGCAAGGGAAAGAGCTACTGGCGAAGAGGCGAAGAGCCAAGCGCAAACTGAACGTGGCAGTTCCGAACGCTCGCGTGGTGCGGTTCCTTGGAGTACTAGCTAGGCTCTTGCATGAGACAAAATTGCTACTCCCTCCGTTCCTAAATAATTGTCTTTCTAGAGATTTCAACAAGTGACTACATACGGAGCAAAATGAATGAATCTACACTTTAAAACATGTCTACATACATCCGTATGTTGTGTCCATTTGAGATGGCTAGAAAGACAATTATTTGGGAATGGAGGGAATATTGTTTAACAATTAAACTCAATTATCCATTGGTTGATACTCATTCTGCATAGGTCCACGCGCTTAGCACCGTTTCCTCCTGGGGTCACCAATGTTTATTTGCTAACTAATAGCATTCCATGCAATGAACTAGCCATTGCAAGTCATTAAAAGCATGCACACCTCTCATCTCTTATTGGTTGATACGTATGTCAAGAAACAAGAAACAAGGTAGAAATTAATGCACCGCGCCTAAGTGTTTTGGGACTATTTGGTCTTCGTAAGATGACATTCTAGAGAGGGAGTAGTATAGACCTGTAAACCGGAAAGGAGTATTTGCCTTTCTAGAAATTTCAACAAGTGACTAGACTACACCGTGTGCAGTACCCCCTCCCTTCCGGTTTATAGGGCTCAAATCTCAAATCTCATGAACCAAGGCATTTTGCGATTGGAGGAATGTACTGTATCTTGTACTTTACGAAACTACCCTAATTAAACTCATGCATTAATTACATAGTTCTCTCATTTTCCTCTTCGCCTTGGTTGCGGTGCACAATATTGAGCACTCCTATTTGACTAGCCGCTCTATCTACATGCTGGACATTTCAAAGCATTCGGGCCCGCGTGCCATCCACCAAATCACAACGAGGTGCTACAGTTGAGACTCACCTGTCACCCCGGTGTGGCCGTCATGACCCATCATATCACAAAACCCACACCTTCAACAGTGGTAAGGTGGCCTCCAAGTTGGACTGGACCAAGCAACCATCATTTCATTGGAACGCTCGTTCAAGCCCTTTCTTCCCTTTCTTGAAGAAAACCTCACTCCAGGCTACTCACTTCTGCCATTTTTCTTCTCTATCGATGAAGGAAAGGTGGGAGAATCAGTTATGCTGCTATATTTCATTCCAATAATCTTCTTTTTGCGAAGCACCGACCGATTCTCACATCCTATTCTTTTCCCGTTTTCATTGCGATTGTGGTTTCCTTTCGATTGCTTTTTGTTTGTCAGTTCATTGATGGATCCTGGAGCACTAGGCAAAGAGTTGCCGGCAGACAAACCACTGGAGACAGAGATCTCCAGGAAGCGAGCACCGACCAACGAGTTGACCATGTTGGCAGGCCAACCCATGGAGACGAACAACTCCAAGAAACAGGCACTGGCCAAAGAGTTGAGGACGTTGGCGGAAGAACTCCTCAAAGAAAGCGGGAAGACAGCAAGGGCCCCACCGTGCCTACCCCAGGAACTCTGATTACCACCTATGTGAAGCTCAAGACCGAGTTTGAGGAGATAGTTGCCGTTGAGAAGCAGTATTCCCCTGTCAAGGTGATGGCCCCCATCGAGGACGAGGAGATTGTCACATCCCTAGTTCTGGTATGCTCAGGGCTAGCTAGTCATGTGTGCATCATGTTTAAATTCCATCTAAATTTGAAATGGGGATTTGTGAAACCCTCAGAATCATTTTTGGAAATGACCCAAATAAGAATTGCTCCAAAAAGGTCCAAGAAAATGCTCATGTTGCTCTCTGAAAATATTGGACAGAGATAAAAATCAAACCAATATTTTTAGGAGCCCATAATGTATTTATTTTGGGCATTTGGAATTAATGCATAAATATCTGCATTGGAAATATATTAGTTATATATATTAATATATGTCCAAAAATTATGCCACTTGTTGGGGAGCTCTGGAATAATGCCATTAGTTCCTACAAAAATTGGCATAAGGTAATAAATTGATTTAGTATTAAAACTAAATCAAAACAAACCACAGAAAATAGAAAACAGAGTTAATTAGAAAAAGGAGAGAGAGAAACCTACCTGGCCCAGCTCCTCCAGCCACTTACCTGGCGCCACCAACCAGCCCAGCACGACCCAGCCCACCGCCGCTTCCCCCCCCCTGTCGTCTTCCTCCCTCGCCAGAAGGACAGAGGCGTGTCGCCCGCGCGTGCGCTCGCCCCTGGCCACCTCCTGCTTCCCCGGCCCTCCTAGACGACGCCACGGAGCGCCACGCAGCTCCTGGCTCTCCCTCACTCTCCTCGCTCCTCCCCCTCACTCGCTGCACCCTCTCTCCCTCCCCTGACTCTCTTCCCCGAGCTCACCCGAGAGTCGCCGTCGCCGCCACTCGCCATAGCCACGGCCACCGACCACCACTCACCTCGCCGACCAATCCAGAAGGACCGCAGCGTCGTCCTCATCCCCTACGCAGAGCCAAGCTACGCCGGACGCACTGCATCACCGCCTTCTTCATCGTCTTCAAGCTCCAGCCCCCGAGATCGCCGGCGACCCCGCGCTCGCCTCGCAGCCTCCCCGAGCCCACTGACCACCCCTGCAGACTCGACGTGAGATCCTCTTCGTTTCCCCTCCGTCCTTTCGCTCGATTTCGTGCCGTATCCATCGTTCCCGCCGAACCCGAGCTCCGGCCGCCGCCATGGACGGTGAGCTTCGTGCTCCCGAGCTCCTCCACCTGCGCTCGTTGCCTCCGAGTGCTCCTGATGACACCAGTAACCCGTAGAGCCCCCCCAGCTGATCTCGACGTGCCGTGTAACGCCGAACCCGAGCACGCCCGAGCTCCGGCCGCCGTTGCCGAGCTCGAGGCCATCGTCTCCGACCGCCCTAGATGCTGCTGCTTGCTGAAACGGGCGCGGGTGAGCTCCAGCTCTCCGTAGCCGCTCTCCTCCGTCCATTTGGACGCCGGAGGAGCGAGCCCGAGCCCTCCGCCGCGCCTGTTTATTCTAATTTTTTTTAGCCACTGTTTCACTGCCATGTGGGCCCAGTGCCTGTTTAGTTTAACTTAATGTTATGTTTAGATTAGTTATTAACCCAGCTGGTCCCACACGTCAGTTTGACTTGCTGACGTGGCCTTTGACCGGCCCCACACGTCAGTGAGTCATGCCAGCGGTGTGTCACTGACCAGTGGACCCCACTGGTCAGGTTTGACCTGGACCGTGCCCGTTGACCTGCTTACGTCAGCATGATGTCATGCTGACGCAGTAAACTATTTTCTGGGTTTAGTCTAATTTAAAATAACCAGGAAATTCCAGATAATTGTATAAACTTCTAAAATTCATAGAAAATCAACCGTAGCTCCAAATCAAACAAATTATATATGAAAAATTATCAGAAAAATTCAAGGAATCCATCTGTACCATTTCCATGCATGTTTGAACAATGTTTGTCCTCTGTTTTGGATAAAACAAATAAAGGGCATTTAAATAATCATATATGGAGTTGGAATTTGAATCTTGTATTCAAACCAACTTCATTTAAATCATAGCTAGGTGCATTAGCCCAAAACACATTCATATTGCCATGTCATAGCATGCATCATATTGTGCATTGCATTGATCGTGTTTCCTCTGTGTTTTGCCGGTGTTGTTCCCCCTGGGTAGACGTTGTACCGACGATGTGATCGTTGACACTGATGAAGACTCAATGTTATCTTCAGAAGTGCCAGGCAAGCAAAACCCCCTTGTTCATTCCGATACAATCCCACTCTCTCGCCCTGCTCTCTTTTACTGCATTAGGACAACAACGATTCATCTGTTACTTGCTGCGGTAGCTGAACCCCTTTATCCTTTGCATGACCTGTCATTCCACAGTAAATAGATGAAACCCACTAGCATGAGTAGGAGTTGTTTGAGCCCTGTTGTGCCTACTCATTCATGCTTGTTTGTCATGCCTGCTACTGCTTAGAGTTGAGTCAGGTCTGATTCATCGAGGATGGATCAGAGGTGCGTGAACATGTCCTACTGTGTGTGTGAGCTAAGTGAGTGAACACGATTTGGTAAAAGGTATCGGTGAGAGGCCATGTATGAGTACATGGTGGGTTGTCTCATTGAAGCCGTCCTCAGGAACTGAGTTCTGTGTTTGTGATCCATGATTCAGCTACTACCATGCATTGGGCCCTGAAATATGACCCCGCTCGACTTCTTATTCACCCTTGTCCTCTGTCCAGGAGTTGCAATTAGTTTCTGGTGTTTGTAGTATGCTGGAGGCCGTGCGCAGTGCTGACCGTAGGGGTGGGCTGTGATGCGGTAGGCACGTGGCCGGGTAAACCGGGCGCCCGTTTGGTGTCATGGAACCCTGTTCACATCGTTTGGGGCTGTGAGCGAAACTTCGGCCGGATCTCCTCATGGATGGAACCCGAATAGGCGATAAACCTGGACTAGGGACTTGAGTGTTTAGGTAGGTCGTGGTCTACACCCACGTCGGCTTTTGCTTGAAGTCTGCCGAGCACATGTCGTGTGCAGACGCTAAGTGGTGGAAACATGTATGAAGAAGTACACCCCTGCAGGGTTAATATGATCTATTCGAATAGCCGTGTCCGCGGTAAAGGACTTCTAGGTTGCCTATATCAGTTCATAGACAAGTGAAAGTGGATACTCTAAAATACGCAAGATAAGAGTGAGTGCTATGGATGGCGTTCTCGTAGGGAGACGGGAGCGGATCCATAGTGGTGTATTGATATGGTGAATATGTGGACTCGTGTGCGCCACCTCAAAAGAGTTACTTGCAGTCGTAGTTTAGGATAGCCACCGAGTCAAAGCTGGCTTGCTGCAGTTAAACTCCACCATCCCCTTTTATTGATAATGATGCATATGTAGTTAGTTCTGATGTAAGTCTTGCTGGGTACATTTGTACTCACGTTTGCCTATTTTATGTTTTTGCAGAGAGACCTCGGTCTCGCTAGTAGTTCCACGTGGACTTCGACGTTTAGCTTGTTACCTCAGCTACGATCTTGTGCCCTCGGCAGGATCTGGTAGATAGTCAGGCTTCTAAGCCTTTTTCATTTGTAGATGTCTGTACTCAGACATGTTAAGCTTCCGCTTGTACTTTGACTTGTGTGCTCTGAATGTTGGGTCGTGAGACCCATGTTTGTAATATCTCGCTCCTCAGAGCCTAATGAATAAATACTTGAGTCGTAGAGTCATGTTGTGATGCCATCTTGTATTTGCACATATCGAGCATATTGTGTGTATGTTATTGAAATGCTTGGTATGTGTGGGATCTGACTATCTAGTTGTTTTTCCTTAGTAGCCTCTCTTACCGGGAAATGTCTCCTAGTGTTTCCACCGAGCCATGGTAGCTTGCTACTGCTCCGGAACACTTAGGCTGGCCGGCATGTGTCCTTCTTCGTTCCTGTGTCTGTCCCTTCGGGAAAATGTCACGCGATGAATACCGGAGTCCTGTTAGCCCGCTACAGCCCGGTTCACCGGAGTCCTGCTAGCCCAGTGCTACAGCCTGGAATCCCTCGCTGATGACCGACACGTTCGATGCTGGGTCATGGATGCCTGTCCCTGTAAGTCTGTGCCACTTTGGGTTTACGACTAGCCATGTCAGCCCGGGCTCCTTATCATATGGATGCTAGCGACACTATCATATACGTGTGCCAAAAGGCGCAAACGGTCCCGGGCAAAGGTAAGGCGACACCCGTGGGAATACCGTGCGTGAGGCCGCAAAGTGATATGAGGTGTTACATGCTAGATCGATGTGACATTGAGTCGGGGTCCTGACAGCTTTGGTATCAGAGCCTGACTGCCTGTAGGATTACCAAGCCAAACTGGTCGAAGTTGTGTCTAGAAATGCTTTAGTTATGTAAGGGAATTGATTGTGGGATGGAACGTAAGGCTCTTTTTTTACTCCTTATACCTCATGGCCTTCTGATCTGAGTCATCCTTTTCTCTTCCACGGGGATTAAGAACTAGGCCTTCTCATCTATCTATTAGGATGACGTGTTACTAATCCATAGACTTATAGAATTGCTAGTTTCAAATCTCAGTTCAGTTTTACTACTTCTGTATGTTCATAACTGTTGATCTCGAAACCTTGATATTGTGCTTCGGAGTGGCTATGCCACCATTTTTGTAGCATGTCTCCAATCTTTTGACCATTTACAGCCGTTATGCTGTCCGAGTCATCCCAGGTTTCTAAATAGTCTGAAGCATTTGCAAAATCCCTTCCTTCCGTTCCGATGTCCCTTTGGGCCAGATTAACCACACTAATCGGTAAGTTGAGGTATTCTATTGCCTCGACATATATGTTGGAATTATTATTATGACCCTAGGTGTCTTAGGGGATCATCTAGTAAACCAGCCATGATTTGTGTTCCCCACGTGATGATTCTGGCCATCATTCTCGAAAGCATCCCGTGATGTTATTAGTTAGTAGGTATTCCATTCTGGGGTTCTTGAACCCGAGATTCACCCTACCTACTTCATGTTGATAGTGTTTGCTCGTTCCTTTAGGTTATTAGTAACCTTTGCATTAGTCCTCGAGGTCCGTGGTATTTCCTCCTTCCAAATACTATGAACCGCTTATGGCAGAAGTTCCTCGCTGAACCGAAGGATCACAATCAGAGTACTCTTGAGGAGTTCTCCATTCATAATTGTGAATCTGCCAGTTCTACCCTTTCCGCATGGGTTATCCGGAAGAAATGTTGAGCTTCGCTCGACATATTAATCTATGCATCCACAACTCAGAAAGTTATATGTTCCTTTGAGTTGTTCTCTTTAGTTGTGTCCTGACCCTCATCTGTCAATTGATAGTCAAGAGTATGCGTGCATTCGTTTATCGATGCATATCACTCTTGTGGTCCGTCAAGCCATTCTATTCCAGAATGACTAGGAGAAACGAACTCCAGTACCTTGTCCATTTCCAGGATTGGGTCAAGGCAGTCATACTCCACAGATCAAATACTAATCCAGCTTTTGTTCTGTTCTACCTTGGAGTAATACCATCTTTATATCAAGAATGTCATGGGAATTGCACACCAACCTATGAATTCTTGATGTAGTAATACTTCTTGCCATCATTGTTCATTCCTCGGTTTCCGTGTTGTTGTAACCGGAATGCCGACAATGGAATCGTGGTGTGTGAAATCAATACTACTAGCAACTCTGTTGCTTGGTAGTAAATGGACAATAACTTCATTCTTAGTGTGCTGATCATTGAATTATCATCCTAGGATTGATCGTGCTACCTAGTCCTTATTTCTGGTGCACTCTTCGATCAATGAGTTAGGATTATTCAGTCCCTTGCTTATTTGATCATATCATCTTGCCCTGAAAAGCAAGATTGTTGTCGAGCTTAGCAGCATATCGGTGGTTCGTGATTTTCCGAATATCTTCTCGGAAGTATTACCAGGTTGTCACCTGACTGCTATGTTGAGTTCGTGATCAAGTTGGTTTCATATAAACCACCCCTTCTCCAAGAGTCTGTGTTGCATACCCCTGAGCTAGTTGGTTAAGCTAAACAACAACTTGGAGAGTTGGAAGATAAAAGCTTGTCCGACTTAGCTCATGTTAAGGGATATCTTGTATAAGTGTTGAAGAAAGATGATATCCCCATCGATTGGTCCTCGTGATCAGTTGTTGGATCTATTGTTTTGCCAAAAACTTTGATTTGAGTGTGGGCTATTCTCAAATCAAATCAGAACCAACGATGTTCGGAATGTTGTCTTACTCGTGGATTTTCCTCGAGCATACACCATTATGTCTTTTGGGTCTGACCAATACTATCACCTTGTTCACATAGCTATGGAATTCCATCTCCATGGGAATCTGGATGAATTGTTGTTGAGCCCATCGACAACATCCTTGTCTTCTCCATAGTTTTGTTAAACATTAAGCTAGTGTTGGAAACTTTTAAAAGCATTTGCTCATGCTAGCTCATGAAGCATATGTTCGGATGTAAGAAGTGACTTCCTCTAGTTCATGTGCATTAGATGTAAGTTGCCGCTGTGGATTCGAGAAAGTCAATGTTGCTTCCTTTGGAATCATCCCAAGTCATTCATGCATACGTGCGAAGTATTCTGTGGTTCGAAGACTTGCAACCTTCATTCTATATGTATTCCTAGCACACCAAGCCACTGATTGATTTGTTCAAGAAAAAGAAGTCTAGCGCGCATAAAGACTTCGAAATCCTTGATGATGGATCCTAACCTAAACTCGATAGTGTTTCATTATAAGACTACTACGTGATCATCTTGTCTTGGACAGCTTGTTCACAAGTTTGTAGCAGAACCAGCTCATGTTTTGGAGCTTGCTATCGTAGTCATTCCCGAGAATCTCGCAACGTCATCTCGTCGGTTTGTGTTGCAAACTTTCATTTTTCCTTCTAGACTCGATGAGTCTAGATTATTTTGACACCAATCAGATCTGAATCTCAGGCAGATATGATGGTTGAAACGTTTCCCAAGAATTATAATATTGGTCCCTCTATAACCGGTAAAGTGGATGTTGTGGCCAACACACCCAACCGCAAGACCTATTATTGTAGTATCTTGATTGAGAAAGTTGGCCACCTCCCCATAAGGACTTCATAGGATTTACTCCCTAGTTGTCCTTTACGGATTTTTTGTGCTCCCGAAGTCCGACCTTTACTTGATGTTCTAGATACCAGACCATATCTATGAATGGGATACGCTAGTACATCAAGGAGAATATTAGAGGCGGAGTGCTAAATGTCTCTCGGTCGATCATCCAGATTTAGTCCCCTTGGCCCCGCTAAGGTGAAATCTGAGAAAGTGTTGTCTTCCTTTGTATCTGCATCGTCCATCGCTACTCATCATGGTGGTATGTTGTGTTGTCAGCACCCTTGACACGGATGTTGATAAAACCTTGATGAATATGGAAATGCTCAAGTTCTTGAGAGCACGCACAAGCTCTAGGTGTTATCATCGGCACTAACTGGGCTTGCTCTCAGTTTCCTCGGTTATGCTATAACCATTCCAATAGTGGACTCACTCTCTATTGTTGGGTTCTCCCCAGTTACCAGAATCATTCCCAGCATTTGCATTTTGTTCCCAGCTTGCACTGCCAATGTGCCATTCTACCATGGGTCCCTTCCATCTCCGGTGGTAAGCAAAATCATCTATGACATTGTCTTCAACAAGGTAATCCACATCATCCATTCTGGTTCGAGTATGCCATTCTACCGAACCCCTCCAAACGATCGCTCGAGATTCTTCTTAGGCTGGTATAAAGAGTTTCAATGATCTCTGAATCAAAGGTAATTCTTTTTGCCACTTAAGGGGATATATCTACGAATTGCCTTCCTCTAAGATGTCTCGCTGTGGTATCATGGCAACTCAAACTCTCGCTACGTTGACAACCGTTCACCACCCTCTTAGGTGTGGAATTGTTGTCTACCTAGTGAACCCTCGTCATCTGTTCCACTCCATTCCTCTAGATGTGTGCTTTGTATCTCAGCTTGCGAGATGTTTTTATGACTCACCCTGTGAGCTGATCCTAAGCTGTTTGATCTCCGAGAAGATCGATTCTTTTAGAGTTTCCCTTTCCTCTCATTGTCATGTTAGTTGTAGTTCTCAGAGCAAGACTTCGAGACAATGATGGTGAACGAATCAACGTTCATTTGAAGTGCAACCTGGATCATGAAGATTATACTAGTTTGCTTTCCCCCTTCACCTTACCCTACGCTTGAATCTCGGGACGAGATTCTTGTTTAGTGGGGGTGAGTTGTCACATCCCTAGTTCTGGTATGCTCAGGGCTAGCTAGTCATGTGTGCATCATGTTTAAATTCCATCTAAATTTGAAATGGGGATTTGTGAAACCCTCAGAATCATTTTTGGAAATGACCCAAATAAGAATTGCTCCAAAAAGGTCCAAGAAAATGCTCATGTTGCTCTCTGAAAATATTGGACAGAGATAAAAATCAAACCAATATTTTTAGGAGCCCATAATGTATTTATTTTGGGCATTTGGAATTAATGCATAAATATCTGCATTGGAAATATATTAGTTATATATATTAATATATGTCCAAAAATTATGCCACTTGTTGGGGAGCTCTGGAATAATGCCATTAGTTCCTACAAAAATTGGCATAAGGTAATAAATTGATTTAGTATTAAAACTAAATCAAAGCAAACCACAGAAAATAGAAAACAGAGTTAATTAGAAAAAGGAGAGAGAGAAACCTACCTGGCCCAGCTCCTCCAGCCACATACCTGGCGCCACCAACCGGCCCAGCACGGCCCAGCCCACCGCTGCTTCCCCCCCCCCCTGTCGTCTTCCTCCCTCGCCAGAAGGACAGAGGCGTGTCGCCCGCGCGCGCGCTCGCCCCTGGCCACCTCCTGCTTCCCCGGCCCTCCTAGACGACGCCACGGAGCGCCACGCAGCTCCTGGCTCTCCCTCACTCTCCTCGCTCCTCCCCCTCACTCGCTGCACCCTCTCTCCCTCCCCTGACTCTCTTCCCCGAGCTCACCCGAGAGTCGCCGTCGCCGCCACTCGCCATAGCCACGGCCACCGACCACCACTCACCTCGCCGACCAATCCAGAAGGACCGCAGCGTCGTCCTCATCCCCTACGCAAAGCCAAGCTACGCCGGACGCACTGCATCACCGCCTTCTTCATCGTCTTCAAGCTCCAGCCCCCGAGATCGCCGGCGACCCCGCGCTTGCCTCGCAGCCTCCCCGAGCCCACTGACCACCCCTGCAGACTCGACGTGAGATCCTCTTCGTTTCCCCTCCGTCCTTTCGCTCGATTTCGTGCCGTATCCATCGTTCCCGCCGAACCCGAGCTCCGGCCGCCGCCATGGACGGTGAGCTTCGTGCTCCCGAGCTCCTCCACCTGCGCTCGTTGCCTCCGAGTGCTCCTGATGACACCAGTAACCCGTAGAGCCCCCCCAGCTGATCTCGCCGTGTCGTGTAACGCCGAACCCGAGCACGCCCGAGCTCCGGCCGCCGTTGCCGAGCTCGAGGCCATCGTCTCCGGCCGCCCTAGCTGCTGCTGCTTGCTGAAACGGGCGCGGGTGAGCTCCAGCTCTCCGTAGCCGCTCTCCTCCGTCCATTTGGACGACGGAGGAGCGAGCCCGAGCCCTCCGCCGCGCCTGTTGCCACCGGCGACGAACCGCCGGCGGGTTAGGCCCTGTTGACCAGAGGTTTGACCTCCCCTGGGTCGATGACAGGTGGGGCCAGCCCCCTGTTAATTAGTTTGGTTTATTCTAATTTTTTTAGCCACTGTTTCACTGCCATGTGGGCCCAGTGCCTGTTTAGTTTAACTTAATGTTATGTTTAGATTAGTTATTAACCCAGCTGGTCCCACACATCAGTTTGACTTGCTGACGTGGCCTTTGACCGGCCCCACACGTCAGTGACTCATGCCAGCGGTGTGTCACTGACCAGTGGACCCCAATGGTCAGGTTTGACCTGGACCGTGCCCGTTGACCTGCTTACGTCAGCATGATGTCATGCTGACGCAGTAAACTATTTTCTGGGTTTAGTCTAATTTAAAATAACCAGGAAATTCCAAATAATTGTATAAACTTCTAAAATTCATAGAAAATCAACCGTAGCTCCAAATCAAACAAATTATATATGAAAAATTATCAGAAAAATTCAAGGAATCCATCTGTACCATTTCCATGCATGTTTGAACAATGTTTATCCTCTGTTTTGGACAAAACAAATAAAGGGCATTTAAATAATCATATATGGAGTTGGAATTTGAATCTTGTATTCAAACCAACTTCATTTAAATCGTAGCTAGGTGCATTAGCCCAAAACACATTCATATTGCCATGTCATAGCATGCATCATATTGTGCATTGCATTGATCGTGTTTCTTCTGTGTTTTGCCGGTGTTGTTCCCCCTGGGTAGACGTTGTACCGACGATGTGATCGTTGACACTGATGAAGACTCAATGTTATCTTCAGAAGTGCCAGGCAAGCAAAACCCCCTTGTTCATTCCGATACAATCCCACTCTCTCGCCCTGCTCTCTTTTACTGCATTAGGACAACAACGATTCATCTGTTACTTGCTGCGGTAGCTGAACCCCTTTATCCTTTGCATGACCTGTCATTCCACAGTAAATAGATGAAACCCACTAGCATGAGTAGGAGTTGTTTGAGCCCTGTTGTGCCTACTCATTCATGCTTGTTTGTCATGCCTGCTACTGCTTAGAGTTGAGTCAGGTCTGATTCATCGAGGATGGATCAGAGGTGCGTGAACATGTCCTACTGTGTGTGTGAGCTAAGTGAGTGAACACGATTTGGTAAAAGGTATCGGTGAGAGGCCATGTAGGAGTACATGGTGGGTTGTCTCATTGAAGCCATCCTCAGGAACTGAGTTCTGTGTTTGTGATCCATGATTCAGCTACTACCATGCATTGGGCCCTGAAATATGACCCCGCTCGACTTCTTATTCACCCTTGTCCTCTGTCCAGGAGTTGCAAGTAGTTTCTGGTGTTTGTAGTATGCTGGAGGCCGTGCGCAGTGCTGACCGTAGGGGTGGGCTATGATGCGGTAGGCACGTGGCCGGGCAAACCGGGCGCCCGTTTGGTGTCACGGAACCCTGTTCACATCGTTTGGGGCTGTGAGCGAAACTTCGGCCGGATCTCCTCATGGATGGAACCCGAATAGGCGATAAACCTGGACTAGGGACTTGAGTGTTTAGGTAGGTCGTGGTCTACACCCACGTCGGCTTTCGCTTGAAGTCTGCCGAGCACATGTCGTGTGCAGACGCTAAGTGGTGGAAACATGTATGAAGAAGTACACCCCTGCAGGGTTAATATGATCTATTCGAATAGCCGTGTCCGCGGTAAAGGACTTCTGGGTTGCCTATATCAGTTCATAGACAAGTGAAAGTGGATACTCTAAAATACGCAAGATAAGAGTGAGTGCTATGGATGGCGTTCTCGTAGGGAGACGGGAGCGGATCCATAGTGGTGTATTGATATGGTGAATATGTGGACTCGTGTGCGCCACCTCAAAAGAGTTACTTGCAGTCGTAGTTTAGGATAGCCACCGAGTCAAAGCTGGCTTGCTGCAGTTAAACTCCACCATCCCCTTTTATTGATAATGATGCATATGTAGTTAGTTCTGATGTAAGTCTTGCTGGGTACATTTGTACTCACGTTTGCCTATTTTATGTTTTTGCAGAGAGACCTCGGTCTCGCTAGTAGTTCCACGTGGACTTCGACGTTTAGCTTGTTACCTCAGCTACGATCTTGTGCCCTCGGCAAGATCTGGTAGATAGTCAGGCTTCTAAGCCTTTTTCATTTGTAGATGTCTATACTCAGACATGTTAAGCTTCCGCTTGTACTTTGACTTGTGTGCTCTGAATGTTGGGTCGTGAGACCCATGTTTGTAATATCTCGCTCCTCAGAGCCTAATGAATAAATACTTGAGTCGTAGAGTCATGTTGTGATGCCATCTTGTATTTGCACATATCGAGCATATTGTGTGTATGTTATTGAAATGCTTGGTATGTGTGGGATCTGACTATCTAGTTGTTTTTCCTTAGTAGCCTCTCTTACCGGGAAATGTCTCCTAGTGTTTCCACCGAGCCATGGTAGCTTGCTACTGCTCCGGAACACTTAGGCTGGCCGGCATGTGTCCTTCTTCGTTCCTGTGTCTGTCCCTTCGGGAAAATGTCACGCGATGAATACCGGAGTCCTGTTAGCCTGCTACAGCCCGGTTCATCGGAGTCCTGCTAGCCCAGTGCTACAGCCTGGAATCCCTCGCTGATGACCGACACGTTCGATGCTGGGTCATGGATGCCTGTCCCTGTAAGTCTGTGCCACTTTGGGTTTACGACTAGCCATGTCAGCCCGGGCTCCTTATCATATGGATGCTAGCGACACTATCATATACGTGTGCCAAAAGGCGCAAACGGTCCCGGGCAAAGGTAAGGTGACACCCGTGGGAATACCGTGCGTGAGGCCGCAAAGTGATATGAGGTGTTACATGCTAGATCGATGTGACATTGAGTCGGGGTCCTGACAGAGATGGCCCCCGGAGGGACGAGATCCCCTGGTGAGCTGCACAAGGTAAAAGATAATGGCTTATTACCATACTTGTGGCTTTTGATTATTTGAAATGTGCTTGCTTTTTGATTATTTGCAATGTGCTTGCTAATATGTTAGGGTTGTGTAGGAGCCGGTGGTTGTCCTTGATGATTCCGATGTCGTGGCCCGTCCTGTTGGCATCGCCCCGGAGATCGATTCCGATGCCGCTGTCCATCCTGTGGACATCGCCCCAGAGATTGATTCCGATGTTGCGGTCAGTCCCGGGGACATCGCCCCAGAAATCGATTCCCATGCCGCTGTTCGTGTTGTGGTCATTGCCCAAGAGATCGATGACAAGAAATAGTTGGTCGCGCTAATCCTTCAGGGTAGTTTGCATTGCCCTGTGTTTAATTACCAGAACGATGCGTGTTATCAAAACATCTTAGGGCTAGTGCACTGTCTTGTTTGGGCGAATCTTGCTACTTTTGTTTGATAGTGAATCATGCGATGAATCATGCGAACCCTCTCCGAGTTATGGAAACGGATGTATCCTCACCAGCTTTTGATGTAATATATGGCATGCTTAGATGTAATTGTGAACTGTTTATCATACCAGCAGGGCTTTTTTGATGATTCTTGGTGTTAGTAGGCTAGCTACTGTGCGAGCTATAGTACTTGCAAAACACTCACCGAAGAGAAACGTTGGGGCTGATGAGCTCGTGGTACGCTTATACTTATCCCTCCTCGATCGACCAATAGACCTAGCTCCTAGTGGGTAAATTTAGCAACATAGTAGTCTTAATTAAAGAGAGGTATTAGTTTATTTAATCAGGGCCAATTAGCTCAACTCAACACTCAAAGCATTGTCATTTATCATAGGTTGCAAAACTTAAAAGTGCGAAGATAAAGGAGTTTCTCATGACAGTAGCACGATACAAATAGAGATGATAGCAAACTAATATGGATGAAGGCCTTAGGCCCGTACCAACTTGAGAAAAAAAGCTTATTCATGTAGTCCCATAAGAGATGATAAAGCACTCACTAAAATCACACAATAGTATATATTTTTGTGCACTTCAAATGTATGGTTGAAATCAATCTTGTTTACCAGTGCTGAGATTATATCGAAAGATTATCAAGAACTTCCAGCAGAGTTAAAGCACTGGCTGGGATACAGTTCATTGTATTGTCTTGTGTAGTTCCACTAAAATGTATGATTGGCAGAACATGATCCCTGTTTGCACAAGTAGGAACAAGGTGAAACCTTCATTAGCTTAGTGAGAAAGGATAGGAAGACATTAGCATATTACTCAAATAGTAGCATCAAATTCAAGATGGATAATACGTAAAACATTGCCTCATTGAACCAATGGCAATAAATTGACATGCAAAACAATAGCACTATTATGTCATGACACTAATAATATTCCCTCCCTGCTCCACCACATGATTCACCTCCATAGACAAACATTCACACGTACATAATTCAGCATAGGGTCCTACTAAAGATTTGTTTAACTCCAACATGAAAATTAGGCAGTAATAAATTAGTGGTACTTATGTACTCCTAATTAATTAAGTGAGACAGCAGAGGTGGAAGGGCTCCCTGGAGGATCGTCTCACATGTAAGGTAGTCGTTGCCGGAGCCCTTGAATAGCCTCGACTGGGGCCTCTGGCTTCAGCAAGATCGCCTTGGCACGGTTTATTCTTCTTCTTCTTCCTCTTCATGCTATGTTTCTCTTTCTCCTCACCAGTTGGTGAAACCAAGTACATGATTGGCCTTCTAATTGAATTGGTTTTGTCAGTGAGGGAGTACAAGTGTACTAGTAAAAAACAACATTATTTTCTCATGGCAGTCGGAAAATTGAGATGAACACATGCATTAAATATCATTCTTACCTAAAGGAAGGTTATGGCGCCAATATGAATGATGAGGATTGGAACAGAGATCTCCCTTTGTGCAGTTCCACCAAAATGAACTAACTGTTCCATTCTGACATTCTAGTTAAACGACACCAAAGTCACTTCTTTTAAGAAGAGTTTTGTGCAGTGCACCAAAAGGTGACAACAGCAACCAGGTGAATTGGATATCCCTGTTTGCACAAAAAGGCACAGAGGAAACAGTCAGAGTATCGAACAATTACAGGCAAAAACATTTGGCTAAACTTGTCAGAGTCTCAAACAATTACAGGCAAAAACAGTGGCATGGCTTCATTTTTACCAGGGACATTATATTAAGAACAGCTAAGGCTGCGTTCGGTTCACAGGTTTGGTGCAGGATTTTCGTAGGAACACAATTCCTATGGTAGTCTTTCCCTTCCAACCGTTCGGAACACGGGAAAGGTGATTAGTGTTTCATAGGAAAGCTGGTCTGTTTGTACTGATTCCATCGGATTAGAAACATCCATGCGCTGCTCCACCTGCTGGAGGCGCTCGCTGCCATGCGTTAGACAGGTTGCTGTTGGCAGGCGCTCGCTGCCATGCGTTAGACAGGTTGCTGTGCTGGGTTTGCCTGAATTAAAAAATCAACCTATGTGTGGTACGTGAGGTGAGGACAAGAGTAGTCATTGTGCAGCTGAATAAAGAAAGAGCATCTCATACTGCCAAGCATGCTACTCTAAAAAAACAAATCTGTACATTTCGTAGTCCATCCAAACACATTCTCTTGAGAGTTTCCTCCGGTTCGTTGTTCCATAGTTTTATACCTACATTCCTTTCCTATTCCGGTCCTCTTTTCTGCCCCTTTATTCCGACTCGAGACTAAATATTTGGTATAAGGGCATGGGACAGTGGGTGCACCAGCAGTACAGCGCCATGTACGTAAACAGGGGCATAAAGTGGTGATTCATAGTTTGTTGCCCCGAGAAACAAACATCCAAGAAACATATCTGGGTTGGTCCCATTTTTGTTCACTCTAGCCACCTACTCCTATGTGTGGATAGCAAATCTAGTCCTGGTCATACCACTGTGTACAACGTTACCCCTATATTTCCCTTTTCGACCAAGAGACCGGTTGGATGACCAGTCTGTACTACTTTCATCCCCTTTCCTTCCTGTTTGTACCAAGTCCAATGTACATATTAAATTCCCCCACCCCCACTTTATTTCATGACAAGTATTTTCGGACGGAGGGAGTACAAGATTCGACTCCATGAAGTAGCTTTACCTCTAACAATAGAAGAAAAAAAAGGAGACATTGGACCATCCGATCAAGAGGGGCTGAGAGGTAGAAAATGATGCACATGCAGCGACGTAGCGAGCTGGGGAAGTAGAGCTAAGGCGGTTTCGAACGAAGATATACCTGAAGGTCGTCGGGATGTGGATAGGTGGGCGGCGGGAGGCCGGATCTGCCGACAGGCAACGACGAAGGGATCGGAGGAGCTCCCGCGCCGGCGCTCGGCCAGAGATAATGTTCCGGCCGGCAGTGGGTCTCCTCCCTCGCTGTTGACAACGGCCTAAACGCTGCCCCTCCCCCCCTTCATCGGCGGAGGGGGATACGTCCGGATCTCTAACCAGCGGTGAGGATAGAAAGCCAATGTTTTTTGAAGGGAGAAAGACAGTGTTACTACCCCTATCTTGTTTAGATCTGGAGAGGATGAGAGTGTGTGAATAGAGCAGCCCTAGCAAGCAAGCGCGGAGGTTCTGGCCTATATATAAGTAGTGGGGTAGTTTTCCTTTTTCACTCCATCAAAACAATCGTTTAAAATTGTGTACTACTCCTACATGCCAGGTCGCGGTTTTTTTTTTGTTGTTGATTGTTTTTTGAGATAGCTACCCGCTTATTCCAAGTGGTGTTATGGTGTGCCAGGTCGCACTTTGTATCGTTCAAGTCTGGTACTACAAGTCCCTCCATTAAATAAACAACCACCCCATCGTAAAAATTTTGAACAAGCCCACGGCTAAAATTAGCGGAAACATGGGTTGCCCCAACATGCATTATTATTTTTATTTTCTACTCCCTCCGTTCCTAAATATAAGTCTTTTTTATTAGCAACTCCTAAGACAAGAATTTTTTTATTAGCAGTGAACCCCACATGTCATAGACACAAAAATTGTGGCAAGATTCCCTTAGGCAACCCAAAGTGTGTCTAACAATTTGAGCAACTTAGGTTAGGCAAGTGTGGCAAGTGTGGGAAAAATAATGTGGCAACATAAGACAAACATAGTCACAATCCAAATAGCCCCGTAATTTTTTGTGACATGCATGAAAATTTGGTTAGCTAAATTTATAGTCAAAATTTTGCAAGGTGCATCAAATCAACACATGCAAGTATCAAAAGGAAAGTCACGGCATGCATTCATGCGTTGTACTCCCTCCGTTTACAAATATAAGTCTTTTTAGAGATTGCAACAAGTGACTACATACGAAGCAGAATATGTCTACTCCTACACAGTACGAAGTAGCCCATTTGAAATGTGTAAAAAGACTTTTATCGAGTGCAGTGGTTTGATGTGTCGCGTCAACTCGTACAAGACCGAGAAAATTGATTACTACGACGCCCTCGCCCTCGCGGACGAGCTCTGGTGCCTTAACTGCACCTGCCTTAGGTTGCATGACAGGTGGGCCAACCACCTGTTGGGCCCACCTGCCATAAACGCAAAGGCAGGAGCGGTAAGTAGAAGCTTTCGCTACACGCTATCTCTCCCGCACGAGGTGGACGGACATGCAGCAGTGGATTCGATACTGTATAAGTAGGAGTAACATCATTGTTCGTCTTCTTGAAGAAGCGAAGAGCCAAGCGCAAACCGAATGTGGCAGTTCCGAACGCTCGTGTGGTGCGGTTCCTTGGAGTACTATCTAGGCTCTTGCATGAGACAAAATTGCTACTCCCTCCGTTCCTAAATAATTGTCTTTCTAGAGATTTCAACTAGTGACTACATACGGAGAAAAATGAATGAATCTACACTTTAAAACATGTCTACATACATCCGTATGCTGTAGTCCATTTGAGATGGCTAGAAAGACAATTATTTGGGAATGGAGGGAGTATTGTTTATCAATTAAACTCCATTATCCATTGGTTGATACTCATTCTGCATAGGTCCACGCGCTTAGCACCATTTCCTCCTGGGGTCACCGATGTTTATTTGCTAATTAATAGCATTCCATGCAATGAACTAGCCATTGCAAGTCATTAAAAGCATGCACACCTCTCATCTCTTATTGGTTGATACGTATGTCAAGAAACAAGAAACAAGGTAGAAATTAATGCACCACGCCGAAGTGTTTTGGGACTATTTGGTTTTCGTAAGATGACTTTCTAGAGAGGGAGTAGTATAGACCTGTAAACCGGAAAGGAGTATTTGCCTTTCTAGACATTTCAACAAGTGACTACACTACACCGTGTGCAGTACCCCCTCCCTTCCGGTTTATAGGGCTCAAATCTCAAATCTCGTGAACCAAGGCATTTTGCGATTGGAGGAATGTACTGTATCTCGTACTTTACAACACTACCCTAATTAAACTCATGCATTAATTACGTAGTTCTCTCATTTTCCTCTCCGCCTTGGTCGCGGTGCACAATATTGAGCACTCCTATATGACTAGCCGCTCTATCTACATGCAGGACATTTCAAAGCATCCGGCCCGCGTGCCATCCACCAAATCACAATGAGGTGCTACAGTGGAGACTCACCTGTCACCCCGGTGTGGCCGTCATGACCCGTCATGTCACAAAACCCACACCTTCAGTAGTGGTAAGGTGGCCTCCAAGTTGGACTGGACGAAGCAACCATCATTTCATTGGAACGCTCGTTCAAGCCCTTTCTTCCCTTTCTTGAAGAAAACCTCACTCCGGGCTACTCACATCTGCCATTTTTCTTCTCTACCGACGAAGGAAAGGTGGGCAAATCAGTTATGCTACTATATTTCATTCCAATAATCTTCTTTTTGTGAAGCACCGACCGATTCTCACATCCTATTCTTTTCCCATTTTTATTGCGATTGTGGTTTCCTTTCGATTGCTTTTTGTTTATCAGTTCATTGATGGATCCTAGAGCACTAGGCAAAGAGTTACCGGCGGACAACCCACTGGAGACAGAGATCTCCAGGAAGCGAGCACCGACCAACGAGTTGACCATGTTGGCAGGCCAACCCATGGAGATGAACAACTCCAAGGAACAAGCACTGGCCAAATAGTTGAGGACATTGGCGAACGAACTCCTCAAAGAAAGTGGGAAGAACAGCAAGGGCCCCACCGTGCCTACCCCAGGAACTCTGATTGCCACCTATGTGAGGCTCAAGACCGAGTTTGAGGAGATAGTTGCTGTTGAGAAGCAGTATTCCCCTGGCAAGGTGATGGCGCCCATCGAGGAGGAGGAGATGGCCTCCGGAGGGATGAGATCCCCTGGTGAGCTGCACAAGGTAAAAAATAATGGCTTATTACCATAGTTGTGGCTTTTGATTATTGACAATGTGCTTGCTTTTTGATTATATGCAATGTGCTTGATAATATGTTAGGGTTGTGCAGGAGCCGGTGGTTGTCCATGATGATTCCGATGTCGTGGCCCGTCCTGTTGGCATCGCCCCGGAGATCGATTCCGATGCCGCTGTCCATCCTATGGACATCGCCCCAGAGATCGATTCCGATGTCGCAGTCAGTCCTGGGGACATCGCCCCAGAAATCGATTCCCATGCCGCTGTTCGTGCTGTGGTCATTGCACGAGAGATCGATGACAAGAAATAGTTGGTCGCGCTAATCCTTCAGGGTAGTTTGCATTGCCATGTGTTTAATTACCAAAACGATGCGTGTTATCAAACCATCTTAGGGCTAGTGCACTATCTTGTGTGGGAGGATCTTGCTACTTTTGTTTGATAGTGAATCATGCGAACCCTCTCCGAGTTATGGATACAGATGTATCCTCACCAACTTTGATGTAATACATGGCATGCTTAGATGTAATTTTGAACTGTTTATCATATCAGCAGGGCTTGTTTGATGATTCTTGGTGTTAGTAGGCTAGCTACTGTTTGAGATATAGTACTTGCAAAACAATCACCGAAGAGAAATGTTGGGGCTGATGAGCTCGTGGTACGCTTATACTTATCCCTCGTCGATCAACCAGTAGCCCTAGCTCCTAAAATTGTAGGCTTAGCGATCAATCAGACAATAGTCGACATACATTCAGGCCTCATTTGGTTCATAGGGTAGGAAAATCGTAGCAAAAGTACAGAGAACGTGCAACACAAAATCATAGCAGTGCAGAGACGTAGTCCCTCCGTTCCAAAATAGATGACCTAGGCGGGCTAGTTTGGCCTAGTGGGTTTCAGTGATATGACGTGGTACAGTGCCGTCCAGTCTTGGTGGGTGGTAGCAGTATTGTGGGTACAGTAAGTTTTCTTGAAGAAGCGGAATTCAACGAAGTCATGATGGTTCCTTCGTCCGAACAACTTATAGTGGGAAAGGTTGGGCCTGCGATACGACCGGGGTAGACCAGGATAATTGTTTGCATGGCAGGTGGACCAGGATGGTGGACGTCCCACATGTCGGCAAATGAAAGTATTCTTTCCAATATAGAGGACGAGCAACGAGTATTCATTGTTTATTTTTTATGAAAGCTATTGTCTCCACTATTACTCCTTGACTTTGTCAATGCCTCTCTCTCCTCCACGTAAGCAGGGACTACTCCCTCCATTCCCAAATATTTGTCTTTCTAGCCATCTCAAATGGACTACAACATACGGATGTATGTAGACATGTTTTAAATTGTAGATTCACTCATTTTGCTCCGTATGTAGTCATTTGTTGAAATCTCCAGAAAGACAATTATTTAGGAACGGAGGGAGTACTTGCTATGCATGTAGTGGGCAGCTGGCGTCTTGAGGGGCCAGGGCGGTGAGAGCGGGCTCCGGAAGCGGTCCGGACTCCAGTGTGGCCCACCTCACATTATCACCGTATATTTCTTGGAGACCTTGCGCGGCAGGCGGGCGATCTCTTCTCCCTCCCCCGTTTCTCTCTTCTCAGCCGACGCCCGCCGAGCGATTAGATTTTGGCTATCGACGGTTTATTCAATTACGGTCCAACATGTCAGTGAAATTGCAAGACAACGCATGTCCCCTCTGCTGAGCGGCGTGCGAGCCGGACTGTCGGGGTTGCGACGCGTACGAGTCGTAAGTGTGCTGCCTTTTCCTTTAGAACTTGCGAAGCGTATCATTTTCGCGCGATTGATCGATAGAAATCCAGAACAAAATGACGAGGGCGGTGCTTTCCCGCTCGTTAGGCGGGCTAGTTCGAGTGATATGACGGGCTACAGTGCCGTCCACTTGCTCCATTTTTATGTAAGCAAGAGTTTACACTCTTACGCGGGAGGAGTGCGAAACACCGCGGATCTGATTTTGATCGAGGGATAACTGTTCCCTGCCAAATAATGGAGGATTGTTAGCGATTATAGCATGATAGTTAGGGCGTCTCCAGCGCTTGCTCACAAATTTACACTGGCATTTGTCCGAGGACACTGATGGATGCCATCCGATGCTGCCCGCATACCTTTCGACAACTATATGAACTAACCGGACGAAATTCGTGCAAACAAAGCAAATTTCAAATTGACCAGATAAAATTCGTTGCATTTCGAGAACTTTTCCTATAAACTGGATGAAATTCATTACATATTTCGCAAAAACCATACTAAAACCTACTGTAAACCTAATCTGAACGATCACCGGGCCCCAACCACCATGTCCGGCCATGAACCCGAGAAAGCAGGCCATTGCCTTTGCCTCCTCCTTATCCGCCTCGATAACCTCCTCCTCCGGAGCACAAGGTTATGAAGATTTCCGCCTCCACGTCGCCATCAAGCGGCCAATTGGCCGCCGATTTTTATCCCACCAAGCTTGGCATTGACTGAGTGGAGGAGCGGTGGCCTTCCTAGGACCAGAGCGGTGGCGACCTACCATGTACTACTCTTCCTCGCTGCCGGCTGCGCCCGCACACGCGCGCCGGCTTCGTGGTCATGGCGGCGGAGGGCGGCCGGGGGGGAGCCGGTGATCTCCTTCGTTTGCTCCTGTGACAGTACGTCGAAGAGAGCTTTGGAGCGCGCCCGGAGCGGAGCCGCCGATGTCCCTCGTCTCCTCCTGCGACAGTACGTCCAAGAGAGCTTCGGAGTGCCAGGATGCCATGGTTGAAGTGGTGCCGACAGAAGGAAGGGACCGGAGGAGAATAAGTGTGGGTCTTTGGCTATGGCTGGGAGCTGGGGCTCAAGTTAATACAGCGGGCGAATGGCAATGAGCCGCGGCAGACGGATGGACAACTAGCGCCGGAGTAGGTTCGTCGGGCGTGAATGGGGACGCTGCTTCAGTGACTTAACTGCAGATGCGTTTGGGTTACTAACATGTGGGCAGGACGGGCGTCTGGCCCGCATGTCAGTGACACACCAATTGCACCTGCAGTTAAGTCTGGTGAATGCGGCATTGACATTCTGGAGAGACGGTGACCCCGCACGTCAGTGACACACCAATTGCACCTGCAGTTAAGTCCGGTGAATGCGACATTGACATTCTGGAGAGACGGTGACCGTTTTAGGCGGGAATCACGCGCTAGCGATGGAATGGGTTTCGGTGTGCAGTGGCACTAAGATAGGTCGCTCGCGATAGCACATACTCCGTACCATACTACCATAGTACCCTCTCTAGCTTAGGCTGTTCTATAGATTGTCGTTGTGATGGACGATATACATGAGCAAGGCGGTCCGAGTATGACCGTTGGTGTTGAGCCAGGTGAATACATGCTCGGCGTTCACGCAGGCCTCCATCAAAGGTCTAAACAGTAATGTCAGGCAACGTCGGGGCGCGTAGGTGATGGGCTCGCCGTTTGCGTTGCGCCATGAGCAGGACTTTGATTTAGAGGGCGACATGCATGCATTAGCATGCTTTGACAGCGTGAGCGTGAGTGTTTGACGGGAAGTATTTCATTTTCATTTGGCTTATGAGGGTGCGTTGCAGCGATGAGTTCGTGGTTTGATTCCCCACATATGAATAATTTTGGTTTTAACAGTATTTCTTTCTCCATTCACAGGTAGGCCCGCGTAGATAGCTAAAGAAAACGAGTTGATGAGGCGCATGCCGACTGTTTGACTGGTCAACCATACAAATACGGAGCTATACGCTGAGCTAGTGACCGTATAATCACCATATCTCGTATACAATGATCAAACTGAGCTATCAAGACAAGTTCTATGACCGCCATGCATTTTACTCGGTAAAAAATGACCAGGATTCAAGGGGAATCCAAATTTTCTTCGTCTTCTATGCTTGAGCTCTTGACAAACCAATGCACTATACGGTTGTCCGGCCACTCCACCCCAGAGCTCTCACCAAGCGTCGTTCATGCCACAGCGCCGCACACTAACCGGTAAAGAAGTGATGGCATCCCACCGCGTCGAGTTCCTCGCCACCCACGACCGCACACAAAATGGTAGGGAAGCGATGGCATCCCTCCATGCCGAGTTCATCGCCGCTCTTGACCTCACACCTACATGGGCGGACTTTGAAACTGCCAAGGCCGAATGGGCAGTAGAGCAAGAGGCGGCCAAAGCCGCACAGAGGGAGCGGAAAAGGCAGAAAGCACTCAAGAAAAGAGAGGCCCTCCGCCGCAGGAAAGAAGAGGACGCACGCGCTGCTGCGGAGAGCTCGGCGGAGATCCAAGCACGGTGGGGTGTCGTCGACAAAGCCGGGAAGGAGAACGACAGCGTCTGGCCAGCATGTGAGAAGTAGTAGTACTAGTAGTAGTTAGTGTGTGTGTCTGTGTCTGAGTACGAGCATGTACCAGTACTACTGGTTACTACTATAGTTTTTAGAGCAAATTACCAATACATTAGCCTAGACTAAATGTAAACCTTCCTATCCTATGCATCAAATGGCATCTCTTTCTCTATAGGAATTGAGATGCATGTCATCTCACTTCCTATGATTTTCATATTCCTATCCTATGAACGAAAGGAGGCCTCTGTTGGAGTAAATACTGTAGCTAGCAGTACTGCTGGTACAGTAGTTTTCTTCAAGAAGCGGAATTCAACAAAGTCATGATGGTTCCTTCGTCCGAGCAACTTCAAAGTGGGAAGTGGGCATGTGATTTGACGGCTCATTAGTCATTGTTACAGCGGCGTGACGACCTGGGTGACTCTCCCTTGGAGTTCTGCGTGCATGGCAAGTGGACCAGGATGGTCCATGTCCCACATGTTGGCGAACGGAAGTATTCTTTCCGATATCGAGGAGCATGGAAACCGCGTGGTATAGTATCACTGCTAATTGGTTCACAAAAAAAATAGTATCACTGCCGATTTATAATTATTTTTTATTTCTGATGAATGCTAGCATTTCAACTCTTACGACGAAGGGTGCCAAACACGGCACGTGCTAGATGTCCCACACGTCAGCGAAAGGAGTGGGACATGAACACCGTGGTAGAGCCCAGCGTAAAAAAACAGCATGGTAGAGCGTCTCCACTTCTTCCACTTCTGGGTCGAAGACCACACGTAGTAGTAGTACTTAGTGGTATGAACGATATAAAGTGCGACCTGGAGAGAATGACACATCTAGTTGGAAGGTCTCGGGGCCTACACGTAAACAAATATAAAAGTTAATATGTGCCTCCAACTAATATAGTAGTAGTAGAGTACTTAGGCACGTACTCCATAACATCACCGTGCATTGCACGTACAACATTTAGTGGTAGTACGTAGTAAGAGACAAATGCCACCCAAGAGTTCCCTTCTCGACCTACTTTTGGGTGTTTGGTAGAGTGTATGGAGGGTGCATGAGTCCACACTAGTTTAGCACAAATACACTAGAAGCATGCATGAAGAGAGCATGCATGAAGAGGGGTGCTGAGTTGAGCATGCATGAAGAGGGAACAACTATGCTGAGACGAGAACGCAACCAAACACACCCTGTATTCCACGCATGTTCATACCATTTGTGCCTTTCAACTTCACTTACTGCGCTAAATTACTCAGGATCGTACGTCCACTCCTGGGTACATGTCCGTCTCGTAGTTCCAGTCCCACGTGTTCTTCATATAGATGGAACGATTGTTGCATAACACGTGCACCTTGATGCTAGATGTCTCGCCTGTTGGCAAAAGGATGAACAAAGCTCACGTAAAAAAAATAGAGTGGAAGAACAATAGATTCCGGACGACCGAGAAGGAGCAAGGAACCTCGTGGTGGAGCGTCTACACTCATTATATTTAATATTATTCAGCGATATAAAATTAACCAATCATCTCCACAGTGGACTGGAAGAGTACGAAACACGACAGCCCAGTGTAGTTACATCATACTAGTACATGGCTAACCCACGCTATCTCTATATTTCTTGGCTTCCGTGCGACACCTATCTCTAGTAATCCAGCAGCCTGTATCACTTCTCCCTCCTCGTCTCTATCAAAGTGCGTTTCTGCCGTCTATTGAGGTCGGTTAACTATCACATGTTAGCGACATGCCAAGAGCATTCTAAAAAAAATTCCTTTCACGTTCCGTTTTCAAAAAGAAAAAAAATCCTTTCACGTACAAATTTGCATGTATGCTTTGAGCAACTTGCATGTCCTATACTGCTCCTGTTTGATACTCTAACTTAGCTAGAGGTTAAACTAACTCATGACTAACCCTGAACTAACTGTAGCCAAAGAGGTGTTTGGGTGACAGGGTTAGATTGACAATAAATGCACTTCATGGAGAGAGAAAAGTGATTTTTCAGTGCTCCCAATGAGAACTATCTCCAATTAGCACCTCTTGGGTGGGATAGTTCTTTTTGGTGGGTTCGGTGCAACTTGCTCCAATTTAAACCCTCATGCTTGGATACTTTAGGGCTATTTGAGCCCCAACTAGCTCAAACTAACTCTAACCCATGGATCCAAATAGGGCCTATGGCCAGTCTCGACGCGGAGCAGTCGCGTGCACCAGGAAGCGGCGCTCTCTCGGCCGTCGCGCCACTTCAAAACCGGCGCCAGTGAGAGGTCGCCTCCACACTGGCCGGGCATTAATGCGGCACTGACGCTCCAGGGCGACGCTAACGTTTCACGCGGGAAGCGCGCGTTGGCAAGGCAGTATAGGTTTTGAACCGTTTCAGGTGTAGTAGTAATGGTAGTTTGCAAAAGTACTCAATTATTGCACTCAGTTTCCTAAGAAATTGTGGTAAAAAATGTTACTCCACAGCCCGCTTCCCTTCTCATTCCTACTCGTGATTTACGTGGCCATGTTAACGTGGTTGTGTCAAAAAAATGTCACTTCCTGCTCGTGATTTGCGTTATATAATTACAAGCAAGATTCTCGTGCATTGCACGGAACATCAATATGCATTATTTTACAAAACACATGTTGTGATTGACCCATGTAGGAGTAATCCCATGTGTAAAAACTAATGATATCTCGAGAATTTTATTGGAAAACTGGTATCTCAAGAATGTCATCAAAAAAATGAAAGATGAGAGATAAGGCGAGGAGGAGTGGAGCGTGGTGGTGACTGGTGGTCGGAATGGTCGGAGGCATTGGGATGGACGGCGCCGGCAGGCGGCAACGGCCACCATGCATGCTAGATTGTTCCAGAGACTTATTCATTTTTTAATTGCTGAGCAATGAGGTTGCGGGAGATAATGATGTGGAGAGAGGTGCGGGTATCTTTTGTAAAATTATCATAGTTTGCTTTCTATCCGTCAGATATAGATCATACGGTCTGTATTACAAGATGGCAGGCACACCATCATCGCCAACTCATTTTTTTATAAGGGTACAGATGATAAGTTTGCTGACTAGTACTAAAGTAAAGTGGAATCTGTCCATGTTATGCAAGTAAATAAAGGTGATTGTTTATCATACGGGTAAGGTTGGATGAAGGGTGGTAGGAACAAATGCTCCGCCTAGAGCATGTGTGTGTGTGTGTGTGTGTGTGTGTGCATGTGTGTGTGTGTGTGTGTGAGAGAGAGAGAGAGAGAGAGAGAGGAGAGAGAGATGGAGTCTTAGTTTGTGTGTGTGTGCGAGAGACAGAGATGGAGTCTAAGTGTGTGTGGGGGAGGGGTGCGTGCGTGTGTGTGTGGGTGTTTGTGTGTGTGTGTGAGAGAGAGAGAGAGAGAGAGATGGAGTCTTAGTGTGTGTGTGGGGGGGGGGGGCGTGCATGTGTGTGTGTGTGGTGTGTGTGTGTGTGTGTGTGTGTGCGTGTGTGTGTGTGTGTCGCGGGGTCCTCTGTGGCGGATGTAATTTAAGTGTGCATGGCTTCATCATAGAGATTTGCTGTGTATGGCAGAGGCCACCAACGATGGGGTACGAGAGAGAAAATGCCAGTAGAGAGGGAAGAGAAGGTGCGTGCGCGTGAGAGGAGTCGACATCGAGAGAACGTGTTTGTTCGAGAGACATCGAGGACTACTATATATCGATGGTGCATGTAGGCGGGAGTTAAACAAAGGGATGGTCTTATTGGTTTCGGGGATATAGGGGAAGAGTGAGAGGCGCGCGCGGGGGGGGGGGGGGGGGGGATAGCTAGAAGGACATTGTTAAGTGTGAGTGTGTATTTTGCCCATCCAGGCGGAAGTTATGTGCACAAAAGAGGAGAACGATTCGATGTGGCGTTCGGACTGAGGGTAATTAACTACGTATGGAGACATAGAGACCTTGAACGTGCATGTGTGATAGGTATACATGTATATGTGGGATGTGTTTGTGTGGGTGCGCGCATGATTGAGATAAAAGAAAGAAGACATAAGTCATAAGATCAATGACATGGGAGAGACGGGTCGGTATGACAATATGCATGCATGAGAATGCAGGGAAGAAGGCCCGACAATTGAGCATGTGTTTTTGTCTTTAAGAGATAGTGGCGTGGGCTAGAGCATGCATCTATGGAGATCAGAGGGGGTGAGGCGCAACGATTGTGCAAAAGAGATCAACCTATAAATGCATATGTATGGATAGACATATATAGTGTGGGTGATAGGAAGCAAGACTCCGTACGAGAAAGAAATGTCGAGGGAGAAACTACAGATAGATACAGAGATGGAGATGCTAGCTAGAGGGACATCCGTTAGTTTGGGTGTTGGAGATGACCGTCGGGTGGTTCAAAGGGTGAAGTTATATATGTGTGTGAGAGGGCACTTGACTGCATGTAGAGATAAACATATGTAGTGTGCGTGATAGGAATCAAGAGTGAGGGCGAGAAAGAAGGTTGATGGAGAAACAGATAAATAGAAAGATAAAGATGCTAGCTAGTGTGCGTTAGAGATAGGAGTCGAGTGGATCAAAAGGCTGGGTTATGTGTGTGGGTGTGAGAGAGATAGAGAAAGGGTGCATGTGAGTCACATACAAACAGATATCAGAGAGAAATGAGATCCAGAGAGACGGAGTTTTGTGTCTGCGAGAGAGAAAGATATTTCACAACGAGAGTGATAGCTAGAGAGACATATGAGGGAACACAAGATATCTCTAGGGAGAGAGGGTGTGTTTGAGCGACATACAAGAGAACAAAGGAGAAATATGAGACCCTAGGATACAGAGTTTGTGTTTGTGTGTGAGAAAGAGATATTGAAGAGGAAGAGTCGTAGGTTCACATATCTAAGGAGCGAAAGACATCTTTGTATGAGGGGTGTGCGAGTGTCACACATGGGAATAGTTGAGAGAAATGAGACCCCAGGAGACAAAGGTTTGTGTTTGTGTGAGAGAAAGAGATTCCACATGGAGAATCATAGCTAAAGACACATAGCAGGGAGCGAGATATACTTAGAGAAAGATAGAGTGATGAAGGTCGAGGGAGAGAGTACCGTCAGTGTGTTACGAAGATAAAAGATCATTGTCGACATACAGGTAGCACGAGAGATGCCTGAGAGACGATGAACACGTATAGGTCTAGAGAGATAGTGCTATCTAAGCATAAGTGATAGCTATATGAGACGAATATCTGGATTAAAGGGGATTCAAATATTTAAACTGGTGATCACGACATCGATAATATCATAACCCAAATAGGTGTATCAAACATGCATATTCATTTGAATTTGGGCAAACGTGTAATGTTATATAGTTTATCAATATTGGAGATCCATAGATTCTTCAATTACAAACAATGCATGTTTTATGTGCAATTAATGTCTAAATGGGAGTAAACGATATGTTGCGTGTGTGAAACACATTATACATGTTTGAGACGTTAAAAAACCCGCATGAAACACACATTGATTGGAGACAGTTAGCGAGGAATGCATACATTGGATTTCAACATAAAGTGGTTTCAAATATTTGAAAATCCAAATTGATGGATACAACCTTATGAATCTGAGATCATGCACCATATTTATGTATAAATGGTGTTGTGCTTTTTAAAGTATATATAAAAAATGATGTATATAGAATGTAATTCCAATAGAAAATGGATCCCGCCTGAAAAAAATAGTAGAATACAAACGGGATTCGAATTGAGTTGGCACGGTCAACGTGCACTGTGCAAAATTTGAACAAAGTGGGGAAAGTCGCAGTAACCCCGCCCGAAACCAAAATCTGCGAGATGGAAATCACTACTGCCTACCCCTGCCACGCAAAGCCTATCTGCTGGATTTCTATAGGTTTCGATAGGGGTAGGTTTGTAATTTCACCCAAATGTGACGTAACCGCCTCTCACCCGGATTCATACACGGTGAGCGCCAAAACAAAGTGTGCCCTCGGCCGAAATCGACTCCCTCCCCGATTCATATTCATACACGGTGGGCACCAAAAACAAACTCTCGTCGGCAAATATTCGGTGTATGTGAGATTACCGTCCTATCCCCAACCGACTAATGTTGCTGTGATGTAGTAGAAATTTAAAACAGGGGCTAAGTTTGTAAATTTCCTCACATTTGAGACAAGCACGCCCTGAATACATGGTTCCCCCCTCTTCCTCTCTACCTCCCTTTTCCCCATTCATAATCCATGGGCGCCAAAACACCCTCTCCACCCCACCCTCCTCCGTCCGCTGCCGTCCGCCACCCCATCCACCGCCGTCCTCCTCCACCATGCCGGAGCTGATACCCCGCCGCCACCGTCCATTACAAGAGATCGACCTCTCTCATCCATGCCTTCAGACCGGGATCCTTGCATCCCGTCCTCTCGCTTCATCCCCGCCGTCGTCCACCTTGCCGGCGCCGCTCCTATGACCGTCTCGTCCACCACGCCCCGCCGCCACCGTCTACCCTCCTAGATCTACTTCCACGCCGCCGACAGCCATCGCTACCGCAGCACCATCAAATTCTCAGCAGATGCGTACACGGCGCCGCACCAGAGGTGGTACTCTTTCGTATCTGCTCAACTTATTTATCGCTGCAAGAAAATAGATCGCCACTGCTTTACTCTGATTTCTTGTCTTGGTTGCGAAGTTGCCTTTGTCCAGTTTGCACCTTCAGATCCGCCATGGCACGCTCAACACTATACTCCCAATGCTTATGGTTTTCCCCTTTTATATTCCACACTAGTTAAATCAGAGTAGACTAAATTTCAAAATTGGGTCAGTCGATTTTTCAGAGCTCGCCGGAGTTCGCCGGTGCGATCCAAGGGGCTCGGGTGGTTCTGGGGCCTCGCCGAACAAAGAAAACTCGGCGCGGGTGGTGGTGGGGGTGGCGGAGGAACACAGGCGGTGGAGGCCGGTGGTCCGGCCGGCGGCCCGTGTGGTGTTCTGTATGGGAAGAATTAAGAGACGAGGAAGAAGAAGGGTTAGGAGACGTAGGATCTTCATCCAACCGCCTGAAATGGTCGAGAGACAGCTGGGAGTTGCATTCTTAATGCGCTCTGGATCATCTTGTGTGGGCACTGTGCAACCAACATTTTATTATCCAAAATCTGCTTGCTCTTCTTTACCATGTTCGATAGTGCTGGCCTGTACGTGATCGATAGGCTTTCAATTACTAGCAGCAATACAACACCGTATTTTCAACCCAGTTCCACTTTCCTGATTTATATATCGTGGTTATGGTGTACCCCTATTATGTACACTATGATCTGCCTAGTTGCTGTGTGCTCTTGTTATCATGGTTTGGCAATAAACTATGTATACAGTATATTATGAACCTATCATCTTCCAACTATCCTTACTTCTGGAACCTATTTTTTTGTGTACTTGTGCCAGATTATATAAATGCACGCACGATATTACAACACACATGAGCTCTCTCATCAGAATCCAGTGATATCACATAAGTGTTTATAGGGGCGCCCCTATATTAGAATATCATCTGCATTACAAAGACAATCTCACAACTATTTATGTTTTCATGGTTCTCAGATATTATACGCAATTACAGTGAATATCAGAATCCGCGCATCAGAAGAATATTGTGGAACACTGCAATGACTTACAAAATTGGCACCAAGGCATTGAGTGCCATTCTTGAAGCAATGAAACTCGTACGCTCCCCACCTGTTGATTCTTGTTCAGAATATCATCCTAATGACTATTCTAACCTCGAGGAGTCAAAGGCAGATGGCCTGTCCTGATCACCCATCAAGGTGCCTGTTCTAATTTGCCAAGGTTTTATTTATTGTGCGTATCTTGCATATGTTGTCTTGCATTTCTTCTACTTTGTTGCACCACCATCTGCTTAGTTTACTCATCATATAACTCGAGATGCCATGCCCATCCACTATCAATACATATTCCATCTGTCGTCATACCATGTTTCTCCACTCAAATGTTGTTCTTGTGCATCAGACATCAAAAAGGAAGAGGGTGATTGCCGAACCTGAAGGAGCACCAGCAAAGTCCTTGAAAAACATGGTGGTGCCGGAGAAATCAGACAGCGCCCCACTTATATTGGTTGTACAACCAGTGACACAAAATATAGGACCGACTCTAGCAGACTGTACCCATACTTCACTGGCCACACCACTAGCCCCACCACACAGGACCTGCACTCCAGCAAAAGGTATACCGATTTCATTTGCCATAGCACCAGCCGTACCACTGAAAAATCCCACTCCAGCAAAAATCCCACCGATTTCATTTGCCATAGCACCAGCCGTACCACAGAAGACCTATCCCAACTGCAGAGACGGCCAATTCCTGCAGATTGGAACCCCATTCCATTTATTCCCAGTTTAAAAGATAATGCTCTCAATGTTGTCAGGGACTACATGCATATATTCCCATCATGGCAAGATTATAGTGAAGACAAACACCATTTTAACATCTTCCTGTCCAACTTACGTGTAAGTGCTATTATTCATGGTTATTATTTTCCTGTTTTCTACTGATCGAACATATCAATGATTTAAATTACATTGTTGTAACTAGGTGATGGTCAATCTGGATAGTCATGATGAGCAAAGCTTGCTTGTGCTTTTCAAGGAAGCGTTGCAGCAGTCTCGGTGTTACCTGAGGAAATCACACTTTGATGGCAAGTCTATAAACGAATTTCCGGTGAAGTCTCATGTGCTAAATTTAGAAGACATTGAATGGAAAAAGCTTGTTAAGCACTAGTCTCGTTCCCAGGATGAGGTACTGTCTATGAAATCACATGACAATTTGAACTTCTACTTTTCCGCATCTGCCTTTTGGATCTTTTTTGCAGGAAATCTACTCGAAGAAGAATTCCGGTTTGAAAAGAACAACAGGATATCGCAAAAATGTTTCCCGCTGCTTTGCTCTTATTAGTACCTGTTGTCCTGTATCACTGTACTTGCATACATACCTGGTTCATTATGTGACAGCAGTATGCATGAAAGCTTGCTTATCAATTGTTCGCTCCGAATTATCTGATCTGTATGAATGGTTACATTAGTGTAGAATATATCCAATGCCAACGAATTTTTTTAGCTCTGCATTGTTCTTGTAAGTACATGCTGTCCTTTATCAGTGTACTTATATTGACAGGTAGTTGTTCATGTACCATCACTCTGCAGCTTATTTTCCTTTGCCCTCCATTTTCTACACATCAGATCTATATTTACTCTTACCATAAGGTTGGTACTGAAGAAGTTTAGCTGTGCATTGCTCTTGGCTGTGCCTTTTGCCTGTATCGCTGCACATACATTTATAGCTACTTGGTTATGTAGCATCACTCTTCATCTTATCTTAAATATTCTCCATTTTTCCATATATTATCACATCTATATTTACTCTTAACAAAATGTAGAATAAAGGCAATGCTTATGAAGGACATTCTATACTAAACTTCTTGAATTGCCCCCCCCCCATCAGCATGGACAAGGGCTTTATAGAGCCTGTCTTCACTAGTAATGTAAGTTTGTCCTTCTCAAGCCTTCAAACTTTGTTGTGTATATTTTGTTAGGCATGACTGCAACAGCTGTTTATTTTTGGTGTTTGCATCAAATTGCATGTTTAAAGTTTATTATGTAGTTCATAAACAATAGTTTGTCCTTCTCAATTTAAGTTTTCAGTTGTACAACGAAGTTCCTTCTTCATACAATGTAAATTAAACTATACAGAGCAAGTGATCTTCTTTTGCACTGCATGTATGCTTCTGTTCTTCATCCGTAGTCCAGTGGTCTGGTGAACCTACCCACTACAGCACAATGTCATATTCTGCAATGTCTTAACTATGAACAATGTCATATCACCCGCAAAAAAAAATTCTACTACTCCCTCCGTCCGAAAATACTTGTCATTGAAATGGATGTATCTAGATGTATTTTAGTTCTAGACACATCCATTTTGATGACAAGTAATTCTGGACGGAGGGAGTATTATTTAAACCGTCTCTTTATTTGCCAATCTGAAATGGGATAAATTGACAGCACACTAACCATTGATACTTATGAGTTCTTGATCTGTAATCCAGTGGTGTCGTGAAGCTGCCAACTCCTTCACAATGTCATGTCCTGCCATTTCTTGACCTGATCAATACCATATTGTGTTAATGCAATTTTAAACTGTGTCACTTTATCCGTCAGTAAGAAATGTGATGAATTGTCAACACTGATACTTTTATGTGCGAAACCTGTCATCTGTCTGCTTGTTTATCTTTCAGAGTAAGGAAGATATAAGTGTTGAACAAGCGCAGTCTCATCATCTTGCTCAGCTGCTTGCGCTGCAGCTCCCCAGCAGGGCTAACCTTTCTTGAACTCTATTGAAGTGCTGTCGGTTTTGTATATTAGTTTGTCGGCGTCTTTATTTGCACTGGTGGCGATCTTTGATGCCCAGTGTATGTAATCTGCTGTCTGCTTGTGCTTTATTATCATAGTGTCGAACTTTGATGCCCAGTGGATGTAATTTCTTTATTGTATAGTCTACGTTTTTTTCTTATTCACGATGCTGCAGTTATTTTACTGTATATATATCCTGTCTTCGCAGTAAACTGGCCAAACCGTAAAATTACGGTACATAATCGGGCCGTCATGCAATCACGATGTATGATCCGCATCACGGGCTAGGTCAAACTGGCCCACTAGTAGATTCGGGCCTTTAATAGGCCGAGTAACCCCTGGCCCTCTTTTCGCAAGAAAACTCAATGGGCTTTTAGGAGGCTGAGAAGTAGGCTGGACCTGAAACGTGCCGAATAGCTCACGGGCCGGCAGCAGCCCGAAATGGACCCCGACCCATGATTGTGCAAATCAATTCACGGGCTTTTAACAGGCCAATGTTGTCTCGGTCCTTGTTTGGCTCAATCAGATATCGGCTGCGAGCAGGCCGGATGCAAACCGGGCCGTAGTTAGGCCCAACTATATGACGGGCTTTTAACAGACCAAAATTAATATAGGGCTGAAATGTTAAATGGGCCCTTAACATGCCGAAACTAATATCAGGCCGAATTACTAAATGGGCCTTTAGCAAGTGGGCCTAAAAGCATAGCGTCCAGTCAACGGGCCGAATCTGATATGGGCCGTGATTTGGCCCATAAAGTGGGAGGCTTTTAATGGGCCGGATCTTATATGGGCCATTATTAGGCCCAGAACGTGGCAGGCCATTAATGGACCAGATCAAATATGGACCAGCATTTGGGAAAATCCTATATGCCGCTCGTTGCGTCAAACTGCCGGCGCTTCGCACAGGCGAGCGACCGAGGAGCGACGCAACGGGCCGGCCCGTTTAACCGTTCTAGCGCTCCCGGTTTTCGGAACCTTCTAGAGGTTCCCAGCTAGGGTTTTTCCGGTTTTGGGAACCTTCTAGAAGGTTCCTGAACCAGTTTTTTATTTTCCTTTCTTTTTCTATTTCTGTTTCTTTTACTTTACTTTTTTACTTTTTTCTTTTTCAAGTTTATGTTTTCTCTTTCAAAAAAATGTTCGCGCTTTTACAAAAAATTTCAAAATTTTGAAAAATGTTCGTGAACAAGTTTGTTCATAAAATGTTCTTTTCATTCATAAATTTGTTCTCAAGATTCAAAAAATGTTCATGCTTTAAGAAATTGTCCAAATTTGTTCTTCGTTTCAAAATTTGTTCTCAAGATTCAAAAAATGTTCGTACTTTTAGAAAATATTTATGTTCAAATTTTGTTCTCAATTTGAAAATTTTGTTCTCTAAATTCAAAAAATGTTCAGGATTTTAAATTTTTGTTCAAAAGTGTTCTTTTCATTCATAAATTTGTTCTCAAGATTCAAAAAATGTTCATGCTTTAAGAAATTGTCCAAATTTGTTCTTTGTTTCAAAATTTGTTCTCAAGATTCAAAAAATGTTCGTACTTTTAGAAAATATTTATGTTCAAGTTTTGTTCTCAATTTGAAAATTTTGTTCTCTAAATTCAAAAAATGTTCCGGATTTTAAATTTTTGTTCAAAATTAAATAAAGGAGCAATAGTGAAAAGGAGAATCTGTTTTGAAACTAAGAACATGTTTTTGAAAAAAATGTGAACACTTTTAGAAACAGCAAAAAATTTGAAATATGCAAACATTGTTTTCAAAATAGGAACATTTTATGAAATTCCTGGACATTTTCTGAATTAAGAACAAATTATGAAAATATGATCATTTTCGAATTTGTAGCAACTTGCAAAGCAGAATATTTTTAAAAATTTCTAAATGCTTCTTGAACAAATTCCGAATTTGTGAACAAATTTTCAAAATGGGAAAGTTTTGAATTTCTATACAAACTTGGAGAACAAAATTTGAATCACGATCAATATTTCGAAGCTTAAAACATTTTTTGAATTTTGTGAACAAGTTTTGAAATGGAGAACAATTTTGAAAAACCCCGAACAAATTTGGAATGGTGAATTTGTTTTGAATAGGTGAACAAAAAATTGAAATCCGGTACATTTTCTGAATTTCAAAAGTTTTGACCTTTGTTTTGTGATGAGAACAATTTTGCGAACAGTTTTTCAAAAACTGAACATTCTTCTACAACAATAATGTTTTGGAATTTGTGGAAAAAAAGGAAGCAATAACATTTTTTGAATCTTGAGAACAAATTTAGAAACGGAGAACATATTCGAACAATGAACAATTCTTTAAAGCACGAACATTTGTTGAATCTTGAGAAGAAATTTTGAAAGGTAGAACAATTTTGAAAAATCCCGAACAAATTTGGAACCATGAATTTTTTTGAATACCTGGACACAAAATTTAAATCTAGTACAGTTTCTGAATTTCCAAAGTCTGGAACAATTTTTAAATTTTGAGAACATTTTTTTGAACATGAACAAACACTTAAATAATTTGAAAAAAGTTTGATAAAAAGAGAATAAAAGAAAAGGTAATAAAAAACCAAAGAAAGAAAATTTGTTGAAAAGAGAAATTAACTTGAAAAGGAAAACTGAAAGAAAACAAAAAAGTAACAAAAAGAAAATAAAAAAGAACCAGAAAAAGAAAAAAGAAAAAACAGAAATAGTAAAAAAGGAGAAATAAAGGAAAATAAAAAACCGGTTCAGGAACCTTCTAGATGGTTCCCAAAACCAGTAAAAAATCGACTGGGAACGCTCTAGAAGGTTCCCAAAACCGGAACCTGGTAGATGCTACAGGGCCGGCCCAGACTCGCTTGCTAGTCAGATCCTCCTGTGCGATTCGGCGACAGTTCGACGCAACGAGCGTCCAATAGGAATCCCCCGGCATTTGGCCCAAAACATGGCAGCCAGTTAATGGGCCGGCCTACTAGGGTCCTCAAAATCTTGTGGGCCTACAGTTGGGCCGGCCCATTAATGTCGGTGAAATCTCGTGGGCCTTTAGCTAGGCCGGCCCATTATGATCCGCAAGAATTTTGTGGGCCTTTACCTAGGCCGGCCCATTATGGCACACAAAAATCTTGTCGGCCTTTACTGGGCCAGCCAAATATGGCCCACGATATCTTGTGGGCCTTTAGCTGGGCCAGCCCATTATATTCCGCAAAATCTCGTGGGCCTTTAACTGGGCCGACCCATTATAGTCCGCAAAATCTTGTGGGCCTTTAGTTGGGCCGGCCCATTTAAACTTGATGGGTCGTACCATAGGCGCCTTCTTGTCAATGAGTGGATGACATCTGTCCCAACGACGAGCCGACACGTGTTTCCTCCAGCCAATGATAATTTTACACGTGGAAATTTCCCATTAGTCGGGGCTGTTAACAGGTTATCGGATCCAAAATCCGACCCAATAGCTTAACGGCATTCCGTTACGGTGGATGCCACGTGTCGGTCACCCTTGACGAAAGCACTTCGGTGACGCGCGATTTATCGTCATGGAAGTGGACACTTCCGTGATGATAATTTCGGTAATCTCATGGAACACTTCTACGACAGCACAGGTATGACTATCTTGATTCTGTCATAAATTTCTCATGGATGTACATGCATGACAAAAAACGCGACCTACTGTCACAAACACGTATCATCATGGAAGTGTATTTTTTTGTAGTGCCTCGCGAGAGTTTTCTGACTCAGTTTTGTGAGGCTTTCCTATCCAAGTCCACTATGGGAGCACCCCTCCAGGTCCGTGCCCCACGAGCATCGCGACACGAACACAGGACCTGGGTCGGTTGCGCTCGTGACCGAGACCGGAAGTTACCCCTCCTGACCGATTCTTGCAGGCCACAAAGCGCGCGACGAGGCCTTGGCTTCGAGAAGCGAAGACTGCGGCAAGTCCCCCCGAGTTAAGTAATTCCTACACGCGAGCATGCAGCACCAAAACACAGCACGGGAATAACGGGGATAACACAATAATTAACGACAACTGTCCATCACGCCCCTGCGGGGCCATACAACTCATTCTTTTTGCAGGAAAAGGAGGAAAACAAAACAGACGCGGCTTGCTTAGCACCCACTCGTGGCGAGGTCTCGTACTGCCTCCGGAGCACAGTCGGACCACTCCTCACGCTTCACCGAAGCACGACGGCGGGCTGACCCGCTACCTCCCTCGAGGCGAGCGCGACGGCACGGGGGCTGGTCGCGACCATCGCTGGAGGAGCTGCCGTCCGAAGCAGGGCCGCCGAGGCTTGGCGAACTGCGAACGCCGCCGGCCACGCGCCTGCCTTCGTCTTCATCCTGACCATCGCCGAGGCCGGGCACCCGGCCGCCGTCATTGTCTTCGGGGCAGCACCCAATGCGGCGGCCGTCTTCTCCGAACACCCTCATGTAGAGGGTGGCGTCGCCATTGACCTTGAAATGCAAGGTGCACCGCTGGCTCAGGCCACGTGCGTGCGAAAATGTTTGCCAGCCGTGGGTCAGGGCCACATTCCCGGCGACGGAGATCTCCAGCGAAGCCCAGGAGGCCCTGCTGTAGCAACCGTCTGCTTGAAGCCAGAGGCTGCCAGGAGCGCCGGCCGGAAGTTCACCTGCAAAGCAATGGGGTAGCGGGAGCCAGGTGCCGGTTGGGTCCGCTGACCACATGATGAAATCCGGCAGCACCTCCACCGAGTGGAAGCGCGGCCTGGGAGGCCGCGCGGCCACGACGCGCCTTCCCTCGCTCACCAGGCGCCCATCGCCGCGTAGGAGATCGCAGCCGCGAGCGGGGGGGCACTACAGGAGACACAAGATGTTTGCGGGGATGACCCCGGGTGCGCTTGGGCGGGGGAGAATCAGACCGTTCCCGACGAGCCTTTACCTTCTCTGCGGCTGAGAACCTCTTCGGTGGCGCCATTGTAGATGGCGAGTGGCTGGGATGGGGAGAAAGAAGGAAGCAAGGAGGAAGATATACAGCGGAGGCTTGCGCTCTCCCGCCTTTATAGTCGGAGGAGGCCAACCATCGGCCTCCATGATCGCAGGTAATCATGACCCGTTTCCGCATGCAGGGACTTGTCAAGTCGAGCAGTTGCCGAGGCGGCGTGGGGAAGCGGAGACGCCCACCTCCAATCAACCGCCACGCGGCGCCCAAGGCCGCAGGCTGATGGGGCCCATGGTGCTCCGCACTTGCCCCTTCGCTTCTCCGCTAAGCCAAGTCCGAGCGCGCCTTGGGCCCGGGGGCTACTATCGGCGCTCTGGGAACGGGGGTCCCCAGAGTTGCCTGCCTGCGGCCCGCGGTGTGGCTCAAGTGGGGGCCCAGTACGGCCCATCTTCATCAGCACAAAACTCATGCCCCTCGCGAGGGGCCAAGCCTCGAGGGGCAGACGACACAAGGCTTCCTTAGGAACGGCCTCGCGAGGAGGCGGAATGATCAAGGAAGGGTACCTAGCGAGGTGCTCGTGACGCAAGCCATGACGATCGAGGCCAGGTGGGCGCCAAGCGGGCGCCGACCTGCGCAGTGTCCTTGTTTCCTCTTTGGTGCTAAGGGGGCAAGCACAGACGTGGAGTACCGAGGCATGAAGCAAAGGTTGCCATTTCAGTGCAACGAGACCAAGACCAGTGGAGCGACAGGATGGAGGTCACCGTGGAGCCCAAGACGGCGTCATCGCCAGTGCTTTTGGCAGCCGAATACCAACTTTATTCAGGATAACTTGTACTAGATGTTCCCCTTCAAAATGGCCGTTGTTGGCGCCCTTCCCGTTCAATATTTCGGAAGAGGACCAGGGCCTCTATAAATAGGACTAGCCAGCACAGAGGAAAGGGACGGACAGATCGAGTGCTCATTAGAGAGAGAAGAGATCGAACTCACCAAAGCAGTTCATCGCACCAGCTCAAGAACACCTCTCACGAGGCTGTTCATCAGCCCCTGAGGCAATCCACCACACCACACACTGGAGTAAGGTATTACACCACAACGGTGGCCCGAACCAGTATATAACTTGTGTCCCTCGTGTTGTTCATCGTTCTAGCTTAGATTCTCGCGAGGCGATCGGATGTAGATCGGTAGGGGAGAGATCTTCGTGCGCACCCCAAAGTTCGAACCTGAAGGGCTATGCTCCCCGCCAACATATATATCATTGCAAACAAGAAGATCTCTAGCAGTTTCTTCATCCATAACATAACCCTCAGGAACAACAGGCAATTCATACTTAGGGGGAGAACCTTCATCATCACTATCATCTATAATTTCATTTTCTATAATTTCATTCTCTCTAGAACTAGCAAGTTGTTCATCAAGAAATTCACCAAGTGGCACAGTAGTATCAAGCAAAGAAGTAGTTTCATCATAAGTATCATGCATAGTAGAAGTGGCATCATCAATAACATGCGACATATCACAATTAATAGCAGAAGAAGGTTTAGGTGTCGCAAGCTTACTCAAAACAGAAGGAGAATCTAGTGCAGAGCTAGATGGCAATTCCTTACCTCCCCTCGTAGTTGAGGGATAAATTTTATATTTGTTGTCTTTCAAATTCTTCATAGTGTCCAGCAGATAAAAATCCCAAGTGACTCAAAGAATAGAGCTATGCTCCCTGGCAACGGCGCCAGAAATTAGTCTTGATAACCCACAAGTGTAGGGGATCGCAACAGCTTTCGAGGGTAGAGTATTTAACCCAAATTTATTGATTCGACACAAGGGGAGACAAAGAATATTCTCAAGTATTAGCAGTTCAGTTGTCAATTCAACCACACCTGAATAACTTAGTATCTGGAGCAAAGTATTTAGTAGCAAAGTAATATGATAGTAATGGTAACGATAGCAAAAGTGTTTCTTTTGGGTTTTGTAGTAATTGTAACAGTAGCAACCGAAAAGTAAATAAGTGAAGAACAACATGTGAAGAGCTCGTAGACATTGGATCAATGATGGATAATTATGTCGGATGCGATTCCTCATGTAATAGCTATAACCTTGGGTGACACCGAACTAGCTCCAGTTCATCAATGTAATGTAGGCATGTATTTCGAATATAGTCATACGTGCTTACGGAAAAGAACTTGCATGACATCTTTTGTCTTACCCTCCCGTGGCAGCGGGGTCCTAGTGGAAACTAAGGGATATTAAGGCCTCCTTTTAATAGAGAACTGGACGAAAGCATTAGCACTTAGTGAATACATGAACTCCTCAAAGTACAGTCATCACCGAGAAGTATCCCGATTATTGTCACTTCGGGGTTGTCGGATCATAACACATAATAGGTGACTATAGACTTGCAAGATAGGATCAAGAACTCACATATATTCATGAAAACATAATACGTTCAGATCTTAAATCATGGCACTCGGGCCCTAGTGACAAGCATTAAGCATAGCAAAGTCATAGCAACATCAATCTCAGAACATAGTGGATACTAGGGATCGAACCATAACAAAACTAACTCGATTACATGATAAATCTCATCCAACCCATCACCGTCCAGCAAGCCTACGATGGAATTACTCACGCACGGCGGTGAGCATCATGAAATTGGTGATGGAGGATGGTTGATGATGACGACAGTGACGAATCCCCCTCTCTGGAGCCCCGAATGGACTCCAGATCAGCCCTCCCGAGAGAGATTAGGGTTTGGCGGCGGCTCCGTATCGTAAAACGCAATGAAACTTTCTCTCTAATTTTTTTCTCCATGAAACGGAATATATAGAGTTGGAGTTGAGGTTGGTGGAGCATCAGGGGGCCCACGAGACAGGGGGCGCGTCCAGGGGGAGAGGGCGCGCCCCCCACCCTCGTGTATAGGGTGTGGGCCCCTGGCCTTGATTCTTTCGCCAGTATTTTTCTTATTTTCCAAAAATAATCTCCCTTTCGATTCATTTGGCTCTCACGCTCCTTATTTTTTTTCTATAGCTATTTACATATCTTTTTTTAAGTAATGAGCCTATCCTCTATCTTCTTTTTTATGTTTATATTTCAATATACCGAAACCTATATAAGACTAGATAAATATTAAGAGGACTCTTCCGCCTAGATAAAAATATATCATGGTCAGCAAAGTTGTTTCTTTATTTTTATTTGCCCTCTTTAATAATTTCAATTTCATTAAGAAAAACTAACTAAATAAATGGAAAATGAAAATTAATAGAATCGGTCATTCCGAGAATTTTTGTTTTCTGCACAAAGATAACATCATGGCAATTCTGCTGAAAACAGCATCAGTCCGGGTTAATTCCATTCAAATCATGCAAGTTAGAGTCGAAACAAGGGCAAAAGTGTTTGGAAAAGTAGATATGTTGGAGACATATCATGTTCTTCTCTGGCTGCCAAACAGATTTACTCCATCGGTGCTCGCGCCCAGCATGATGTTCCTTGGATCGTCCCCGAATTCTGGGTGTTCGAAGTTCAACGCTTGCCACCGGCTCACATCCTTAGGGTGACTCAGCATCTTGTCTTTTTTATTTATCTCTGGATCATTTCCCTCATCTTCTAGCTTCTTCTCCTCCCTATCCGCGTGTCAGCGCAGGAGCTCTGCTAGCTTAGGGTCCTGAAATAACGCTGCAGACGAGGAGTGATCAGAAAGTACCACACCACTTTTCGAGGAGCTTTCTTCCTCTTCTTGTATCGAGTGACGCCGCACACCGGACATATGGTAGACTCCGCATGCTCGTCCCGATAAATGATGCAATCGTTCATGCACACATGGTATTTCACGTGCGGTAAATCCAAAGGACACACAATTTTCTTCGCCTCCTCGAAACTGGTCGGGCACTTGTTCCCCTTGGGAAGACGTTCGTGCCAGAATGACATGTTCTCGTCGAAGCATGTGTCGGTCATTTTGTGTTTTACCTTCATCTCCAGAGCCATGAGCGTTACTTTCAGCAGGGTATACTCGGGCCTGCATCCTTCATACAATGGAGTAACCGCGTCTATCTCCAGTTGATCCAGCTTGGCTTTCTCTTGGGTGGCAGCTCTTGTGTTACCCGTCTGCTTGAGAAGCAGCTATTGAATATGAGGGTCCTGCACCCAGCCCATGATTGTCCATCGCGTCTGCTTTGCAATCTTCATATTCATGATCATGCCCTTCGTCTTGATCTTCCTCATCATCATGTCCAGCATCTTCTACATGATGACTGTGTCCTGCATCTACTTCGTTATCATGTCCTGGAGATTCTTCGTCCTCTCGCCCGCCCTTGCCCATGGACAACTTCATAATCATCTTCATCACCTTGCTGCCGATAGCCATCCATGAAACAACGCACGAGCAGGTGGTCCCGCACCTGTCTGGAATCCGGGTCCATAAGGCTCTTCAGCTTGCATCTTTGACACAGACATCTTATCTCCGTCTCGTTCTTTTGAAGCATCTCGGCCTTCACGGAGCTCAAAACCTATTCACGATGACTTCGGTCATCGTGCGGACCATGGTCGCCTGTGGGGTAGAGCAAAATGATATTTTAGAACAAAAAAAAATTTGGCATGACTTTGCCTAAAAATAGGACAAAAAAGAATGCATAGTCCCAAATTCTCGCCGAAACGGAAATGAATCCACATTCCGGCAAAATATTGGCAACTTCGCATTTCCAATACCGGTACCTGCAAACACAAACATATGCAACACCACAAAGATACGTAGATCTAGGCCATAAAAAGTGTGTACGTTGTTGGAGGGAGAAAAAAGTAGATCTAGAACATAAAGAAATCTTTCCCCTTACTTACCTATAAAAAAAGGAAATATAACCACTTAATTTGGGTGAATCTATGGTGCAAATGATGTGAGCAGGAGGAGGCAGCCGAGACCAAGCTTGTTAGAGGTGGAGAGAATGAAGTGGGGAAAGTGAGTGCGGTAGGTGGCTGTCAAAAGTATCTAGCCGCTCTCAGGTTACCAATGGCGCACCTCCTAAGAATGCGCCATCGGTAACCAGGGTTACTAATGGCGCACCTGGTGCGTGGTGTGCCATTACTAGTTTTGAAAAACAAATAAAAAAATTGTTAGTAGTGGCGCACCTTGGGTGTGGTGCGCCATTAGTAGTTAAAACTAGAAATGGCGCATTATCCCCTGGTGTGCCACTGCTAAGTCTGGGAAGGGGTGTGGGGCCAGGACAAAACTAGTAATGGCGCACCACACACCAGGTGCACCATTAGTAATACTAGTCGTCAACCCGTGCGTTGCACGGCCTCGTTAATTAATATTCCATTTGAATATATATTATTATCAAATAACAAAGTGTTTTATGAAATCATATATGAATGGCCCATCTACTGAATCCTCCAGGATTTGAAACATGACATTTTGTAGGAATGTACTTTCACAAATCTGTTAGTTAGCTGCAACCCGCAATCGTGTGTGCCTCTATAGCTAAAAATAGCTTCTGGTGAGGTAACCTGATATAAGGTCTTAAACATGAGGAAAGGAAACATGAGTCAGCGACAATTAATATGGATTAGAGTGAGTATTATTTGTCTCATTTATGTAATATGCAAAGTCGGCTAATTATTGCGTACTTGCTTAGACCTTAGCATATGGCAAACTTAGCAAATTCTTTTGTTTTCCATAATTATAAGCGATTGTTTCCCTTGAAAACTCAGTCTAGGAAAAAAATAAGAATATCTCATATAATTCATATGGTTGACACTTGAAAAGATCCTTCAAATTAATTGGGTAAGGAAAAACAGTTGGTAATTCAAGAAGATACCTTATTCAAGTGAGATTATAAGAAACTAAGAATTGATACAACATGGGGCCTGTTGATGCCCCGTAGGGTAATGCCACAACTTCTAGAAAGATTATGTTGAACATTATGGCTAACATCGTTACATATAACTATTTGCACCTGAATCACATATTTGAGCATGTGTAAAATTTAAATTTGGAACGTAGATACTCACTGTATTCTTCATCTAGTATATATGCACAACATCGATGATGGATGAAATTTTCAAATTTACTTCCATGTTAGGCCCGGATGAGTGCCCCAGATTTTCCTTTTATTTAAGTTTCCCTTGTTTGCTTGGTTATATAGAGAGAACTGTAACACAGTAGAATCATTCAATTACCACTTTCTGCGGCAGCCCATAATACAAATTATAGTAAGGAAAACCCATCAGTGGATGAGCATTGTCCTTGTACAACTACTGATAATCATAGGCAAGCATTTTTTAGTTACAGCTCAAGTTAGAGAAATTATTCACTCTATTATTCATCTATAGTACACAGACAAAGCTATAATTACTAAAACGCGGGATATGAATTTTCATGTCTAACATTAAATAGGAAATCATAGCTCATAAGGCATCGATCCTCACCATGTGTTGTATTCACCCTTGACCACGACATAGTGCAAGCAACAACTTTGTGTGGGCATCACCCATATATGCTGGAAGGGGAGGAGAGAAATTAAGGAGACATTGGAACGACATGGATTCCTGGCAAATATGGTGCAGTCTCAATTGAAGGCAGCAGTGGTAATTAACAGAACGACTAAGAGAAAATTTATGGACGGCTTGAACAGCCTCAGCACAACCCTGATTAAGGCTGACCCACCTCCTTATGTTTAAGATTGCATAATGTAAAACTGCTAATTATGTGTCTTTGCGTACTTACAGTTTGTCGTACATGTGCCTTTACATACCTATATGAGTCCTGACCTTGTATGAACAATGCAGCTGCGGGTGTTGATTGATCGACGCTGGTGACTACGGTGAACATCCAAGCTTAGATCACTGGTTGAATTTTGTCAGACAATCCATGCATATATACTGGAGATTTCCTTACGGGGAACACAACAAAGAGATAAAATAAGACAACGAATTGGAAGTACTGAACAACAATTGATCTAACAAAAGCACTTGATAATACTATATTGGCTCCTCATGTTGTCAAAGAGACGAAACCACCAGATTTATGTGTTAATCCAGCAGCCTCAGAAACTATTCTACTTGAGACACTCGTTATTAGGCACAATGAGCTGGACGACAAAGCCTCACAAAACAGCAAGAAATTCGTACCTCTTTAATACTTGCAGTGGAAAACATGAGCGCCGCTTAGTTCTAATTAAGTTCAAATAAAATTCAGAACCAAACATTGAATTTTAATGGATTAAGGCACCATCTCAACATGGCACACCTTCTCCTCTTTTGGGGCAGGCTCCACTGCTGTAAAATACATGAAAAGAGAAGCAATGCTTTCAACTCTAATGCCCAGGACACATAACGTCTTCTATCCAAACCACTTAAAATAAGGTACCACAATTCCTAGGCACATGACTTCAGTAAGAAAAATAAAAGAAAACAGTACATCACAGGTGTCCTTGTATGCCAATTTACTATCAAAGAAATAGAAATTGCATAATCTATCGTTCTCATTATTTTAAAGTCACAAAGCTAGAAGAGGAAATTTCCAAAAGAAAGCTTCTCACTAATCTAGTGCGGACGATGGTGTTAATTGTTATGCGAGGGAAATCTGGACAATGATCACATGCTCAATAATGTTGGACCCACCATCCTACTGCCTCTTTCTCGGCTCTCGACCATACGGCCTGGATATACAGTGGAACATGCGAACAACATAAACATCCATTAGGTGCCTTATGAAACATCTCACAACTGATCAAACAACCACCTGCAGCTGGGCTTCTCGCTCAAGAACTGACTCTTGTCCATCTATGTGAAATCCAAGACATGGCACATGGCAGAAAAATCCTGGAAGCAAAGACATCAAATATTGGTTTGAGGCCAAATAGAAAAGTGATTATAAAATTCAGGGCATAGAATATGAGGAGAAGAACAACTAGTAGGTATTTACAGTGCACACCAATTAAATATATAATGTCTCCTCCAGGGTGATCAGTACCTAAAAAGGGAAAGATGAATCAAAGTTACAAATATGTAGAGATTAGATGCCTTGGAGCGATCAAAAGAAATCGAAGGGCCTATTGAAGGAATGACATATGTACCTGTGTGGCTTTGCGCTGTATGTGAGACTATGAGCATAACGACTTGCATCTGGCCTTCAGGACCACTACCCCATGTGCCGAGGAGTAGCACCATCACCCATGCTCGCGTGTACATGCAACTAACTTAGTCAACAACACCTCCAACTCCTATGCGGCTGGGACGACGGTCTCCTAGGTCAAGAACATAGCAGAATTAGAGGTGCAGGTGAGCCTTGGATCTGTCCTGCAACAACACCATCCTCAGGGACGACGGTCTCCTAGATCGAGAACATGGCACAATTAGAGGAGAGGATGAGGCTGGGATCCGTCCTGCAACAACCCCATGCTCAGGGACGACGGTCTCCTAGATCGAGAACATGGCATAATTAGAGGAGCGGATGAGGCTGGGATCCGTCCTGCAACGATGCCATGCTCCAGATCGGCTATAGCGCTTCGTGTGGGGGAGATCGTCTGCGAGATTCTGTTTTGCCGTCGTCATCGTGTGACCGGCGGCCTCAAGGATAGATACAATCGGTCGTCCTTCAGTATGGAATGGTAGTGACGATCAGGTTTGCTTGTTTGTGGGGAAGGAGGGGTGGATAGAGGTGGGGCAACGTGCGGGGAAAACAGAATATTGGGAGTAAACAATTGCATCTCTAAACCGTTTTTTTTTTCTTTTCTGGTATAGTAATTGATAGAATATGTGGGTTAATCTACACCGTAATAACTCGGTCCCACCGGATGAACGGTCCGTAAAATCTGATTAATGTGGTAATTTCTTCGGAGTGTAATTAGTATAGGTATAGATAGATGGCCATTAATGGCGCACCTATATCTGGTGTGCCACTGCTATATAGCAGTGGCGCACCACATACATTGTCACGCCCAAGATGCGACCCTATCCTAGAGGAACTCGAAGGTCCCACCAAGGATAGAAGTGCATCTTGAAGACGCTTTTGCAAGGTGGATATCATTACATCAAACCATTACATAATAGTTGGGGATACATACATAAGGCACAAACGCCCCAAGAGTACATCAACATCATACAAGAGATCAACATCCGACTACGGATGGTACACAAACAGAAACTCAAACAATATCCACCCTTCTAGCCCAGGCTGCCGACCTGGAACCTATCCCCTGATCGAAGAAGAAGCAGAAGAAGAACTCCAAAATAAGTAAGCATCGCTCTCGCGTCATGAACATCGCAGTACCTGTACCTGCAACTGTTGTTGTAGTAGTCTGTGAGCCACGAGGACTCAGCAATCCCATTACCATGGGTATCAAGAGTAGCAAAGCTTAATGGGTAAGGAAGGGGGTAAAGTGGTGAGGTTGCAGTAGCGACTAAACATATATGGTGGCTAACATACGCAAATAAGAGCGAGAAGAGAAGCAAACAGAACGGTCATGAAGCTAGCAATGATCAAGAAATTATCCTGAACTCCTACTTACGTCAAAGATAACCCAAAACCGTGTTCACTTCCCGGACTCCGGCGAAAAGAGACCATCACGGCTACACACGCGGTTGATGCTTTTTAATTCGAATCTGGTGTCAAGTTCTCTACAACTGGATATTAACAAGTTCCCATCTGCCACATAACCGCGGGCACGACTCTCGAAAGTTTATACCCTGCAGGGGTGTCCCAACTTAGCCCATCACAAGCTCTCATGGTCAACGAAGGATATTCCTTCTCCCAGGAAGACCCGACCAGTCTCGGAATCCCGGTTTACAAGACATTTCGACAATGGTAAAACAAGACCAGCAAAGCCACCCGATGTGCCAGCAAATCCCGATAGGAGCTTCACATATCTCGTTCTCAAGGCACACCGGATGAGCAAGACGTCAGGTTGTTATAGACCCTGGTTTCTCAGGGGGTGCCGGACATCGCTCGGTTTGGACCAACACTCGAAGGAACACTGGCCCGGGGGTTAAAATAAAGATGACCCTCGGGCTCCGGAAACCCAAGGAAAAAAGGCTTAGGTAGGCAAATCGTAAAACCAAGGTTGGGCCTTGCTGGAGGAGTTTTATTCAAAGCAAACTGTCAAGGGGGTCCCATAAATCACCCAACCACGTACGGAACGCAAAATCAAGGAACATAACACCGGTATGATGGAAACTAGGGCGGCAAGGGTGGAAGAAAACACCAGGCATAAGGCCGAGCCTTCCACCCTTTACCAAGTATATAGATGCATTAATTAAATAAGAGATATTGTGATATCCCAACATAATCCTGTCCATCATGGAGCAATCTTCAACTTCACCTGCAACTAGCAACGCTGTAAGAGGGGCTGAGCAAAGTGGTAACATAGCCAAGCAACGGTTTGCTAGGAAGGGTGAAAAGGTTAGAGGCTGACATGGCGATTTGGGAGGCTTGAGGAACAAGAGATAGGTAGCGCAACATAGCGATAGAACGAAGCAACTAGCATAGCAATGATAGTAATGGGATCCAAGGTGACGGTCATCTTTCCTGAAATCCCGCTAGGAAGAAGAAAGAGTCCATGAAGAAGATGAAGCCACGAAGACGAACCTAGCGTAGACGAACGAATCCTCACGATCGCAACGAAACAAGAACTAACGAGAAGGAGCACAATCGGAAAGAAGCAAACACACGGTAAACACACAACACATAAAGATGACATGATGCACAACCAAGCATGATGCATGTCCATTTAAATGATTCATGGCATGGCAAAGTGCACCCAACAATACTACAAGTTAAGTGGAGCTCAATATGCAACGAGTTGCATATTGACGAAACACCACATTCAAGTATTTAGTTCACTCTCGTTTAGGTACTCAACAATATTAAATGTTGATAAACATGGCAAGAGGTGAAGCATAATAAAACTACCTATCTAGGCAAGTTTAAATGAGGCCGGAAACAACAACCAACAATTCCGGAAAATCCTCATATGCAATTTATCAATTTGCTACTGTTCTGCCCTATACACAATTTTAGAGTTGTTAAACAGTAAAACAAAGTGCACCATGTTAATCTATGCATTTTTCCACCCCATTTACACATAAAATTTATTTAAAACCGAGCTATGGTTATTTAGTTATGAAATAAATCATTTTAACATGGCATTCCAGCAAATTTAAACAAACAACATTTTAAACATTTCAAACATGGTTGAAAGCAGCATATTATGAAACTATATGAAATTCTATGAATTTTTCATATATAAATTATTTACATATGATGCATAGTTCATGAGTTATTATATGCATGAAGTTAGAGGGGTTTTCTACAAATCTGTTAATTCAGTGGATAAATAGCTAAATTCACAGACGCTAAAAAAATATAAGTGGGCCGAAACTCGTTGGGCCAACAGAGCATACAGAGGGCAGGGGTTGCTCACCATGGGCCACGGCTAGTTCGACGGTGAGGTGAGGCCGGCAAGGGAGGCTGGCGCGCTGGGCCTTGGCGCGGGAAGGACAGGACACGGTCAACACGCTGGGACGAGCGGGCGTCCTCTGCTCGACAGGAAGTAGAGCCGCGGCGGCGCGGGCAACTCAGAGGAGGAGGGAGTGACGGAAACGGGAGGAGATCGCTGGATCTGACGCCAAGCTCCTGGGTCGGCGCCGTATCTGAAGAAGAGGTGGCGTTTCGTCAGGTGGAGCTGGAGCTCCTGTTGAGGCACAGAGAGATGAGGATATTAGGGAGAGGGAGCTGCAGGGAAGCGGGAACAGAAGGAGAGGGTCGCGAAGGGGGCTCATCTGCTGGTCTCGGGAGGAGCTCGTCTCCCCGGTCGACGAGGAGAGCGGAGACGAGTTGGATCGAGGGGAGGCCTCGGGTGGAGTCTTCTTGGTGGGATTGGATCGGGGGGAATGAGGGGATCCCGAGGAAGAAAGGTAGGTGGGTGGCGGCGGGGATGGGAAGGATGGGACAGCCATCCGAGATTTTAGGGTTAGGTCGGTTTAAATTAGTTGGATTATGTTAGTTTAGGGGCTAATCCGTCCCTTCGATCGCAATCGAACGGTCCAGAATAAAATAGGCAGGGAGTCCAAATAATAAAAACGGAGATGTTTTACGAATGTTGGGGGATGATTCAGACTCATCGGTCATGACCGTGCGGGTCGGGTTCGGAAGAGGTTTCGGACGCGCACGAGGGGTCTGTCGTTGTGCAGAGAAACAAGGCGATCGCGTGCAAGGGGGTGGTTGGTCTCAGAACAGTCAAAGGAGGCATGGGGAACGCGGCAACTACGAACGGGTGTGAGTTTTATGAAAACATGCGGATGCAATGCACATGATGCCATGAGATGAGATGCATGACACAAACAAAATGCAAAACAAAAGACAAAACCCAACCACAACGGAAATAACATATCACATAGCCGAAAATGGCAAGAGTTGAAGTTACAAATATGGAAAGTTGTATCCGGGGTGTTACATACGTGGTGCGCCATGAATGTCCATATTAGCTATAGCCGTTTTTCTAGTAGTGATATGTGGGAGTTCAATCCGGCCGGCCCTCGGACCCTGCAACGATTTTTCGGCACGATGCACGAAGAGATCTGGAAGATGGTTTTTAAGGCCCAGAAGTCGTGGCCAGAGACGAGCGAGGACATCGGCCTCAACTGCACTCATCCGGCCACTGCACTCATACAGGGTATTGCAGAAAGACCCAAGCTGGCTGTCATTTATATCAACCTGGTGGAAGATGATGAAGATGATGAGGACCCACTAGATGAGATGATGAGGACCCACTTCATGAAGCTATCGTAGCTCAAAGAGTGAGGCTGAGCGAGGAGGAGGTGTGCAACATATGGGACATAATTCCGCCACGTGATGACTTTGTCAGGGTGCCATTCGTGACCCACCTGACAAGTACCATGGTCCATCGGCATGATATGGTAAGTTATACTAACTGTAGTAATTCGATGATATATATATGCTTTATTGTTATACTTACAAATGCAAATTATCCGATGATATGCTTAGTGTAGAGTCCAATGATATGCTGTGTGGAATCTAGTCGATGATATGCTTTAGTGTAGAGTCCGATCACATGCTTATTAGTGTAGAATCCAAGGAACTATTAATAGTGTAGATAATCCATATATACTTATTAGTAGAATTCATGCTTAGTAGAAATGTGTAGTACCGTGTCTTTTGATAGTGTAGAAATCTATACTTAATAGAGATATATTTGCAAGAGTATGTGCGAGGCTACTTATTAATTGATATGTTTTTCATATTCAGAAATTGCCAAAGAGCCTATCTGTGAGTTGTGGTATCGAGCCTGATGAAGAAGGCTCAGCTGGACTATGCCTTACAACAAGGGGCTCCGTCACCACCTGTACTTACGACATGGACACGGACGGTTGCACACACTTAAGCTCGGTTGGGTGGAAGAGATTCCTCGTTGGCAAGAATCTTCGTGTTGGACACGCCATCCTAATTACTGTTAGGAACACCCACCACCCAGGCTTGAGGATGATGATCATTGTCGATATCATCTAGAACTACATATGTGTGTGTGGCTGTATGACTATGTACACCTAGTAGAACTGCTACATATGTGTGGCTGTAAGACTACCTAGTACTGCCGTAGGATGCATGTTGACTATATATGAAATTATTATCTAGTGCTACCTAGTACCTATAATGCTTTATGATATTGTATGACTATTTATGACTATATGGTATTGTGGTTAATGATATTGTGAAATTGCAGTTTATTAACAGGGGAGGAAGCAGGGAAAAATGATGAAAGATACAACAGTAGCGTGGGGATAGGAAAGCGCTATAGTTAATTAATAGTAGCGCGTTTCAGAAAAGTGCTGCTGATATAATCCATAGTAGTAGTGCGTGTATAGACCACGCTACTACTGATAGTTAGCTGTAGCGCCATAGTAGTAGCGCGGCCACCCGCGCTGTTGATATCCTGAAAACCCGCGCTACTAATAGGGTTTTCCCAAGTAATGGGTGGCTGTATAAAAATCTGGTGGCATTAAGGTTAGTATGACATGAGGAACAAAAAATGCAGTGCAACTGACTAGTAATGGCTGGCAAAAAATGTCTACTAGTGGCGAGGCATAGTTGTGGAGAACGCCTGCCACTATCCTCACACCACTGCTATCAAGTCCCTAGTAGTGTGCATATTGCCCGAAATACCAAAAAAAATTAGGTGTACTTGCTACTCATGGAGATGAGGAACCTCCTAAAACCCTCGATGCTCATTATGTGACAGATATTATGTACTACTTTAATAATCCTGAGAAAACCCCATTCAATTATGTAATGGGAGTAACGTTGGATCAACGTGAATACATTAGGGATTATCTCTTAACACAAAAAGGGAAACTATTATGGGATCAAGTTCATATATTGAAGTGGTATGCTTGGCAACTATGCATGAGTTATGATTATACTTGTTGCTCTAGGATGAAGGCTCCACACCTTCCCTTTTCAAGCAAATTTAATGATAATAAAACCTTAGCTTCTTATGCTAATGGTATATATGATTACTATGATGTGGAACGAATAGAAGAATTTGTTGCTTTTATGGGTGCTTATGAAATTGAATCTATGTGTAAAGAGTTTGAAGATTTTGATGATGCTGTTTAAAGATCTGAAAATTTAGCTATCCTCAAATATTGCTATGAGAATTATGAATACAATTCCAATATTAATGCACTTATTGAGAAAGTCTCCGCTGTCCAAGAAGAGACTAATATTTTGCAGAAATCTATGGAAGAAGAAATTGATGAAACTGTGAGCTCATTGGATGAAAAAGATGAGGAGGAGGGTGAAGAACAAAAGTAGGAAGAGCGGATTGATCATCCGTGCCCACCTTCTAATGAGAGTAACCCTTCAACTCATACATTGTTTAATTCCCCTTCATGCTTACCGAAGGATGATTGCTGTGATGACTATTATGATCCCATTAATTCTTTTGAAATATCCCTTTTTGATGATGCTTGCTATGCTTGTGGCCAAGATGCCATTATGAATTATGCTTATGGAGATGAACTTGCTATAGTTCCTTATGTTATGAATGAAATTGTTGCTATTGCACCCACACATGATAGTCCTATTATCTTTTTGAATTCTCCCGAATATACTATATCGGAGAAGTTTGCCCTTATTAAGGATTATATTGATGGGTTGCCTTTTACCGTTGCACATGATGATTTTGATAAATACAATATGCATGTGGTTGCTGCTCCTACTTGCAATTATTATGAGGGAGGAACTATATCTCCACCTCTCTATGTTTCCAATACAATAAAATAGCAAGAAACTGTTTATACTATGCATTGGCCTTTACTATGTGTGCATGAATTCTTCTTTTATGACATGCCAATGCATAGGTAGAGAGTTAGACTTCGTCATTACATGATATATGTTGCTTTGTGCTCACTACTAAATTACAAATCATTGTTAATTAAAATTGGCTTTGATATACCTTGGGATCCGGGTGGATTCACTACTTGAGCACTATATGCCTAGCTTAATGGCTTTAAAGAAAGCGCTGCCATGGAGACAACCCGGAAGTTTTAGGGAGTCATTTATTTCTGTCGAGTGCTTTATTTTAGTTTAAAAACAACAAAAATAAAGAGGGGAACCCAAAACTTTTTCAAAAAGAAAAGCGAAAGTGAGAAAGACAAGCATTGTTGAGCTGGGAGCTAGCCTTGAACTTTGTTCATGCTCACAGGTGTGAATCTTGATTACAGAAACTTCTCAACCAAAATAATTATCCCCTTGTACAATTCCATTGTATTATAAAAATAATGTGCCAAGGTTTGCCTTTAGGATGTTTACAATACTTGTTTGTTTGTGCGGTGCAGGACAGAAACTTTGGCTGTAGTGCGTGATCTTTAATTTTTTAATGGAACATCAAATGGGTCTGATTCTTTTTGAACTTCCTTTCTACAAAAATGGTTTATTTTTCCTAATTTTGGCAGAATTTTTCAAGTATCAGAAGTATGGTGAATGTTCAGATTATTACAGACTGTTCTGTTTTAGACAGATTCTGTTTTTGATGCATAGTTTGCTTGTTTTGATGAAACTATAAACTTATATCAGTGGATTAAGCCATGGAAAAGCTATATTACAGTAGACACAATTCCAAAACAAAATATGAATTGGTTTGCAACAGTACTTAGAGTAGTTATTTGCTTTATTATACTAACGGATCTTACCGAGTTTTCTGTTGGAGTTTTGTGTGGATGAAGTATTCGATGATCGAGAAGGTCTCGATGTGAGAAGAAGGAAGAGAGGCAAGAGCTCATGCTTGGGGATGCCCGAGGCACCCCAAGTAAATATTCAAGGAGACTCAAGCGGCTAAGCTTGGGGATGCCCCGGAAGGCATCCCCTCTTTCTTCAACAAATATCGGTATGTTTTCGGATTCGTTTCATTCATGTGATATGTGCAAATCTTGGAGTGTCTGTTGCATTTAGTTTTCTCTTTTCTTTTATGAACCATGCTGGTATGAGATGGTCCTTGGTTGATTTATAGAGTTCTCTTTGCACTTCACTTATATCTTTTGAGTATGGCTTTATAGAATGCTTCATGTGCTTCACTTATATCATTTGAAGCTTGGATTGCGTGTTTCTCTTTACATAGACAACTGCCATTTGTAGAATGCTCTTTTGCTTCACTTATATTTGTTAGAGCGTGGGCATATCTTTTGTAGAAAGAATTAAACTCTCGTGCTTCACTTATATCCATTTAGAGAGATGACAGGAACTGGTCATTCACATGGTTAGTCATAAAATCCTACACAAAACTTATAGATCACTGAATATGATATGTTTGATTCCTTGCAATAGTTTTGCGATATAAAGGTGGTGATATTAGAGTCATGCTAGTTGAGTAATTGTGAAATTGAGATATACTTGTGTTGAGGTTTGCAAGTCCCGTAGCATGCACGTATCGTGAACCGTTATGTAACGAAGTCGGAGCATGAGGTGTTTATTGATTGCCTTCCTTATGAGTGGCGGTCTGGGACGAGCGATGGTATTTTCGTACCAATATATCCCCCTAGGAGCATGCGCATAGTACTTTGTTTCGATGACTAATTGATTTTTGCAATAAGTATGTGAATTCTTTATGACTAATGTTGAGTCAATGGATTATACGCACTCTCACCCTTCCATCATTGCTAGCCTCTTCGGTACCGTGCATTGCCCTTTCTCACCTCGAGAGTTGGTGCAAACTTCGCCGGTGATACGATACGCTCTGTCACACATAAGCCTCATTATACCTTCCTCAAAACAGCTACCACACCTACCTATCATGGCATTTCCATAGCCATTCCGAGATATATTGCCATGCAACTTCAATCATCATCATATACATGACTTGAGCATTCATTGTCATATTGCTTTGCATGATCGTAAGATAGCTAGCATGATGTTTTCATGGCTTGTCCGTTTTTTGATGTCATTGCTACGCTAGATCATTGCACATCCCGGTACCCCGCCGGAGGCATTCATATAGAGCCATATCTTTGTTCTAGATATCGAGTTGTAAGATTGAGTTGTAAGTAAATAAAAGTGTGATGATCATCATTATTAGAGCATTGCCCCAGTGAGGAAGGATGATGCGGACTATGATTCCCCCACAAGTCGGGATGAGACTCCGGACGAAAAAAAAAACAGAGAAATGCCAAAAAAAAGAGAAGGCCAAAAAAAACAAAAAAACAACAAAAAATTAGAGAAAAAGAGAGAAGGTGCAATGTTGCTATCCTTTTACCACACTTGTGCTTCAAAGTAGCACCATGTTCTTCATATAGAGAGTCTATTGAGTTATCACTTTCATATACTTGTGGGAATTTTCATTATAGAACTTGGCTTGTATATTCCAACAATGGGCTTCCTCAAATGCCCTAGGTCTTCATGAGCAAGCAAGTTGGGTGCACACCCACTTAGTTTCCAGTTTGAGCTTTCATACACTTATAGCTCTTAGTGCATCTGTTGCGTGGAAATCCCTATTCCCTCACATTGATATCAATTGATGGGCATCTCTATATCCCATTGATTAGCCGCGTTGATGTGAGACTTTGTCCTTTTTTGTCTTCCCCACATAACCCCCATCATCATATTCTATTCCACCTATAGTGCTATGTCCATGGCTCACGCTCATGTATTGCGTGGAAGTTGAAAAGGTTTGAGAAACGTCAAAAGTATGAAAAAATTGCTTGGCTTGTCATCAGGGTTGTGCATGATGTGAATATTTTGTGTGGTGAAGATGGAGCATAGCCAGACTATATGATTTTGTAGGGATGAGCTTTCTTTGGCTTTGTTATTTCAATAAGACATAATTGCTTGGTTGGTGTGCTTGAAGTATTATTGTTTTTATGTCAAAGGATAGACTATTGCTTTGAATCACACGTGTCTTAATATTCATGCCATGATTAGACATATGATCAAGATTATGCTAGGTAGCATTCCACATCAAAAATTTTCTTTTTATCATTTACCTACTTGAGGAAGAGCAGGAATTAAGCTTGGGGATGCTGATACGTCTCCGTCGTATCTATAATTTTTGATTGTTCCAGGCCAATATTATTCAACTTTCATATAGTTTTTGGAAACTTTTTATACTATTTTTGGGACTAACATATTGATCCAGTGCCCAGTGCCAGTTCTTGTCTGTTGCATGTTTTTGGTTTTGCAGAATATCCATATCAAATGGAGTCCGAACGGGATAAAAACAGACGGAGCTTATTTTTGGCATATTTTGAAAATCTGGGAGAAAGATCAACGTGAAACGGTGTCCGAGGTGGCCACGAGGCAGGGGCCCACGCCCGTACCAGGAGGGCACGACCCCACCCTTGTGGGCCACCCGTAAGGCGGTTGATGCCCTTCTTCGGCCGTAAGAAAGCTATTTTTTGGAAAAAAATCACGGCGAAGGTTTCAGTCCAATCGGAGTTACGGATCTCCATATATACACGAAACGGTGAAACAGAGCCAGAGAGAACGCAGAAACAGAGAGAAACAGAGAGACAGATCCAATCTCAGAGGGGCTCTCGCCCCTCCAACGCCATGGAGGCCAAGGACTCAGAGGGGAAACCTTGTCCCATCTAGGGAGGAGGTCAAGGAAGAAGAAGACGAAGGGGCCCGCTCTCCCCTTCTCTTTCGGTGGCGCCGGAACGCCGCCGTGGCCATCATCATCATCACCAAGATCTACACCAACACCTCCGCCGTCTTCACCAACATCTCCATCACCTTCCCCCCTCTATCTACAGCGGTCCACTCTCCCGCAACCCGCTGTACCCTCTACTTGAACATGGTGCTTTATGCTTCATATTATTATCCAATGATGTGTTGCCATCCTATGATGTCTGAGTAGATTTTCGTTGTCCTATCAGTGGTCGATGAATTGCTATGATTGACTTAATTTGCTTGTGGTTATGTTGCTGTCCTTTGGTGCCCATCATATGAGCGTGCGCATGGATCACACCATAGGGTTAGTTGTATGTTGATAGGACTATGTATTGGAGGGCAAGAGTGACGGCAGCTTCAACCTAGCATAGAAATTGATGCATACGGGATTGAAGAGGGACCAATGTATCTTAATGCTATGGTTGGGTTTTACCTTAATGAACATTAGTAGTTGCGGATGCTTGCTAATAGTTCCAACGATAAGTGTATAGAATTCCAAGTAAGGGATGACATGCTAGCAGTGGCCTCTCCCACATAATACTTGCTATCGGTCTAGTAAAGTAGTCAATTGCTTAAGGGACAATTTCGCAACTCCTTCCACCACTTTTCCACACTCGCTATATTTACTTTTTTGCTTCTTTACTTACAACAGCCCCTAGCTTTTATTTACTCACTCTTTATTTTCTTGCAAGCCTATCCAACAACACCTACATAGTACTTCTAGTTCCATACTTGTTCTAGGTAAAGCGAACGCTAAGCGTGCGTAGAGTTGTATCGGTGGTCGATAGAACATGAGGGAATATTTGTTCTACCTTTAGCTCCTCGTTGGGTTCGATAGTCTTACTTATCGAAAGAGGCTGAAATTTATCCCCTATACTTGTGGGTTATCAAGGAGTAGATCTAAGTTTCAAAGAATCAGCATCAAGCGAAAGTCTATCAACGTTCCTAGCCAAATCATCAACTTTAAGCAATTTTTCTTCAAGCAAAGCATTAAATTTCTTTTGAGAGATCATAAATTCTTTAACACTAATCTCAAAATAAGAGGGCATCTTATTAAAATTTCCATAAGAATTATTGTAGTAATTTCCATAATTATTAGAGGGATGGCTAGGGAACGGTCTAGGATTAAAGTTTCCTCTATAAGCATTGTTACCAAAATTATTCCTACCATCAAATTCACATCCATAGATTCATTATTATTCTCAATCAAAGTAGACAAAGGCATATCATTGGGATCACTAGGATCACTCTTAGTGGCAAACAATTTCATAAGTTCATCCATCTTTCCACTCAAAACATTAATTTCTTCTATGGCATGCACTTTTTTACTAGTAGATCTTTCGGTGTGCCATTGAGAATAATTAGCCATAATGATATCAAGGAGTTTAGTAGCTTCTCCTAAGGTGATTTCCATAAAAGTGCCTCCCGCGGCCGAATCTAAAAGATTTCTAGAAGCAAAATTCAATCCGGGATAAAAAATTTGTATGATCATCCATAAATTCAAACGATGAGTAGGGAAATTGCGAATCATCATTTTCATTCTTTCCCAAGATTGGGCAACATGCTCATGATCAAGTTGTTTAAAATTCATAATATCGTTCCTAAGAGAGTCGATCTTAGCGGTAGGAAAATACTTAGAGATAAAAGCATCTTTGCACTTATGCAATGAATCAGTACTATTCTTAGGCAAAAACGAAAACCAAACTTTACCACGATATCTAAGTGAAAATGGAAATAAGTTCAATTTAACAATATCATTATCCGTATCTCACAAAAATCAACAAAGTTGTTTAGATGGGTAGCGGCATCTTGACTAGGAAGGCCAGAGAATTGATCTTTCATAACAAGATTTAGCAAAGCAGCATTGATTTCACAAGACACAACATCATTAAGAGGTTCAATTGGAGTACTATGGAAATCATTATTATTGGTATTGGAAAAGTCACAATTTGGTATTATCTTGCGTCATCGCGACAAACAATCCAACACACAAGCAAACAAAAAGGCAGGCGAAAGGGAGAGGAGATTGGGAAAGAGAGGGCGAATAAAACGGCAAGGGTGAAGTGGGGGAGAGGAAAACAAGAGGCAAATGGCAAATAATGTAATGCGAGGGAGATGAGTTTGTGATGGGTACTTGGTATGTCTTGACTTGAGCGAAGACCTCCCCGGCAACGGTTCTAGAAGTCCTTATTGCTACGTCTTGAGCTTGCGTTGGTTTTCCTCGAAGAGGAAAGGGTGATGCTGCATAGTAGCTTAAGTATTTCCCTCAGTTTTTGAGAACCAAGGTATCAATCCAGTAGGAGGCTCCTCAAAAGTCCCACGCACCTACAAAAACAAACAAGAACACGCAACCAACGCAATAAAGGGGTTGTCAATCCCATCACGGCCACTTGTGAAAGTGAGATCTGATCGAGATAATATGATAAGATAAATATTTTTGTTATTTTTATGATATAGATTGGAAAAGTAAAATATGCAAATAAAAGTACATTGAAAGCTTATATGATAAAAGATAGACCCGGGGGCCATAGGTTTCACTAGTGGCTTCTCTCAAGATAGCATAAGTATTACGGTGGGTGAACAAATTACCGTCAAGCAATTGATAGAAAAGCGAATAATTGTGAGATTATCTAGGCATGATCATGTATATATACATCACGTCCGTGACAAGTAGACCGACTCCTGCCTGCATCTACTACTATAACTCCACACATCGACCGCTATCCAGCATGCATCTAGAGTATTAAGTTAATAAAGAACAGAGTAATGCATTAAGAAAGATGACATGAAGTAGAGGGATAAAATCATGCAATATGATATAAACCCCATCTTTTTATCCTCGATGGCAACAATGCGATACGTGCCTTGCTGCCCCTACTATCACGGGGAAAGGACACCGCAAGATTGAACCCAAAGCTAAGCACTTCTCCCATTGCAAGAAGGATCAATCTAGTAGGCCAAACCAAACTGATAATTTGAAGAGACTTGCAAAGATAACTTAATCACACATAAAAGAATCCAGAGGAGATTCAAACATTTCTCATAGATAAACTTGATCATAAACCCACAATTCATCGGATCTCGACAAACATACCGCAAAAAGAGTTACATTGAATAGATCTCCAAGAAGATCAAGGAGAACTTTGTATTGAGATTCAAAGAGAAAGAAGAAGCCATCTAGCTAATAACTATGGACCCGAAGGTCTTTGGTAAACTACTCACGACTCATCTGAGAGCCCTTGGAGATGATGTAGAGGCCCTCCATGGTTCATTCCCCCTCCGGTGGAGCACCGGCGAAGGCTCCAAGATGGGATCTCACGGATACAGAAGATTGCGGCGGTGGAAATAGTTTTTCGTGGTGCGCTCCGAAGGTTTCATGGTACATAGGTATATATATATAGGAGGAAGAAGTAGGTCGGTGGATGCTCGAGGGGCCCACGAGGGTGGGGGCGCGCCCACCTTTAGGGGGCGCGCCGGGCACCCTCATGGCCGCCTCCTCTTGTGCTTGACGTCCACTCCAAGTCCCCTGGATCGCGTTTGTTCCAAAAAGATCGCTCCCGAAGGTTTCATTCCGTTTGGACTCTGTTTGATATTCCTTTTCTTCAAAACACGGAAATAGGCAAAAAAACAGCAATTCGGGTTGGGCCTCCGGTTAGTAGGTTAGTCTCAAAAGTGATATAAAAGTGTAAAGTAAAGCCCATAAACATCCAAAACGGGTAATATAATAGTATGGAACAATAAAAAATTATAGATACGTTGGAGACGTATCACTTTCTTCATGACTTATACATATTCCTTTAACTATGAGATTATGCAACTCCTGGATACCGGAGGAACACTTTGTGTGCAATCAAATGTCACAACGTAAACAGGTTACTATAAAGATGCTCTACAGATGTCTCCAAAGGTTTTTGTTGAGTTGGCGTGAATCGAGATTAGGATTTGTCACTCCGTGTTCCAGAGAGGTATCTCTGGGCCCTCTCGGTAATACTCATCACTATAAGCCTTGCAAGCAATGTGACTAATGAGTTAGTTGCGGGATCAAGTATTACGGAACGAGTAAAGAGACTTGCCAGTAACGAGATTGAACTAGGTATGATGATACCGACGATTGAATCTCGGGCAAGTAACATACTGGTGACAAAGGGAACAACGTATGTTGTTATGCAGTTTGACAGATAAAGATCTTCATAGAATATGTGGGAGCCAACATGAGCATCCAGGTTCCGCTGTTGGTTATTTACCAGAGAAGTGTCTCGATCATTGAGGGAGTCCTGGATTAGGGGGTATCCGGACAGCCGGACTGTATGTATCGCCCGGATTATTGAAGCGTGAATATACAAGACTCAAGACTTCGACCCGTGTTTGGATGGGACTTTCCTTGGCGTGGAAGGCAAGCTTGGCGATCCGGATACTATATTTCCTTCCTTGTAACCGACTCCATGTAAACCCTAGTCCTCTCCGGTGTCTATATAAACCGGAGAGGTTGGTCCTTAGAAGGCCGATCACAATTACAATCATACCATCATAGGCTAGCTTCTAGGGTTTAGCCTCTACGATCTCGTGGTAGATCTACTCTTGTACTACCGATATCTTCAATATTAATCAAGCAGGAAGTAGGGTTTTACCTCCATCGAGAGGGCCCTAACCTGGGTAAACATCTATGCCCCTTGCTTCCTGTTACCATCAGCCTAGACGCACTGATTGGGACCCCCTACCCGAGATCCGCCGGTTTTGATACCGACATTGGTGCTTTCATTGAGAGTTCCTCTGTGTCGTTGCTACAGGGCTCGATGGCTCCTTCAACCATTGTCAACAACATGATCCCGGGTGAGACCTTTCTCCCCGGACAGATCATCAAGGTCGGCGGCTTCGCCTTGCGGGCCAATTTGCTTGGCCATCTGGAGCAGATTGACAGCTACGCCCCTGGCCACCAGATCAGGACCGGAAACCTGAACTACACGGCGGACGTCCGCGGAGACGGGATCTTCGACGGATTCGGGCCCATGCCAGGAGCACCGTACAGTCACGACAAGCACGGCTTAGACCTGTTGTCGGACAAAGCTCAGGGTATCACCCCTGCAGTAGCCTCGGACCTAAATCCGGAACAGGCTGCGTTGCCTAAGGGCGGAGGGCTGGACCCCACCCCGCAGGTCGCGCACTCATCGGCTGTGGAGCCGAACACGGGCCTTACCTCTATGGTGGCCTATGACTCCGGACCCCCGGATTCGTATCCGGATGTTGGTTCCGGTCCGCGCACTCCCGAGCCAGTCGAGCCAGGTTGGGCTCCGGTAATGGAGTTCACCGCTGCGGATATCTTTCAGCACTCGCCCTTTGGTGACATGCTGAACTTGTTAAAAAATCTCTCTTTGATAGAAAATTCTGGGCCAAACTATGTCCGGCTCGAGTGGTAAGCAGGCGATGAAGAAATTCGTTGCCCACCCACCACCCACTTCATAGCCACAGTCGATGATTTAACCGAGGTGCCTGACTTCAACTCTGAAGACATCGATAGTATGGACGACGATGCAGGAGAAGATTCGGAATCTATGGGGCGCTGGACTTCTCCCTCGTCACACGACATATACATGGTGGATACGCCCAAAGAGGACATCGTTCTAAGTCCAGCAACAGTAAAAATAGCGACAAGAGCGCCAGAGGGATCGATACTACAATCAACTCCGAAGGCAACAACGACCATAAGGACCCAGCGATGGAGCAGGACGAACCAGGTCACCCTGAACATAGTTCGGAGCAGACGCCCGAGGACAATGATCCCGACGGACGAGGTCATCAAACCGAACCAGCACAGGAAAACTGTCCGGATAATGATGCAATTCCGCAAAAACACGTGCAAGGAGATAACCTCCTTAGAAAGCTTATGGCCACCGCAAGAAGTCTACAGAAGCAAAAGCAACGGCTCAAAGCCGCACAGGAAACGCTCAACCGTAGATGGAACAAGGTGCTAGACACTGAAGAAAGATACGGCGATGATCGCCATACAAAGAGCTATCCAAAATGCAAGCTACTGCCAGAATTCGATGACAAAGTCGTCCCACTTCATAACCGTAACAAAGCGGCTACCGACGCCGCGCACGATCTACATGAGCACCAGGATAAGAAAGCTGGCGCGGCCAGGTCCATTTATGGATCTAAAGGACACACCCCGGCGAGGGACTATGGTCACCAAAACGATTATGCCAATCGAATACCAGTTCGGAATAAACACCGGACACAACAACAGCCGACGGCATGCCACAGCACGTCCAGATACAGAGGGGCTGCTCACCCCGTGTGCTTTACCGAAGAGGTACTGGCCCATGAATTCCCGTAGGGCTTTAAAACTGTGAATATAGAGGCATACGACGGAACGACAGACCCAGACGTCTGGATTGAGGATTTTATCCTGCATATACATATGGCTCGTGGGGACGACCTCCACGCCATCAAATACCTTCCCCTCAAACTGAAGGGACCATCCCGACACTGGTTGAGAAGCCTCCCCGAAAATTCAATTGGGAGTTGGGAGGAACTCGAGGACGCTTTCAGGGCCAATTTTCAAGGGACCTATGTCCGGCCTGCGGATGCTGATGATCTAAGTAACATAATCCAACAAACCGGAGAATCCACCCGCAAGCTTTGGAACAGATTCCTCACTAAGAAGAACCAAATTGTCGACAGTCCGGACGCCGAAGCTTTAGCGGCATTCAAACACAGCATCCGTGATGAGTGGCTCGCCAGACACCTCGGCCTAGAAAAGCCGAGGACAATGGCAGCCTTAACAAGCCCCATGACCCGCTTTTGCGCGGGTGAAGATAGTTGGCTAGCCCTCAAAGGCACCAGCGACCCCAGCACATCTGAAATAAGGGATGGCAACGGGAAGCCACGGCGTAATAAAAACAAACGCCCAAACAAGGAAGAGAGCCCGGATAACACAATGGTTAATGCCGGATTCAGGGGCTCTCGAGCTGATCAGCAAAAGAAGCTATTTAAAGGCAGTAAAGATCGTCCGGTCTGAATAGAGTCCTAGACAGACTATGCCAAATTCATGGCACCCCTGACAAACCTGCGAACCACACACATAGAGAGTTCTGGGTCTTCAAGAAGGCTGGCAGATTAAACGCCGAACACAAGGGAAGGGAAACACCAAGTGAAGACGAGGATGAACCTCGCCAGCCGAACACGGGGGGGGGGGGGAATTCCCGCCAGAGGTTAAAACAGTGAACATGATCCACGCGGCTCACACATCCATAGAGCCCATCGTACTCACACCGAACCACTGGACGTCTTATCCGATCACCTTCTATCACTGGGACGGCCGAACTAGTATTCGACACGGAGGATCAAAGGCCTTGGTGCTTGACCCAATAATCGACGGATACCATCTCACCCACGTCCTTATGGACGGCGCAGCAGTCTCAATTTAATATATGAGGACACTGTCCGCAGGATGGGGATAGACCCATCCAGAATTAACCAAAGCCACACAACCTTTGAAGGGGTGATACCAGGTGTTGAAGCCCATAGCAGGGGCTCCGTCGTACTGGAGGTAACATTCGGCTCTCCAGGCAACTCCAGAAGTGAAGAGCTACTCTTCATCATCGCACCCTTCCAAAGCAACTATCATGCATTGCTTGGAAGAATGGCCTTCGCTCGCTTCAATGCATTGCCGCACTATGGCTACCTTACACTCAAGATGCCTAGTCCACGAGGCGTCATCACGTTAGCGGAATCACAAAGTGCCCTTCACGCGCAGAGGAACTCGCGACGGCCTTAGCGGCCGGACTATAAGCAGCCTCCCAAATCATAAAACATCACCGGTCATTAAGACCACAGACACGGTTAGACGAGTCCGGTCGCCCGGATAAAATTGAATCAGGGCACCGTACATGTAATCCCATAGTGGACACCAGGGACTATAAATATTTAATACAGCCCCACACTTGGCTCAACCTTATTTGCAGGACAGCATCTTACACTTTTACTATCCATCGCATACTTACATTGTACTCTTCTGCGAGTTTTCTTCTTCCACAGACAACGTTCGCGCGATACCCTTCCAGGATACGGCACAACGGAGACAAAGGCGCAGACGTGCAGCAGGGCCCTGTTCAACAGGTTTCTTTTTAGATTAAGCCCATGTGTAAACCTTTTCTATTGCCTCTTGTTGTCTAACCATCCCATGGGTACCATACCCACAGAGGATATTGCCGTTATTGGCATTTTGCCACGACAGATGAACGCACGTACCTGGAAACACAGGGTTTATAATGAATGGGCTTTCTTGAGCCCATCATCTGTTATAAAGTCCGAATACCTTCGGGAGTGTTCGGCGTCACGAGTTTGGCCTTATATGCATCAGCTCCGAATCATGTCTTTGGTCAAATGTTGGGTTTGCCCGGCTCCTGGGTTTGCAGCCTTACCTTCCGTTATTATCGGCTAAGGTGGCCAAAAGAGGACTACTGCGATTGTGCCTGGTTATTCCGGACGAGCACCTCAGTAGAGAAAGGTGAAAACTGAATGTCATGATACAGCGAGAGACTGTTCAACCACTTGAAGACTTATCAGAATATTTAGGATCCCTCTGCTTTAACGAAGGACCGTTTCCCGGTCATGTACACACGCGCCCGTATTCGGATGCAGGCGAAGGTACCAGGGGCTACATAGTAGCCCTAACATTAGACTCCCATGGCTAAGCAAAAGTGTTACAGCTATGTAGTACGGTTGCCTAGTTCGATGTGCGATCACCTCCTTAATGGACCAAGACGTTGGATCAAGTGTGATTAAGCATATTTTTTGCGAACACCCCCGCATTGTCTGCGTGGGGGCTGAAGCCAACGACTGCTATCTTTCGGATTACACATTCATATATATATATATATATATATATATATATATATATATATATATATATATATATATATATATATATATATATATATATATGTAAACGATCTCATAGGGGACACAATAATACTTTCGGGCAAAAAGTATAAATATAGCCTTATAACCAAAATAACATTGTTCTTACAACGATTCGATTCATCACTAGAATAAGTCATTCTTCGAGCACTGTGCCTCTATTAGGCGGGCACCTTCTGTGACCTGGGCCAAGTAGTGCTCGGCCGGATATTTGCCCCCCGCCAGATCCTGGTTCGCTATAATGGTAGCCTCCATATCCGTCCAATAGGCTTTAACACGGGCAAGAGCCATTCCTGCACCCTCTATGCACGCCGACATCCTCATGATGTCGATCCAAGGCACGGCCCCAAGGAATTGCTGCACCAAGCTAAAATAACTGTCCGGCTTAGGCCCTTTCAGCCAAAGATGGTCTATCACAGCCCGCAATGCAAGCCCGGACAGCCTGTGAAGCTCCGCTACAGCAGCCATCTTGTCACTTAACAGCAGCGGGCCAGTGGGAGCATTGAATTGCGACTAGAGAAGCTTCTCCATTTCTTTATCACCCTGATCCTTGAAGAACTTGGCAGCGTCAGCTATACTCTTCGCCAAATCCACATACGCATCCGCAAGGCTCCAGCGTCCATCCAGGGGAGCATACTTCGGATCGAAAAACTTCGTCCACAGCAAGTAGGAGCCTCCAGCCGCAATTTTACCGGCCTGTTGAAGTTCCTCCCGCGCACCCCTGAGCGTGGTCCGTATTTCCTTGGTGGCATTAAGAGCATTGTCCAGCTCTGCCGAACTATCCTTATGCTCCTTTTTAAGGAGCTCATACCGGTCAGCGGCATTTTTTAACTCAATAGCTATTTCGGCTATCTTTTCCTCGCTTCGGCGATGAGCAGCCTGTTCGGCTCTCAATTCTTTGGCCGCCTTTAGGGCAGCCGCATTGCTAACCCGAGCTTGTTCCTTGGCCTAGACAAGTTCCGCCCTCAGGGCCTCCACGGCAGCAGCACCATCTGCAGTCCAAACATATTCCATTAATATCATGCCGCTTTCATATTTTCCTATACAAAGGAAGGCAGATCGCATACCTTGTGATTTGTCCAGCCGCTCGTTCACCAGCGTGATATCGGCATCAATCGATCCAATCTGCCTGGTTAGTTCGGCAACTTCAACGGACTGGTCGGCGGCCGGGCCCATAGGTACCTGCACGTATTTACAGCACAATCATTAGTTTATGATCCCCCGTTTGTCGCCTAGGGCGGACAACCAGAGTCTCAGGGGCTACTATCTATATGGAGCACACCTAACTCGTGCCTCACAGCATAAAACAGTGTATTCTTCACTACATACCTCAAAGCCTCTGAGCATACTTCTAAATTCTTCATTCAAACCGCTTGTAGCGGATGAAATCTTCTTCAGCACCGCGCTCATTAATGAGCGGTGCTCCTCCGAGAGCGCAGCTCGCTCCAGTAGGCCCGTCAGTATGTCCGGTCGGACATCGAACTGTGCCGGACCCTTCCCATCGCCCCTCGTGGGAGCCAAACGCTCCGGGCTCAGGGCGGCTGACGCATCGGCTTACCCCGGTGTCGCCCACTTCATGAGCCGGAGAGGTGGGTGGGGTCTCGCTCTCCATCATCTCCGGAGGAAGATCCCCCGAAGATGAACTCTGTTGAGAAGGGCTGCTAGCCGGACTGCGAAAGACGAATCCTGGTTATTGATCTAGGAGGAACGCAATACCTTCGGATTAAAAATTTACTAACAGCTCGGTGGAGGGCTGGCCCGTTGGTGGGCACGACGCGGTGAGGGCATCTTTTGTCCACATAGGCCCGTTGGTGAGCCCCTGGTGTTATCTTTTTCCCTGGTTTGGGCATCTCCGTCTCCGAGTCTTCGGAGGCAGCCCTCTTCTTCCCGCGCAGGGAGGAGGCCTTAGCCTCCCCTTCCCGACTATCCTCCTTAGGGGAGGCAACAATTCCCCCGGTTCGGATGTGTAGCGTGTTAAGTTCATTTTCTTCGTTCTTTCCCTTGTCTTTCCCTGAGGGCATCCTGCTGAGTACCCGGTCAAGCATCTTGGCCATGGTGGGACCAGGCGAGCCTTCGGGAAGTGGCGCCGGACACCTGATTCTCTCCGCCTTGCTGAGCCATTCCTGGCCACGGATGATTTTCAGAATAAACAATTATGACAAATACAAAATAAGGTGTCCGGTATCAAGTTTACTTACTTGGGTATCTAGGTGATTGCAGCTTAGGCCCGCATCCTCGGTGGTATCCGGACACTTTACTTTCGGTCCGAAGAATAATTTGCACATCCCTTCGAGCTACAGGCCCGAAGAAGTGCTTGACAGTCCGCGGACCCTCTGGATTGAATTTCCACATCCGGAGAGGCCGGCGTTGGCACGACAACATTCGTCGGACTAACATCACTTGCATTATGCTGTCAAGGCTAATGTCCCTCTCAAGAAGCTCTCGAATGGGGTTCTGTAGTACTGGGACATCACCAGCGGGCCCCCAATTCCGTCCTATTTCGGTCCAAGAGACTAGTTGTGACGGAGGACCCAAGCGGAACTCGGGAGCGGCCACCCACTTTGTGCCTCTGGGAGCTGTGACATAAAACCACCTCCGTTACCATACATCGGATACTTCTGGCAAAGAACCCTCTGGCCATGGGGTATCAGCATTCCTGCTTATTACGGCACCTCCGCACTCCGTGTGTCGCCCCTCGATCATCTTTGGCTTCACATTGAAGTTCTTTAGCCATAAGACGAAGTGTGGGGAGACATGGAGGAAGGCCTCGAACACTATAATGAATGACGAGATATGGAGGATAGCGTCCGGAGCTAGATCATGTAAATCCAACCCATAATAGAACATGAGCCCCCTCACAAAAGGATCAAGGGTAAGGCCCATGCCACAGAGGAAGTGAGGAATGAACACGAGGCACTCATTGGGCTCCAGCGTAGGGATGACCTGCCCTAGAGTAGGAAGCCTGTGCTGGATGTCAGCGGTCAGATATCCGACCTCCCTAAGCTTCGCAATGACCTCCGTTTGAATCGAGGAGGCCACCCACTGGCCTTGAGGGTCAGATCCGGACATATTGAAGGATCTGGGGTGTTGGAGCTTAGATCTCGGGTGTTATAACTCGTGGTGCGGAAAGGCATAGGCCTCGGCCCCTTTTATAAAGGGGGTGAATATCAAGAGCCTTAGGTTGACCGCTTGAGGTTTACCTTATGGCACACGAAGTCGTACCAACGGCCGTCATAGGGATACGCACGCCCTCATTAATGGAAGATCCCGTAATAAGAGGAGCACGATCTCTGCTTCGACAGGACATGCCAATAAACCGCCTCGCAGCGCGAGTCGAGGTGGGGCGAGAAGCACTGGTTCGTGTTGAACTGGGCCACGATGCGAAGGCACGGCGTACAAAGATTGCTAGTGGATCAGATTTACGTCATGTTCCATACAACGGTGTGTAAGAATCCCCTCGTGGGTTCGGACACGATCAAGTGTTCGATGATTACTTTGGAGTATTCGGAGGAGGAACCCACTCTGCAATGTCGAAGACAAGACTGCGCGTCGGACTCATCGTCATTGAAGCCTGGTTCAGGGGCTACTGAGGGAGTCCTGGATTAGGGGGTATCCGGACAGCTGGACTGTATGTATCATCCAGACTATTGAAGCGTGAAGATACAAGACTCAAGACTTCGACCCGTGTCCGAATGGGACTTTCCTTGGTGTGGAAGGCAAGCTTGGTGATCCGGATATTATATTTCCTTCCTTGTAACCGACTCCATGTAAACCCTAGTCCTCTCCGGTGTCTATATAAACCGGAGAGGTTGGTCCTTAGAAGGCCGAACACAATTACAATCATACCATCATAGGCTAGCTTCTAGGGTTTATCCTCTACGATCTCGTGGTAGATCTACGCTTGTACTACCCATATCTTCAATATTAATCAAGCAGGAAGTAGGGTTTTACCTCCATCAAGAGGGCCCGAACCTGGGTAAACATCTGTGTCCCTTGCTTCCTGTTACCATCAGCCTAGATGCACAGGTCGGTACCCCCTACCCGAGATCCGCCGGTTTTGACACCGACAGTCATGTCTACATAGTTCTTGAACCCGTAGGGTCTGCACGCTTAACGTTTGATGATGATTTGTATTAAAGAGTTATGTGATTTGATAACCGAAGATTGTTCGGAGTCCTGGATGAGATCACGGACATGAAGAGGAGTCTCGAAATGGTCGAGACGTAATGATTCATATATTGGAAGGCTATATTCGGATATCGGAAGGGTTTCGAGTGATTCGGGTATTTTTCGGAGTACCGGGGAGTTATGAGAATTCACCAGAGGAAGTATTGGGCCTCATGGGCCTAGCGCAGGCCAAGGAGTGGCACGCGCCACCCCTAGCCCAAACCAAAATGGACTAGGGGGCCGGCTGCTACCTCTTGAGCACTGCGTTGGATTTCCCTGAAGAGGAGAGGATGATGCAGCAAAGTAGCGTAAGTATTTCCCTCAGTTTTTGAGAACCAAGGTATCAATCCAGTAGGAGGCCACACACAAGTCCCTCGTACATGCACAAAACAACAGCTCCTCGCAACCAACACGATTAGGGGTTCTCAATCCCTTCACGGTCACTTACGAGACTGAGATCTGATAGAGATAATAGATAATATTTTTTTGGTATTTTTGGTATAGAGATGCAAAGTGAAATGTAAAATGAAAAGTAAAAACAAAGCAAGTATTAAAGTAATGGAGATTGATATGATGAGAATAGACCCGGGGGCCATAGGTTTCACTAGTGGCTTCTCTCAAGAGCATAAGTATTCTACGGTGGGTGAACAAATTACTGTTGAGCAATTGACAGAATTGAGCATAATTATGAGTATATCTAGGTATGATCATGTATATAGGCATAATGTCCAAGACAAGTAGACCGAAACAATTCTGCATCTACTACTATTACTCCACTCATTGACCGCTATCCAGCATGCATCTAGAGTATTAAGTTAAAAATAGAGTAACGCCTTAAGCAAGATGACATGATGTAGAGGAATAAATTCATGCAATATGATTAATACCCCATCTTCTTATCCTCGATGGCAACAATACAATATGTGCCTTGCAACCCTTTCTGTCACTGGGTAAGGACACTGCAAGATTGAACCCAAAGCTAAACACTTCTCCCATTGCAAGAACTACCAATCTAGTTGTCCAAACCAAACCGATAATTCGAAGAGACTTGCAAAGATAACCAATCATACATAAAAGAATTCAGAGAAGATTCAAATATTATTCATAGATAATCTGGATCGTAAACCCACAATTCATCGGTCTCAACAAACACACCGCAAAAAGAAGATTACATCGAATAGATCTCCACGAGAGAGGGGGAGAACATTGTATTGAGATTCAAAAAGAGAGAAGAAGCCATCTAGCTACTAGCTATGGACCCGAAGGTCTGAAGTAAACTACTCACACTTCATCGGAGGGGCTATGGTGATGATGTAGAAGCCCTCCGTGGTGGATGCCCCCTCCGGCGGAGCTCCGGAACAGGCCCCAAGATGGGATCTCGTGGATACAGGAAGTTGCGGCGGTGGAATTAGGTTTTTGGCTCCTGTTCTGGTCGTTTGGGGGTATGTAGGTATTTATAGGAGGAAGGAGTACGTCAGTGGAGCAACAGGGGGCCCATGAGGCAGGGGCGCGCCCTAGGGGGGGCGCCCCCACCCTCGTGACCGCCTCTTTTGTTCCTTGGAGTAGGGTCCAAGTCTCCTGGATCACATTCGGTGAGAAAATCACGTTCCCGAAGGGTTCATTCCGTTTGGACTCCGTTTGATATTCCTTTTCTTCGAAACACTGAAATAGGCAAAAAAACAGCAATTCTGGGCTGGGCCTCCGGTCAATAGGTTAGTCCCAAAAATAATATAAAAGTGGAAAATAAAGCCCAATATATTCCAAAACAGTAGATAAAGTAGCATGGAGCAATCAAAAATTATAGATACATTGGAGACGTATCACCGGCCCCCTTTCCTTCTCTCCTCCCTCTCCTTCCTTCTTCTCCTTGTTGGACTAGGAAAGGAGGGAGCCTAATCCTACTTGGAGTAGGACTCCCCCGCTTGGGCGCGCCCCTTGTTGGCTGGCCCTCCTCCTCTCCTCCTTTATATACAGGGGCAGGGGGCACCCCAGAACACACAAGTTGATCTTTTAGTCGTGTGTGGTGCCCCCCTCCATAGTTACACACCTCGGTCATATCGTTGCAGTGCTTAGGCGAAGCACTGCCTCGGTAAAATTCATCATCACCGTCACCACGCCGTCGTGCTGACGAAACTCTCTGTCGGCCTCAACTGGACCAAGAGTATGAGGGACGTCATCGAGCTGAACGTGTGCTGAACTTGGAGGTGTCGTGCGTTCGGTACTTTGATCGGTTGGATCGTGAAGACGAACGACTACATCAACCGTGTTGATAAAACGCTTCCGCTTTCGGTCTACGAGGGTACGTGGACACACTCTCCTGTCTTGTTGCTATGTATCTCCTAGATAGATCTTGCGTGATCGTAGGATTTTTTTTGAAATTACTACGTTCCCCAACAGAAATCATGTTGCGAGTAATCATGTGAACTTCATATGTGTTCGATATTTTGATAGTATGTATATTGTGATTCCCTTAGTGGTGTCATGTGAACGTCGACTACATGACACTTCACCATATTTGGGCCTAAGGGAATGCATTGCGGAGTAGCAATTAGATGATGGGTTGCGAAAGTGACAGAAGCTTAAACCCTAGTTTATGCACTATTTCGTAAGGGACCGATTGGATCCAAAAGTTTAATGCTATGGTTAGAATTTATCCTTAATACTTTTCTTATAGTTGCGGATTCTTGCGGGAGGGTTAATCATATGTAGGAGGTTTCTTCAAGTAAGAACAGCACCTAATCACCAGTCCACCCACATTCAGATTATCAAAGTAGCGAACACAAATCGAACCAACATGGTGAAAGTGACTAGATGAAATTCCCGTGTACCCTCAAGAACACATTGCTCATCATAAGAGACCATTCTGGCCTGTCCATTGCCTCAAAAGGATTGGCCTACCTTGCTGCTCTTTTGTTACTACTATCGTTACTTGCTCGTTACAAGTTATCTTGCTATCAAACTAATCTGCTACTTACAATTTCAGCACTTGCAGACATTACCTTGCTGAAAACCACTTGTCATTTCCATCTGCTCCTCGTTGGGTTCGACACTCTTACTTATCAAAAAGAGCAACAATTGATACCTTATACTTGTGGGTCATCAAGGCTATTTTATGGCACCGTTGCCGGGGAGTGAAGCGCCTTTGGTAAGGAAACATTTATATAGTGTGCTGAAATTTACTGTCACTTGTTACCACGGAAAACAATCCTTTGAGGGGTTTGTTTGGGGTATCTTCACCTCGACCGGAACCACAATTAGCTACCCCCTCAACCCACTGCACCTACTAAAAATATTGAATATGAAATTCCTTCAGCTATGATAGAACAACTGCTAGCTATCCTTATGCACGAGATGGAACCGAACATCCTGATATGCACTTGATATATGTTTAACTAATTTGTGGATTGTCCAAGCTTGCAGGTTTACCTAGAGATGAAGTTATGAAAAAGGTTTTCCCTTTAACTATGAAGGGAAAAGCATTGGCATGGTATAGGCTATGCAATGATATTGGATCTTGGAATTGGAATCGATTGAAATTGGAGTTCCACCAAAATAATTATCTTATGCATCTAGTTCATCGTGACCGGAATTACGTCTATAATTTTTGGCCTCGTGAAGGAGAAAGTATCGCTCTAGCTTGGGGAAGGCTTAAGTCAATGTTATATTCATGCCTAAATCATGAGCTCTGAAGAGAAATTATTATCCAGAATTTTTATGCTCGGCTTTCTCGTAATGATCAAACTATGCTTGATACTTCTTGTGCTGGTTCTTTTATGAAGAAGACTATTGAATTTCGGTGGGATATTTTGCGAAGAATTAAAGGCAACTCTGAAGATTGGGAACTCGACGAAGGTAAAGAGTTTGGTATTTTACTTAAGTATGATTGTGTTAAATCTTTTATGAATACCGATGCATTTAAAAAATTTAGCACTAAATATGGACTTGACTCTGAGATAGTAGCCTCCTTTTGTGAATCATTTGTTACTCATGTTGATTGCCCTAAAGAAAAGTGGTTTAAATATCACCCACCTATTAAACAAGAAATTAAAGAACGGGTACCAGCTAAAGAAGAAACTGTACTTTACAATGTTGATCCAGTTGTTCCTTCTGCTTATATTGAGAAACCACCTTTCCCTATTAGGATAAAGGAACATGCTAAAGTCTCAACTGTGGTCAACAAAAGATATATTAGAAAACATAAACCCGATGAACAAATTAAAGTAGAACCTAGTATTGCTATGGTTAAGGATCTCCTGGAAGAAAATGTAGATCGGCATGTTATTTACTTCTGCGAAGAAGCTACTAAAATTGTCAAACCTGATAAAAAGGTTAAACATAGACCTGTTGTTGGCATGCCTGTTGTCTTAGTTAAAATAGGAGATCACTTTTATCATGGTTTATGTGACATAGTTGCTAGCGTGAGTGCTATTCCTTATTCCCTATATCAAGATATTATGAATGACATAGCACCCGCGGAGATAGAAGACATAGATGTTACTATTAAACTTGCTAATAGAGACACTATATCACCAATTGGGATTGTTAGAGATGTTGAAGTCTTGTGTGGGAAAATAAAATACCCTGCTGATTTCCTTGTTCTTGGTTCCCCACAAGATGACTTTTGTCCCATTATCTTTGTTAGACCTTTCTTGAACACCGTTAATGCTAGAATAGACTGTGAGAAACAAACTGTTGTTGTCAGTTTTGGTGATGAGTCTCATGAGTTCAATTCTTCAAGTTTACTAGAGAGCTTCATGAAAAATAATTGCCTAGTAAAGATGAATTAATTGGTCTGGCTTCTTTTGTTGTGCCTCCTACTGATCCACTAGAACAATATTTGCTAGACCACAAAGATAATTTACATGTGCATGAAAGAAATGAAATAGATACGATTTTCTTTGAACAACGTCCTCTTCTTAAACCCAATTTTCCTATTGAAACTCTAGGAGTTCCTCCTCCACCTAAAGGTGATCCTATGTTTGAATTAAAACAATTGTCAGACACTTTGAAATATGCTTCTCTTGATGAAAAGAAGATATATCCTATTTTTATTAGTGCTATTGGATATACTCTTGATGATTTAAAGGGCATTAGTTCCACTCTATGTCATCACAAGATTAATATGGAACCTGATGGTAAACCCGTTGTTGATCACCAACATCAGTTAAATCCGAAGATGAAAGAAGTGGTAAGAACGGAAATATTAAAACTTCTGGAAGCAGGTATAATCTATCCTATAGCTGATAATAGATGGGTTAGCCCTGTTCATTGTGTTTGTAAGAACGGAGGTATTACTTTAGTTCCTAATGATAATAATGAACTTATTCCACAAATAATTATTACAGGTATCGAATGGTAATTGATTTTAGAAAAATGAACCTAGCAACTAGAAAAGATCATTACCCTCTGCCTTTTATTGATCAAATGCTAGAAAGATTATCTAAGCACACACATTTTTGCTTCCTTGATGAATATTCTGGTTTTTCACAAATACCTGTTTCTCAACCTCATCAACAAAAGACCACTTTTACTTGTCCCTTTGGAACTTATGCTTATAGACGTATGACTTTCGGTTTATGCAATGCACCTGCTACCTTTCAAAGATGTATGGCTGCTATATTCTCTGACTATTGTGAAAAGATTGTTGAGGTTTTCATGGATGATTTCTCTATTTATGGGGAGTCTTTTGATGATTGTTTAAGAAATATTGATCGACTTTTGCTGAGATGCGATCAAACAAATCTTGTCTTGAATTGGGAGAAGTGCCACTTTATGGTTAATGAAGGTATTGTCTTCAGTCATAAAATTTCTGAAAGAGGTATTGAAGTGGATAAAGCTAAGGTTGATGCAATTGAGAAAATGCCATGTCCTAAAGATATCAAAGGTATTCGTAGTTTCCTAGGTCATGCTGGTTTCTATAGGAGATTTATCAAAGACTTTTCTAAAATCTCTAGGCCTCTTACAAATATTTTGCAAAAGGATATTCTTTTTGTTTTTGATGATGATTGTTTAGAAGCCTTTGAAACACTCAAGAAAGCCTTAATTTCTGCACCTATTGTTCAACTACCTGATTGGAACTTGCCTTTTTAAATTATGTGTGATGCTAGTGATTATGTTGTTGGTGCTATTCTAGGACAAAGAGTTGATAAGAAACTGAATGTTATTCATGATGATAGTAAAACTCTAGATAGTGTCCAAAGAAACTATGCAACCAATGAAAAAGAACTCTTAGCAGTGGTGTTTCCTTGTGATAAATTTATACCTTACATTGTTGATTCAAAAGTAATTCTTCACAACGATCATGCTGCTGTTAAATATCTTATGGAAAAGAAAGATGCTAAACCTAGACTTATTCGATGGGTCCTCTTGCTACAAGAATTTAATTTACATATCACTGATAGAAAAGGAGATGAGAACCCCGTAACTGATAGCTTGTCTAAGCTTGAAAATGTGCCTGATGACCCACTTCCAATTGATGATAGTTTTCCTGATGAGCAGTTAGCAGCAATAAAGGGTGCTCATAATACTCCTTGGTATGCTGACTATGCTAATTACATTGTTGCGAAATATTTAACACCTAGCTTTACTTACCAAGAAAAGAAAAAGTCTTCTATGATTTAAGACACTACTTTTGGGATGACCCACATATTTATAAAGAAGGAGTAGATGTTATTCTTAGACGTTGTGTACCTGACCATGAAAAGGGACAAATCCTATGGAAATGTCATTCTGAAGCTTATGGAGGGCATCATGCTGGAGATAGAACTGCTCACAAGGTATTGCAATCTGGATTTTATTGGCCTAATCTCTTCAAGGATGCCCGTAAGTTCGTCTTATCTTGTGATGGATGCCAAAGAATACGTAACCGTCAAGAAATTCCTATGAATTATTCACTTGCTGTTGAACCATTTGATGTTTGGGGATTTGATTACATGGGACCTTTTCCTTCCTCTAATGGGTATACACATATTTTGGTTGCTGTTGATTATGTTACTAAATGGGTAGAAGCTATTCCAACCAGTAGTGCTGGTCACAACACCTCTATTAAAATGCTTAAGGAAGTTATATTCCCAAGGTTTGGAGTTCCTAGATATTTAATGACTAATGGTGGTTCACACTTTATTCATGGTGCTTTTCGAAAAATGCGTGCCAAGTATGATGTTAACCATATAATTGGATCACCTTCTCATCCTCAGTATAGTGGTCAAGTTGAACTTAGCAATAGAGAAATAAAATTAATCTTGCAAAAGACTGTCAATAGGTCCAGGAAGAATTGGTCTAAGAAATTAGATGATGCACTTTGGGCTTATAGAACATCTTATAAAAATCCTATGGTAATGTCTCTTTATAAAATGGTTTATGGAAAAGCATGTCATTTGCCTCTAGAGTTAGAACATAAAGCATATTGTGCAATCAAAGAGCTCAACTATGATTTCAAACTTGCTGGTGAAAAGAGGTTATTTGATATTAGCTCATTAGTAGAATGGAGAACCCAAGCATATGAAAATGCTAAGTTGTTTAAAGAAAAAATTAAAAGATGGGATGATAAAAGAATCCAAAAGCGTGAGTTTAAGGTAGGAGAATGTGTTCGTTTGTACAACTGTCATTCAGATTCTTTACAGGAAAACTCCTCTCAAAATGGGACGGCCCCTATGTCATCGAGGAGGTTTATCATTCTGGAGCTACGAAAATAAATAATGCCGAAGGTACTAACCCGAAGGTTCTTAATGGGCAACAAATAAAACATTATATCTCAGGTACGCCCATTAATGTTGAAAGTAATATTATCCAAACTTTGACACTGGAAGAACAAATAAAAGAGTCCTTCCGGAACACTCCAGAATCGTGAAAATAAGGAGGTACGTTATATGGTAAGTAAAAGGACTCCAAAAAATCCGCAATAATATTTTTTGTTAGTTTTGGAAGAGTAGCCTGGTGGGCACAAGACACTAGGGCGCGCCTGGCCATGTGGGCTGTGCCCACCTGGGACACCTTTCGGACTCCGTTTTTCTACAACTTGCTTGTTCCCCGAGATAAAAAAATCTTTATATACTCCCCGAAACTGTTAAACACCGTATCACAGAGAAATCTTATGTTTTCTTTTCTTACTGTTTTTTGTCAGATCCCATCTACCATGGCCGCTTCAAGCTCCTCCAAGGACAAGTTCTTCAAGAACATCAGCAACCCATAATTGCGGGAGTTGGTGCAGCACCCTCAATTCATCCTGATGCATGAGGGGGTGCTTCATCTCCATGATGTGCCCGGTCCTAAGGGGATGGGAACCGTGGAGGCTAGGCTTGAAGCTATGGAACAAGATGTCTTCCGCTGCAAGGGGATGGTGGAGCATGGACTCAATGCCAATCACCTCATGATCGCGGACCTTTCCCGTGATCTCAAGGTGGATGGCAAGCCCGTGAAGGACATCGTATTCACCCTCAACGAGCAAATCAACTTCCTCCAAAGCCAAATTTACGATCTCCAAAACCAAGTCTCTGAATATGAGGCAAGGTTTACAGTTATGAGTTTGGCTGCTGGTTGCAGGACCCGTGAGACTCACTCTTCCTCTTATGATGGTGGATCTCTGCCATGGAAACCCGAGGACAAGATCCCTTCTTCATCACCACCACTTTCTTCTTCATCACCAAAAGAAACTAAGTATCGGGTATGGGCACTCCCCTTGGCTTCCGCCAAGCTTGGATCATATCATCCCCATTGTCTTTTGGCTTTACTTATTTTAGTCCGATCTTTTGCTTTAGATGAATACAAGTTTAGTTCGATCCTTTCTTTTCGAGACTTTGCTTAGTGATCTATACTTGTAATCGTGTGCGAGATATATAATAAAGTTTAGTTTAAATTTTTGATTTCTTTGTTTTCATGTTGCAAATAAAAGGAAAATATATAAATAAAAAGAAGGGAAATAAATCAAGAAGATCATATACTAATCTTATGGTAGGTGATGGCACCACATAAGGAAAAGTATAAGGGAAGAGATTGACGAACATAGCATTAGTCAATGATGCAACTCATGAAAGAATTAATAAGGGAAGAGAAGATTCACATATAAATTTACTATCCTAGAAATCTTTTGTGATTGTGAGCCCCCATCAAAATATTATATGCAAAAATTGTTGACGTTAGACAAGGAAGACAACTTAATGATTTATGTTTGTTCATATTCACATAGAAGTCATATTGTCATAGCACTACTAGGGAAAACCCTAGTAGTAGTGCGGGTTTTGAGGCTAGCAGCAGCGCGGGTGGCCGCGCTACTAATAAGCCGCTACAGCTAACTCATAGTAGTAATGCGGCCCTTACCCGCGCTACTACTGTTGACGATATCAGCAACGCTTTTTAAAAACGCGCTACTATTACCTAGTTGTAGCGATTTCGCCATCCCTCGCTACTGCTATATCTTTCATCATTTTCCCAATACCCCTTTCCCTTTCAGTTTCCCCTTTCCCTTTTAGTTTCCCTTTCAGATACTAGATACTAGGTATTGCTAGTAGATATCAAATTCATAAACCATTACTAGGTAGTACTCCCTTCGTTCCAAATTACTCGTCGTGGTTTTAGTTCAGACCACGATGAGTAATTTGGAACGAAGGAAGTACTAGATAACAATTTCGTGAATAGTCAACATGCATCCTCAAGCAGTACAAGGTCATATTAACGTCCATCATCATATGTAGTTCTAGATGATATCGATGACGATCATCATAGGTAGTTCTGGATGATATAGCCACACACACATATGTAGTTATACATGATATAGCCACACACATATGTAGTTCTAGATGATATAGCGACACACGCATATGTAGTTCTAGATGATATCAAAGACAATCATCATCCTCAAGCCTGGGCGGTTGGTGTTCCTGATAGTAATTAGGATGGCCTGTCCAACACGAAGATTCTTGCCATCGAGGAATTTCTTCCACCCAACCGAGTTTAAGTGTGTGCGACCGTCCGTGTCCACGCGGTAAGTACAGGTTGTGACGGAGCCCCTTGCAGTAAGGCGTAGTCCAGCTGAGCCTTCTTCATCAGGCTCGATACCATAACTCACAGATATGCTCTTTGCCAATTTCTGAATAAGAAAAACATATCAATTAATAAATAGCCTCGCAAATAAGTACATATGGATTATCTACACTATTAATAGTTTCCTTAGATTCTACACTAATAAGCATGTGATCGAACTCTACACTAAAACATATCATCGACTAGATTCCACACAACATACAATATCATTGGACTGTACACTAAGTAATTCATCGGATAATTTGCATTTGTAAGTATAACATACCATATCAAGTCAATAAACCATGGTATTTGTCAAGCGGGTCACGAATGGCACCCCGACAAAGTCAGCACGTGGCGGAATTATGTCCCACAGGTTGGACACCTCCTCCTCACTCAGCCTTGTTCTTTGAGCTACGATGGCTTCATGAGCGGGGTCCGCATCTTCATCGAGTGGGTCCTCATTATCTTCATCATCTTCATCATCTTCGTCATCTTCATCATCTTCCACTAGGTTGAGATAAATGACAGCTAGCTTGGGTCTTTTTTCTCGGAAGGAGAAGCTGATCAACTCACCACCAGTAAGACGCATGCGAGCGACGAAACGGGCCCATCCATCTCCTCCAATCTGCGACATATTGCGTGCTTTCTCGACCTCCATGGTGTAGGGCCCCCCAGGAGCCTCAAATGTCACAGTGTCTCCTGTCAGCTTGTTGAATTTCAACCTCACATTGCATTGACGATCTGTGTAAAATAAGCAAAATGAGATAATGCAGTAATGCCAACAATAAAAATAAAATAGTTATTACATTTTGTCTAATTTCTTACCGCCGCATGATGAAAACTCGGCTGGAAGTAGATGCCGAACAGCTTGCCAGTTGCAAGGCTGCTGGCGCATCTTGACTTGCAGAGTTGACATAGTGGTGGTGGTGGTGGCGCCATTTTTCCTACAGCAATATGAGCAAAGGATTAACGATCAACTAAATCAAAATGTTCTAAGTTAACTAAATCAACTAGCCTACTAAATCAAGTAAATCAAAATGATCTAAATCAACTAAATGAACTAGCCTACTAAATCAACTAAATCAACTAGCCTACTAAATCAACTAAATCAAAATGTTCTAAGTCAACTAAATCAACTAGCGTACTAAATCAACTAAATCAAAATGTTCTAAATCAACTAAATGAACTAGCCTACTAAATCAACTAAATCAAAATGTTCTAAATAAACTAAATGAACTAGCCTACTAAATCAACTAAATCAATAAGTATACTAAATCAACTAGCCTACTAAATCAACTAAATCAAAATGTTCTAAGTCAACTAAATCAACTAGCCTACTAAATCAACTAAATTATATCAACTAAATCAAAATGTTGCATATGAACTAGCCTACTATATCAAAATGTAGCAGGCAGGAGGGAGAAGGAGGGGCGACTCGAGGAGGGAGAAGAGAGTAGGATGGAGGAGGAAGGCGGAGCGAGGAGGGGCCGACCGACGCGGCTAGTGGAGGGAAGACGGAGGAGGAAGGCGGAGCGAGGAGGGGCCGGCCGGCGCGGCCAGTGGAGGGAGGACAGAGGAGGAAGGCGGAGCGAGGTGGGGCCGGCCAGCGGCGAGTGGAGAGAGAGGACGGAGGAGGAGGCCGGTACCGAGTCCAGCAAGGAGGAGGAGGACGCTACTGGTAAGCTATCTAGCAGCAGCGCCTTTCACAATAAAGCGCTACTGCTATGTGTCAGCATGTAAAAATAGACTTTGTTCAATATATCAAAAATACATTGATCATCAACGATATTTTTGTGTACAATCTGATTTGTCAATATGAGTCCTCACTGGTTTAGGAACAGGTGAAGACTCATACTGCAGCCACAAATTCTACACATAAAGTTCAATGAAGACCAAGTGCTTGTCAAAGTTTGAGAAGTAACATATTTAAGGTGGTAGAAACTCTCTTCACGGAGCGAGGTGGGACTAAACTTTTGTAGTAAACTTAGCAGTAGCGCTTATTCGAGAAATGCGCTGCTACTATGCTACGTAGCAGTAGCGCCCGTCATTATAACGCGTTGCTGCTATAACTAGCCTCGCGGCGGCCTCGTTGGAATTGTAGCAGTAGGGCGTCTTTGAGCGGGCGTGCTACTGCTATATTTGTTTCAGCAGCGAGTTACTACTGAGCACGCTACTGCTAATTAGCAGTAGCGCCTTATTTTAAAGCGTGCTGCTGATAAGATTCTGTGTATAGGCTTTTCCCTCGTAGTGTAGATCCTTTGACATGGGTTGCTTGCCCCCTATCTTTGCTAGCCAAAAATTCCGCACTAAGTAGAGATAGAACTTGTGCATCCAAAAACCCTCAAACCCAAATCTTATTTTCAAGTGTCCACAATACCTACCTATGGATTGAGTAAGATCCCTCAAGTAAGTTGTCATCGGTGCAAAAAGGCAATAAAAATTGCTTCTAAAAATGTGAGATCATTTAGTGTAAGAGGAAACTGAGCGTTGCACGAATTTGTGATGGTGAAGAATAAAAGCGACAGGCTGTATAATAAAGGTCGCTATCACAAGTGGATATGCAACGTGACATTCTTTTGCACAAATGGGTTGAGCATACAAACAAATAAGCGCATGGCAACCTCTTCTTCCCTCTGCGAAGGGCCTATCTTTTACTTTTATGTATTCATTTTATGCAAAGAGTCAAAGTTTTCTTGCTATTCCCTTTTATTTTCTCCTTTGGCAAGCATCATGTGGTGAGGAAAGTTGAATATGGGTAGCACGGGTTATTATTGTTGGCATCACCCTTGAGGTGAGTATGTTGGGAGGAGAAACTATAAGCCCCTATATTCCTATGTGCCGGTTGAAACGTTTTGCTCATGTGTATGCGGTGAGTTTTAGAAATCATAGAAGACTATCTGATGGTTGAGTATGTGGACTTCCCTAAAGGCTCCGATACATGACACTTCCTGAAAAGACGATGGATTGTAATTGCAAAGTTGACTGAGAACATAGTTTGTTGGTTTCTAATAGAGTTTTTGCTTTATACATCGTTTGTGTGATGAACTGTCACTTATTCATGAGAAGTCTATGATAAAAGTTCTGTGATAAGAGCCTTATGTTTGATTTTGTTGTTGTTATAATAATGAACATAATGCTTCTATGTCCGTATTTTGTTTTTATCGACACCTCTCTCTCTCTAAGCATGCGGACATGTTTTCTCATTTTGGTTTTCGCTTGAGGACAAGCGAGGTCTAAGTTTGGGGGAGTTGATACGTCCATTTTGCATCATGTGTTACTACTATTATTTATGATGTTTTTATCCATAATAATGCTTTTTGTAGTAATTCTAATGCCTTTTCTCTCAAAATATGCAAACAAAGAGGGAGAATTCCGGCAGCTGGACATCTGGACCTGGAAAAGCTACATCAGGCCACCTATTCCGCACAACTCCAAACAAGCTGAAACTTCACGGAGACTTTTTATGGAATATTTAAGAAATATTAGAAAAAATAACTACCAGAGGGGGCCCACCAGGTGGGCACAACCCACCTGGGCGCGCCCTGGTGGGTTGTGCTAACCCAGGCCCACCTCCGGTGCCCATCTTCTGGTATATAAGTCATTTTGACCTAGAAAAAATAAGGAGAGGACTTTCGGGATGGAGTGCCGCCGTCTGGCGGCGGAACTTGGGCAGGAGCACTTTTGCCCTCTGGGGGAAATCATCGTCATCATCATCACCAACAACTCTCCCATCTTGGGGAGGGAAGTCTCCATCAACATCTTCAACAGCACCATCTCATCTCAAACCCTAGTTCATCTCTTGTGTTCAATCTTGTTACCGGAACTATACATTGGTGCTTGTGGGTGACTAGTAGTGTTTATTACATCTTGTAGTTGATTACTATATGGTTTATTTGGTGGAGGATTATATGTTCAGATCCAATATTCTATTTAATACCCCTCTGATCTTGAGCATGATTATTCATTTGTGAGTAGTTACTTTTGTTCTTGAGGTCACGGGAGAAATCATGTTGCAAGTAATCATGTGAACTTGATATGTGTTCGATATTTTATGCGCTATTTCGTAAGGGACCGATTGGATTCAAAAGCTTAATGTTGTGGTTAGAGTTTATTCTTAATACTTTTCTCCGTAGTTGCGGATGCTTGCACAAGAGCTAATCATATGTAGGAGGTTTGTTCAACTAAGAACAGCACCTAAGCACCGGTCTACCCAAAGTGGTGAACAGAAATCAAACCAACATGGTGAAAGTGACTAGATGAAATTCCCGTGTAGCCTCAAGAACACTTTTCTTACCATAAACATAGTATCCACATAGTATCCAACTAGAAGTACGTAAACTCACTACCCTCGCCGCCCCGCCGCCTCCGCTCCCGCCCCCACTACCCGGGCCGCCCCGCCGCCGCCCCTGCCCCCACGGCCCTCGCCGCCGCCCCCGCCCCCACTGCCCTCGCCGCCCCGCCTCACCGCCCCACCATGGCCTCGCCGCCCCGTGGCTTTGCCGCCCCTCCCCACACCTGGCCTGGCTGCCCCACCCGCTGCCCCGCGGCCCCGCGGCCTCGTCGCCTGATACGTCTACAACGTATCTATAATTTTTGATTATTTAATGCTATTATATTATCTTCTTTGGATGTTTTATATGCATTAATATGCTATTTTTATTATTTTTGGGACTAACCTATTAACCTAGGGCCTAGTGTCAGGTCCTGTTTTTTCAGTGTTTTTTAGTTGCACGGAAAAGGAATACGAAATGGAGTCCAAATGGAATAAACCTTCCCGATTATTTTTCTTGGACTAGAAGACAACCAGGAGACTTGGAGATGAAGTCGGAGGAGCCACGAGGTGGCCACAAGGACGGAGGGCGCGCCCCCCACCCTTGTGGGCCCCTCGTGCACCTCCTGACCTAATTCTTTTGCCTATATATTCCCATATATCCCCAAACCACCAGAGGCATCCACGAAAACACTTTTTCATCGCTGCAACCTTCTGTACCTGTGAGATCCCATATAGGGACCTTTTTCGGCACCCTGTCGGAGAGGGATTCGATCACGAAGGGCTTCTACATCAACCCTATTGCCCTTTCGATGAAGCATGAGTAGTTTACCTCGGACCTATGGGTCCATAGCTAGTAGCTAGATGGCTTCTTCTCTCTCTCTGATTCTCAATACCATGTTCTCCTTGATGTTCTTGGAGAACTATTCGATATAATACTTTTTTGCGGTGTGTTTGCCGAGATCTGCTGAATTGTGGATTTATGATTAGCTTATATCTGAATTCTTGTAGGCATGATTTGATATCTTTGTAATTCAATCTTGCGGTGTCCATTCCCAATAACAGTAGGGGCAGCAAGGCACGTATTGTATTGTTGCCATCGAGGATAAAAAGATGGGGTTTTCATCATATTGCTTGAGTTAATTCCTCTATATCATGTCATCTTACTTAATGCATTACACCGTTCTTTATGAACTTAATATTCTAGATGCATGCTGGATAGCGGTCGATGTGTGGAGTAATTATAGTAGATGCATAATTGTTTCGGTCTACTTGACACGGATGTGATGCCTATATTAATGATAATGGACTTAGCTATTGCCTTCACTTTGCGTTTTCTATCAATTGCTCGGCAGTAATTTGTTCACCCACCGTATTATTTGCTATCTTGAGAGAAGCCTCTAGTGAAACCTATGGTCCCCGGGTCTATTTTCCATCATATAAATTTCCGATCTACAATATTAGTTTCCGATCTACTCTTTTTGCGATCTTTTACTTTTTGATCTATAAACCAAAAATACCAAAATATTTTACTTATCGTTTATCTATCTCTATCAGATCTCACTTTTGCAAGTAACCGTGAAGGGATTGACAACTCTTTAGCACGTTGGGTGCAAGTTGTTTGATTGTTTGTGCAGGTATTCGGTGATTTGTGTGTTGTCTCCTACTGGATTGATACCTTGGTTCTCAAACAGACAGAAATACATATTTCAACTTTGCTGCATCACCCTTTCCTCTTCAAGGAAAAATCCAACGCAAGCTCAAGAAGTAGCAGGAAGAATTTCTGCGCCGTTGCCGGGGAGATCTACGCCAAGTCAAGACATACCAAGTACACATCATGAACTCTCATCTCTTGCATTACATTATTCACCATTCGCCTCTCGTTTTCCTCTCCCCCACCTGTAAAACGATTTTCGAAAAGATTTTCCTTTTTTTCGCCCCGCTTTCATTTGTCTTCTTCGTTTGCTTTTGTGTGCCCGTGTGTTGGATTGCTTGCCCTTGTTACGATGGCTCAAGAGAATACCAAATTGTGTGACTTTTCCAACACCAATAATAATGATTTTATTAGTACTCCAATTGCTCCCGCCACGAGTGCAGAATCTTGTAAAATTAATGCTGCTTTGCTGAATCTTGTTATTGAAGATCAATTTTTTGGCCTTCCTAGTGAAGATACCGCATCCCATCTAAACAATTTCGTTAATTTGTGTGATATGCAAAAAAAAAAAGATATGGATAATGATATTAAAGCTATTTCCGTTCTCACTTCGAGATCGTGCTAAAACTTTGTTTTCATCTTTGCTTAAAAATAATATTGATTCATGGAATAAGTGTAAAGATGTTTTTATTTTCATGTATTCATGGAATAATATCGATTCATGTTTTTGGGGAGCGCACTCGCGCGACTGCTGGCAGCGATGACTTCGTCGATGACCACTTCTTCCCCCTTGGCAATCTATTCATCAATGACATGGCCGACAACAATAGCACCGACAGTCCTGCTCCCGCTGCACCGTATGTGATTCTATCCTCCTTGTTTGAGATCGCACTAGAATGCCTACTTCTAGTCTGTGGCAGATTCGATCTGTTCTTCTACTATGTTAGTCTGCATGATTAGTCAATCTATTTTGTCGCTGTCATGATTTATTTACTATTTATTCAGATTAAATCTCATAGTAACTTTCTCATATATCCAACAAAACGTAAGTCATTCTTGTGCATCATCCATTTAAGACTATTTGTATGGTAATTTTGCAACTTTGAAATATATTTTGTAAACCATAATATTGTGATGCTCGATTGAGCCATTTATGTTATTCTTTCGCCATATATGATATGACACTTATATTAGCTAGACCTTTTTTTTAAAGTATGCACACCTTCCATTCTATTTTTGGGTCCGCCACTGAATTTACCTGATGATTATTCTCAAAATGTGATCATCAAAGTACTGATAAGCAAACAAGCGAGTTAACCCTTGTTTTCTAAACAGAAGTACGCGTCCGGCTTGGCCGTGTTGATCAAGTCTTGGATCGGTCGCGGGAGGTTCTTAATGAAACAGCAGCTCGGCCGATCGATCCGAGGAATCTGGGCGCAAGCACGTTGAGTTAACGTGATGATCGTCTGGCCAACAGCTAGCTAGTTGTTGAGACGTGCCACGATCAACGGGATTCCTCGTATGAATGAGCTCCTGCTAGCTGTAGTAACAAAGTTGACATTGTCTGGCTTGGATCTTTGCATCGATTGGATCGTTGCATGCACACGCATTACTAGGATTCATCAGTTGACTTTGGATCGATTGGACCTTTGCATGCACACGCATTACTAGGATTGATCAGTTGACTTTGGATCGATTGGATCATTGTATGCCAGTACTACCTCCGTCTCGGTGAATAAGTCATTCGTATAGTTCTAGGTTGACGATTTAATTATCTAAATATGTATTATATGTGACAAAAAATATATATTTAGAAAATACATTCATGTAGAAATCTAGTGATATGCTTTTCATGACATATAACACATATTAAATTACACAAATCGATGACCTAGAACTACACGAATGACTTATTCATCTTGACGAACGTAGTAGTGTTATTTATTTGAATCCATCGATCAAACGTGCACCTGGCGGGTGTCGGTGCATCCATCAGCTGAACGAATCAACATGTGGATCCAGTGTGTGTCATGCATGCACATGCACATGTGAACGAAACTCCAGCCTAGCAAGGCAAGCTATGGGGTACATGACGTACCGGTATGACACATGCATGGATGACGCCATCAAAATCTGCCACGGATGACTTCACATGGTGCACCGACGAATATCGTGGGATCGAAATAGCTGGTGCACAATTGGTTGCCAAGTCTTGTGGAGTAAAATTGACTCGTCCTCGCGCAGTAAAATGGACTCGACAGAATATTGTTCGGCATAGGTCCGCATGGTCCGCGAGGCTGCCCTATCTGATGGGCTTGATGTAATCATATTTCGCAAATTAAGTGAATAACTATCTTCTTGTTTTAAAATTAGTCGACATCCTCCGAGGCCAACTTAAAAAACATTTTCAATTCAAACGAGTTAGGTAGCTGTGCACAGTCGTAGTAAAGAACACTAATAGATAGCTTTGCACAAATTGATCATCAAGGAGAGCCCACTAAACTGCTAGATGATGTATCACATCAAACTCAGTTTAAAAAAAGATGATGTATCACATCAGTTGAACGTAACTTGGGATCTCCTGTTAACTCTTGGATCATCTTGAGTAGTGCAAGTTACTCTCCACTATGACTGGTATTTAAGATGAAATCTCGCCGCCAAATCTCGCTGCGGATAGGGGTTGTGCTCGGGTCGGCCTCCCAACCCGTGAAGATGGAGGTTGGGGGAGAAGATTTGCCGCGCCCCGCAAAAATTTAGGCGGGCCGGGGCGGGATGTGGGGTCTGATCGGGCAGGTTTTCCAGCCCCCGACCCGCAATTTGGCGTCTATTATACGGGCCGGGGCGGGATGCGGGGTCAGTTAGAGTTGCTCTTACTCGTGCAAGTTAGTCTCCACTATGGCTAGTCTACAAGATAAATGAACACGCCATGTACTACTGTCTAATATAAAAAGTCTCAAGTCTTGACATACAGAGTCTTGATAAAGAAATGGAAGTTGTGCATTAAATGGACACGGGAACGCGTAAAGGTATCCTATGCATACGACTTACGACATAGTATAACAAGTACAAGTGGCTATGCATGCAAGCTTGATTTGGTGGATCTAGTTCTAAATCTCATTAAGCTTTCACTATAACCACATTAGCTGCCTCGGCCAAGGAATAGGCTGCGGTCATGGAGGTGGTGACGGGGGCGACGGGCAGCGTGCTGACCAAGGTGGGAGCACTCCTGCAGGAGGAATACCTCCGGCAGAAGGGGGTGAAGAAGGATGTGGAGTCTCTCCAGAAGGAGCTCTTCTTCATGCGCGCCGCCCTGTACAAGGTGGCGGAGGTACCGCCGGAGCAGCTGGACGAGCAGGTCAAGGCCTGGGCCAGCCACGTCAAGGGGCTCTCCTACGACATGGAGGATGCCGTCGACACTTTCACTGTAACCGTGACGGCCAGCAAGGAGCACGACAATTCAAGCATTCCCGGCATGGGCAAGTGGAACAGGATAAGGGCTCGCGGTAGGCTGGCGGACGTGATTGCAGAGATGAAGGACCTCACAATGCAAGTAGCCGAGCTGCGCGACAGGTACGTCCCTACACTTTAATTTCCTTCTTCCCTTCACTGTATTTTCTTTCGCTTGTTCTTATTATTACTGTGAGAAAAGATAGATCCTCGTCCTCTAGATCATATTTCAGACATACCACATCAAGAGCATCTTTGATATTGTTTAGGATACCTGTATGATGTCTCTCATAGACCAAGTCAAAAGGGATAGCAAATGAACTACTTGCATATATCTGTATGATGTCCTATTTTAGGATACCTGTAGTACCCACTAAACTTACATATTCTAGTGGGCAAACACACTTTAATGTAATACTTATATATATATATGTTGTGTTGCTGATTCATGGCGTAGCCAATTTTAACAGCAAACTCACATAAAATATATTCAAAACCAAAGTTTTAAATAGCGTTCCGACGGCGATCACACTAAACGGCATCGCATAAATTTTAGTGGCATTCAGTGAAGCTATAGCATCAATTTACCACAATTTTAGGATGCTGCTATATTCTGTAGCCCGGTATTTAAAACTTTGTTCAAAATACATATCTTTACAAGCCAAAGTAAAAGTGCGCGGTCCCGCACATAACATCACTAGCAACCAAGACCAAGACGCCTATCAGCAACCCACCATCCAAAATTTCTTGCATAGATTCTCTGGTAAGCCACTCATCTTTCTTGGCAACATGGTCAATCCACTCATTCTGTTATTCGCAAAAAATAAAATCCACTCATTGTGTTGTACCTAAGGCTGTAGCGGGCCTGAAAAGAATATTTGCCCCACTGAGCTGGAATTATAGGGACGAAGGACGTCACCTATGTCTTGCTTCTAACGAGACCTAGGGAACCCTCGTTGAAGAGAAGGGCGAGAAGGGCCGGCCCAGGCCCGAAGGGCCTATGTAACAGTCCAGCGCAGCACAACATCCGCAAACATAAAAGCCTTGTTAGTTGGATGCCTCATAGGGCTGCCTCAGTATCCTCGCTTTTACGAACGATACCGACGCCACCATGCCTCAGGAAAAATTGTGTTCATATTTTATTATAAATTCAAATAATGTATGAAAATGTGAATAAAAAATCATAATTATAACAAAATCTTTTAAACAGGAACACAGTAATAAAGATGTGAACAAAAAAAATGTAAAACATGATTTTTTTAATATATGCTGAACTACTTTTAAATATACATTGACCATTTTGATAATATATGCTCAAAAAAATTTAAATACACATTGAACATTTTTATGATATATGTCAAACTTTTTTTAAATATACGTTCAACGTTTTTGTGATATACACTGGACAATTTTCAAATTAAGACACATTGAATGTTTAATTAATACACGGTAAAAATTTCTTAACTATACGATGAACCTTTTTTTCTATCACGCTCAACTTTTTGTAAAATACAAAATAGAGAAGGTAAAAAAATAAACGAAAATTTTTAAAAATGGAAGAAAGAACCATATGAAAAACCAGGGAAAGGAAAAAACAGAAAACTATGACTACAGACAAAAGGTGACAAAAATGGAAAACCAAAAATAAAAAAAGGAAAAAAAACAGGAGCATTCTTGAAGGTTCGCGGGCAAGCCCATGTGGATGCGACAGAAGGGTCGCTTTAGTGAAAGCCTATCTGTTTGCCACTGGTGCGCGTCAAGTAGGGATTGCCCCACATGTGGTAACCTGGCCCAAGCTCAAGGAATGACATGTTCATCGGAGCCGCGTTCGCCGGTGGTCGCCCGATGTGCATGCACTTGTGACCATGCCCCAATGCCCTGGTGCTCCCCACCTCACCGACATCGAGTGCACACTGAGCACGCACGGGCGCATGACGGGCTCATGCTAGTTGGTTGTGTTAGAATAAATCCGAGGCATACCGTCGATCATCCAAGGAGCAAGCAATCACACGAGCACGACACCGAGATTTGTTAACGAGGTTCACCGATATGGCTACATCCCCGGGGCTTGACTACGGGCGCTCCTCCCCGTGACACCGCTACAATACCGCACCCGGTCGCCCTGGACACCGGCACATGCCGCCGGCTTCCCCTGCGTTCCGGTGCTATTATGTTGGCATAGGTTACATCGTGTGTCTACCCCGCTATATATGAGAGGCCTAGGATACAAGTGTCTTATTAGGACACGACTCCATATCCTATGTAAACACAATACAACTACAAGTCCAACTGTAACCCACCTCGTACACTATATTCGACACAACTCCAACAAACTCCACCTTGGCGAATATACTCCACCACCTTGAATTTGTCCATGCATCAAACTTCCATGTACATTGGACTTGAGCTTGTCCCATGAGCACCGCTGCTACTCCAAAGACTCCACGCGACTCCACCTGCAACTTGTAGTCCCTTCTTTTCTTGACCACAGTCAACACTCGAGCAAAATTAAGTTCCTTGTTACTCTAGTTTGCGCTCCCAACTTCCAGAGTATCAGTCCAACGCCATCACACACCGATCACTGACATGCATGAAAGTGAACAATTCACATATTGGGTGTCACACATAAGAGTTACCTGAACTCAACATCACCGCTCCTTTCTTGACCGCCTGTCTGAAACTTGAAAGAATTTCGCCGTTGCTTGTAGTCATCCCGAGTCAAATTCGCAGTTGTCTCACCACATGTATGACCACCAGAGCCCTGGCCCGTCTCCATGTCCCCGTGCTTACCGCACGCCTCGCCGCTATTACCGCGTCGAGCCTCCGCTGTCCTGGTCGAGTCTCAAGGGCCGCGGACCCACACACTCAACCCCCACTGCAGAGTACCATCGATCATCACCGATCGATGACGAGTTTCACGCTTCCATTAGACCACTGGGCTCCAGTCCAAATTACGTGTCCCTCGCTTTTCCCCTTTGCTGAATAGGCTTCGATTCCCTAGATCCGTACATCGTAGTCCCTCAATCCAGCTCCACCTTCAACATGACTCCATGGTAGATGATCAGTCCACCCTCGCGCCCCGTCGACTTCAAGCTCTCATGTGCACACCATCTTGAATCAACCCCGCGCCATAGTCTTGTCGAAGCCGCACAAGCCCTCGGGGCCAGCGCCACGTGTTTCCACGCCCCAGAAGTCGGTCACCATCAGCATCACGCTCCTATGTCGTCGTCGCCGATCCCACCACCGTCTTCTGTACCAACCGACTCACGTCGATCCCGTCAGACTACATAGTCCGACCAAGCCGAACTCGTTCGACTGCAATGACACGCTCAAGGCTCCCAAATCGTCTTCATGAATTTCAATCCATCACATGATAATTCCATCTGAGCTGACATGACTTCCCGCAACGCCTTCAAGCATCCCCATTGTGCTATCAAAACTTTCACCCTTATCTGCCATAACCCAAGGTTTCAGTTCCGTGAACTGCTTCACCTCAAACCTAGTACCCGTTGGCGCCATGATTCTTCGTATGGCTGACCGTGTGAAAAAATATCCTTAGCTCAATTCCCTATGCTGGCTATTGCTTTGCCTGTGCCCATGCTCTCCTGATGTATTATCACGTGATTCTTCTTCACCAATTTGATTTGATTCTGCCTCTCTGTGTCACGTGAGGACTTGGTCCTCTTTTTGTCCAAACAAATCACACGTGCCTTCCCATCAGCCAAAACACTAGCTTGGATCCAACGTGCCTCCACACATGTTCGTGAACGAACCCACGGCTCAGCTCGTGGCCTGCTGCATGTCAAGCTCCTGCGATTGGGCCTTGCTAGGCCGCTAGCCAGCACCTCGTCCAACGCCTTGGGCCACGCCCGCACGCACCTGGATTTCGCCGCCGCCGCACACACCCCGATCCAAGCTGCACGTTTCCTGCTGTTGTTGGCACTCGCACTCGCGTCTGCTGGTTCCGATCTCAACCACGGACTCGGCGAGATCGCTCTGATACCACTTGTTAGAATAAATCTCTCGGCTCCGCTTCCTCTAGATCAACAATCCGCTACCTCCAGACAACCTAGCTCTGATACCACTTGTTAGAATAAATCCGAGGCATACCGTCGATCATCCAAGGAGCAAGCAATCACACGAGCACGACACCGAGATTTGTTAACGAGGTTCACCGATATGGCTACATCCCCGGGGCTTGACTACGGGCGCTCCTCCCCGTGACACCGCTACAATACCGCACCCGGTCGCCCTGGACACCGGCACATGCCGCCGGCTTCCCCTGCGTTCCGGTGCTATTATGTTGGCATAGGTTACATCGTGTGTCTACCCCGCTATATATGAGAGGCCTAGGATACAAGTGTCTTATTAGGACACGACTCCATATCCTATGTAAACACAATACAACTACAAGTCCAACTGTAACCCACCTCGTACACTATATTCGACACAACTCCAACAGGTTGATGCACACATACATGACACACTGAGCCGCTCGTTCCGCCCAGTGCTGAGCAATATGGCCCAGTCACTGACGTGCAAATGGCTGGACCGTGCAAAACTAGACCAAGCCGGCGAGTGTCCACCCACCTCACGTGCAACAAGCCATGTCAATTGTGCCATGTTATGCATACAAGCCACTAGAATCGAGAGCCAACAGAGGAAAACAGAGAGGAGATGATGGACGCCGCAAGGTTTTTCCAATGATCAGCCAATATTGTAAACGAAGCTTATAGTTTTTTCTGCAGGGAAACCATGATCCTTTATTGACTCACCAGTATCATATGAAACGTTGCAATAATGCACGTTACATCTAGCGACACAGAGAACATGACACATAGGTAGATATGGCGTGCATGCAGATGGATTAGATTTCGGACCCACACTTTGGGCCGGTGACTCTGGAGTTGGCTTTCTCATCCCTGGTGCTTCGTCTCATAGCTAGTACCCTCATATCCGTGGCACCCTCCTTGTTGAGTTATTTGTTGGTTATGCCTTCCTAATTTGTCTGGGTGCTGACTTTCCTCCCAACTTGAGAGGCAGCTTAAACCCAAGCCACTACCAGGGACAAAGATAGAAAAAAAGTTTGATGTGGTCATGTCTAGGACAGTGGGATCATCTTTTTTGAATAAAAAGTAATTAGTACCAAATTAGTAAAGGCGTCACTAATTTTATTGGGGTCAATTGACCCCAATGCATACAAGTCAGCTCCGTCCCTGGCCTTCTTCATCCTCAATTGTAGCAAAGTTTTCAGTTGATGAGGTCTAACACAAAAGTGCTCGCTTCACATCGTGGTGATTGGTGTGCTTGTTCCTTTGTTGACAGCTTGGCACTTCATGCATTGTTTAGTGCAGTGCAAGTGCTAGTGCACAGGCCTGTACTTGAAGTTGCACTCATCGAGCCACTCGTTGAGGTCTCTAGTGATGCATGCGTCGATATCCAACCCATTTTTTCTTTTTTGCGGGAGGTATCCAAACCACGTTGTCAGGGTTCCTATCCATAGTGCACAATAGAAGGGTGTCTTGCCAAGGGAGGAGTGGTGGAAAGGGTGTCTTGCCAACACACCCGCTTGGACAGACACATGTGGAGGAAGCACTAGAGATAAATCTCCAAACGTAGGTTGACGCTCTCGGTTTTCCTGTCGATTTGCGGGTGGTATAACGTGCTTATGTCGAACTCCAAGTCCGTAGACATGAAGAGCTTCGTCCGAAATCGACTCGTGAATATTTTTTCACGATCGGATAGGATTGCAATCGGCATGCCATGGAGCATGAAATTGTGGTCGTGGAACTTGGTCACCGCTTGATTCGCCATGAAGGAGTGTGACATGGGAATAAACTGGTCGTATCTAGAGAAACGGTCAACAATGAGAATGCAATAGTAGGAACCGAAGCACGACAACACCTGTGCAAAGTCAATCGTGAAGTCCTTCCAAGCATGGTCAGGGACTGGCATGGGTAGGTGGAAGCCCGAGTAGTTGAACGGACCCAACTTGGCTTGCTGGCATGTCTGGCATGATTGAACGCACCCTTTGATGATGGCAAACAAGGCATATGTGGTTGTATCAAGTATCGAAGGTGTTAATGCATTGTATCCTTGCCGAAGTGGTTGATATAGGGAACCTTTCCATTGTTTTGGTATTGTCAATAACAATGGTAATTGTTTAGGTTTTGCTGCAGCGGGCCATAGGCCATGCCTTGTCCCTTTTGTTGATTGTGTATGCATTCTAGTCTTACAACGGCTCGTTGTACTTTTATTGTGTTTGTATTCACTTAATGCGACATTAGGAGTCAATAAAGTGTGCTTTTCATTGTAAAGACATAGTATAGGGATGCGGATTTTTGGCTATGGGCAGCATATGCCCCCTAATGAATAAGAAAATGGAAGTAGATGGTGAATAATTTTTTAAAATTCTATTTTTCTTTGTAGATGATCATATTAGTGTGGCAAGTGCGCTTGACAATTTCAATGCTATACGGGATGGCAGTGCTTCGTTGGTGAAAAATAATAATTATGTGTATCATTTAGCGTTTGGCTTTTTTTTTTTGCTCAAGTCAAAATGCTAAAGTTTTTCACCAGCAAATTTGCATGCACCATTTGGGTGTGACAACGAACACGTTTATTTTCGACACGCAGGAGCATGTGCTCTGTAGAGTCAAAATGAACATCGGATAGTGTAGCCCCTTTAAAAAAAGATAGTCGGTGGTGTGCGATCGGTTCTTGATCGATATTATTTGTTTAATTCAGTAGTCTTGATTCACATGACAGGTACAAGCTAGACGACATCCATGTGACGCACACTAAAGAGCAGGTGCAAGAAGTGAAGGACGTCATTGCAAGAAACCTGGAACTATGGACATGGTGGCGTCAGCGCATGGATTTCCGGATCCAGGAGGTATGGCAGGGATGGCGTAGCAGTGGCATTGGATTTGTTCTTGCGCTCAATAGAGGCCAGACAATGCCCCATCCTCTGGTTGGCATGATGAATAGTTGTCTTGGGATGAGCGATGAGATGAGAAAGCTCACCCATTGGGTTGGTGGTAACGAGTCAAAGTTGGGTGTGTTCTACATCGTCGGTGATGCAGGGGTTGGTAAAACCAGCATCGCCAAGGATTTGTACCTCAAGTTATGTCATCAATTTGACAGCCGAGCGGAAATCATGGTGTCCTCTAGGCGCTCAAAGGCCATCCTAGATGAGATTAAAGGGAAAATAGATGTATGGCCGAACATGCCGGAGAGCAGGTCTGTATATTTCGGATGCATTCTTCAGTTACCAGCAATTAAATCAATTATAGAGTATCATCCCTTTTGTTTTTGTTTTTGTTTTGCTGCAGGCATCTGGTGTTAATTGATGATGTCGACTCTGAAAAGCGGTGGATGAAAATTAAAGGTGCATTATCTTCAGAATCATCAGCATCAGCTGGTCGTTTTATCAAAGCTATAGTCACAACAAGGCTTCCAGCGGTTGCTTCCCCATGTGGAGAAGAAGATTTGATGCACAGGCCAGATCTAGGTGACAAGGAAGCCAAACAAGTATTCATGGCTGCTCTGCGGGAATCAACATCATCCGAATACCATGATGTTAACAGCATCCCACCTAGGGTGTGGGAGATGTGCGGTGACCGCCGAATGGCCATGATTGCCATGGCTGGTTACGCCGCCTGGAACCCACTCAAGTCGGTGGATGAATGGAAACAGGTTTGCCATAAGCTCTTGCCGGACTCCAAGAGAACACTTGTCACCAACGGTGTCCCGAGGTTTCTGAGCCACTGCTACGAGGATATGCCTCCCCAAATCAAGGCCTGCACCCTGTACCTGAGCATGTACCCGAGAGGAAGAATAGTGAGCAGGAAGCATCTGGCTAGGAGGTGGATGGCAGAAGGGTTCGTGGTCAAGAAGCCAGGGCAGAGCCAGGAAGAAGTCGCGGACGATTACTTTGACCAGCTGGTGAGCAGGAAGATGATACAGGCCGTGCAGATGAGCAACAACGGCAAGGTGAAGAATGGTCGGGTGGATGACCTGGTTCACGAATTCATCGTGTCCGAGGCAAGTGAAGAGAACATGGTCACCGTCCACAACCATGGGTCGGCACCGCCTAGTGCTAACGGCAGAGTCCGCCGGCTGTCTTTCTCCATGGGAGTGGACCCACCCCCACATCATGCAGCTGCCGGTGCCGATGCCGATGCCTTGGATGAACAGCACAAGATGGATCTACGCCACATAAAAAAAATTGTCAGATCGCACCTGGCCTTGTTTGCCCCGGGTGAAGATGGGAAGATGAATTTGGGCGTGAGCATGTCCCATGTCAGGTCGCTGGCCTTGTTTGTGCCTGACGGGGAAGAAACTGGTTCAGATCAAGAAGTGCGTTCACTCTTACGTGACTCTCCCATCGTGCAAGTGCTAGATCTTGAAGGCTGGAGCAGTGTCAAGGTGACACCGCAAGACATGAAGGAGATCTGCAACATGGTTCTTCTCAAGTACCTCAGCTTCAGAGGGACCAAGATGGGTACGAATGAGGAAATTGGGAGGCACATCGGGAGACTCAACAACTTGGAGACACTTGACGTTAGGGAGACCAATGTAAAAAAACTTCCTGCTGCTATATGGCAGCTTCAGCATCTGCTCAACATACTTGGAGGGAATAAGAAGATGAGGACGCCCCTCGAGCTGGACGCCCCGGACAGCACGACTGCAACAACAACAACCACAACCAAAACTCTGCGCGTGATATCTGGAATTAAGATCACCCAGAAGCTGGCAGAGCATCTCAATAAGCAGACCAATCTGATAAAGCTGGCCATCTACGAGGTTGACACACAACTCAAGTTACAATCGCTTGGATGTCACGGATGCCTGCGGACACTAGTGATCATTTTTTATGCTGGCGAGTCAAATAAATTCTTGGACGACCATGTTCAAGCTTCCACTTTCAACAAGCTTTCTGCTCTTGACTTCTCCGGCAAGTTAGATTGTGTTCCCGAATGGATCAAACAGCTCGCATCGCTCACCCAACTCATCCTCCCCATCACTGTTTTCAACACCAATCAACTACTGCTCAAAGATCTTGCCAAGTTGAACAATCTCATCTCCCTCACCTTCTCAGATATAGGTACCGGTGACCTTTCCTGCATCAAAACCGAGATCATTGCTCCCATTCCCACTCCCACTCCCACCACAGGATTTGAACATCTCAAGCTCCTCCAATTCATTGCTTCCTCGATGCCGGCCCTGAGCTTTCTAGACAACGCAATGCCCAAACTGGAGAAGATCCATCTTCGCTTCACCAACTTTGAAGGCCTTCATGGCATACACAACCTCCACATGCTCCAGGAGGTGCATATCGAGGTAAATCAGGGTGCAGGTGGTTTTACCAAATTCATGCTACGTGATCTCCTTGAGGTGACCAGGAGGCCAGATTACAAGGGCCCCAGGATTCTGCAGGACTACTTGCCCACTCCAAAATCTACATGAGCGTCCCAAAATATACTAATACCCGTATTGCTCGTGATTATCGCTTTGCACTGTTATAGCATTGGTTCAAGTATCACCAGCAAAAGTATATTGTTTATGTATGGCTACGTCTTAGCCTTTTTTTTTATCATGACGAAAGCACAATTTGATTTGTCCAATAACTAAATGTAAACCAACTCTGCAAAATTTATTAATGTAGGTTTTTATTTGGATCTTCTTTGTAATATTGAAGTATGCAACTTATATACGTATCAGTTGTGTTGAGCTATGAATATTTGTATGTGTTTTTAGCCTTTTATTGCGTGCTGCTTCTACTTTTTTTTTTTTTGCGATGTCCTGCTTCTACTTTTAGATATAAATAGAAAGCTCTTTTTTTCTTTTTCGATCATGCATGCATGGAATAAAGAGTGCTGCGTACAGGCCTGTTATTCTTGAAGTACCAACCGTACTTTAGGTGGTCAAGTGGAACGGATTTTTGGTCCAACCATCAGCTAGAAAATGATAGGTTTGAAATGTCATATATTTACGAGCGACTGTGTGTACGAACTACATCACCAAACCCCTATATCCGGGGATGATTTTGCTCTCACGATTCACCACTTGGGTGAAAGCAACTTCTGAATGTTTGGCTCGCAGGCACGTGTATTTTTTATATCATGACGAAAGTACAATTCCATATTAAATTTTCTGAACGTGATTTTTGCGTTTCTGCGTGCGTTGGGCGATTGTTGTTTAAGGTCGGTTCGTACATGTTGACGGGGGCACGTCATGACCACGTGCTTGCATGCGCTCCTAATTTCTCTCTTCGCTGTCAGCGTTAGCTCTGGATGTATCTCGGCGCCGCTTCTTCCATTTTTTCGACTAGCCACGATGGGTAGTAACATAGAGTGGAAGACATAGGCTATAGACTCATCTTACCTTGATATGTGTGATGTTACTCATACTAGTAGTATGGGCATCTTCAATAGTTTGTATGTTAGCTTGTTTGTAAAATATGCCATGTCATCAACTAACACCTTAACATACAACAACTCGAATGGGTTGTATCTAGTTTGCCCAATAGGGTGTGAGATAATAAATTAGGTGCTCTCTCATTCTACATTGGAGCTTGTGCAAGAGGTGTTGGTTCATGTACATACAACCTTTCTCTCTTTCCTCATTTATTGTATGACACATCATCACAAATCCTATGTGGCAAAGTCTACCAACAACTATCTTACAACTATTGGAGATGCCCTAACTAGCTATGTTACCACATACCTCTCTTTCTTCATTTATTGCTTGCCACATCATCTATTTTATCTAGATATGTGTGATGTTACTATCTATGTTACTCCCACTGTGGGTAGTCTTTTGGGAGAAGGTCGTCCGCCCCAGTTTCGTCCTATAAATATGGAGGTGTGTTTCTTGATTTGCATACGCCTCAGGCCCCGTCTGCCCCAATGCATTCGCCGTTTCCCTTCCCCCTCTTCACAAGGCGAGGTGGCCATGTATGAATCTGAGTATCTGACCCGAGGCGGCCATATCCGGTGCTCTAAAAGTAGTACCGATGTCTCTCCATGTAGCATCCCTCCTCCTCTTGATCCTCTCATTTCTCCTGACCGGCCTTCTTCTTCTTCCCTGGGCGGCCGGGCTCTCCTTCTCTGTGTTCCTACTCGGATTGTGAATAGAAAGCAGCCCAGGTGGTGCGGAGAAACTGTATCCAAACATCTGGCCACGTGCGGTGTTGGAAGCCCTGGAAGGAGACGGGAGTTGGGGCTGCACTCTCGACCTCCTGTTGCTTGAGTGACTAGAGAGCGGATCAGAGGAGGCTGTGGACGAACATCGGACGAGGCCTTCGTGGCAAGGGTCTCACGTCACAAGAACCATGTCCAGAGCGGCGGATGTGGTGACTACACAGAGGAGCGGCGACGAAGTGGAAGTGCGTCTCTGACTCTGACCTAGAATTATCCGTTAATCCATGTTGTTGGTCGAGATGTTTCTGTTGTGCTTAATTACAAGATTTTGTTTCGGTTGTCTTGGTCTGCAGGCATGCCGTATGCGATTGTGAATAGGTGGCGTGGACAGATGAGTCATCCTCTCTTGAAACCGACCAAATCTTTACCTAATAATAAAGCAAATTGGGTTTCTTTCGTCCGTCATGGCATTTTTTCCAGAAAAGTACCTCTATTTCAGAGAATTCAACCCGCAGTCCTGTTTTAAGTTAAAACGAAGCGTTATTTTCATATTTTACACAAAAGTCCCTGTCTTTTCTTGAAATCAACCCGCCGTCCGAATTTAAGTCACATCCGAACCGTTATTTTACATTTTTCGAAACCACCCTGATGTTTTAGGTAATTCATCCGCGGATCATATTTAAGTCAAACAAATGCTTTTTAAAACCATCCATATCTTTTAAACCATAACTCCGATTTGAACATGTTATATATGAAATTTGATTACAAAAATATGTCAAATATGAATATGAGATTATTTTTACCTGTTAAGTATTTTAAGTATTATTTTGGAATATATTTGAGTCAAACCAAATGATTTTCTAAATTATCTGTATCTTCTAAACTGTAACTTCAATTTTAACATATTATATATGAAATTTTATTAGAAAAATGTGTGGAATCTAAATATGATGTTAATTTTACCTGTTAAATACTTTTAAATATTGTTATGGAAGCAAACTTATAATTTATAGCGCAAGATCCGTTTTTTCATACCGGTGGCGAACCGGATTGCAAATAAATACCCACTATAGCCATATACAGAAAAGAAAACATCGATAACTACACATGCGTACCTCTGAAAAATGTCACAAGGGAAAACAACAGATTTCTCATCGCGACAGTGAGAGAAAGCGAGAGAGAGAGAGAGAGAGAGAGGGAGAGAGAGGGAGAGGGAGGAGAGAGGGAGATAGACGCCTTAGGATTAAACATATTCAACACACGTTTTTTGTTGTTTTGTGTGAACACCGGGGCCATCGTCGGCGAGGGTGAGAAGGAGGATATGCGGCAACACAAATATGATGCCTCGCAAAAATAAAGGAGATGGACCTATTGTGGTCTTGAGTGATGGTTGTTGAGTTAAGCGTGTGTGTTATGTTTTCTCTCCTGTTGCAACGCACGGGCTTTTTTGCTAGTAAATATAAAATGAAAACATTAAAAATCTGACGTCAGATTTTTAGGTATGACAAATCTAAAGTGTTTCATAAAAAATTCTATTGGCATGATGATGATAAATTTAACGTGCAAGCATGACACTTTTCTAACAAGAGCTGAACTAAGACGGATTTGCCATGCTCGTCAAGTAAACTTGCCATCCTCGAAAAACATAATTTTCCATGAGTAAACATTCGATTTGCTGTGGTAAAAAACCCGACTTCAGATATGCAGTGGAGTCCGAATAAAATAGTCCGTTGGGCCCTGAACGCGGATATGCGCAAAAAACAAAACAAATATATAGAAAAAAGATTACCAAGCGGGCGAAGTTGAGGGGACCTGCTGCGAGGCGGGTCGGCAAGCGGCAGCATGCAGCGCAACCATCATAAGGCCGAGCTGATCGCGATCATGCTTCCTATACAGTAGTAGGTGTTAGTGAAGCAAAATTGCAAGAAATTTGAATATTAAGTCGGAGACCCGTCTAAGAACCCAAGGATGTGTTTAATAGCATTCTCAAACTAGCTGGTTGTTCTTCTATGATATATGTTGAGTGGTAGACATGCTAAATACATGCATTTGTTGTTGTTTGGTAACGGTATATCTACTATCTACTGAGACATGCTAAGTTGAGACTTTGTTTGACAGTCTGCACCTATTTAGACATGCTGAATAATTTTGAATTCCGAATATTTTTTTCGAATGGTGAATCAAATTTTAAAAACGTGAAAAATATTAAAACATGAACAAAAAATTGAACATTTTTTGAAAATTTAAATAAATTTTGCGATTTTGAACATTTCTGAAAATATGCCATGTCATCAACTAACACCTTAACATACAACAACTCGAATGGGTTGTATCTAGTTTGCCCAATAGGGTGTGAGATAATAAATGAGGTGCTCTCTCATTCTACATTGGAGGTTGTGCAAGAGGTGTTGGTTCATGTACATACAACCTTTCTCTCTTTCCTCATTTATTGTATGACACATCATCACAAATCCTATGTGGCAAAGTCTACCAACAACTATCTTACAACTATTGGAGATGCCCTAACTAGCTATGTTACCACATACCTCTCTTTCTTCATTTATTGCTTGCCACATCATCTATTTTATCTAGATATGTGCGATGTTACTATCTATGTTACTCCCACTGTGGGTGGTCTTTTGGGAGAAGGTCGTCCGCCCCAGTTTCGTCCTATAAATATGGAGGTGTGTTTCTTGATTTGCATACGCCTCAGGCCCCGTCTGCCCCAATGCATTCGCTGTTTCCCTTCCCCCTCTTCATAAGGCGAGGTGGCCATGTATGAATCTGAGTATCTGACCCGAGGCGGCCATATCCGGTGCTCTAAAAGTAGTACCGATGTCTCTCCATGTAGCGTCCCTCCTCCTCTTGATCCTCTCATTTCTCCTGACCGGCCTTCTTCTTCTTCCCTGGGCGGCCGGGCTCTCCTTCTCTGTGTTCCTACTCGGATTGTGAATAGAAAGCAGCCCAGGTGGTGCGGAGAAACTGTATTCAAACATCTGGCCACGTGCGGTGTTGGAAGCCCTAGAAGGAGACGGGAGTTGGGGCTGCACTCTCGACCTCCTGTTGCTTGAGTGACTAGAGAGCGGATCAGAGGAGGCTGTGGACGAACATCGGACGAGGCCTTCGTGGCAAGGGTCTCACGTCACAAGAACCATGTCCAGAGCGGCGGATGTGGTGACTACACAGAGGAGCGGCGACGAAGTGGAAGTGCGTCTCTGACTCTGACCTAGAATTATCCGTTAATCCATGTTGTTGGTCGAGATGTTTCTGTTGTGCTTAATTACAAGATTTTGTTTCGGTTGTCTTGGTCTGCAGGCATGCCGTATGCGATTGTGAATAGGTGGCGTGGACAGATGAGTCATCCTCTCTTGAAACCGACCAAATCTTTACCTAATAATAAAGCAAACTGGGTTTCTTTCGTCCGTCATGGCATTTTTTCAGAAAAGTACCTCCATTTCAGAGAATTCAACCCGTAGTCCTGTTTTAAGTTAAAACGAAGCGTTATTTTCATATTTTACACAAAAGTCCCTGTCTTTTCTTGAAATCAACCCGCCGTCCGAATTTAAGTCACGTCCGAACCGTTATTTTACATTTTTCGAAACCACCCTGATGTTTTAGGTAATTCATCCGCGGATCATATTTAAGTCAAACAAATGCTTTTTAAAACCATCCATATCTTTTAAACCATAACTCCGATTTGAACATGTTATATATGAAATTTGATTACAAAAATATGTCAAATATGAATATGAGATTATTTTTACCTGTTAAGTATTTTAAGTATTATTTTGGAATATATTTGAGTCAAACCAAATGATTTTCTAAATTATCTGTATCTTCTAAACTGTAACTTCAATTTTAACATATTATATATGAAATTTTATTAGAAAAATGTGTGGAATCTAAATATGATGTTAATTTTACCTGTTAAATACTTTTAAATATTGTTATGGAAGCAAACTTATAATTTATAGCGCAAGATCCGTTTTTTCATACCGGTGGCGAACCGGATTGCAAATAAATACCCACTATAGCCATATACAGAAAAGAAAACATCGATAACTACACATGCGTACCTCTGAAAAATGTCACAAGGGAAAACAACAGATTTCTCATCGCGACAGTGAGAGAAAGCGAGAGAGAGAGAGAGAGAGAGAGGGAGAGAGAGGGAGAGGGAGGAGAGAGGGAGATAGACGCCTTAGGATTAAACATATTCAACACACGTTTTTTGTTGTTTTGTGTGAACACCGGGGCCATCGTCGGCGAGGGTGAGAAGGAGGATATGCGGCAACACAAATATGATGCCTCGCAAAAATAAAGGAGATGGACCTATTGTGGTCTTGAGTGATGGTTGTTGAGTTAAGCGTGTGTGTTATGTTTTCTCTCCTGTTGCAACGCACGGGCTTTTTTGCTAGTAAATATAAAATGAAAACATTAAAAATCTGACGTCAGATTTTTAGGTATGACAAATCTAAAGTGTTTCATAAAAAATTCTATTGGCATGATGATGATAAATTTAACGTGCAAGCATGACACTTTTCTAACAAGAGCTGAACTAAGACGGATTTGCCATGCTCGTCAAGTAAACTTGCCATCCTCGAAAAACATAATTTTCCATGAGTAAACATTCGATTTGCTGTGGTAAAAAACCCGACTTCAGATATGCAGTGGAGTCCGAATAAAATAGTCCGTTGGGCCCTGAACGCGGATATGCGCAAAAAACAAAACAAATATATAGAAAAAAGATTACCAAGCGGGCGAAGTTGAGGGGACCTGCTGCGAGGCGGGTCGGCAAGCGGCAGCATGCAGCGCAACCATCATAAGGCCGAGCTGATCGCGATCATGCTTCCTATACAGTAGTAGGTGTTAGTGAAGCAAAATTGCAAGAAATTTGAATATTAAGTCGGAGACCCGTCTAAGAACCCAAGGATGTGTTTAATAGCATTCTCAAACTAGCTGGTTGTTCTTCTATGATATATGTTGAGTGGTAGACATGCTAAATACATGCATTTGTTGTTGTTTGGTAACGGTATATCTACTATCTACTGAGACATGCTAAGTTGAGACTTTGTTTGACAGTCTGCACCTATTTAGACATGCTGAATAATTTTGAATTCCGAATATTTTTTTCGAATGGTGAATCAAATTTTAAAAACGTGAAAAATATTAAAACATGAACAAAAAATTGAACATTTTTTGAAAATTTAAATAAATTTTGCGATTTTGAACATTTCTGAAAATATGCCATGTCATCAACTAACACCTTAACATACAACAACTCGAATGGGTTGTATCTAGTTTGCCCAATAGGGTGTGAGATAATAAATGAGGTGCTCTCTCATTCTACATTGGAGGTTGTGCAAGAGGTGTTGGTTCATGTACATACAACCTTTCTCTCTTTCCTCATTTATTGTATGACACATCATCACAAATCCTATGTGGCAAAGTCTACCAACAACTATCTTACAACTATTGGAGATGCCCTAACTAGCTATGTTACCACATACCTCTCTTTCTTCATTTATTGCTTGCCACATCATCTATTTTATCTAGATATGTGCGATGTTACTATCTATGTTACTCCCACTGTGGGTGGTCTTTTGGGAGAAGGTCGTCCGCCCCAGTTTCGTCCTATAAATATGGAGGTGTGTTTCTTGATTTGCATACGCCTCAGGCCCCGTCTGCCCCAATGCATTCGCTGTTTCCCTTCCCCCTCTTCATAAGGCGAGGTGGCCATGTATGAATCTGAGTATCTGACCCGAGGCGGCCATATCCGGTGCTCTAAAAGTAGTACCGATGTCTCTCCATGTAGCGTCCCTCCTCCTCTTGATCCTCTCATTTCTCCTGACCGGCCTTCTTCTTCTTCCCTGGGCGGCCGGGCTCTCCTTCTCTGTGTTCCTACTCGGATTGTGAATAGAAAGCAGCCCAGGTGGTGCGGAGAAACTGTATTCAAACATCTGGCCACGTGCGGTGTTGGAAGCCCTAGAAGGAGACGGGAGTTGGGGCTGCACTCTCGACCTCCTGTTGCTTGAGTGACTAGAGAGCGGATCAGAGGAGGCTGTGGACGAACATCGGACGAGGCCTTCGTGGCAAGGGTCTCACGTCACAAGAACCATGTCCAGAGCGGCGGATGTGGTGACTACACAGAGGAGCGGCGACGAAGTGGAAGTGCGTCTCTGACTCTGACCTAGAATTATCCGTTAATCCATGTTGTTGGTCGAGATGTTTCTGTTGTGCTTAATTACAAGATTTTGTTTCGGTTGTCTTGGTCTGCAGGCATGCCGTATGCGATTGTGAATAGGTGGCGTGGACAGATGAGTCATCCTCTCTTGAAACCGACCAAATCTTTACCTAATAATAAAGCAAACTGGGTTTCTTTCGTCCGTCATGGCATTTTTTCAGAAAAGTACCTCCATTTCAGAGAATTCAACCCGTAGTCCTGTTTTAAGTTAAAACGAAGCGTTATTTTCATATTTTACACAAAAGTCCCTGTCTTTTCTTGAAATCAACCCGCCGTCCGAATTTAAGTCACGTCCGAACCGTTATTTTACATTTTTCGAAACCACCCTGATGTTTTAGGTAATTCATCCGCGGATCATATTTAAGTCAAACAAATGCTTTTTAAAACCATCCATATCTTTTAAACCATAACTCCGATTTGAACATGTTATATATGAAATTTGATTACAAAAATATGTCAAATATGAATATGAGATTATTTTTACCTGTTAAGTATTTTAAGTATTATTTTGGAATATATTTGAGTCAAACCAAATGATTTTCTAAATTATCTGTATCTTCTAAACCGTAACTTCAATTTTAACATATTATATATGAAATTTTATTAGAAAAATGTGTGGAATCTAAATATGATGTTAATTTTACCAGTTAAATACTTTTAAATATTGTTATGGAAGCAAACTTATAATTTATAGCGCAAGATCCGTTTTTTCATACCGGCGGCGAACCGGATTGCAAATAAATACCCTACTATAGCCATATACGGAAAAGAAAACATCGATAACTACACATGCGTACCTATGAAAAATGTCACAAGGGAAAACAACAGATTTCTCATCGCGAGAGTGAGAGAAAGCGAGAGAGAGAGAGAGAGAGAGAGAGAGAGGGAGAGAGAGGGAGAGAGAGGAGAGAGGGAGATAGACGCCTTAGGATTAAACATATTCAACACACGTTTTTTGTTGTTTTGTGTGAACACCGGGGCCATCGTCGGCGAGGGTGAGAAGGAGGATATGCGGCAACACAAATATGATGCCTCGCAAAAATAAAGGAGATGGACCTATTGTGGTCTTGAGTGATGGTTGTTGAGTTAAGCGTGTGTGTTATGTTTTCTCTCCCGTTGCAACGCACGGGCTTTTTTGCTAGTAAATATAAAATGAAAACATTAAAAATCTGACGTCAGATTTTTAGGTATGACAAATCTAAAGTGTTTCATAAAAAATTCTATTGGCATGATGATGATAAATTTAGCGTGCAAGCATGACACTTTTCTAACAAAAGCTGAACTAAGACGGATTTGCCATGCTCGTCAAGTAAACTTGCCATCCTCGAAAAACATAATTTTCCATGAGTAAACATTCGATTTGCTGTGGTAAAAAACCCGACTTCAGATATGCAGTGGAGTCCGAATAAAATAGTCCGTTGGGCCCTGAACGCGGATATGCGCAAAAAACAAAACAAAAATATAGAAAAAAGATTACCAAGCGGGCGAAGGCTGAGGGGACCTGCTGCGAGGCGGGTCGGCAAGCGGCAGCATGCAGCGCAACCATCATAAGGCCGAGCTGATCGCGATCATGCTTCCTATACAGTAGTACGTGTTAGTGAAGCAAAATTGCAAGAAATTTGAATATTAAGTCGGAGACCCGTCTAAGAACCCAAGGATGTGTTTAATAGCATTCTCAAACTAGCTGGTTGTTCTTCTATGATATATGTTGAGTGGTAGACATGCTAAATACATGCATTTGTTGTTGTTTGGTAACGGTATATCTACTATCTACTGAGACATGCTAAGTTGAGACTTTGTTTGACAGTCTGCACCTATTTAGACATGCTGAACAATTTTGAATTCCGAATATTTTTTTTGAATGGTGAATCAAATTTTAAAAACGTGAAAAATATTAAAACATGAACAAAAAATTAAATTTTTTTGAATATTTAAATAAATTTTGCGATTTTGAACATTTCTGAAAATATGCCATGTCATCAACTAACACCTTAACATACAACAACTCGAATGGGTTGTATCTAGTTTGCCCAATAGGGTGTGAGATAATAAATGAGGTGTTCTCTCATTCTACATTGGAGCTTGTGCAAGAGGTGTTGGTTCATGTACATACAACCTTTCTCTCTTCCCTCATTTATTGTATGACACATCATCACAAATCCTATGTGGCAAAGTCTACCAACAACTATCTTACAACTATTGGAGATGCCCTAACTAGCTATGTTACCACATACCTCTCTTTCTTCATTTATTGCTTGCCACATCATCTATTTTATCTAGATATGTGTGATGTTACTATCTATGTTACTCCCACTGTAGGTAGTCTTTTGGGAGAAGGCCGTCCGCCCCAGTTTCGTCCTATAAATATGGAGGTGTGTTTCTTGATTTGCATACGCCTCAGGCCCCGTCTGCCCCAATGCATTCGCCGTTTCCCTTCCCCCTCTTCACAAGGCGAGGTGGCCATGTATGAATCTGAGTATCTGACCCGAGGCGGCCATATCCGGTGCTCTAAAAGTAGTACCGATGTCTCTCCATGTAGCGCCCTCCTCCTCTTGATCCTCTCATTTCTCCCGACGGGCCTTCTTCTTCTTCCCTGGGCGGCCGAGCTCTCCTTCTCTGTGTTCCTACTCGGATTGTGAATATAAAGCAGCCCAGGTGGTGCGGAGAAACTGTATCCAAACATCTGGCCACGTGCGGTGTTGGAAGCCCTGGAAGGAGACGGGAGTTGGGGCTGTGCTCTCGACCTCCTGTTGCTTGAGTGACTAGAGAGCGGATCAGAGGAGGCTGTGGACGAACATCGGACGAGGCCTTCGTGGCAAGGGTCTCACGTCACAAGAACCATGTCCAGAGCGGCGGATGTGGTGACTACACAGAGGAGCGGCGACGAAGTGGAAGTGCGTCTCTGACTCTGACCTAGAATTATCCGTTAATCCATGTTGTTGGTCGAGATGTTTCTGTTGTGCTTAGTTACAAGATTTTGTTTCGGTTGTCTTGGTCTGCAGGCATGCCGTATGCGATTGTGAATAGGTGGCGTGGACAGATGAGTCATCCTCTCTTGAAACCGACCAAATCTTTACCTAATAATAAAGCAAATTGGGTTTCTTTTGTCCGTCATGGCATTTTTTTAGAAAAGTACCTCTATTTCAGAGAAATTCAACCCGCAGTCCTGTTTTAAGTTAAAACGAAGCGTTATTTTCATATTTTACACAAAAGTCCCTGTCTTTTCTTGAAATCAACCCGCCGTCCGAATTTAAGTCACATCCGAACCGTTATTTTACATTTTTCGAAACCACCCTGATGTTTTAGGTAATTCATCCGCGGATCATATTTAAGTCAAACAAATGCTTTTTAAAACCATCCGTATCTTTTAAACCTTAACTCCGATTTGAACATGTTATATATGAAATTTGATTACAAAAATATGTCAAATATGAATATGAGATTATTTTTACCTGTTAAGTATTTTAAGTATTATTTTGGAATATATTTGTGTCAAACCAAATGATTTTCTAAATTATCTGTATCTTCTAAACCGTAACTTCAATTTTAACATATTATATATGAAATTTTATTAGAAAAATGTGTGGAATCTAAATATGATGTTAATTTTACCTATTAAATACTTTTAAATATTGTTATGGAAGCAAACTTATAATTTATAGCGCAAGATCCGTTTTTTCATACCGGCGGCAAACCGGATTGCAAATAAATACCCCACTATAGCCATATACGGAAAAGAAAACATCGATAACAACAGATTTCTCATCGCGAGAGTGAGAGAAAGCGAGAGAGAGAGAGAGAGAGAGAGAGGGGGGGGGGAGAGAGAGGGAGAGGGAGGAGAGAGGGAGAGAGACGCCTTAGGATTAAACATATTCAACACACGTTTTTTGTTGTTTTGTGTGAACACCGGGGCCATCGTCGGCGAGGGTGAGAAGGAGGATATGCGGCAACACAAATATGATGCCTCGCAAAAATAAAGGAGATGGATCTATTGTGGTCTTGAGTGATGGTTGTTGAGTTAAGCGTGTGTGTTATGTTTTCTCTCCCGTTGCAATGCACGGGCTTTTTTGCTAATAAATATAAAATGAAAACATTAAAAATCTGACGTCAGATTTTTAGGTATGACAAATCTAAAGTGTTTCATAAAAAATTCTATTGGCATGATGATGATAAATTTAGCGTGCAAGCATGACACTTTTCTAACAAAAGCTGAACTAAGACGGATTTGCCATGCTCGTCAAGTAAACTTGCCATCCTCGAAAAACATAATTTTCCATGAGTAAACATTCGATTTGCTGTGGTAAAAAACCCGACTTCAGATATGCAGTGGAGTCCGAATAAAATAGTCCGTTGGGCCCTGAACGCGGATATGCGCAAAAAACAAAACAAAAATATAGAAAAAAGATTACCAAGCGGGCGAAGGCTGAGGGGACCTGCTGCGAGGCGGGTCGGCAAGCGGCAGCATGCAGCGCAACCATCATAAGGCCGAGCTGATCGCGATCATGCTTCCTATACAGTAGTAGGTGTTAGTGAAGCAAAATTGCAAGAAATTTGAATATTAAGTCGGAGACCCGTCTAAGAACCCAAGGATGTGTTTAATAGCATTCTCAAACTAGCTGGTTGTTCTTCTATGATATATGTTGAGTGGTAGACATGCTAAATACATGCATTTGTTGTTGTTTGGTAACGGTATATCTACTATCTACTGAGACATGCTAAGTTGAGACTTTGTTTGACAGTCTGCACCTATTTAGACATGCTGAACAATTTTGAATTCCGAATATTTTTTCGAATGGTGAATCAAAATTTTAAAACGTGAAAAATATTAAAACATGAACAAAAAATTGAACATTTTTTGAAAATGTAAATAAATTTTGCGATTTTGAACATTTCTGAAAATATGCCATGTCATCAACTAACACCTTAACATACAACAACTCGAATGGGTTGTATCTAGTTTGCCCAATAGGGTGTGAGATAATAAATTAGGTGCTCTCTCATTCTACATTGGAGCTTGTGCAAGAGGTGTTGGTTCATGTACATACAACCTTTCTCTCTTTCCTCATTTATTGTATGACACATCATCACAAATCCTATGTGGCAAAGTCTACCAACAACTATCTTACAACTATTGGAGATGCCCTAACTAGCTATGTTACCACATACCTCTCTTTCTTCATTTATTGCTTGCCACATCATCTATTTTATCTAGATATGTGTGATGTTACTATCTATGTTACTCCCACTGTGGGTAGTCTTTTGGGAGAAGGTCGTCCGCCCCAGTTTCGTCCTATAAATATGGAGGTGTGTTTCTTGATTTGCATACGCCTCAGGCCCCGTCTGCCCCAATGCATTCGCCGTTTCCCTTCCCCCTCTTCACAAGGCGAGGTGGCCATGTATGAATCTGAGTATCTGACCCGAGGCGGCCATATCCGGTGCTCTAAAAGTAGTACCGATGTCTCTCCATGTAGCGTCCCTCCTCCTCTTGATCCTCTCATTTCTCCTGACCGGCCTTCTTCTTCTTCCCTGGGCGGCCGGGCTCTCCTTCTCTGTGTTCCTACTCGGATTGTGAATAGAAAGCAGCCCAGGTGGTGCGGAGAAACTGTATCCAAACATCTAGCCACGTGCGGTGTTGGAAGCCCTGGAAGGAGACGGGAGTTGGTGCTGCGCTCTCGACCTCCTATTGCTTGAGTGACTAGAGAGCGGATCGGAGGAGGCTGTGGACGAACATCGGACGAGGCCTTCGTGGCAAGGGTCTCACGTCACAAGAACCATGTCCAGAGCGGCGGACGTGGTGACTACACAGAGGAGTGGCGACGAAGTGGAAGTGTGTCTCTGACTCTGACCTAGAATTATCCGTTAATCCATGTTGTTGGTCGAGATGTTTCTGTTGTGCTTAATTACAAGATTTTGTTTCGGTTGTCTTGGTCTGCAGGCATGCCGTATGCGATTGTGAATAGGTGGCATGCCGTATGCGATTGTGAATAGGTGGCGTGGACAGATGAGTCATCCTCTCTTGAAAACGACCAAATTCTTCTGAATTGGCCATTGTTTTCTACTAATGCAGGCTGAGCTTGAACAAATTTTTCTTTCGATCTGAATTGTGGTAATCAAGGAGGGAGACGACGCCATCGAGCCGTTCTCCTGTAAATTTTAGAAACCGGGACTCCAGCAAGGTGTCGGAGAAGCAAAAGCACAAAAGCAAAACATAGGAGGTTGTTGGAGTTAAACACGACAACATGTATTCGTGTCCGGCTATGTGCACGTATAGGTGTCCGTGTAGGATTCTAAACCATCACCGAATAGGTCTGTGTATAGGCTAGCTATTACTAGTATATATATGTAACCTACCCCTGTACTTTGGATTGTGGAAAATCAATACAAAGAGATTAACGGGAGCGACACGCTCCCGTGGCCATCCAATCCAGCGTACTATTGTGCTCTCGCGTGTGTGCTCCGGTGAGATTGATCAAAGTGTATACGTGCGTGCTGGTACGTTCAAGCTAGCTCACGTAAGGATCAATCAACCAGCTTGTCTGCCTGCTTGGTTACTTCCACGTCTACGTAGTCAGCGTTTGTCCGTCCGTAAAAGTAACTCGGACGGTTCAAAACGACTACAACGTGCCGTCGTCGGAAAGTACTCGACGTCGGGTCTGGGCCAACAGAGGTATCCGACGAGAACGACGACCGCAGCGCTGTTCCACTTAGACCAGGGGACGAGAGGAAGGATGCTACCGGTGGCAGAGATTGAGGACTTCTTCGCCGCCCTAGAAAATGCCAAGACCGAAAGTTTCGCCGCTAAGTAAGTGGACCTCCTAATAAGTTAGCTGCAATTTTGCAATCTACTGTCAGAACCATGTACTCCCTCCGATCCATATTAGTTGTCGCTGAAATATATGTATCTAGATGGATTTTAGTTCTATAAACATCCGTTTAAACGACAAGTAATATGGATCGGAGGGAGTAGTACTTTATTCCCGTCAAAGAATTCTGGAAGGATAACAAAGCAGTTTCGAGTTCAGTTTTTCAATGTATTGCCTCAATGCATCTACTTGTAGATGCTTACTTTTGTTGTAAAACCATATTGCGTTCTTGCTGATCACTGAAACTAATAAATCGGTAGAATACATTTCACTGATTTTTTTTCTCTTTATATCCTTCATGATACTGAATGATGTGATATGAAACTTTTAGTCCTCTCTCTTTATTCTGTAAGTTGTGGATGCATGTAGATTTCGCCTATGAAGATTGTTCGATGAGTATTACAGTATTCATTTTTAGGCAGCAATAAGAGGGATTGTTCAGTGTTATGTTCTGTTCTGTAGAGAAGATGGATGTGTGGAGATTGGTACAACAATTTTAGTGTTCAACATTTGCCGATTTTTGCGTCGAGTTATTTAAGTTTAGATGCATCATAGAGATGAATTCAGTTGCAATTGCAAGGACTTGCCAGTAGGCAATGTGGCAAATATTTACACGGAATCGAGGAATTTCAATTTTCTGGTTCATTACTCGAGTCTTTGACATTTGTGACAGTACTGTATCAATTATTCCATTAATTCTTACACTCTAAACTCAGTGCAGATTTCAACTTTTTCTAGCTATGAGTTCTGAAACGTTCTTGCATTTACCAATACTGACAATGCAGTACGCATGCACAGTCGACAATGCAATTGCAGTAGTACGAACTACATACTGGAATCATCTAACTATCTATACGTTGATCACTTTTCCAAATATAAGGCCATATCAAGTACTTCCTACAAGGAAGGACCTTGGTAACAGGCAGTATTAGGACAAAATAGTGCTAATAATGCAATTAAACTGCTTCTGATGATTAACGTGGAAGTTTCTGCTGATTGTTTATATATAATTATATGTGCAAATAGTCTGTTCATGCTATGAATCTACATAGATGATCTCAAAGAGTACGTTTGATAATTGAAACTCACGCTGATGTTCTGTATTTTTCTATTTTTTTTACTATATATAGGAAGTTCCTGTAGATTGATGTGCTCCATGCAAATTCTCACATGCCGGCCACCGCTGATTTCGTGCAATCTGGATGCCTCTCGACGCCGGATTTCTTCCGACTGCCCACCTTTTCACCGACGTACTGGTCCATAAAAGGACTCGCCTTCTCCATCAATGGTTCTCATCTCATTTCTACCGCTCATCCGTGCATAGTGCGCCCGTCTCTCAAATTTCATTTGCCCCCACGGCAGTTCTTCGCCGGAGGCCACTGCCGGTCCCCATCTCTATTACCGGCGCCGGCCATCTGTCTCCTCTTTCTCTCTGTGTGTGTGTGTGTGTGTGTGTGTGTTTTGTGTGGTATATCAAGGACCTCGGCAAGGCACTGGAGGGCGGTGACGTCTAGGAGGAGGAGGCCAGCCTGCACGACTGCACCTAGGTTCTATACTAGCAGATGTTCTCGGCCATAGATACGAACTGGCACGGTGTCGTGTACCTATAGGGACCATGAAGGCAGGGACTAAATGGCGTCCTCAAGTAAGGTAAGGTAGATAACTTCCTATCGTGGTCGTTGTCAAAGGACCGAGGGCGTCCACGGCGCATGGTAGTTCACCAACATCGACAGTAATCCTGCAGGAGGCTATACCAGAATGATCTTTGCGACTTCTTACTGCAGTACGTTAGTATCCCGTACACGGGCCATTATATAGCATGAACTGCATATGGTTTTAATAAATAGTTTTATTAGAGGCGTGCCAATGTTTACCGCTCTGTTTGTGACCATGCATTTGCATGGTTATAATAATAAATGTTGTCATATTTAACTCTCTTACATATTGTTATGCCTCTCTTTAATTGATACATAGTCGCGACTTATCGACGGACGCAGCGTGTCGCCGCGCGGGCTAAGCTAGTATTAATTATCACTAGCAAAACAGCCAATCCATTGCAACGGAAGAAAAACCCACTACACGCATGTAAGCCAATAATCATGACTCAAGGTTGCAATAGGTCCACGTCCGTTATTTAAACAAATGTCTTTGTTGCCGCATATCCTCCTTCCCACCGGCGCCCATGGTGGCCTTAGTGCTCACACAACCACGACGCGCTTACATTTGTTGAATCATAAGATGTCTTTCTCTCGGCGTAAGATGAGAAATATGTTTTTTTCTATGAAGATTTTGTGAGGCATGTGATGACCCAAAAGTGTAGGGGATCTATCGTAGTCCTTTCGATAAGTAAGAGTGTTGAACCCAATGAGGAGCAGAAGGAAATGATAGGCAGTTTTCAGTAAGGTATTTTCTGCAAGCACTGAAATTATAGGTAATAGATAGTTTTGTGATAAGGTAATTGGTAGCAAGTGACAAAAGGTAAAAGTAAATAAGGTGCAGTAAGATGGCCCAATCCTTTTTGTAGCAAAGGACAAGTCTGGACAAACTCTTATATAAAGGAAAGCGCTCCCGAGGACACATGGGAATTATCGTCAAGCTAGTTTTCATCACGATTATCTGATTCGCGTTCGGTACTTTGATAATTTGGCATGTGGGTGGACCGGTGCTTGGGAGCTGTCCTTACTTGGACAAGCCTCCCACTTATGATTAACCTCTAATGCAAGCATCTGCACTACCAAAGAAATATTAAGGTAAATCTAACCATAGCATGAAATAAGTGTATTCAAATCAGCCCCTTACGAAGCAATGCATAAACTAGGGTTTAAGCTTCTGTCACTCTAGCAACCCATCATCTGTTTATTACTTCCCAATGCCTTCCTCGAGGCCCGAATAATGGTGAAGTGTCATGTAGTCGACGTTCACATGACACCACTAGAGGAGAGACAACATACATCTCATCGAAATATCGAATGAAGACTAAATTCAAATGAGTACTTATAGCAAGACTTCTCCCATGTCCTCAGGAACAAAAGTAACTACTCATGAGACATAATATTGTTCATGATTAGAGGGGTATTAATATGCATAATGGATCCGAACATATGATCTTCCACCAAATAAACCAACTAGCATCAACTATAAGGAGTAATCAACACTACTAGCAACCCACAGGTACCAATCTCATGTTTGGGTACAAAGATTGGATACAAGAGATGAACTAGGGTTTGAGAGGAGATGGCGCTGGTGAAGATGTTGATGATGATAGCCCTCCCCGAGATGGGAGAGTTGTTGGTGATGACGGCGGTGACGATTTCCCCCTCCCGGAGGGAAGTATCCCCGGCAGAATAGCTCTGCCGGAGCCCTAGATTGGTTTCCGCCAAGGTTCCGCCTCGAGACGGCGGTGTCTGGTCCCGAAAGCCTCCTTATGATTTTTTCCAAGTCAAAACACCTCATATAGGAGAAGATGGGCATCGGGGGCCCATCGGGGGCCCAAGAGGCAGGGGGCGCGCCCAGAGAGGGGGGGCGTGCCCCCCACCCTCGTGGACGGCTGGTGGCCCCCCTGGTGATCTTCTTCCACCAGATATTTTTTTAATATTTTCTGAAACGGAGTCCTTTGAAGTTTCGGGGCTTTTGGAGTTGTGCATAATAGGTTTCCAGAGTTTGCTCCTTTTCCAGCCCAGAATTCCAGTTGCCGGCATTCTCCCTCTTCATGTAAATCTTGTAAAATAAGAGAGAAAGGGCATAAGTATTGTGACAAAACATATAATAACAGCTCATAATGCAATAAATATCAACATATAAGCATGATGCAAAATGGACGTATCAACTCCCCCAAGCTTAGACCTCGCTTGTCCTGAAGCGAAAGCCGATATCGAAAAATATGTCCACATGTTTAGAGATAGAGGTGTCGATAAAAATAAAATACGCACATGATGGCATCACGGTCATTCTCATAACAGCAACATATATATATTGTCATATGATTTTTATGCTAAAGCAACAATTCATTCACAATATCAAGCATGAATCAGAAACTTCACTGAAAACCAACAAACTATGGTCTCGGTCATTGAAGCAATTGCAATTTATCATAACATCAGAAAGTGTCAACATAAGAGCTTTTCAGCAAGCCTACATACTCAACAATCATATAGTCTTTCACAATTGCTCACACTCACGTAATACTTATGGTTATGGAGTTTTAATCGGACACAGAGAAAGATAGGGGCTTATGGTGTTGCCTCCCAACCTTTTACCTCAAGGGTAATGTCAATAGTAATAGACCATCACTACTAGGGAAAACGTTATACAAAGAGGTATAGCAGTAGCGTTGGTCAAAACTCGGCGCTAGCGCTACTTAGTAGTAGCGCTTGTTGCAAAACCACGCTACAACCATTGTTTTAGCAGTAGCGCGTCTTCCCAGAAAAGAGCTACTACTAAAATTCCCTCACTAGTGCCGGTAAGCTAGGAATAGTAGTAGCGGTTCTCCCAGAAGCACGCTACTGCTAAAAACATTGTAGCAGCGCGTTTTTGCTGTAGAGCGCTACTGCTATGAAAAAAATAAATAGAAAAATAAGTAGAAAAGTAAATGAAAATGAAAGAAATAGAAAAAGGATAAATGAAAAAAAAGAAAATATAAAGAAAACAAAAGAAAAAGAAAAATAAAACAGAAAGGGATAGCTGCAGCGTGTTTCTCTGGAACACGCTATAGCTATCTTAGCTATAGCGCGTTTCCGCAAAACTCGCTACTGCTAGTTTGACTCAAATCCCGGCAGCCCGGCCTCAAAATTTCGCTAAGTCCTCCCCCCCTCTACTCCCCCTGTCCCCCAACTGCTCCATCGCCGCCGTCGCCCTGCTGCCTTCGACCACACCGCCACCGCCCGAGGCCGCCTTCGACCACACCGCCGCCGCCCGCCGCCTTCGACCACACCGCCGCCGCCCGAGGCCGCCCCCTCGACCTCACAGCCGCAGCCCGAGGCCGTCGTCGACCGCACCGTCGCCTCCCTCGAGCTCACCGCCGCCGCCCTCGACCTCACCGCCGCCGCCCGAGCCAAGCCTGCCCTCGCCGCCGACCGTAAGGCTCTGCCTCTCTTGTCCCCTACCCTCCTCTCTCTCTCTCTGCTAGGGCAATTATATTATGTTGATACTGTGTTGATGTTCATATGAACCCTAGGTGTTCATATGAACCCTTGATTTTTTAGGGCAGTAGGCATTTTATAGCATTTAGGAAAAATGATTAGCAACTTTTTTACGAAATTAGCTAGGGCAATTTTTATGAAAATGCCTAAACAGTAATTCCATTTAGCTTTAAACTAATAGATGGTATATAAATAATAGTAGCATTTAGATTTAAATTAACAGAGGCTATAAACAAAAAACACTTAGCTATAAAAAAATATTTGGACTACGGACCTGAATTTGTTCCAAATTTCATTCAAATGAAATTTGAATTATTTGGACTATGGACCTGAATATTTTTGAAGAAATTGGGTGTAGGTACTAAGGTCTTGCTGTCGAAATTTTGGTGAGGTCAGAAGGGTTAGAGAAAATGTAGTTCCTAGACTTTTAGCTTTAGACAAAAAATAAAAGTATTTAGCTATAAATAAAAAACAGTAGCTATGACATTTAGCTATAAAAAAACAGAATTGTTTTTCTTTTCAAAAAGTTGATCAAACTAATTGTTGCTATGTAAACAAAAAACAAGATTGTTTTTATATGATATATGTCATTGATGTTCATTTGCATATCCATTATTGTTGATTATATCTTTTCATTCAAGTGGCCATGTTATATGCAAATTCCTCAATAGTGTTTTCTTATGTTATATCTTTTCATTAGGTTCGATTGTGCCCAAGTGGCTTTGTTGTTTCCAGGGAATGAAACTGAGTGGCCTTTGTTTTGCCGGAATGTTGATTCAGTTTTGTTCCGGCAAATTTCAGGTTCTCGATTTGTCCACTTTTTAGCAAAGGTCATGCCGAAATTTTCCGTGAATTTCGGCAATGACTTGTACTACAAACTAGGACATATCGAGTGCCCGGGATTTGCCGCACCAGGAAGGAGTTAACATTCCTGCAAAACAATAGGCCTTTTTTATGTCATTATTTATTTTATTAGGTCTAGAATTAATTGACTAGATTTAATCATAGGAAACATGGCTAGCAACGATGAAGGACAGGGTTCTGATGATTGCGACGACGTCTACCGGGCAGCAGACGAATTTTTTAGCCTTACCGACGATCAACCGATGTTGTTGCTGGGCCCACCGGTGGCATCGAGGACTGAGACCGACATGCAGACCGGTGCTGAGACTGAGACCGGCGCTGAGACTCTGACCGGCATCGAGACCGGCACTGAGACTGAGAACGGTGCTGCCTCGGGGAGCGGAGCCGGTGTTGAACCGAAAGCAAAGAGGCAACGGCTTCCTAACAAGCTCAGGACTACTAGACTGGTGGTCACAGAGGTGGACGACGGCAATTTTGAGCCAAAGGCGCCCGATGAAGCGCGCGCGTGCTACGACAATCAAATAGGCTGCATCGTACAGACAACTGCCACCATCAACGATGAGAAACTACAGAAGATAGAAAATATGAGGAGCTCCCTCCTAAAGAAGTTTCACCAGATATTCTTGTTCCCGGGCCAGAATGAGAAGGATTATGAAGATCCAGACGAGGACCCGGCAATGAAGAAGATAAACAAACACGCCATGACCAAGTTTAGCGACGCGTTGGCCGCCTGGAAAACTCGAGTGAAAGCAAAGATCATCGACAAGAAGGAACCCTATTCCGAGATTGTAAAGGATAATCCGACAATCACGGAAGAGCAGTTTCAAATATTCAAGGAGGCTTGCGAGGCCGAAGCTGCCAAAAAAAAGTCTAAGTACATGAAGGGGCTTCAAGAGAGGAACATTGGGAGCCACCACCTCGGAAGCCGTGGTTACGGCGGAAAGAGGTCAAAATGGGCCAAGGAGGACGCGGAAGCCGCGAGTCTGGGCATCCCAGACCCCTTGGCGGATTTCACCGTCCCGCAGGAGAGTGACGTCCTGAGGGCCCGGCACCGTTGGGACCCAGTGAAGAAGGTTTATGAGACAACACCGATCATTATGGAGTTCATGAGACTGCTGGTAATTTTAGTTTCTCATCAATTCGACTGCACACGTTAGTCATATTTGTAAACGATCCTTGTGCCTTTTGCAGAGAGAGCAGCACCGGATTGCGGTCGAAAGCGACTCGCCGTCTGAGGCATTGGCGTGGCCCAAGTGGGACACTCCATTCAACCGGGCGTTGAACATATTGAAACGACAACCGGTGGATACTCGACCGTCGTATGGACGCATGGACGGTGTTGGAGACGGCGCCACGTGGAAGAAGTACTACCGTGAGACCACGGAGGAGAGAAAGGAAAGATGGAGGCTAACTGAAGAAAACATCGACAAGAAGGTTGAGATTGCGGTTGAGAAGAAATCATCTCAGACAGTTGCAACAGCGGTAGCTGCCGCAAAACAGGTGGTTGCAGATTTGTCTACTTCCTTGGTGACGAGCGTTTTCACTTGGACAAGGCAAAATCCAGAAAAATATGCAGAGGACTTTCCCCTTGCTGACTTCTTGGGGAGCAGCTTGACTAGCGTTGCACCAGCACATGCTCCTACACCGGCTCCCGCACCTGCTCCTGCACCGGCTCCTGCACCTGCTCCTGCCAGTGTCAAACCGGGCCACGAGAATTTGCCTCCTCTAATACTAGTGGGGGATGACGACGAGACCCCGCGGCGGCTTGGTGATTGTTGCAATGGGTGGGTCCTGTTGTGGCCAAAGAGTCTGCTTCATTTGGAGGCGGCCGGGAGCACACCCACGAGCACACAGCCTCAGCAAGGTATGAACATCAACACACCACCTACCCTATTAGCATCGGGTGTCGGGTTGGGTGATAGCGGACGGGGTAACGAGGAGGCTCCATTAGTCGCTGATGACGTTGCCATGGATGAGGATGAGGATGACGATGGCGTTGAACAGTATGTCTATACTGGCGCCTCCTCAGGGTTTGAGCGTCATGAGTCGGTGCCTGAATTACCGTCTCAACGTATTATGGATGACCTTTCGGTAGTAAAGAAGTCTAGGAAGAGAGCGTGGAAAGGCAAAAAAGCTGATTCTATGATCCAGCCGGCTCAGCAGCCTCGGCTTCAGGACCGTATAGATATCCCCAATGCGGATAAATAGCATATCCCCGGTCAACCAATCCTACCTGCAACAGCACTACGGGCCAGATTCGGCGATCTAAGGAGACTTCATGACAATGTGCTGCGGGTAGAGAAAGGCCTCATCGCCTCGAAAGATCCAGGATACCCACTCTATGTGGTTAACGTTCCGCGGCAAATGTCGTACGTGGACAGCTTCCCCGCAGACAAGTTCTTCCTCCGATTCGATTACATATTTGACATGTTTCACGTGAAGAAGCTGGATTTTATGTTTGTCCGCCTTTATGCCTTGCACATGAACTACTACATGCACAAAAAGGATTGAGCAGATATCTCATATCTGTGTCGCTGACCCATACTACATGCACGAGGGCTTCTTGGGAGTCTGCACAAAGCACGGTGAATACGCGAGGGATTACATCGTCAGTTTCATGCTCGCCAATAAGGACAAGGAGGCGATTCTCGTGCCTTATCATCCTGTGTAAGTCATCCGCGCTGCTATCCTTCCTTCGATTTCAATAATTCATTTGCACGGTGGAGGCTAATTAATTTGAGGTGTACTTATTTTGCACAGTGGCGGGCGCGCCGTCCTCATCATCCTCTACCCCCGATTCCCCCACGCTCTTTACTTGGACTCGTCGAAGAACATTCACAAAAAGGATTACACCCACATCAAAGATGTTCTCGACAGTGCTATGTTTTACTACCAAGCAAGAGGTGGAGAGGTTAGGGACAAGAAGAGAAGGGGCGGCAGGGTTGCCTTCAGCCATAAGACCGACTTCTGCTGCATCCAGCAACCGAACGATTCTCTTAATGATGGATTCTATGTCCTACACCACATGCTGGAGTACAGACCGGATCACCAGAACCTTCGCATGTCACCTAGATCTGGCGATGCCCATATTCTTCAATGGGCAAAGGACATAGGAGGTATCGAGGACCATCGACTTCGAGCCTAGTTCTATAACATCCAGCGGGAACTTGCCCAAATCATCATGAAGGAGGTCGTCGGAAAAACAGGGATGTTCTACGGAGAAGGACAAATGTTGCGGGAAGACGTCCGAACATGGGTAGCCTCTCAGCGTCTCGACATGAAGCCTTTCACTAAGCTTGGGGACTATCTCCCTGACATGGATGGATGGCACGACATGTTGGAGTAATTGTCGATATATGACAATGCATGTGTCCATTTAGTCCATACTTTCTGTATGACAAAACTTTGAGTTATGCACGGCGAAACTTTATTGTGATGTAATTAAATTGTCCTCCTCCTCGACTAGCGAAGATCACTCTAGTGAGGGCATTTTGGGTACGATGAACTTTGTTATTTATGCTTATGATATGTTGTTTCTATTTTTTCCAAGTCTGTCTCTTTCTGTTGCTCAACTATATATGTTGCATATCATCGACTCATGTGACGATGCAGGTGCATACATCATAGACGGCGAAGAAGTGCTATGCCAGGAGTATATATACAACAAGTGGCCGGAGTGTCAGGCCCAGGTGTACCGATTTCTGGTTTCCGAGCGACAGGCAGTAGTTAGTTTAGGTTCACCCTAATGCGAGAGAGGGATACGAACTCATGTACTCAAAGTGATAGCTCTTCTCGCGTATATTATTGTTTAGATGGATGACGATGTATTTGCAAGTAATCAAGACTTGTATCACTATTTTCGAGATGATGACGAGAGACCACTTTGTGTTGGATGATGATTATGATGATGACATGATTTGATGAGACTAATTGTATGTATATGCTATGATTACATTTGTATGTGTATGATATGCTAAATATTATTGTATAAAGCCTATTTAAATACAAAACAAATATGCAGGAAAAAAACTAATAAAACTAGTAGTAGCGAGGGGGGGGGGGGGAATTTAGCAGTAGCGCCGCCTTACCAGTAGCGCTTCCCTGTAAACAGCGCTGCAGATAATATCAGCAGCGCCCTTTTCTAAAGAGCGCTACAGCTATTCATGTATAGCAGTAGCATGGGACAACAGGCGCTACTGCTATACGTTAGCTGTAGCGCCTTATTAGTAGCGCCGGTCCCCGCGCTACTAAGAGGCCTAAAACCCGCGCTGCTGCTAGGCTTTTCCCTAGTAGTGCATGGAAACTTACATCCAAGTGGGTATACATGTCAAGATCTTATCAACACAATGTGCTTGCCAAAGGATAAAATGTAAAAAGGAAAGGTGAACTTCACCTTGACTCTTATAAGGCAAGAATAACAGATTGGCCCTTCGCAGAGGGAAGCAGAGTTTGTCATGTGTTTTTATGGTTGGATGCACAATGTCTTAGCACAGAAGAACATCGCTTTTATTATGCAGTTCATCGCTTTTATTACTTCCATATCACAAGATCATATAAATCTTATTTCTCAATCCATAGGTAACATGACAACTTACTTGGAAGGATCTTTCTCAATCCATAGGTAGGTATGGTGGACCCTCATGGAAAAACTAGGTTTAAGGATGTATGGAAGCACAAGTAGTATCTCTACTTGGTGCGAGGAGTTTTGGCTAGCATGAGGGGGAAAGGCAAGCTCAACATGTTGGATGATCCGTGACAATATACTTTATTTCGGATATAAGAAAACATAACCCATTATGTTGGCTTCCTTGTCCAACATCAACTCTTTAGCATGACATATTTTAATGAGTGCTCACAATCATAAAAGATGTCCAAGATAGTATATTTGTATGTGAGGCACCTCTTTCTTTATTACTTCCTATTAATTGCAACGATGACCAAAACTATGTTTGCCAAGTCCCAACAACTTTTATTCATCATACTCTTTATATGTGAAGTCATTACTTCCCATAAGATCAATATGATCTCTTGGATACTCTTTATGTTTTCCTTTATTCTATCATGAAAAAAGTGAGGAAATCAAGCCCTTGAGTCAACACTAATCTTTATTATATTGCTCACGGACTCGATTACAAAGGGTAAAGATCATAAAGCAAAAGCTCACAACTATATCATGCTAACTTTATTCTACTAGATCAAGATACTACCAAAAGAATCGAACTAAGAAAAACGGTAAAGATAGGAGTGATGGTGATACGATACCAGGGTCACTCCCCCAAGCTTGGGAGTTGCCAAGGGGAGTGCCCATACCCATATGATTATATCTCCTTTTTCGCGGGTGGTGGTGATGGCTTCTTCCTTAGCTTGCGCTTAAGCACAGAATTTTGCTCCTTTAGATCATTGATCTCTTTCTCAAGATTTAATATCTTCTTGCATAGTGCCTGCTTGTTTTCCTGCAAGAGTTTAAAAGGGATAAATTCGATCTTAGGTTTCTTTACTCTATCGGGGAGGCTTGACTTTTTGAACTCCACATGCATGTCCCCCGGTTGAGGTAGTGGGACTTCGTCTTCATCTGAACTGGTCCAATCCTTCCCCTTGGGATCATGGTCCTCTTCTTCCTCCGTGGTCCAACCATAATGCTCCAAGTCGCCACAGACCTTAGGGTCCGCGAGGAAATCCACCACATAGCTTTCTCCCTCCGAATCCTGGGACAACATATTGCTCTTATCTGCGACAGAAATAGCTCGAAACAAAAATAGAGGATTTTTGCGTGATATAGAGGTCAAAACCTTTGGGATTATATATAATGAATTTTTACCGACCGAAAGGAGTAACATACAAGAAATCGGAGTCCGGGAGGCACACGAGCTGCCCACGAGGTAGGGGGGCGCGCCCAGGGAAGGGGGGCATGCCCTCCACCCTCTTGGACGGCTCGTGTCTCTTCCGGACTGCTACTTATTTTTCTATTTTTCTAAATATTCCAAAACGGAGAAAAATTGCCTTTAGAACTGTTTTGGAGTCGGTTTACTTACCGTACCACATACCTCTTCCTTTTCAGAGGTTGAATCGTTCTAGAAAGTGTCCTTTATGTATTCCTCCAGGGTTATGGTTTCAATAACATTGGTTTCAACATTTAGAGGATTACCTGAGATGTAATGTTTGATTCTTTGGCCGTTCACCACCTTCTGATTTGTGCCTTCGAAGTTGTTGATTTTTATGGCACCGAAACGATAGACCTCCTCGATAACGTAAGGTCCTTCCCACTTAGAGAGAAGTTTTCCTGCAAAAAATCTTAAACGATAATTGTATAGCAAGACATAATCACCTACATTAAACTCAGGCTTTTGTATCCTTTTGTCATGCCATCTTTTAACTTTTTCTTTAAAAAACTTGGCATTCTCATAGGCTTGGGTTCTCCATTCATCAAGAGAGCTAATGTCAAATAACCTCTTCACACCAGCATGTTTGAAATCATAATTGAGCTCTTTAATAGCTCAATATGCATTATGTTCTAGCTCAAGAGGTAAGTGACAAGATTTTCCATAAACCACCTTATATGGAGACATACACATAGGATTTTTGTATGCAGTTCTATAGGCCCATAATGCATCATCAAGTTTCTTGGACCAATTCTTTCTAGACCTATTAACTGTCTTTTGCAAAATTAATTTCAGCTCTCTATTACTTAGTTCTACTTGACCACTAGTCTGTGGGTGATAAGGGGATGCAATTCTATGGTTGACATCATACTTAGCAAGCATTTTACGGAAAGGACCATGAATAAAGGGTGGACCACCATCAGTCATTAAGTATCTAGGGACTCCAAACCTTGGGAAGATAACTTCTTTAGGCATCTTAATAGAGGTGTTATGATCAACACTACTAGTTGGAATAGCTTCTACCCACTTAGTAACGTAATCAACAGCAACTAGAATATGTGTGTACCCATTAGAGGCAGGAAACGGTCCCATATAATCAAAGCCCCAAATATCAAAAGGTTCAATAACAAGTGAATAATTCATAGGCATATCTTGACGTCTACTGATATTACGAATTCTTTGACATTCATCACAAGATAAGACAAACTTACGGGCATCCTTGAAGAGAGTAGGCCAATAAAAACTGGACTGCAATACCTTATGTGCAGTTCTATCTCCAGCATGGTGTCCTCCATAAGCTTCGGAGTGGCACTTGCGTAGGATCTGTTCCTGTTCATGCTCAGGTACACAACGTCTAATAATACCATCTTCTCCTTCTTTATAAAGATGTGGGTCATCCCAGAAGTAATGTCTCAAATCATAGAAGAACTTTTTCTTTTGCTGGTTGATAACCCACAAGTGTAGGGGATCGCAACAGTTTTCGAGGGTAAAGTATTCAACCCAAATTTGTTGATTCGACACAAGGGGAGCCAAAGAATACTCTTAAGTATTAGCAGATGAGTTGTCAATTCAACTACACCTTGAAACTTAGTATCTGCAGCAAGATAGTTTAGTAGCAAAGTAATATAATAGTGGCGGTAGCGGCAATAAAAGTAATGATAGTGTTTTTGTAGTTTTTGTAATAGTAGCAACGAAAAAGTAAATAAGCAACTATCAATATAGGTAAAGCTCGTAAGCATTGGATCGGTGATGGGAAATTATGTCGGATGCAATTCATCATGTAGAAGTTCTAACCTAAGGTGACACAACACTAGCTCCAGTTCATCAATGCAATGTGGGCATGTATTCCGAATATAGTCATACGTGCTTATGGAAAGGAACTTGCATGACATCTTTTGTCCTACCCTCCCGTGGCAGTGGGGTCCTATTGGAAACTAAGAGATATTAAAGCCTCCTTTTAATAGAGTACCGGACCAAAGCATTAACACATAGTGAATACATGAACTCCTCAAAATATGGTCATCAACGGGAGTGGTCCCGATTATTGTCACTTCGGGGTTGCCAGATAATAACACATAGTAGCTAGGTGACTATAGACTTGCAGGATAGGATCAAGAACACACATATATTCATGAAAATGTACTAGGTTCAGATCTGAAATCATGGCACTCGGGCCCTAGTGACAAGCATTAAGCATAGCAAAGTCAAAGCAACATCAATCTCTGAACATAGTGGACACTAGGGATCAAACCCTAACAAAAGTAACTCGATTACATGATAGATCCCATCCAACCCATCACCGTCCAGCAAGAATACGATGGAATTACTCACGCACGGCGGTGAGCATCATGGAATTGGTGATGGAGGAAGGTTGATGATGACGATGGCGATGATCTCCACTATTCGGAGCCTCGAACGGACTCCAGATCAGCCGTCCCAAGAGAGATTAGGGCTTGGCGGCGGCTCCATCTCATGAAACGCGATAATTCTTTCTCCCTGTTTTTTTCTCCCCGAACGTGAAGATATAGGATCTGGGGATACGTCGGTAAGGCACCAGGGGGCCCACGAGGCAGGGGGGCGCGCCCCCCAGCCTCGTGGATAGGCCCAAGGCCCCCTAGTGTGGATCTTCTTGCAGGTATTTTTTTATTTTTTCTGAAATAATTCTCCATTGATTTTCAGGCGATTCCGGGAACTTTTTATTCTGCACAAAAACAACACCATGGCAGTTCTGCTGAAAACAGCGTCAGTCCGGGTTAGTTCCATTCAAATCATGCAAGTTAGAGTCCAAAACAAGGGCAAAAGGGTTTGGAAAAGTAGATACGTTGGAGGCGTCTCACTGGTATGTGAAGCTAGGAGGTATAAACTTAGCAAAAATATAATTGGCATAATCAGCATATCATGGAGCAGTACGAGAAGTATTTATGACAGCTAATTGTTCATCAGGAAAGCTAGCATCAATAGGTTGTGGGTCATCAAGTATATTCTCTAGCCTAGACAAGTTGTCTGCAACGGGGTTCTCAGCTCCCTTTCTATCGATAATATGCAAGTCAAATTCTTGGATCAAGAGAACCCATCTAATAAGTCTAGGTTTAACATCTTTCTTTTCCATAAAGTATTTGATAGCAGCATGATTAGTGTGAATAGTTACTTTAGAATCAACAATATAGGGTCTAAACTTATCACAAGCAAATACAACTGCTAAAAATTCTTTCTCCAAAGTAGCATAATTTTTCTGGGCACTATCTAGAGTTTTACTAGCATATTGGATAACATTTAATTTCTTATCAACTCTTTGCCCTAAAACAGCACCTACAGTATAATCACTAGCATCGCGCATAATCTCAAAGGGTAAATTCCAGTCTGGAGGCTGTACAATAGGTGCAGTCTACAATGCTTTCTTAAGTATTTCAAATGCCTCTAGACAATCATCATCAAAGACAAAAGGAATATCTTTTTGTAAGAGATTAGTCAGAGGCCTCGAGATTTTGGAGAAGTCCTTTATGAACCTCCTATAAAACCCGACAAGACCAAGGAAACTTCGTATACCTTTGATGTCCTTGGGGCACGTCATATTTTCAATAGCACCAACTTTAGCCTTGTCAACTTCAACACCTCTTTCAGAAATTTTATGTCCGAAGACAATGCCTTCATTAACCATAAAGTGGCACTTCTCCCAATTCAAGACAAGATTAGTGTCTTCACATCTCTGCAAAACTCGATCAAGGTTGTTTAAGCAATCATCAAAAGAAGTTCCGTAAACGGAGAAATCATCCATGAAAACCTCAACAATCTTTTCACAAAAATCACAGAATATAGCCATCATGCATCTTTGAAAGGTAGCAGGTGCATTACATAAACCAAAAGGCATACGTCTATAAGCAAAGGTACCGAAAGGACAAGTAAAAGTGGTCTTTTCTTGATCCCCTTTTGACACAGGTATTTCAGAGAAACCAGAATAACCATCTAGAAAGCAAAAATGAGTATGTTTGGATAACCTTTCTAGCATTTGATTAGTAAAAGGCAAGGGGTAATGATCTCTCTCAGTAGCTTTATTTAAGTTACTGAAATCAATTACCATCCTATAACCTGTAACAATTCTTTGCGGGATCAATTAATCTTTATCATTAGGAACTACAGTCATACCTCCCTTCTTAGGGACACAACGGACAGGACTTACCCACTGGCTATCAGCAACTGGATAGATAATACCTGCCTCTAGAAGCTTTAGAATTTCCTTCCTTACCACTTCTTTCATCTTAGGATTCAGCCGTCGTTGATTATCAATAACTGGTTTAGCGTTTTCTTCCAATTTTATCTTGTGTTGGCATAAAATGGGACTGATGCCCTTAAGATCATCCAGAGTATATCCAATAGCATCACGGTGCTTCTTCAGAGTTTTCAATAGTTTTTCTTCTTCCTGCTCTGAAAGGTTAGCACTAATAATAACAGGATATATATTCTTTTCATCAAGACAAACATACTTAAGATTTAAGTTCAAATATGGGATCACCCTTGGGTGGAGGAGGATCCCCTAGGATATCAACAGGCAAGTTATTTTTCAATACGGGTCCCTGATTAAAGAATATTTCATCTATTTCCCTTCTCTCATTCATATTCATATCATTTTCATGGTCTAGCAAGTATTGTTCTAAAGGATCATTAGGAGGTACAACAATAGAAGCAAGACCAATAATTTCATCTTTACTAGGTAGTTCTTTATCAAGGGGTTGTCTACGAAATTTAGCAAAGTTAAAATCATGAGACATATCCCCTAAACCAACAGTAACAGTATCTTTCACGCAGTCTATTTTAGCATTAGCAATATTCAAGAAGGGTCTACCAAATATAATGGGATAAAAGTCATCTTGTGGGGAACTAAGAATAAGAAAATCAGCAGGGTATTTAACCTTCCCACACAAGACTTCAACATCTCTAACAATCCCAACTGGTGAAATAGTGTCTCTATTAGCTGGCTTAATAGTAACATCAATCCCTTCTAACTCAACAGGTGCAATATCATGCATAATTTCTTGATATAAGGTATAAGGCATTATGTTTGCACTAGCACCTACGTCACATAAACCATGATAGCAATGATCTCCTATCTTAATAGAGATAACAGGCAAGCCTACAATAGCTCGATGACATCCCTCGAACTCTTGACCCAACAAAGTGTTGAGGGAGAGTTTCATCAGCACTACGGCGTGGTGACGGTGATGGTGAAGTGACCCGCGCAGGGCTTCGCCTAAGAATTACGACAATATGAACGGAGGAGTAAACGATGGAGGGGGGCACCGCACACGGCTAAGAGCAATTGATGTGTCTTACTGGTGCCCCCGCCCCCGTATATAAAGGAGGGCGAGGGGAGGAAGTCGGCATAGGGGTGCGCCAAGTGGGGGGAGTCCCACTTCGACTCATAGTCCAATTCGCCCCCCCCCCCTTCCTTTTATCGGAGGGGAAAAGGGGGAAAGAGAGGGAGGAGAAGAAGGAAAAAGGGGAAACTAAGGGATATTAAGGCCTCCTTTTAATAGAGTACCAGACCAAAGCATTAACACATAGTGAATACATGAACTCCTCAAACTATGGTCATCACCGGGAGTGGTCCCGATTATTGTCACTTCGGGGTTGCCGGATCATAACACATAGTAGGTGACTATAGACTTGCAAGATAGGATCAATACCACACATATATTCATGGAAACATAATAGGTTCAGCTCTGAAATCATGGCACTCGGGCCCTAGTGACAAGTATTAAGCATAGCAAAGTCATAGCAACATCAATCTCAGAACATAGTGGATACTAGGGATCAAACCCTAACAAAACTAACTCGAGTACATGATAGATCCCATCCAACCCATCACCGTCCACCAAGCCTACGATGGAATTACTCACACACGGCGGTGAGCATCATGGAATTGGTGATGGAGGAAGGTTGATGATGACGATGGCGACGATCTCCACTCTCTGGAGCCCCAAACGGACTCCAGATCAGCCCTCCCGAGAGAGATTAGGGCTTGGCGGCGGCTCCGTCTCGTAAAACATGATAATTCTTTTTTCCTTGATTTTTTTTCTCCATGAAACAGAATATATAGGACCTGGGGATACGTCGGTGGGGCATCGGGGTGCCCTCGAGGCAGGGGCGCGCCCTGGGAAGGGTGGCGCGCCCCCCACTCTCGAGGACCTGCTTGCAGGTATTTTTTATTTTCAGGCGATTTCCAGGTGCGGATCTGCTTGCAGGTATTTTTTATTTTTTCTGAAATAAATCTCCGTTGATTTTCAGGCGATTTCGAGAACTTTTTATTTTTGCACAAAAACAACACCATGGCAGTTCTGCTGAAAACAGCGTCAGTCTGGGTTAGTTCCATTCAAATCATGCAAGTTAGAGTCCAAAACAAGGGCAAAAGTGTTTGGAAAAGTAAATACGTTGGAGACGTATCAACTCCCCCAAGCTTAAACCTTTGCTTGTCCTCAAGCAATTCAGTTGATAAACTGAAAGTGATAAAGAAAAACTTTGACAAACTCTGTTTGCTCTTGTTGTTGTAAATATGTAAGCTAGCATTCAGGTTTTCAACAAGATCATGAACTAACCACATTCACAATAACTTTCAGGTCTCACGACTACTCACATCAATGGCATAATCATCTAGCGAGCAATAATAATAAACCTCGGATGACAACACTTCTCAAAACAATCATGATATGATATAACAGGACGGTATCTCGCTAGCCCTTTCTGAGACCGCAAAACATAAATGTAGAGCACCTTTAAAGATCAAGGACTGACTAGACATTGTAATTCATGGTAAAAGAGATCCAGTCATGATCATACTCAATGCAAATTAATAGTAATACATGCAACGACAGAGGTGCTCTCCTACTAGTGCTCTTTGATAAGAGGATGATGACTCTGCATAAAAGTAAATAGATAGGCCCTTCGCAGAGGGAAGCAGGGATTTGTAGAGGTGCCAGAGCTCGATTTTAAAATAGATATTGAATAATATTTTGAGCGGTATACTTTCATTTTCAACATAACCACCAAGAATCTCGATATCTCCCATGCTACGCACATTATAGGCGGTTCCCAAATAGAATGGTAAAGATTATACTCCCCCAACCACCAACAAGCACACTCCACGGCCGGCCGAATCCACGGGTTACCATCCAAACAAGCAACAGCCCTGGGGGAGTTTTGTTTAATTATTATGATTTGAGCATGGGACTGGGCATCCCCATTACCAGCCATTTTCTCGTGAATGATGAGCGGAGTCCACTCATCGTGAGAATAACCCACCTAGCATGGAAGATATAGACAGCCCTAGATGATACATGAGTTGTTCGAGCATACAAAATAGAATTTCATTTGAAGGTTTAGAGTTTGGGACATACAAATTTACTTGGAACGGCAGGTAAATACCGCATATAGGAAGGTATGGTGGACTCATATGGAATAACTTTGGGGTTTATGGAAGTGGATGCACAAGCAGTATTCCCGCTTAGTACAGGTGAAGGCTAGAAAGAGACTGGGCGACCAGCTAGAGAGCAACAACGATCATGAGCATGCATTAAAATTAATCAACAATGAATGCAAGCATGAGTAGAATATAAATCACCATGAACATAAATATCGTGAAGGCTATGTTGATTTTGTTTCAACTACATGCGTGAACATGTGCCAAGTCAAGTCACTTAAATCGTTCAGAGGAGGATACCACCAATCATACCACATCACAACCATTTTAATATTATGTTGGTACGCAAGATAGACCATTATAAACTCTCAGCTAATTAAGCATGGCACAAGCATTTTCGTTCATAACAAGTTGAATCAAGAACGACGAGCAATCATATTTACAAAAACAAGAGATGTCGAGTTCATACCAGCTTTTCTCATCTCAATTAGTTCATCATATATCATCCTTATTGCCTTTCACTCGCACGACCGAACGGTGTGGAAAATAATAATAGTGCACGTGCATTGGACTAAGCTGGAATCTGCAGGCATTTAATACAAGAGAGAAGACAAGGTAATACGACTCAAGATTAAATCAAAAACAAAGCATATGAGAGCCACTAAGCATTTTTAATCATGGTCTTCTACTCTTAACCCCTAAAGAAAAGAAAAGAAACTATTTACACGGGCAAGCTCCCAACAAACAAAAGAAGAACGGGAAATCTTTTTGGGTTTTCATTTTTTTAGTTACTACTACAAGCAAGGAAAGTAAACTAGCTAGAAGCTACTACTAATATTTTTTTTGTTTTTCTGGGTTTTTCTAGGACACAAGAAAAAGACTAGGAAAAAGAAATTTAACTAAGCATGGATGGTACAGTGAAAGAGTGTGAGCACCGACAACTAGAATAAGTGTGAACATGAATGTAAGTCGGTGAGAAAAACGTACTCCCTCAAGCTTAGGATTTTGGCCTAAGTTGGTCTATGGCCAGTACGGGCCTGACGGATATCCAAAGTTGTAGTTGGGGTCGTACTGTGATGCAGCAGATACTGCCTGATGAGCTGCAGCTCGAAGGTGGGCTGCCTCCGTCATGTTATAATGGGCATTTCCTCCTCCATAGTTGTAGTATATCTCCCCTTTTTCTAAAAGTTTAACAAAGTAGGGGCAGGAAGAACAATAGGGATGGCATGCTGCCTGTTAAAGATTAGTCGATATTTGAGAGTTTGATTATCCCACTCTATATACCGGTGACTAGCCATAGCATTACGGTCTAAATAAGCAGTAGGTAAGGGGTCATCATACGGGTGCACAGACACACCAAGATAGCGGGCTATGCCAGTAGCATAGATCCCACCAAATAAATCTCCATTCGAACCATTATGGTGTAGCCTACGTGCAACAATTGCTCCTAAATTATATTGCCTGTCACCTAGTACAGCACTCCTGAGAACGCTAAGATCAGGGACACACATGCGACAAGCCTCATCTTTACCATTTAAGCATCTACCGATAAAGAGAGCAAAGTAATGAATAGCAAGAAAATGTATGCTCCCAGTGGTGGCTTGTGTGATGTCCCTTGATTCCCCTGCTGTAATACTAGCTAGGAATTCTCTACATTCAGATTTACGAGGATCACTCATACTGCCCCACTGTGGGAGCTTGCGGGCTTCATTAAAATCCTCTAAGTCCATGGTATAAGATTTATCATAAAGGTCAAATAGGACAGTGTGAGAATTACGTGAAGATGAAAATTTAAACCTTCTCACAAAGCTATCAGTTAAGCCACGGTACTAGAGGCACTTATCTTGCATGATGTGCTCGAGGTCGGCGTTACGCACATATGCGTAAAATTCAACTTTGATGCCCGCTTGACTCATAAATTCATCCGACGGCCATTCACAAGGCCGTACATCAGCATCCCTCGGTGGTTCATCGCCGGGCTCACGGAACGCAAGCCTCGGTCCTTGCTTCCTTGAAGAGCCACCTTGGAAGTTTTTCCTAGACATTTTTCTAAAAATTTTCTGAAATTTTTAGTAACTTACAATAAAAGTTAACCAAACTCAACAAGAATGATAGCAACAACTCCTATAAGTGCCTAGAGGCTATATCGTGCATTAGAACTACTTGGGACCAAGAAAATTTGACATGCAATCTCAAGAACAAGGTCACCACAGCAGCACAAGTTTGCAACAAATAAAATACTAGAACAAAAACTAATTGGACCAATGGAGGAGTCACATACCAAGGAACAATCTCCCCAAACAGTTTGGTGAATGGTGATTTGAGCAAGGAGATCCAAAATGGTAGCAAAATGAGCTAGAACTCGGGTTTGAGCTGGTTGGGGACTTGTTTTGGGAGGAAGAAGAAGAGCATGGGTGAAAGGATAAGTGGAGGGGGGCCACGTGGGGCCCTCGAGGCAGGGGGGCGTGCCCTATGCCCTCGAGGCCATGTGCTAGCTCCCCTCGCTGTGTGTTCAGTGCCACATTTTCTTATATTCTAGAAAAAAATCATATTTCATTTTCATCGCATTTGGAGAACTTTTATATTCAAGATATTTTTTATTGCACGGATAAGTCTGGAAACAGACATATAATGCTATTTTTCTTTTATTTAACCTAATTAACAGAAAGTAAAAGGACGGTACAGAAGGTTTGTGCTATCTAGATTCACCTATCCCATGTTCATCAAAAGGAATCCATTAACAAGGTTGATCAGGTCTTGTTAATAAACTCTTTCCGAGTAACATGAAACCGGATAATTTTCGAATAACACTATGTTACCTCAATGGGGATATGTATGTCCCCAACAATAAGTATGTCATATGCCTTATTGATATTAGGAATAGGAAACTCAAAACCTCCAATAGTAATAGTTGAAGTTATTACAATATAATTGATATTATCGACCTGAGGTTGTTTCCTCAGGAAGTGTACCGTATGATCATTACCATTGACATGAAAAGTGACATTGCCTTTGTTGCAATCAATATCAGCCCCTGCAGTATTCAAAAAAGGACTTCCAAGAATAATAGACATACTATCATTCTCGGGAATATCAAGTATAACAAAGTCTGTTAGAATAGTAACATTTGCAACTACAACAGGCACATCCTCACAAATACCGATAGGTATAGCAGTTGATTTATCAGCCATTTGCAAGGATATTTCAGTAGGTGTCAACTTACTCAAGTCAAGTCTATGATATAAAGAGAGAGGCATAACACTAACAACGGCTCCAAGATCACACAAAGCAGTTTTAACATAATTTCTCTTAATGGAGCAAGGTATAGTAGGTACTCCTGGATCTACTAGTTTCTTAGGCATTCCACCCTTAAAACTGTAATTGGCAAGCATGGTGGAGATTTCTACATCAGGTATCTTTCTTTTGTTGGTAATAACATCTTTCATATACTTAGCATAAGGATTTGTTTTAAGCACATCAGTCAAACGCATACGCAAAAAGATAGGTCTAATCATTTCAGCGAAGCGCTCAAAATCTTCATCATCCTTTTTCTTGGATGGTTTCAGAGGAAAAGGCATGGATTTCTAAACCCATGGTTCTCTTTCCCTACCGTGCTTCCTAGCACCAAAGTCTCTCTTATCATAACGTTGATTCTTTGGTTGTGGGTTATCAAGATCAACAGCAGGTTCAATCTCTACATCATTATCATTGCTAGGTTGAGCATCATCATGAACATCATTATTAACATTTTCACTAGGTTATGTTCATTTCTAGATTGTGTCTCAGCATCAGAAACAGATATATCATTGGGATTCTCAGGTGGGTGAGCTACAGGTTCACTAGAAGCATGCAAGGTTCTATCATTTTTCTTTTCCTTCCTCTTAGAAGAACTAGGTGCATCTAAATTAGCTCTCTGAGAATCCTGCTCAATTCTCTTAGGGTGGCCTTCAGGATATAGAGGTTCCTGAGTCATTCTACCACATCTAGTCACAACTCTAATGGCGTTGTCATTATTCTTGCTATTTAATTCACTGAGCAAATCATTCTGAGCCTTAAGTACTTGTTCTACTTGAGTGGTAACTATAGAAGCATGTATACTAATGAGTTTCAGTTCATCCTTAGCATTAGACAGATAATCACTCAAGCGTTCAATCATATAAGCATTGTGTTGTAATTGTCTACCAACATAAGCATTGAAGTTTTCTTGTTTCACAATAAAATTGTCAAACTCATCTAAGCATTGGCTAGCAGACTTATAACGAGGAATATCACCTTCATCAAATCTATAAAGAGAATTTACCTTTACTACCTGTGTCGGGTTATTAAGACCATGTATTTCTTCAATAGGCGGTAAATTCTTAACCTCTTCAGCTTTAATACCTTTTTCTTTCATAGATTTCTTTTCCTCTTGCATATCTTCAGGACTGAGAAATAGAACACCTCTTTTCTTCGGAGTTGGCTTAGGGGCTGGTTCAGGTAGTGTCCAATTATTCTCATTGGCTATCATATTATTCAATATTAATTCAGCTTGTTCCATTGTTCTTTCCCTGAAAACACAACCAGCACAACTATCCAGGTGGTCTCTGGATGCATTGGTTAGTCCATTATAAAAGACATCAAGTATATCATGCATCTCAAGAGGATGATCAGGCAAAGCATTAAGTAACTGGAGAAGCCTCACCCAAGCTTGTGGGAGACTCTCTTCTTCAGTTTGAGCAAAGTTATATATTTCACGTAAGGCAGCTTGTTTCTTATGCATCGGAAAATATTTAGCAGAGAAGTAATACATCATATCCTGGGGAGTACGCACACAACCAGGATCAAGAGAATTAAACCAAGTCTTAGCATCACACTTTAAAGAGAACGAAAACAACTTAAGGATATAGTAGTAGCGAATCTTTTCATCATTAGTAAACAGGGTGGCTATATCATTCAACTTGGTAAGATGTGCCACAACAGTTTCAGACTCATAGCCATGGAAAGGATCAGATTCAACCAAATTAATTAACTCAGGATCAACCGAGAATTCATAATCCTTATCAGTGACACATATAGGTGAAGTAGCAAAAGCAGGGTCATGTTTCATTCTAGCATTCAAGGACTTTTCTTTCAACTTAGCTAGTAACTTCTTAAGATCATATCTATCATTGCAAGCAAGAAAGTCTCTAGCAGTTTCTTCATCCATAACATAACCCTCAGGCACAACAGGCAATTCATATCTATTGGGAGTGGTTTCATCATCACTTTCATCAATATCATCAACATTTGCACTCTCCCTAACCTTAGCAATTTGTTCATCTAGAAATTCACCTAGTGGCACATTATCAGGCATAGAGGTAGTTTCATCATACATAGCAGAAGTAGCATCATCAAGAACATACGACATATCAGATTCAATAGCAGGAGTAGGTGTCACAAGTTTACTCATAACAGAAGGAGAATCTAGTGCAGAGCTAGATGATAGTTCCTTACCTCCCCTCGTAGTTGAGGGTAAGATCTTGGTTTTTGAGTCCTTCAAATTCTTCATAGTGATATGCACATATAAATCCCAAGTGACTTAAAGAATAGAGCTATGCTCCCCGGCAACGGCGCCAGAAAATAGTCTTGATAACTCACAAGTGTAGGGGATCGCAACAGTTTTCAAGGGAAAAGTATTAAAACCAAATTTGTTGATTCGACACATGGGGAGCCAAAGAATACTCTTAAGTATTAGCAGCTGAGTTGTCAATTCAACCACACCTGGAAACTTAGTATCTGCAGCAAGATAGTTTAGTAGCAAAGTAATATGATAGTGGTAGTGGCAGCAATAAAAGTAACAATAGTGTTTTTGTAGTTTTTGTGATAATAGGAACGGAAATATAAATAAGCGACAAGCAATATAGGTAAAGCTCGTAGGCATTGGATCGGTGATGGGAAATTACGTCGGATGCAATTCATCATGTAGAAATTATAACCTAGGGTGACACAGAACTAGCTCCAGTTCATCAATGCAATGTAGGCATGTATTCCAAATATAGTCATACGTGCTTATGGAAAAGAACTTGCATGACATCTTTTGTCCTACCCTCCCATGGTAGAGGGGTCCTATTGGAAACTAAGGAATATTAAGGCCTCCTTTTAATAGAGTACCGGACCAAAGCATTAACACATATTGAATACATGAACTCCTCAAACTATGGTCATCACCGGGAGTGGTCCCGATTATTGTCACTTAGGGGTTGCCGGATCATAACACATAGTAGGTGACTATAGGCTTGCAAGATAGGATCAAGAACACACATATATTCATGGAAACATAATAGGTTCAGATCTGAAATCATGGCACTCGGGCCCTAGTGACAAGAATTAAGCATAGCAAAGTCATAGCAACATCAATCTCAGAACATAGTGGATACTAGGGATCAAACCCTAACAAAACTAACTCGATTACATGATAGATCCCATCCAACCCATCACCGTCCAGCAATCCTACGACGGAATTACTCACACACGGCAGTGAGCATCATGGAATTGGTGATGGAGGAAGGTTGATGATGACAATGGAGACAATCTCCACTCTCCGGAGCCCCGAACGGACTCCAGACCAGCCCTCCCGAGAGAGATTAGGGCTTGGCGGCGGCTCCATCTCGTAAAATGCGATAATTCTTTTTTCCTTGATTTTTTCTCCACGAAACGGAATATATAGGACCTGGGGATACGTCGGTGGGGCATCGGGGGCGCGCCCTAGGAATGGGGGCGTGCCCCCCACCCTCAAGGACAGTCCGTGGGCCCCCAGGTGTGGATCTTCTTGCAGGTATTTTTTATATTTTCTGAAATAAATCTCCGTTGATTTGCAGGCGATTCCAAGAGCTTTTTATTTCTGCACAAAAACAACACCATGGCAGTTCTTCTGAAAACAACGTTAGTCCTGGTTAGTTCCATCCAAATCATGCAAGTTAGAGTCCAAAACAAGGGCAAAAGTGTTTCGAAAAGTAGATACGTTCGAGACGTATCAGCGGACCATACGGGTTCGAGAACTATGTACACATGACCGAGACACCTCTCCGGTCAATAACCAACAACAGAACCTGGATGCTCTTATTGGTTCCTTCATATTCTACGAAGATCTTTCTCGGTCAAACCGTAATGACAACATACGTCATTCCCTTTGTCATCGGTATGTTACTTGCCCAAGATTCAATCGTCGGTATCTTCATACCTAGTTGAATCTCGTTACCAGCAAGTCTCTTTACTCGTTTCGTAATGCATCATCCCGTAACTAAATCATTAGTCACATTTCTTGCAAGGCTTATCATGATGTGCATTACCGAGAGGGCCTAGAGATACCTCTCCGATACTCAGAGTGACAAATCCTAATCTCGATCTATGCCAACCCAACAAACACCTTCGGAGACACATGTAGAGCATCTTTATAATCACCAAGTTACGTTGTGACGTTTGATAGCACACAAGGTGTTCCTCCGGTATTCAGGAGTTGCATAATCTCATAGTCAAATGAATATGTATAAATCATGAAGAAAGCGAAAGCAATAAAATGTAACGATCATTATGCTAAGCTAAGGGATGGGTCTTGTCCATCACATCATTCTCCTAATGATGATCCCGTTCATCAAATGACAACACATGTCAATGGTTAGGAAACTTAATCATCTTTGATTAACGAGCTAGTCTAGTAGAGGCGTACTAGGGACACCGTGTTTTGTCTATGTATCCACACATGTATCAAGTTTTCGGTTAATACAATTCTAGCATGAATAATAAACATTTATCATGATATAAGGAAATATAAGTAAAAACTTTATTATTGCCTCTAGGGCATACTAGCCATACCCGCGCGGCGGAACGCCGCGCCCCGCCAATACGTTATGTACTCATACATTACCCTTGGAAAACATCTTTTTTTTCTAACGTGGTAGTAGTGTCTGCTTATAGATATTTCTTCGTTGATGCAGTGTCTTTGTTATGTCTCAGATGATTCACAAGGGGTTGGTTGGATGTATGGCATCATACCTGCTAATGTTGTGCCCGACCGCAGTTCCATGCTCCTTGGACTAAACAATTCAAATGGGTAATCTTTTTGGTCAGGAAAATCCGCAAATTCCTATAATTTGCCACTGAAATCGTGCAAAACAATCTTGGCCACTGAAATCTACCAAACTGTCCACTTATGCTGTTCACTTCAATAGAAGCCAATTTCTGAAAATAAGAAACTTTGCTAGTTGCTTATCTTTTAAAGCATAAGCATTAATAATAATACCATGTTCATTCAAAATATTCAGATAAAAATTTGACAATAAAACAAATATTCAGATAAAAATTTGACAATAAAACATTGCAAAACAAAAGGAATTTTCCAAGGAAAACTCCTTGCCAATAAGACAAACAAAATATTGAACAATCACGAGATCTAGAGTCATAAAAGTAGCAAAGGAAAAAAGAAGAAATATAAAGAGAACAGAAAATTTACTGGGTGGTAGTCGTTCATCCATGCTGAAAATGAACACATGGGAACTTCGAGCTTCATGGAAGAAATTGCAGATCATAAGAATGTGGATCAGTGTGCAGTAACCATCAGTTCTTGTACAAAAAGGCATTATCACTGTAGCAAAAATAACTCAAAGAAAGATCATATCAAAAGGGGAGGAGGAAATCTTCTGAACTTCAATTATAGATGCAGCAAAAGGAGAGGAGGATATTGAGGAGGTGCCCATGCCCGAATAAGCAGTAGTGGATGTAAAAAAGTATATGCATCTAATCTACTGTTTGAATACCATTTCATACCAGTCAAATCTCCAAACTGATTTAATTTAGAGTATAATTTTTAAATTTACAATGGAATTTCAAAGAAAATGTGGCAATCTGGAAACCAAAACTTCACACAGTGTCTTATATTCCACAAAAAAGTGTGTTCTGGAATACAATAAAATGACTTCGCCATGCATACGAAATGAACATAAAAAAGATATAAAAAATGACTTCACTTGAACCTGCATCCCAAACAGAGAAAACACGAATATCACACCAACCTCCAATCCACATCTAAAAAATATATCTAAATCCACAATAGTATTTCGCATACGTACTAAGATCTAGAAACCACCTTGGCTTATCTAATCTGAAAATAGTGAAACCGCCTATGGGAGTAAGCAGTCCCTTGCACCTGATAACTATCTTCTTCACTTTTTCTGCTAAAATCTTCTGTCTTTAGCTGATCATTAACGCATGGACCATGCACACAACCGCTCGTGTACAACCTGGAGTGACCCTAACAATTACACAGACACGTGCATGGCCCATGCAGACAACCATTCATGTACAACCTAGAGTGCCACTATCAATTACACAGGCCGTGCATGTCCCATGCAGCCAAGCACGCACATATACAAGAGCCAATACCCGCACAAATCAAGACAACACCCCCTCTACCAAAACCATGACCCGCAACAATGTAACTTAATTTGTGTAACTAAATTTACCCGTGGCTGACCAGTCCAATGATTAACTACTTGAACCACGTAGACAGCATGCATACGCAGAAGCAAACATGAGGCAAGGAGCAAGCAAATGCCAGAATCCAAACCGGCAGCAGCCGGCAGTAAGAGCAGTTTGCCGCACACACCGATCCATCTCGCAAAAAGGAACACCCGCAAAAATAAAACACACCACACATATGAAAGTACTATCCAACAACAATCATCAAGAAAATAACCGCGCTCTTGTACCATGCCATGGCCTTCACCAGCGCCCTGGGACCATCTCCCACCTCCCCACTGCGCTCGCCGCCGCCACGTCGGCCAGGATGCCGAGCGCCGCCTCGGCTATTCGTCTCCATCCGCTGCAGTAGAGACGACGCCAAGAGCGCTCGCATGATGCCGCGGGTGACCACGGCCCGGACTTGCTCGAGCTTGGGGGAGAGGTTGTGGCGCACGGCTACACACGCCAACCTCGTGTCAGCTGGGTCGTCTATGGCGGTGAGCGTGGCGAGGCAGGGGCGTCTGTATTCTACAAAGCAAGCTGGTTTTCACTGTTCAGGAGCAGGATTGATTGATCTAGAAGCCTGGTTATGAAACCGATTTATGCGTGAGTTGTTAGCTCGGCGGCATTCTCCTCCCTCCGCTGCCTACAAGAACCACCAACAGCAGAGTCCAGAACCAAAAACACTTAGCATACAGGAAAACTTCATAACAAACAAACGGAAAAACAAAAAAGCAAGCAAACCAGATCGTGCCGCAAGACCCTCCGCGCATCCAGAACCAGAAGACCGTACGAAGTGGGCACATGCAGAACCCGAAGACCGTACGGAGCGGCCACCCCGACGGGATGAACCATCATCAGACACCAGACCAACTTCCATATATACGGGCCGAGCCGACACAACGGCCGAGGCAGCAGAACGTCCCGAGCCACCACGCCGACCAACCACAGCCCCCCGCGAGTGAGGAGGCCGACCCGGACGCCGCCAGCCATTACGACTGGAAGAAGAAGCCACGCCGGTAGTTAATGTATGCCACACGGAGGAAGAAGGCCTAGTACAATAATATCGCAAGGAAGGCGATCTATTTATAGCTGCCGCAACGTAAGACGCTCCCTAAATTGGAGGACGTAAGCGGTAGCGATAAGACGCGAGATTTCTAGATTGGACAGCGACAGCGGCACCGATAAAAAACACTAGAGACAATTTTTTTTCGCTGGAACATTAGAGACATCTAGACCTAACGATCAAAGCGGCACCGCTTTTTAGGGTAAAACACCACCGAAAACGCCAATGGCAGAGGTCAATGAGACGTAAATTTATGAGAAGGCAAGATCGGCAGCGGTAAGCGGCAGAATTTCCAGCGGAAACTACGGCAGCGGCACCGATAAGGAAGAACACCAGGCTCGGTAGACCTCTACGGCAGTGCCATCTACAAAATTACCCACGGGTCATTTTCAGCCAAGTGGTGAGACGTGGAAGCAAAAACGTCCTCTGAAATAGAGGCTTGGGTATTTCCTTCACTTAAAAACATGGATAAAGATGAGGATGATGATGGCCCAAGAAATTTGAACAAGCCCGATGGTGACAAGAAGACTAAGGACAAGATCAAGAGAGAGCACGAAGCATCAAGTTTGCGGGACAAGATTGATGCCATAGTGCAACCAAATGAGTTGATGTTAGCGAGGCGATAAACAAAGAGTTGACCGAGAAGAAGGCACTGGAGAAGCAAGAAAAATGGCAATTTCTCAAGGATGAGGAGTTGTGCAAAGCGGCCATTTAGGAGAGAAGAGCACGTGTCGCTGAAAACAAAGCCATGTCCAAGTTGCTTGACGAAGAAAATAAGATCATGACATTGAACCGCAATAACCATTACTAGGAAAAGGCTTATTAGTGGTGCACCTGTTTTGGCCATTAATGACGCACTACAGGTGCGCCACTACTACGACACCATTAGTAACAATTACTAATGGCGCACCCCTGGTATTAGTATACCAGACAATAGTGGCGCACCAGGTAGTGCGCCATTACTATGTGCCCAGATGCGCCATTAGTATGCCTCCCAGGGGGCCATATTTACCCTGTGCTCTGGGTTAGTAATGGCGCACCTCTCAGGGGTGCGCCACTAGTGTGTTTATTGCAGTGCGCCACTAAAGTGCAGAGCGGTGCGCCACTACTATGAATATTAAGATTTTTTTGGCTTTTCTGGTATTTGCACATGTTACAAAATACATTACATCACAGAATATAAATAGCACAACATATAAACAACAGATTTATCGAATACAATAGAAGATTAGTCTCCGAATTCAAAATACCAAACAAAGTTAGAACATCACAAGTCTAGAGACCGCGAGTAGCGAGTTTGTCTTCACATTACAAGTCGATATCTAAACTACCATCATCACATAGAAGAGAGTTGCGGTCACGATGAGCATCATCGCGATGAAACTGGTCTTCATCCGGTTCCTCCTCCGCTCCCTCCTCTCTCCCGCTAGATAGCGCGCGTATCTAGCTTCCGCCTCCTCCCTAGTGGTGTACCCTTCGTAACTGTTACCACTAAAACGGTGAACCTGTCTCCGACACTCCTCCCAGTCGTCGTAGACTCCGAGAACCTTACCCTTATACACGACATACGACGGCATCTCAATGCACTAGACAATCATAACGTTAGTAGCAATTCACAGACAGTACATAAGCAATATATAAGTATGCAACAAAAGGATCGGAAGAGAAAATCAACACATTAATATATAGCACGATTCATGGTCCTACTAATAAATAGCATCGATTAAATAAAAGTTAAACGACTGTCCAAACCAAAGAGACATACAAGTTCATTAAAAAGTTTAATTACAATATGAGCTAATTAATATTTCACAACTACATATAATCACTACTACTTTCGACTCGACTCAGGGACCGGAGCGTGGATGAAGCCGCCGTCTTTCGTGATGGTCATGAATGTGCGGTCGTTGTCAGCCTGCATTGTAGCGTTGTTTCTATTTCATTGTTGGACGGTTGATATTTGAGGTAGAACTGCCCCGAGGTACGAAGGACATCTTGATGGATGATTTCCGAAAACTCCAACTGGATGCGAAAGAATTCTTGTCTGAGGTCCGCGTACTGGATTTCCGACAAGCGTGCGGACCATGCTTTGAGACTATTAGGTAGCAGAAGGTGATGATGGTTCCGTACAATCGCCCGCATGTGAGAGAGGGCGTAGTAGGCATCCTTCTGACCGCCAGGCGGCTGCTTGACGTAGGGGAACGTCGTTACGTGGGTGAACACGTGCCTGTCGTACCTAAAAAATGGCCTCTTGAAGGTGCCTCCAGATTTGGCGTAGCTGGGGAGAACTTCATCAAGAACTTTCTTCACATTTGAGTAGTCTTTCTTGGACTGACCGTTCGAGTCGAAATACGTGGCCATGGAATATTGCGGGCTTAAGAGGATGAGTGTGCAATGTGTGTCACTTCACAAAACACGGAATGTTAGAAAAAAAATAGAACGATCGAAATCTAAGAAATCATATGTTATGGGGCGGGGATGACTTACTCAGAAAAGCAAGGCACGAGGAAGTTATCCTTATCTGTGTTCGGCAGAATGACGCCTTCGAGGTATGAACCCGCGACTTGCCGGTCCCCAGCGCTCCCAAGACCTTGGCATGCATGTAGAAGGGGTCGACTATAACGATGTCCGGAGTCTTGTCTCTAATGATCCGCATCTCCATACTCAGCGAAAATAGCCGAATGAAGGTGTAGTGCAGCGGATGAAGGTTAAACATAGCAAAGATGTCATCAAACCGCAGGACAATCAATACCCCCGATGGCGCTATCCACAAAGCCCTTGCGCTCTGGCACCTTTGCCACGAAAACCGGGTATGCCACAACATTCTCGCAGAGACGCCGCTTCTCCAAAGAAAGAACACTGTCATGTAGACTCCGCATAGCATCGGTTGCAGCATTGAGCAGATTAGTCGGTAGCATCAGCCTACCCGCCACATGCACCCTCCTCCAGATATCCTTAGGTGAAGGTGGCCCGTCATGAGCACGGATTGTACTTGGTGCCGGCTGGCTCGCACCCTTGTTATTCTTTCTTTTCTGTCCCTTCTGCTTCTTCTGCTGTAATGGGATCGAGTTCTGCTCACAGACCACCTTCTTGAGTGTGTTGGGGCTGATAATATTTCGCACATCGGCTATCTGAGGCTCGGTGAAGGCGGCAGCTGGAGGCGTCTCCTGAGAACTGAATGCCAGACGACGCCTGTTGCAATTGGGTTTCTCCGCGGTACTAGCTAGATCGCGATCGTCTTTTGCAGGGTTGGGTTCTTGAGAAGGAGGCCCCAAGAATTCGTCATCGTACCCATGTTCGTTGAAGTACTTATCGACGTTGGTAAATGTACCATCATCGTCATTCGAATCCTATGCCATATGCATGTCCTGATCAGTTGACGGTGGTAATGTTGTGGCCGTCTTGCCATGGCTTGGCACCAGCACGACTGGCAGTGTGGTCTGTGGGGTGGTGTCCACCGCCCCCAAACGAATCTGGCTCTTCGGCCAAAGCATGGGCCAGCTTATGCAGGCGCTGTGGGTCATCGCATCATCTTCATCGGTCCCAGGGGGTGTAGGGGAACGCAGCAGAAAACAAAAATTTTCCAACCTACGCAACAGCCCAGGACCACTATGGAGACTGCATGCATGGTTTGATCTTTTTCGTTACCGACTCGTAGCGCAGCGGGAAGTAGAGTCGATGACGATCGGCGGTGCAGATCCCCGCAGCTAGGATTTACAACCTCCCAACCGCGAGGATGTATACCCTCATCTGCTCCTCAGACAGCCCTCCGGGAGGCGGTCGAACAGCCCCCCCCCCCCCCCCGGACGGTGTCGCGGACAGCCCTTCGGGAGGACCTTCCAAACTCGAACGGTCACTCGGACAGCCCTTCGGGAGGACCTTCAAAACTCGGACGGTCACACGGATAGCCCTTCGGGAGGCACTCACGAACTAAGACCAAAACTACGATCTCTCTACAGAGTTGCACACATACGGTGTCATCTATCCGGCAGGGCTTCGCCGTCCAGAACTAGTTCCTGCCGGAACCCAGACAGCCTTTCGGCTCTACGAAACTATTTCTCGGGGAGGGAGAGAGAAGCCAGATCATTGCATGGCGCTTGTATGAGAGCAAAGGGATGAGTTTTGGGCTGCCCACTCCTCCTTTATTTATAGGAAAGCCAGGGGGTAGGGATGGCTCACAAAAACACAAAATGCCCATGCAAATGTCACGCATGAAGGGCATAATGGGGAGGGAAGTGGAGCTCCACGGAGCCCCACACATGTGGCCGGCCAACCCCCTTGGGGGCCCCCCATGAGGAGCATGCTTGGCCCCCAAGCCCTTCTAGAAGTCTTTTAGAAATATCCCAAAAGGTGACTCACCATAAAATATCCCAAAAAGCACTTTCACTATTCACGACGTCATTTTTCAGTGTCCGTTCGAACTGAAAATATTTATGTGGGCTTAGAACATTTCCAGAACCCACCATAATAATTTTCAACGCGTTCCGAAACAATTCCGGTTTTAGTGATTTTCATCTGCGAAACGCATCTGAAGTGGCTCCGGCAGCTCCGAAACATTTCTGGTTTTTATCTCAGAAAATTCCAAAAAGCTTCCAGAATGATTCTGGCACCCTCCAAGAATTATCAGGCATTTGCCGAAACCATTTTGATTTAATGGTATATCCCGAAACAACTTTTCGGTATCATCAAAACTCATCCGATGACCTCTCTCTGCGGTACGATTCCGCTGTCCGAAACTTTTCCAATGTCGAAACATTTTTGGTGATCTTCTCTCAGACTCCTTGTCTAGTATTCAACAGATAGATGACCCTTAAGCGTGTGACCCTATAGGTTCGGTGAAGTATAGACATGACCGGGAACCCCTTCCGATCAATGATCAACATCGGAGCCGTGGACACCCATATTGACCCCTATACCCACACGAATGAATATTCGAGTGAACCTCCAGTTGCCATGTGCTATTCCTGTTGCTTCGCGATATGTTACAAAGACCCGTGGTGAGATTTACTTGCATCCCCGTGGATCAACAACTTGTCCACTATGCTAGTTACCTCGTTACTGGTTTTGTTCTCTTTTCACGTTTCCGTGTTTTGGCATCCTGTGATCATATCACACTGTGTCTGGCCAGATGATGATGGATACCGTAACACCGAGAGGGCCCGAGAATATCTCTCCATCGTCGGAGGAGCAAACACTACTAGGGAAAAGCCTAGCAGAAGCGCGGGTTTTGGGCCTATCAGTAGCGCGGGTAGGAGCGCTACTGATAAGGCGCTACAGCTAATGCTTAGCAATAGCGCGTCTTGACCCACGCTACTGCTAAATTGACTTAGTAGCAGCGGTTCTTTAGAACATCGCTACTGGTAATTAGTAGTAGCGCTTCTCCTTACCCGCGCTACTACTATTATTTAGTACTTTATTTCTTTTCTTTTTCAGGTTGTATTCATACACCTTTACACAAGTTTTCATACAGCAGGAATTTAGAGATTGTTTTTAAGTCATAATGAGTTATTACATCATGGGGTGAAAGAACCGTGGACTAGTTTCAAGTGGATGTCCACCCACTTGAAACTAATCCGCGGTACTTTCACCCAATGATATAATAATATCATCATCATCATCATATCATTAACAACTTAGCATCATAATACATCATTGTCATATAACACCTCCTCAATATCATCGTTTTCATCATTGACATCACAAAACACCTCCTCAAGATCATCATTATCAACTCTAACACATTACCACATAATAAACATATTGTACCTCATAGGACCTATTACATTCGATTAAGACCTACTACATTTTCTAAGGTAAAATAACAAAATACAAGATAGCCCCTGACTCTCCATTATGGAGAATGGAGATTAGCCTGTCTCCCATTCTTGCCTTTCGCTGAATGTTACTTCCAAGAACCTCCTTGCGAATGTCCATACATTTCTTCCATTCTCTGATGATCATGTGTTCACGGGTTTTAGAAATCCGATATGCACAGGTGAGCTCCGTAGATTTACCTGGCAGTATGTTCAGAACTGAGAGGCGACCATGCAGAGACATCAGATGAGACACACAATCCATCGGGAGTTTCTGTTGAAAAACATAATAATAACTTCGTAGTTAGCAATGATGTACTAGTTTTAGAAGTATGCAAAAAATGCACGGATGTCGTAATAGTAAAAAATCTTACCAGGGTATCTCCAGAGAAGTTATCGTTGTTCAACACATGCACTAGTGGCACGTATTCACCATAATTTGGAGGAGTTCGATAATAGTCATTGTAATTCTCAAGAAGAGTACAAAATGCGATCAGATGATTTTTCTCCTTATACGTTAATTGGGTTCCTTTGGTGTAGTGGGTTTTATCTACCATCTTCCGCAGTCTTTGAAGAATCAAAATAAGCTGTCAATGGAAATAAGCTATCAACTATTTTGAAATAAACAATATAAATTAGTTAATAACTACGTTTGAGAAACTCACATAGCGGTACAATCGGAAGCGTATCAACAAGGACCCAAATGTCCATATTGTCTTCCTCGCTGTCAGGATCACCAAGATCCATGGTGACAATCATACCCTCATAAAAACCATACATTTTGCAAAGTGCTTCCCAATTTTGGCAACCAAAATGGGTTACGCTCTGAGCATTGCACAGATTTACTTCAAAATCCTTATCATGATGGGTCCTTAGGTGTATTTTCTTTGTTTCGAAATTTTCATGGTCTTCAAAATCCATCCTCTCCAAGACATAGCGTCTTGCATGGCATGGGATAAGCTAGTCGAATTGTAAAATATGAAAATTAGACGTTGAAATAGTTGAATTCATGCTTAATGGAGAATAAAACACTTGTCGTCGTTGCGTACCGTTTCACAATCGAAGGTCTCCTCGAGCTTAATGCTGAAGCGCCGATCTTCGTCCAGCCGAACGAACCTGTCGCACATACCTCGATCGTCGTGGCACCAGCTACACTCCCCCGGGAGACCGTCGTCGTCCGAGTACGACATTTCCTACAATCATAATTCAAAGATTAAACTTGTACATATTCTAGCACAAGTCATGCCAGAATTCACGACAAAATCCGGCATGACCTTTGCTAAAAAAGGACATATCGAGCGCCTGAAATTTGCTGGAACGGAAATTAATCAACACTCCGGCAAAACATAGGCCGCTCGGAGATGTAAACAGAACATGAACGGCCAACTTGGGCAACCACATATCCAATTTGAGCAACAACACAAGATATACAAGGATATTTGGCTGGTCTCACCTCGATGTCGGAGGGGGTCGGTGACTGCGACGACGGCGGGGATGTCGGAGGGGGTCGGTGACGGGGACGACGGAGGTCACCTGAAACTATATAAGTTATCACAAACAACAAACATGACATGTTCAACTAGTTTTATTAATTCAACTAGTTCTTACTAAATATAAACTTACTATAAATAGAAAAAAACTAGTTCTTTCTAAAAATAAAGTAGTTCAACTAGTTATATTAATTCTTACTAAAAACAGATTAGTTCTATTAATTCAACTAGTTCAACTAGTTTATTAATTTACTTACTAAACTAGTTCAACTACAACTAAAGTAGTTCAACTACCACTACTACTACTAAAAATCTAGTAATAACTAAGCAACATCTAGTACTAGCTAACCCTAAATTAACATCTACTACTACTAAATCTAGTACTAACTAGTGGCAGGGGGTGGGGGCGACGGAGAGGTAGCTAGGGGCGGCGAGGTCGAGGGCGGTGGGAGGAGGGCTGCCGGCGGAGGAGGGAGGAGGGGCGGCCGCAGGCGGAGGGAGGAGGGCGGCGGCGGAGGAGGGAGGGGCGGCCGCAGGCGGAGGGAGGATGTGCGAGGAGGATGGAGGAGGGACGGAAGGAGGGGAGTACCTCGGCGGCGGACGGACGAAGGCGGCGGCGGCGGCGACGGACGACAACGGTTGACGCGGGCGAGAGTGAGAGTGTGAGTGAGAGGGCCGGTCGTGCGCGTGAGGATAAGGTAGGGATAGTTGTAGCGCGTTTGCCAAAACGCGCTACAGCTAACCTGAGTAGCAGTAGCGCTCTACAGTAAAGTGCGCTACTGCTATAGCTAGCGGGGGGGGGGGGCAAGGTCATGGCAACTATAGCAGTAGCGCTGTATGCGATACACGCGCTACTGCTACTTCCAAGTCAGCAGCGCGTTTCGTAGACACGCGCTGCTGCTAAGTAGCAGTAGCGTGGTATTTTGAAGAGCGCTGCTGGTAAGATTCTGTGTATAGGCTTTTCCCTAGTAGTGAAATCCCAATCTTGAGCTATCAATTTCCTTGACACACTTTTCCATGAACCCGTAAGCCGCCGTAATAGCCACCCATTTACGGATGACGTTTAGCAAACCCCAAAGTTCATGAAGCAAGCATGAAGAAACTCGATACTCTCATGGTTTAAGGAATCATGCAAATGTTAACCATCTCTGTGTTATTTACCATTAACTTGTGACGAATGAATCTCGTAGCATAACATCAAACCGGGTCGATTCAACACAAATGTTTTCTTAACATTGTGCCCTCAAAGTTGCTGGCATAGACATGCCCATGATCAGGAAAACGGAACCATCATGCAACACTTGAGCTACTCTTTGAGACCAAACTAGGAATACTTCTTACCGTTTATTATTCCACACGTGCATATGAGTCTTCCTCCGAGCCTCGTGGATATTGTAGACTCGAGAATCATTGCAGTTATAGCATGGAATATAAACATAATTATGAACTCGGCGATAAATAATATCATTTATTATTGCCTCTAGGGCATATCTCCTACAGGTGGTCGATACGGAGGTAACAAGTCGTCAAAGCCCCGCAGCACCCGAACCTGTTGAACCCTATACACGGTGGGTGGCATCGCATTACCGTGGAACACACGGTTGCCCGGTTGAATGATTCTGGCCTTGGCGACATCGAGCAACTTGCCGTCCACGAAGTGCAGGAGAGTGCATGGAACATCGGCGGCGCCCTGCGAAAACATGTAGGGCGTCAGGGATGCGCAGTCAAAGGCAAGGTGATGGCGTCGAGCTCGGCTAATGTCGAGGCACCGCCAATGGCGGGCGTGCAAGTGACGGAGGGGCCGCTTGATGCCGAGGTACCGGCCGGCATATTGATCCCACACCCGGGTGCATTAAGCTCCAATGCCGGCGCCAACGCCGGAGACACCAATGCCGCCTCTGCCGAAGACACCAATGGCGCCGCCGGCGCGTTGTGCGAGTTGCTGCCCATGAAGCTGGGAATCAGGGGCGGCCCCTGTTGGCCGCCCGTAATCAACGCCTGCAACCCCTCAATCAAGGTAGGCACAATGGCGGTGATCGTCGCTCCCAGTTGGTCTCGCACTTGCTCTTCGACTATCTCCGGAATTTGCCCCACTTGTGCCTTGAGTTCTTGAACCTCACGCTCCTGGCTTTCTGAGCTGGTCTTTTTCTCCTTTCGCCTAGCGGTATAGTATTCCGACCATTTTGTGGACAAGCCTTTCCAGGCCACACGACCAGCTGACGACGGCTTACTGAGCTTATCCTTGTTTTTCATTACGTTCAACGCCCTATTTAAAGTGGTGTCAAAAGGGGAGCTCTTAGACGACCCCGCGCTATGCTTTCAGAAGCCTGCGGAAGGAACGTGAACCATTTAGAAATTTGGCTTCATTAATTAGAATGCAACCATATGGAGCTAATTACGCGGGGGGGGGGGGGGGGGGGGTATTTCTTACTAGAACAAGCTCAAGCGCCTTGGTCTTCGGATCCGTGGTAAGCTCCTTTGTTACCGGGTCAATCTTGTACCGGGCCCTGACATAGTTCCTGGTCTGCTTGTCACGATATTTATCGAAGAGGGGCGGTAGGCCTTGCTCAGCACGCTCCGCGTCCTCCTTGTCCCATATAGGTTCCGCCACACTGTAACCGCCGGTACCGAGTCTGTGGACCCCCTAAGTTCAAGTCCGGCATATCTTTCCCCCACTGACTTGATTCCTCGAATGAGTTGCTCTCGCACTTGATCTTAAACTCAAGGTAGTTAGCTTCGCTGATCGAAGGATGTTTCTCCTTGATCTTCTCATAACTATCACCTTTATCAATCATACTCTTCACCGCGGCTCTCCAAGTAGCCAGGGCCGTGCTCATCTTCGTGAGGGCAACACTGTTCACTTTATTCCTTGAGAGGCGTGTGTTTGCGAACTCACCGGGGAACTTGTATCGTTCGTGCAGCTTCGTGAAGAGGAGGTTGCGCAAATTTGCTCGGTCACGATGCCTCAGGTTCTCGGTGTTGATCGAGACGGTGCTCCGGAGAATGCACCCGAGCTGTACCGCGTACCCCTTGACTAATTCTTTGGGCGCCGTTGGATGCCCACTGGAGGACACTTCAATAAATTCCTCCTTGATGGTTCCGAGCATGTTCGGGCGCCGGTCCTTCCGTTGCCTCTTCGGTTGGCTGCGATCTGTGTGTGCGACATCCTCGGCATCGGTGGTGTCATCATCAGTGGTGGCATCCTCAGCGGCGGCATCAGTGTTGTCATCCCCGACGCCACTAGGGGTTGTGTAGTCGGGATCGGTGTTTTCCGCGGCGTCCTCATAGCGGTGAGGTTCTTCCTCCATCTCTTGGGACAGCTGCCAGAATGCCTTGCCCGAACCGCCGGCCTCATCGTTGTGGGCCATGTTCACTCTAAATAGGAAAATAGTTTGGTCAAAAAGTTGGTTATTGTCAACGAACAAGATCTCTAAGTTGACCAAATAACTACTGTGTGCCACAGCAGAGCACAAATCTCCATCTAGCTAGTAGGAGTAACTTTCCAAGCCCTCTTTCCAAAGCCGCAACTCCTCTAAGTTCTCAAGATAACCTAGTTGTCGAGGGATGTGTCCAGAAAGTTGGTTGATGTCAAGATACATGCTGAATAATTTTTGTTTCGGTTGAGAATCGGGCACCTTCTAGGTCAAGAAAATTGGGCATGACCTTTGCAAATTTTCTTGACCTAGGAGTGCCCCAATCTCAAGTTCTCAACCGAAACGGAAATTAATCAACATTTCAGGAGAAAGGGGTAACGAAGTGATGGGGCAAATGTGGTAATGGTTGACCGACGTCAGCCCAAATTCACAATGCTTCAAAAGGGCATAAATTAGGTCAATGACAACTGAACACCCAATGTAAAGTGATTTGTAGATCTGGCTAAGAAAGGCACCTCGAGGGTTGTGTGTCAGACTGTCACATGACCTTGACATTGAGGGCTTAGCTAGGGTTTAATAGCCCAATCCTGGTTTCAGGACGTTGAACCAAGCTTTGGGGTCAAAAGAAAAAGAATCAGAGACTTGGTTTCTGTGGTAATGAGTAAATTATTACTCCCACGAGCTTTTCCTGGAGAAAGCACAGCTTGTGGGGACATATCAGTCAAAACAAGCCATCAATTATCTAGATAAAAATGCAAGGGGACCAATGCAAAGACTTTAATTTCTTTATACAGAAATAATCACATTTTAGAGTATGAGCTAGACAGTGAGGGTTGTCCAAGTCATGAATCACTATCTCTCCTCCAGCTTATACTCTCCCTGTCTCCCAGTCCTTGGCTTGTTCAGATGCTCTGCCGACAAACAAATCAACTGCTATTTTAACTGATGGAAAAAAATGCTGCTTTTACTGATGCGGCCATGCTATAACTGCTCTCAAACTGAACATCCAACAGCTGGCCGTGGAGGCAACAGGCGTGGAGCTCAATGCGATGAAGATCGCAGACAATACTGGTATAACCCAGGCTGGAGAGCTCCAAACGGAGGCTACTGAGGAGATTAAACCCTGCTGGACCAAACCAAGCCCAAGTAACAATATTATGTGTTCAAGCAGTTTTCTGTCACATCCATAACTATCACAGATTAATCTGGTTACTCATACTTGTGATTTCTGCAGAGGATGATCAGTCTAACGGTTTTGTTACCTTGTCATTGACTATTGGTCCCGAATACCATGCATCACAGGTACGCCCGTAACTTGGAACTTGCCCTCATGCATGTAGTTGAGTAAACAGAAAATCATGTTATGTTTGTGTGTTGGCCCTTTGGTTGCAGATTGCTGATGCTGTCAATTGGAAGTCGATTTCCAATAAATTGTTAAGGAAGGGATAAAATCTATTGTTGGCCGCTTGAACTATTCCGGTACGGTTATATGTAGTTTCACTTGTTTGTGCTTGGCCGTTGCCTGCTGGCTAATGCTACTTTGTGTACGTGTGTGTAACTGTAACATACGCCACTGGCTATAATTTAAAACCTCGTTACTTATACAATCGTGTGTACTCAGCACTCAGGCTCTGTACAGCTTATACGGAAGCCCTGTGTCTATGCAGTCTTGTGCTGCCTGCATTGGTGTACCCATACCAGCCGGATGATCAGCTGCATTGCAACAGTAAACTGTCAATGGTAAACCTGACGATATATGCAGGTATGCATGATGTTTATATATACTAATACAAAAAAGAAATATTGGTGTTAATAAAATTTTCATCCAGAATGTAGATGATATACATCTAACTATCGGATATTCAGGGAGAAACAAAACTAGTTACTTCAGGGAGTAGTATATACATCTAAGTGTGTGCTCTGTCATCCTGCAAAAACTGATTCTTGCATTGGGCATGTGCCTTGAAGGACTGAGACAGAGGCACGTCAGAGTTCATACTGTATAAAACATTGGGTGCCCAGTCTTACTTACGTCGAGAAGCTCATTTTAAATCAAACAGTTTGTGAAACAAGGCTAGTTTAAACACAAAGAATGAAGGAAAACACAACATTTAGGGAAACCAGAGGCAAAAGCATGCTAGCAAAGCTTAATTATCATAATCTTTCTGTCACAATGCAGAGCACGGCCCCACTTGGTGGTCTTTTTTTCTTATTTCTCCCATGTTTTTCAGGCGTGTTTACGCTGATGCCCCAGCAGATTATTTTATTCCCTTTGTTACACTTGAACTTGCTGTATGAACGTGGTGGATGCTTTATTTATAGAGCGAGGTGAAAGCCTATTTCGACAGCTTAGAGCACTAATCAAGTCACACATATTGTCTACACTTAAATTGGTTATATTCCTTGTGATGAAACTTGACCAACTAAGTTCAAGTTCTAAAGTTGGAACATTGCTTGCATTTTGTCTATTTTATCTGGTTTCTTCAGCGTTGTTCTTTTAGTGGAAGACGACACGTCTACAATGTGCCGGTGGTGACTTCAGTTTAAAGCCGGGTGTTACAACAATCTTGCAGTTACAACTATCGCAAAAAGAATAATAAAATCAAAGGTACAGTTACAACAATCGCAAAAAGAATAACATGATTTTCGGATGGCGTGGTATGCCTCCGTGTCAGCGTGCAAGAGACGCGCGAAGACGATGTTCAAGCTACGGGCCGGCCCAAGCGGCAGCCTCGCCCTCCTGCTCGGCTGGCTGGGCCGGAATGGGCCAAGTAGAGGCGCAGTACTTATATGCGTGGAGTAGGTGGATGCAAGACAGGAAGGAAGAAACGGCTAGGTGTGGCATGTGTTGCGTGTATGCCTCTCTCTCTGAGGAAGGCGACTCTCCCCTCCTCCTGTAATCCTCCCTTGTAGCTCGAGATTCAAATTCAATGGCGAATTCCGAACCCTAGCCCTCACAATCTGGTATCAGAGCCTCGAATCCTGGAGTTTTCCACCCACTCTCGCCATACCCGCCTAGCCGTTCGTCGTCGGGCGGAAGCCATGGACAAAATTCCGGCCGACACCCGCGCGATCTACGAGCTCCTTCGAGCAGATTTCGACGCTGCCCTCGCCAAATCCTCGTCAGATCGCAACAAGGAATTGGTCACTGCCTTCGCCAAGTTGGACAGCAAGTTGGATCAGCTATCGGGGCGCATCGACGACGTCAAGCTCGCCATCGGCGTCGATCTCGACGAGCTTCGGGGAGAGATTGGGGCCAATTCGTCTTCTCCCTCGGCTCCGGTGTCCCCGAGAGAGCCGCAACCAGGGTTCCAACTAGCAACGATAGGCGTGGGTCTGAATGGGGCGGATGGATCCCGACCAGATTTGGAGCAGAGGAATTCGGGCCCGAGGTATGTTCCACCCCCAGCCAGAGGTACTCCGTTAGAGGCAGTTCAGTCGAGGCAATTGGTTACGACCCCTGAAAATTTTCGTTCCCTTCTGCCTGATAATCTGAATTTTGGCCCCCGTATGGAATTACCTCGTTTTGACGGCTCTAATCCCAAGTTGTGGCAAACACGCTGTGAAGATTATTTCAAATTGTGGGGTACTCCATCGAGTCAGTGGATATCATTTGCTTCTGCTCAATTTGAGGGTCCTGCAGCTCGCTGGCTTGAATCTGTCCAATGCCGTGCTGCTAATGTCAATTGGTCTGATTTCTGTTCATTACTTCAGTCACGTTTTGGGCGAAACAAGCATCAGAACTTAGTCCGTCAGATGTTTCACATTCGGCAAACTAGCTCTGTTGAGGATTATGTTGAACGCTTTTCTGAGTTATATGATCAGTTGACAGCCTATGAACCAAATCCTAGTGTTGTTCATTATGTTACAAGGTTTATGGAAGGGTTAGTGCCATCAGTTCGCTTATTGGTTGGGATTCAGCAACCCACTGACTTGGATTCAGCATATGCTCTTGCACTCTTATCTGAAGAATTGGGTGATTCTTCTCTGACTCAGCATTCTGTTCCTGTTAACACCGAACGTTTTGTGGCACCGATCTCCTCTCGTGTGCCTCACACTAGTTTGGGTTCTCACACATCTGTTGACAAGAAGAGTACAGATGTCATTCGACCAGTTACTCCTGTTGATGATCGTTGGGCAGCATTACGCGCTTACAGGAAGTCCAAGGGGCTTTGTTTCATTTGTGGTGAACGTTGGGCTCGGGAACACAAGTGCAAACAGGAAGTGCAATTCCATGTTGTGCAAGAATTCTGGATTATGTTCAAACTATGCCATCTGATTTCAGTGACACTGAAGAGGAAATCGATGGTGAAGCTAATGCTATATGTTTGTCAGCTGCAGCAATGGGAGATACATCAGTTCCTGCAATTTCCACAATGAAACTGAAAGTTCAGATGCAGGGCTTGTCTTTTTTTTTCTTAGTTGACTCTGGAAGTACTCATTCTTTCGTTGACTGTACTGTTGCATCTAAACTCCAAGGGATTTCTCAAATTCCAGTCCGTATGGTTAAGGTGGCTAATGGTGGTTTGATTCCCTGTACACAACAGCTACAGCAAGGTTATTGGAGCTATGCTGAACACACCTTCATGACTAGTTTTAAGGTTTTTCCCTTGGGATCTTATGATGGCATTTTAGGACTTGATTGGTTAGCTGCTCACAGTCCTATGCAAGTTGATTGGGCAGAACATTGGCTATCTTTCCAGTTGAATGATACTTTGGTTACCCTGCTGGGACAGGATGCTGCTCCTCCTTATGGTGCTATCATAGAAGTTTCTGCGTTATCAGGTCCAGAAATCACAGAACAGCCTGACTTCCTGTTGAGATTAAGGACTTATTGACTCAGTTTGCTCCTGTCTTTGAAGCTCCAAAAGGATTGCCCCCAAGAAGGAAATATGACCACACCATACCTCTCATCCCTGGTGCCCAACCAGTATCCATTCGTCCATACAGACTTGCACCAGCTTTGAAGGACGAAATGGAGAGACAAGTATCTGAAATGTTGCAATCTGGTATTATCAGACACAGCAATAGTGCCTTTTCCTCACCCATGCTTTTATTTCAGAAGAAGGATAAAACATGGAGACCAGTATTTGATTACAGGCACTTGAATGCAATTACTGTTAAAAGCAAGTTCCCTATCCCAGTTATTGATGAACTCTTGGATGAGCTTGCAGGCTCTGGGTGGTTTTCTAAACTTGATTTGAGATCAGGATATCATCAGATTAGGTTAGCCCCTGGGGAAGAACATAAAACTGCATTCCAGACTCACTTTGGGCACTTTGAGTTTCTGGTCCTTTCTCAAGGATTGACTGGTGGACCTAACACTTTTATGTTTGCTATGAATGACACTTTGTCACCCTGTTTGAGGAAAAATGCAGTTGTTTTCTTTGATGACATCTTGGTCTTCAGTGCTTCCTATGCTTTGCATCTGCAACACCTGGCAGAAGTATTGAAACTCTTATTGCAACACCAATGGCAAGTCAAATTGTCTAAATGCTCTTTTGCTCAAACACAAATTTCTTATTTGGGACACATCATTAGTAAGCAAGGGGTTTCTACCGATCCAGCAAAAATTTCTGCTATCCAGGATTGGCCTGTTCCTGAAACTGCTAAAGAAGTCAGAGGTTTCCTGGGTTTGGCTGGATACTATCGGAAGTTCATTCGTCACTATGGCATTGTGAGCAAACCTTTAACTAATTTGTTGAAAAAAGGGGTGCCATTCCATTGGACAGCTAATGAACAACAAGCTTTTCTAGTGCTTAAACAGGCTTTAATGTCAGCTCCTGTTTTGGCCCTACCTGAATTCTCATCCACCTTTGTGATCGAGACAGATGCATGTGATGTGGGCATTGGGGCAGTGCTCATGCAGAATGGACACCCACTGGCTTATGTTAGTAAGGCTTTGGGCCCCAGGAACCAAACCCTTTTTGCATATGAAAATGAATATTTAGCAATCTTGCTAGCTGTTGACCATTGGAGACAGTACTTGCAGGTCTCAGAGTTTGTCACTCGTACTAATCAACGGAGTTTGGCTAGTCTATCTGAGCAACGTTTGCACACTAAATGGCAACAGAAAGCTCTCACAAAACTGCTGGGCCTTCAGTACAGTATCTGTTACAAGAAAGGGGTGGAAAACAATGCCGCTGATTCTTTGTCAAGGAAGCCACACAAATCTTCTGATATGTTGCCCGAATTGCATCTTGTTTCTTCAGCTCAACCTGCTTGGCTCGAAGATATTATGCAGAGTTATGTGGGGGATCAGTTTTGCACTGAACTACTCCAGAGGTTATCGATCAGTCCTTCTTCTGACAGTAAGTTTACTTTAACTGCTGGCATTCTACGTACTGATAATTGTGTTTGGGTGGGCAATACTCCTGAACTGCACAAACAGATTGTCTCTGCTTTCCATGATAGCCCTACTGGTGGACACTCAGGCTTTCCAGTTACCTATCGTCGCGTCAGACGGCTATTTCGTTGGAAACACATGAGAGGGTTTATCAAAAAATATGTGCAGCATTGTTTGATCTGTCAGCAAGCAAAACCAGAGCGTGTGTCCTATCCTGGGTTGTTGCAGCCACTGCCTGTTCCTAAACTTCCTTGGGATATGGTAACAATGGATTTTGTTGAAGGATTGCCATCATCTGGTCAGTACAACTGTTTATTTGTAGTCATTGATAAATTCTCTAAATATGGACACTTTGTTCCCATCCATCACCCGTTCACCGCAGAAACTGTTGCTGAGACTTTCCTGAGTTCCGTTTATCGTTTGCATGGAATGCCCCAATCCATTGTTTCTGACAGAGACCGCATATTCACTAGTAGTTTCTGGCAAGAGTTGTTTTCCAAGTCTGGTACTATGCTCCGAATGAGCTCTGCTCGCCACCCGCAGTCTGATGGACAGACTGAACGTGTCAATCAACAAGTTGAATGTTTTTTGCGTTGCTTTGTCAGTGCTCACCCCACTAAATGGGCTAAATGGATTCCCCTTTGTGAGTTTTGGTACAATACCAACTGGCACTCGGCCACAGGTACTACTCCGTTTGAGATCATATATGGCATGCACCTCGCCATTTTGGTATTTCTCCTGATGCCGTGATTCAGTCAGTGGATGTACAACAGTGGTTGGATGATCGCAAAGTGGTGTTTGCTTCTGTCAGACAACATTTGCTGAGAGCTCAACAGCGCATGAAAACCCAGGCTGACAAACACCATACTGAACGTGTGTTCACTGTGGGCGATGCAGTTTTCCTGAAGCTTCAGCCATACCTTCAGTCCTCGGTTGCACCGCGTGCTAACCACAAACTTGCTTTCAAGTTCTATGGCCCTTTTGAAGTGGTGGAACGTGTGGGTGAAGTCACTTATCGTCTAGCTCTTCCCCCCACCAGCCGTGTGCATCCGGTCTTTCATGTCTCGCTCCTCCGCAAGGTCCTCTCTCCAGGCTGTCAGGTGCTTCCTTTGCTTCCTGATCCTGATGATCAGTTTCAGTATCCAGAACAAATTCTTCAGCAGCGAGTGGTCCGACGGGGTGCTGATTCCTTGGTACAAGTTCTGGTCAAATGGAGTAATGCACCTGGAGAAATGGCCACTTGGGAAGATAAAGTGACATTACGTCAGAAGTTCCCTCGTGCACCGGCTTGGGGTCAAGCCGCTTCTAAGGCGGGAGGGATTGTCAGCGTGCAAGAGACGGGTGAAGACGATGTTCAAGCTACGGGCCGGCCCAAGTGGCAGCCTCGCCCTCCTGCTCGGTTGGCTGGGCCGGAATGGGCCAAGTAGAGGCGCAGTACTTATATGCGTGGAGTAGGTGGATGCAAGACAGGAAGGAAGAAACGGCTAGGTGTGGCGTGTGTTGCGTGTATGCCTCTCTCTCTGAGGAAGGCGACTCTCCCCTCCTCCTGTAATCCTCCCTTGTAGCTCGAGATTCAAATTCAATGGCGAATTCCGAACCCTAGCCCTCACACTCCGCACCTATTTTGACATGATGAGGTCCCAAGGCATCACATAATGAGAAATTACCATGAAATGCGAGGTACTATATACCTTTGTAGCAAGTACTGAATGATGAGGTCCCAAGGCAGGACGGAAACCAGCTGCTCCTGTAAAGGTTCCGCTCCACTGAATGCCTCGCTACAATGTGCCCAATCTATACATATCTTTATCTTTACCTAATAATAAAGAAAATTGGGTTTCTGTTCCACCGTCATTAGAAGTGCCCCTGAAGTTGTAAATAATTACCCACCATGCCATTGTTAAGTGAAAAAAATGGTTCTGTTTGCCCCTTCTAAAATCCGCGGCAGACTCAGGTTATTAGAATTAAGCCCCTGTAATCAACAACTTTAGTGTTGGTGGTGCAGTGGTTTGAGCCTCACCTCACGACCTGGGAGACCCAGATTTGAATCCCCTTTCTCCCTTTTCCTCATTTTCTTTTTCTCTCATATTAATGTTGGTAGGCGTAGGATATTACTACTCGCCCCAGCGTCACTAAGAAGATGGGCTGCACAATATACCAGTTACTCTATTTTTATTTTTTCTATTTTTGGACATATTCAAATATTTCAAAAAAACTCATAACTTTCAAACCCCAACTCCAGATCTAACATGTTATATATAGAAAACCCTTAAAAAGATGTGTAGATTTCAAATATGGTATTATATTAACCACTTTCAAATCCTAACTCCAAATCTAACATGTTATATATGGAAATCCATTTAAAAAGATGTGTAGATTTCAAATATGTTATTATGTTAATCATCATTCCTAAAATTCCCTTTATGATGCAACCTTTATTTATATCTTCTTTATACAGCGTATTTTGAAAATCCCGGCTTAACGTTGATATTTCTGTTCTCTAATAAACTGAAAACATGTTGAGTACATTTTACAAATAATACAACCTTATGAAATTTGCGCGACACCACTTATCATGTTGTTTCTCGTGTGGTATTGTGAAAGATTTGAAGGGATTCGCCGATCCTGTCAGGTGTGTGTATGAGGGATGAATTTTTTCTGTTGCAACGCACGGGGAATAATGCTTTTCCATGGAATCTGAAGCATGCATGGTTAAAAAAGAAATTCCGAATCATACACCTGATTTCATGAAAATTATTGTGACCTCTTCAAATAGAAAATTCGTTTTAGTGTGGTATGTGCAAATCCGTTTATTATGTTTCCTTCTATATGAAAGAAAATTGAGTTGTACTTTAGCCTTTATAAGTCTCCGTGCATGTAAGTTTAGAAGAAATTTGGTAACGAAAATCAGTAATGGGCATCACGTAACTTACCAATTAATCCTTAATTTCTTATATATATATATATATACATACATGTACGATCCTCATGATTTAGGCTCTCAATGATAAATCAAATGATGAAGGTAATGGCTCCTTATACTGCAAATTAACTATGAAGGTAATTTAGATATTTAAATTAATCAATTCTTTCATGATTGAAGTGTAGCATCTCATACATGCATTTTAAAACCATTGGTAAAATATACATTACATAGCTGATGAAACAGAATGTTGTCTTGGGTTATTGGGCTAGGTAAGTATGTTTTGATTCTCCCGGTGCAACGCACGGGCATATTTGCTAGTACAAAAGAAAAGAAAAAAAGGTTCAGAAGTAGTAGTATTAGCTTGGATCCTCCCAAAATTAAGCACAAATGAGTACATTACCTCGTGTGCAGGATAATCTTGCCACTAGGCGTGCTGTGAGCTCTGAACTCCTTATCTCGAACAAGGATGGCGTCCCAGTTGAGGCCCTCGAGATGCGTCGTCTATCGACGTGCTGCCTTTGGATTATCCCCTTGCTTATATCTTTTGATGGTGAGACCTCGCCTGCAGGTGCATAGGTGGGGGGCAATGCGGAGGCGTGGCGGGGCGTGGCGGCGGCGTCGGAGAGCACGAGGCGGCGGCATGCGACGCGGGGCCCGGCGCAGGGAGGTTAGGGGTTGGCGCCCCGGCGGCTGGCGAGCGGATCTGGAGGAGTGGAGGGGCGGCGGCGGAGTGGAGGGACGGGGCGGCGGCGCAGTGGAGGCCGAGGAGTGGAGGGACGGGGCGGCGGCGCAGTGGAGGGAGTGGAGAATAAGTGTGTCGGGGCGGCGGTGAATGGAGGGAGAGGGGAATGGGGGGAGGGCCAGAGGGAGTTGGACTGGGGGGAGACATAGCAATGGCACACCTCCTGCTGGTGCGCCATAAGTACACAGATAGCAATGGCGCACCTCGCAGCGGTGTGCCATTACTAGTGTGAGCTCTCAGGTTATATGCTGTCGAGCCCTTTGTGCATCAGAAGAACTTAACTAGCCCGACTGGTCATTTTTTTTTCTTTGCTCATATATTTTTATCCATGCATCCAAATATATCACTTATGCTATATGCTCAGAATTTCTAGTAGAATAATAATATGCAGTTTGTTGCCATGTTAACAACATTTAAAATGTTGTTTGATATTTATTTGTGTTTAAATATGTTCAAACTTGTTTAAATCATAACTAAATATCCATACCTCCAAATTTGACAAACTTTATATGCTTTTGGAAGTAACATCTAACCAAGCACAACTAGTCTTTTTTTTGGATTTTTAGTTGCATTCGTTTGTGAATTGGTAAAACATTTATGAATATGAAAAAATATCATCAAATTTGAAAAAATATTCATGAATTCAAAAAGTGCCCATGCAATTTTGAAATATTCATGAATTCAAAAAGCGCCCATGAAATTTTAAAATATTCATGAATTCAAAAAGTGCCCATGAAATTTAAAAATACTCATTAGTTCAAAAAATATTCATGAGTTCAAATAAACATAAATAAATATTCATGAGTTCAAATAAACATAAATAAATATTCATGAGGACTAGAACAAAAGAAATGTCATTTCCATATGTCGAAATACAATCGAGAAATGAAGGCTACAATTTAAATACAATCGATCTTAGCTAGCTATCTTTTCACAATCTTCTTGCCCTTCTTTTTCGCAAATGGAGTTCTTCTCTTGAACGGACGTCCTTTAGGTAGGGTGGTCCAGCTTCTTCTTGTGGTGTATGGCATTTCATCGTCATCGCCATGTTCCATCCTCGGGTCGCTGTACTTGTCGAAGTCTTGCTCATTATCAACTCCATCCATTCCGATAATCGTCATTTTGCCTCTCCTCGCGACAACACGACTGGGCTTTGACGGGTCGGTAATGAAGAAGCATTGGTCCACTTGGGAAGCCAGTACCCATGGCTCATTTTTCGCGGTGACGTTTGCGCCCGCGGTCTTCTTTTAGGAGGCTCTTGGCCCATCTGACACGGAAAATCGGGACCTTCTCTACAGCGTAGCTCAGCTCCCAGATCTCTTCGATCCTTCTGTAATATCTGTCTTTGTCGTTACCGGTGTAGGATTCAATCGTTACCCCGGAGTTCTGATAACCATCGCTCTTCATGTCCTTGTCCTCGGTGTAGAACATGTAGCCGTTGATATCGTACGCCTCATACGTCATCAGGTTGTGCTCGGCGCACTGTGACAAGGCGAATATGAGATTTTCTTCCACGGAAGAATCCTCATGTAAAGGGTACAACAGAAGCTTCTCCTTGAACCAACGCGTGAAACATGAGTTGTGCTCTTTGATTATATCTCCGTCCGTCCTCTGTTGGCCTCGGTCATTGTACGTCTTCTCAATAAAGGTTTTGTGCTCTACCACCCAAGGATCGACCACGTCTATGTGTTGTAGCGCAACTAGGTTTGCTCTTTCAAAGTCGGCGAGTCGACCGTCGAAGTCGACATGCATTTCGCGGCGACCATCGCGGTGACCCCATCCAGTGAGCCTGCCGAGGTGCCTATTGACGGGCAGACCTACGGGGTTCTCGATGCCTAGATAATTCGTGCAGTAGGAGATGCACTCTTCGGTCAAAAAGCCTCTGGCTATGCTTCCCTCTGGACGTGACATGTTGCGAACATTTCCTTTGATGACACCATTCATCCTTTCGAACGGCATCATGCTGTGCAGGAACGTCGGCCCGAGTTGAATGATATCCTCCATGATATGGACCAGCAGATGCACCATAACGTCGAACAATGCGGGCGGGAAGTACATCTCAAGCTCGGATAGTATCACCACAATCTCTTCGTGTAGCCTTCTGAGTTGCCTCACGCCAACCTACTTCCGAGAGATGACGTCGAAAAAGTTGCATAGGCCAAATAGCGTTTCCCGGACGTGTGCGTCCATGATCCCATGGATTGCAACTGGAAGTATCTGCGTCATCAGCACATGACAGTCGTGAGACTTCATCCCGCTGAACTTCTGCTTCGCTGAGTCTAGGTATCTGCTTATATTCCCTGTGTAACCGTAAGGAAGTTTTACTCCTATGAGGCAAGTGAAAAACTGCTCGATCTCCTCCCGACGTAGAGTGAGGCACGCGGGAGGGTAGTCATTTCCGATCTTCTTGGCCTTTTTGCCTTTGCGACGACTTTCCGTGTCCTGCTTCGCCTCATCATCATCATCATCATCATCATCATCATCATCATCATCATTAGTGTGAAGCTCCTTCCTGATGCTCATTGATTTCAAGTATGCCCTTGCTTTCAGCCCATCTTTGGTCCTCTCTGGCATGTTGAGCAGGGTACCATGCAGACTCTCGCACACGTTCTTCATGATATGTATGACATCAAGGCTGTGAGGCACATGGAGGATCTTCCAGTACGGCAAGTCCCAGAAAATAGACCTCATTTTCCATACCTTCAGCAGTGGCTCTGGCGCCTTTCGCTTCTTTCCCGGCGGTGGGCACTCTTTCCAATTTTTTAACAGCTCGTCTATTTCCTCGCCGCTCCTCGTACGCGGGCGTCTTCGCGGTTCGGTTTCACCATCTAACAGATCCTTGCATTTTCTCCATGAGTCATCATCACGAAGCCACCTTCGATTTCCCATGAACACAGTTTTCGAAGACCCGGGATCTCTATCTAGCTTGCGATATGTTGTGTCTTCCATGCACCTGACGCATCCAGAAAATCCGTGGACCACCTGCCCCGCGACATATCCGTAACTGAGATAGTCGCATTCTTAGGGTGATTCAGCATCTTGTCTTTTTTATTTATATCCGGATCATTTCCGTCATCTTCTCGCTTCTTCTCCTCCCTATCCGCATGCCAACGCAGGAGCTTTGCTAGCTTAGGGTCCGCGAAATAACGCTGCAGACGAGGAGTGATCGGAAAGTACCACACCACTTTTCGAGGAGCTTTCTTCCTCTTCTTGTATCGAGTGACGCCGCACACCGGACATATGGTAGACTCCGCATGCTCGTCCCGATAAATGATGCAATTGTTAATGCACACATGGTATTTCACGTGCGGTAAATCTAGAGGACACACGATTTTCTTCGCCTCCTCGAAACTGGTCGGGCACTTGTTCCCCTTGAGAAGACGTTCGTGCAAGAATGACATGTTCTCGTCGAAGCATGCATCGGTCATTTTGTATTTTACCTTCATCTCCAGAGCCATGAGCGTTACTTTCAGGCGGGTATCCTCGGGCATGCATCCTTCATACAATGGAGTAACCGCGTCTATCTCCAGTTGGTCCAGCTTGGCTTTCTCTCGAGCGGCAGCTCTTCCGTTATCCGTCTGCTTGAGAAGCAGCTCTTGAATATGAGGGTCCTGCACCCAGCCCATCGATGGTCCATCGTCGTCTGCTCCAGCATCTTCATCTTCATGATCATGCCCTTCATCTTGATCTTCCTCATCATCATGTCCGACATCTTCTACATGATGACTGTGTCCTGGAGATTCTTCGTCTTCTCGCCCGCCCTCGCCGCAGTTGTCTTGCTCCCTTCCTCATTTCTTGCCCGGCCCCCATGGACGACTTCATAGTCATCTTCATCACCTTTCCACCGATAGCCATCCATGAAACCACGCAAGAGCAGGTGGTCCCGCACCTGTCCGGAATCCGGGTCCGTAATAAGGCTCTTCAGCTTGCATCTTCGACACGGACATCTTATGTCCGTCTCGTTCTTTTGAAGCATCTCAGCCTTCGCGGAGCTCAAAAACCTATTCACGATGCCTTCGGTCATCGTGTGGACCATGGTCGCCTGCGGGGTAGAGCAAGACGATATTTTGGAACCCAAAAGAAAATTGGCATGACTTTGCCTAAAAATAGGACCAAAAAGAATGGATAGTGCCAAATTCTCGCCGAAACGGAAATGAATCAATATTCCGGCAAAATATTGGCAACTATCGAATTTCAAATACCGTTACCTGCAAATACAAACATATGCAACACCACAAACATACGTAAATCTAGGCCATAAAAAGTGCATGTGCACGTTGTTGGAGGGAGAAAAAAGTAGATCTACAACATAAAGAAAGCTTTCCCCTTACTTACCTATCAAAAAAAAGGTAATTTAACCACTTATTTGGGTGAATCTATGGTGCAAATGAGGTGGGGAGGAGGAGACAGCCGAGACAAGCTTGGAGGAGGAGGTGGAGAGAATGAAGTGGGGAAAGTGAGTGTGATAGGTGGATGTCAAAAAGATCTAGCTGCTCTCAGGTTACCAATGGCGCACCACCTTATAATGCGCCATTAGTAACCCTGATTACTAATGGCGCACCTGTTAGGGGGTGCGCCATTACTAGTTTTGAAAAAAAAGTAAAAAAAAATTGTTAGTAGTGACGCACAGAGTGTGTGGTGCGCCATTACTAGTTATTAGTAGTTTTGGAAAAATAAAAAAAATAAAATTTGTTAGTAATGGCGCACCATGTGTCTGGTGCGCCATTAGTAATGAGGACACTAATGCCGCACTAGTATCTGGCGCGCCACTGTTATATAGCAGTGGCGCACACATATATGATGCGCCATTAGTGTCTATATTAGCTATAGCCCTTTTCCTAGTAGTGAACATAGACGACCTCACTAAAGAATGGCATGATATGGCAAGAAGAGATATCTTGAAGAGGAAAATGCTTGCGTCGGCCAGTGTGTGTTACAGTGCCGGAGATGTTTTCTCAACGGGGTTTAGAACCAACGTCGCTGATGCGTTCAGTGCACAAGCCGATGATTTTGCTGCCGGAGTTGGAACAAGTGTCGACGGTAAACTCGGTGGTTGCAATGACCTCGATGGACTCGGTGGCGCGGACTGAAGATCGACCAAGATAATACCGGACGTTGTCGTGACTTGTGCAAGACCCCCTTTTGCGTTTTTCCTACAAAACTAAACTTTGATTTGCGTGTGTACTGTGTTCTATTGTTTGAATTTGAACTCATTTGAAGGTGAACAGTGATCATGCTAAGTTGTTTGAGTTTTTGATAATTCTTGTATTTTATGGATTTTTCTCGATGAAAACTAGCTGATAAATGACCCCAATTTTTTTTCCATAATCTTATATGACCAATTAAAGGCAAGATGCCAAGTTGTTTAGGTTTTCACAAAATTTGCATTTTCTGATGTTTTTCTCGGTCAAAAAGACCAATACAAGGACGGAAGTGTTGCAGCTTTCATATGGTGTAAAAAACCGTTCAAATATGGCATGTATGCTCATCATTGGCATGTCCACCTGCCTGCAAAAGTTGGGGTCATTTCAAAATATTCAAAACTAGACCATGTTCAACGGAGGGTGCACCCGGATGGGCATGCTCATGGTACACAACGAGAGGTTTATACAATTTTTGACACCATCTGCAAGTTGCGATATGTCTGGCCATTTATTGTCCTTCTTTTACGGAGAAAATTCTGGAAAATGCAAATTTTGTCGAAAACCAAATCAACTTGGCATGGTGCCTTGAATTGATCATATAAAAGGCCATAAAAAACTTGAGGTCATTACAAGGATGTTGAAAAACGTGCTCTCAGACGGACCCTTCTGACCTTACCCGAACACTCTTCGTTGAACATGGTGTTTTTGTGTACATTCTTAAAATTACTCCAACATTTGCATGCGGGTCGGCATGCCCATGTGCTAGGTTTGGGAAATTTTGGACATCGTATGTATGTTGCGACACATCCGGCCATTCATCGTCCCTTTTGATCCAGAAAACTCTAGGAGATGCAAAAATTGTATAAAACTAAAGTAACTTGTCATGATGCGTTGAGATGGTCATACAAGTAAATAAAAAAAATTGTGGTCGTCTGACGGATGTAGAGAACAACATGCTCTAAAACAGATCCTTCTGGCCAACCCGATCCTTCTGCCCAACATGCTCTAGAACACGGTGTTTTTTTAACAGTCTTGAAATGATCACAACCTTTTGCAAGCCACTGGGCATACCCATGGTAGGCATCCATTTCAGGTTTGAAGGGATAATATAGTTAAAATTATAATTTGAACAGGTATTTAAAATTGTTATTTTGAGCTTTAACATAAGTAATAAATACAAAGAAATAAAATTGAAAACACTAAATGGTTTAAATAAATTTGTAAATATTTTAAGAAAAAACTATTTTAAAAATTACTTAAAACCTGTATTTCGGTATTCAAAAATAGTTAAATGAGTGTACCAAAAACAGAAAATATAAAAATAGAAAATAAAATATAATGCTTAAGCCTTGCCCAACTAGGAGACGGCATCGCTCCCGTCGGGCGCGTGTTGGCCTGGCCCAAGAGCTCATGGATTTTAATAATAGTCATGGATTTTTTTTAAATCGTAATCATGGATTTGATTTTTGTTGGTTGAAAAACACTAAACAAATGTTGCAAAAAAGCGTTCAAGCATCCCAGCCATTGTTTTCCGGTTTTGGGCACCTTCTCGGAGGCCATGAACTGCCTTTATTCTTTTTCTTTTTCTTTTTTATTTTTTATTTTTATCTTCACTCCTGTTTTGTTTTTTATGTTTATTTTTAACTTTGTTCATCTTATTTGATCTTTTATTTGTTTATTGTCTCCATTTTTCATAAATTCAAAATTGGTACTGTTTTAAAAAAAATGTTGGTGTTCATAATTTTGTTCACCTTTTTTAACAAATGTTCGAGTTTTGACATTCTGAGCAAGTCTGAAAGACCTGATTTTTTTTCAAAAAATTTGCACACTTTTTCAAAATATTAATATTTGTATTTTTTTGAAAAAATAATCAAAAGCCGAGCGAAAAACGTGCATAGAAAACGAAAGAAAAACCAAAGAGTAAAGTTGCTGTGTTTTTTCTCGGTGTTATTTTTCTTGCACACAAAGAAGAAAACAAGGTTTGTAGGCACACCTGATTAGCTATCCCAGATGGTTGTGTGCGTGCATGAGGATTGCGGTTCGAATCCCAGGTCAGAAATCAACTTTTTTGAAGTGTAAAACTTAAAAAAGAAGCTATACGGGCTGAGCCCATGAGGGAGCGAACCTACGGCGTATATACATATGAAATTGGGTATAATTTGTGAAATATTCATACTACCCTTTATACGTTTTATGAGGGGGGGGGGGGGGGTGTACCGAAGCGGGACTCTTCTTTGGATATAAAATCTCCGGAACCCTAAAGGTGTATTGATGATATATGAACTTCTCAAGGCGAACACAGTAAATAAGTGAGCATACATTATTCATGTCTTCCCACAATAAATAAGTGAGCATACGTCTTGTGAGAGGGGGGGGGGGGGGGGGGGGCTATTGATCAGTTGCACTTACGGCCCAAGTGGAAAAGGCTGACTTCACATGCATATCATAAACCGTGCATTTACACGACAACATCTTGAAGACAATAGATGTCAAATTAAACTACATGTATTGAGTCTAGCCATGCAAATGCGTGGGATACCTCGCTAGTTTTGTAAACAGTACATGTTGTGCAATAGAGTCTTTTTATTGATGCATGGACATACAGCCACGGAGTACATACATGTTGTGACTGGAAATAAAATAAATGGCCACCAGCAACAATTCAGCCTGCAGCTGGATTAAGGCTGTGGTACGTACACACATATATAGTAGATGTAGGTTTTCCTTTTTCTTTTGAGTGGGAATAATAGATGAAGTGAGGTGAAGATGCATGGATGGAATTAAGTAAGGTTTAAGATAGGATGAATGGCTATGGACCCCATCCCCAAAAGAGCCACTTGGTGATGACGGGAAAACGTGATAGGGCAGAGTAAGAGAGAGATGGAAAGTAGTAAATAAATAAGGCAACAATTGTGATGAGTTTAAATTTAGTGCCCAGCTGTTTAAATTGGATCAAAGCACAAGCACAAAATATGGGGGCAATCAGAATGAAAAGTGTGGAGAATGTATACCAAAGTGGGGTCAGAATGTAAAGGAAGACAAGGCGCGGCAGCCCACAGACAAAGTAAAGAAGAAGCGCTATTGCCGCGTAAAGGAAAGGGAAAATGGCCACCACTAGAAGGCCTAAAAGCTTGTAGGCTATAAAAAAGCCGAAGATGTATCGCAATGGGGAGCCTTGTGTTAGTAAGCAGAGGAGACCAAGAAGAACGATAGGGAGGAGCTTGCTTGTAAACCAGCTGCGTATTTTCCACGCCACAATGACGTAGTAGTAAGATATGAGAAGATGAAGAGGGATGACGATACGGAGATAGCGTTTGGGCATCATTGCCAGCAAAGGTCCGGAAAGGCCGCCCAACGGGCTCCGTTCCATGACCGTATTGAAGAGAAAAAGCAGGACTATACGTACCCACTTGACGTAGACTCTGGACACTTGGATGCTTGGGAACGTCACATGGTTGTCATTGATGATCAAGGCCGACGGCCTGGCACGCATACGGCCTTCTTTCTGCATGGCATGAGTTGTCGCCTTGACGCACGCACTGTCTTTGTACTCTGGATCGTAGTTGAGTGTTACCTCATGGAGTTTCTTTAGGTGATTGGTGCCTGAAGGGGTCTTGCCTTTCGGGCCGGCATAAAGCTTGAGGCCCAGGCGCTTCAGCTCCGGCATGGCTCCCTCCTTGAAGGTTAGCCACGGAGCACGGCAGTCGACATGGAATACCTCCAGCTTCTTGAAGGATCCACCGGGAATGACCATCTCTCCTGTTGGGGCGCCAGCTACCGTTATTACAAGGCTCTCGAGGGTGTTCATCTTGCCAAGTGTACTCAACACATCATCGTGTAGTTGCCACACCTTGATATCGAGAGACTTCATGACTGTTCTACTCACCCTTAGCGTATGGCCAATTTTTTCCATACGCGGTTCAACATCTACCCGCTGGTTTCTTCCGTGATCTTCTGAGTTGACTCCTCCAACAGACTCCGATGGCATATCCTCGAGAGATGTCGAGATGTCGAAGTTCTTGTGTTCCTTCTCTTGCGGTGGGAGAGAGAGCTGACCCAATTGATTGCATATACCAATAACATCAGTGTCGTCGCAAAAGTCTAGCACCTTGTTCTCCACAGCATCTTCCACCACCTTCTGTTGATCTACACATTTCGGGCACCTAAAGATAATGTCAGATTCACCCGAGGAGCAAACTTGAGCCACATCCCATCTACGAGTTGTAATAATCACTCTGCTATACATGCCGTTATCCGGGAAAGCGGCCTTAATATTATTCCATGTCTCGTCCTCTCCTAAGTCATTGATTAGGACAAGGTACCTGTTTATAAGTAGCAATCTAATTAAGGTTTCTCCAAAACAATAACTCGATAGAGCTCAATCCAATTGCACAGAAAAACTGGTAAAATACTCCCTCCATTTGCTTATACAAATCCACTGTGGAATATACATTTTGCATCGGCCACCAACAGTAATCGAGACAAAAATAAATAATTTTTCCTCGTAATAGCAATTTGCTTAATACTTGCATGCATGCAGTCATAATGACACTCGGCTATTTCATCCATTCAGTTTTCTTGCATGCATGTGGTATATTAATGATCTCAGTAAACGAGAAAAAAGGTTGGGTTACAAAACATGCATTAAATTTTACCTTGGTACCTGTAATTTGAGTTTCTGACCTTGTATATAAAAATGGAGTACCAAAAACAAAACCCACCTACTCCCTCACCGTTCCTCCACCGAACCTATCTTCCGCGCACATTCACCCCTGATTCATACACCTTTCTCCGCTCCCCGGCGTGTCCTGGCCGTGCCACCACGCACAGCTCCCCACACCAACCACCCCATGTCGTCGTCTTCCTCCTCCCCGGCCCGCGCAAAGTTTTGAAGTTTATGAATTGAATACTTTTTTATCCCTTTAAACATGACCACACGTGGTCCGATGTTTAATGCCACGGTTGCTCTTGCTTTTTCTAGTTGTCCATTATAAATATACTACAATTTTTCCAGTGATTTACTATGAAATTGAGGTCCAGAGGTGCCTCGTAAATAGTGGAGAGATATTGATTTTACTCTTACTTCCTTGATATTTAAGATGGAACCTTCGTTGAGGAGGGCCTTGTAAAGAGTTTACTAGAGATACACCACTATTGTCGTCAATTACATCCAATACTACGATCAGAGTAAAACCTGGGAGTATGGTAAAGTGCTTACCACATTTACTGTAGGGTATGAATCTTTTACGGTCAAGCCTAGATAATGATGGAGTGGTTGGTGTGTACACTGACTGCTTGTGGTTGGCATGGTTGCTGGCCTCCAGGTGTAGAATAATGGATTTTACCCATAGGCTTAATTATATTGGATTATTTAGTCTGGGTGCGAATTTAGTGAATATGTGTGCTCGCACATCTTTTATGAATAGTAAATTAGAAAAAATGCTACCAAAAATCAAAAAAGACTGAATTTATTTTTATAATACACATTGTCAACTGGTATACTCGCATATGAAGTTTCACGAGGAAATCACATCCGTGGTAATCTGGCCTAAAATGAAAAAATCAAATCTATATTAAAAACACTGTTTAATGATAGTATGGTCGCATTTGTATTTTCTTCACTAAGAATATCATGGGTGTAAATACAACATAAAACTTCAGACAAGAGTAAAATGATTGACTAAGTTTTATACCGCGAAATTTCAGAAAATTTTAGTTTTTTCTACTCTCCCCATTCCCATAGACAAGGTCACTATAAAAAATACAATTTGCATATATACAAGGTCACTAACTGTAATCGAGGCACACATTAATGATGTTTTCTCGTACTCCCTCCATTTCCGTTTACAGGGCGTGCGCGTAGTTCTAGGTCATCAGTTTGACTAACTAAATATGAGTTATATGTCACCAAAAGTATATCATTGGATTCCTAAGAGGATGTAGTTTCTAAGGCTAGTCATAGTGGGAGTAGTATTTTTCATGTATTTTTTCTTACGTTGCATGTAGTTAATGAGGAGAGAAGCGTTTAGAGTAACATAATATATATGTTACTGTAACATAGCGCTTCCGGAGAAAGGATGAGTCTACAAGCTAATAAATGAAGGCATCTATGACACTAATACTATGTTACTTTGCACTATGGAGGTAGTAACTTAGACTAGTGTCATATGCATGACACTAGTATAAGTTACTCCTCACTATGACCAGCCTAAACATATATTTTTCATCACATATAATATATATATATCTTGTTAAATTGTCAACTTAGAATGACGGGCATGCCCTATAAATCGTGATGGGGGAAGTACTATTTGCATGCATGTAGTCATAAATGACACTGTGCTACTTCTTTCTAATTTCTTTCTTGCATGCATGTGGGCGTATTAATGATCTCAGTTAACGAAAAGAAAAGTGGACTTGCAAAACAGTCATTAAATTTTAACTTGGTACCTGTAATTTGAATTTATGGCCTTATATAAGGGAATGAAGGGAGTAGTATTTTTATGAATTTACTATTCACGTGGGTGCACGCGCACCCATGTTCACTTTTGTATTTTCGTATTTTTAAGTACTTTCGGCGAGTATTTAGTTTCACATTGAAATATATCTCCTAATCAAATATAGTATACTTTTTTTTGGTCATTCTCAAGATACCTTATAATTTATCCTACTATGCCTCAATACAAGTTTCACGAAAAGATATCATTGAGGCACTTAGTTTATGCAGTATGCCATTTTTACATACAACAATGGAGTTTTCATTTTTCATGCATTGTATGTAGTACGTATCATCTCGAACGGCCCATAATGTAGGAACTTTTTAGACACAGTATGTGATATATAAGGCTGTTTTAGTACTACCTTGGTCCCATAACGTAGGAACTTTTTAGACACTAGCGTAGTGTCAAAAAAGATCTTACATTATGCGACACGGGGAGTAGTATATACCATTCTTTTAATATAATCAGTTTAACATATAAATACGAATGTAGTTTCAAAATAGATATAAAAAATCCAATGGAATCTGTTGCGATTTTATTTAATAGCTCGCTTCGGGAAATTTTGAATATATTGTATGACATACTCAAAGTGCTAACGTACTAAATGTATTTGCACATGATAGTACGTAAGACATGGGTGTAACTACACCCGATAGTTCATTAGAGTCGAGTAATAAAATTGGCTTCTAATTAAGGTTATTGATTAAACAGCGAAATAACGCACAAAAAACGTGGTGAGCAATCAAATCTTTGTGTACCCAAAAAGCAATGCAAGAATAACAAATAAAGGAGTAGCATGTACGTACTTCATTTTTTCCAGGGCTTGCCTGATTTCACCGACGAATTGTGCATCATCACGACTGACTTGATCGACAGGCGCACCATCATCACTGACTTGATGGATGCAGGCGTCACCGTTACTGACTTGATCGATGGATGCATCGTCATTACTGACTTGGTGGCCGCCGAGTGTCTTGGGAGTTGCCTCGCAGCTCTTGATCTCTGGGGCTGGGGCCGGTTGGATTTGCTTGAGTATATCTTCCAATATTGTCGTCTTGGCATCCACCGAAGCATGGCAGTTGAATTTCACGATGTTCTTGGCCTGGTGGTACAGCAGAGACGCAAGTGCATTTGCACAATCTTGTGGTCCGACAATGGTCAGCACCTTCCTAGACCGATCCAGTGAAAAGAAGTCGGTCAAGTACTCGTTGGTGAGGAAGTTTCCGAGAGTGACGACATTCAAGGTGCCGTCAAGTGGCGGCTGCATCATCACCATGGCAACCACTTTGCCCCAAAACCCCGCCGGTGGGGAGCTCCTGCTTTGTTTTAGGGACACCAGGATGCTCTCAATCTCATAGGCTATCTCGGCCGTCAGAAAAATAGCATGGTGCACATGCTGCTGGTCAACTCCTTGAGACTTGTGGGGGTCGTCGTCGGATGCGCCGAGAGTGTCCATACGCTGCTGCTTCATCCTAGCCACAGCTTTGGCTAGACCGTCCACATCTTGCTCCTCTGCCTTCTGCAGGCTGCGTGCATGGCGCATGTAATCATCCATGATTTTCTTCACATGTGAGGCCTTGGCCCTCAACGGCTCATCAATCTCGCTTCCCGCGGCGGCACTTGGTCTGTGATGGCCAAGTGTAGACTGCGCATCGTGTCCACGAGAATAGTACGTTGTTCCTCTGGTAAGTTGGAGAGTGCGGACTTGCAGGCTTCACCTGTCTGGCACTCATTGATCCCTGACAGGGCAGCAACGTCGGCTATACCTGCAGGCAGCATAAGAATTGTTTCTTAACTAGAGTAGCTAGCATAAGAATCTTCCTTAAAATTTGTTCGCAGTAAGCCACGGCGAGCGAGTCCAGAGGGCGTTCGGGCGCGGGCTGGACGCGTCAGGTGCGGTCGGAGCCGCACCGGGTCGGTGGCAAGTGTGTGTGTGAGCGTGCATGTGGTGCACATGCGTGTCCGTGCACAAGTACACCGTGTGCGTGTGTGTAGGGCTAGGCTGTTGGTGAGCCACGTGGTACGATCGTGGGCATTTCGGTCGGAACTCGCCGTGAGCCGCGCGCGTTAGAGCGCGTCACGGACGCCGCCAGAGCGGGCGGAACGCGTGCAATTCGGATGACCGGAGGTGTGGGTGCGTGCCCAGTGTGGTGGCTCGGGTATAAAGCCGCACGGTGGCCGTTGAAACAGTTGAGGCAACTCGAGTTCGTGCTTGAGGAAAAAAATAATTGCCGTCGTTGCGGTGGGCGTTCGTCGCCTGGAAAGCTCGCTGTGTCTCTATCTCTTCTTCTTTCTCCTTCCTCCATCTTGGTTCATGCTAGAGAGTGAGAGAGTGATCGATGGAGGGAGCTAGGGTGAGGTGTCGGCACCAACAATTGGCATTAGAGCTACAGTTCGGAGGTGATCGCCAGCGGCCATGGTGCTCGTTCCACACGACGGCGGCGGTGATGGGTTCTCGGTCGCTGCCGGTCTCGCCTTTGACGCCGACCAACTACACCTCCTGGCCGATCAAGGTGGAGGCGATCCTTGACGCCCAGGGGCTGTGGGCGTGTGGTAGCGCCGGCGGAGGGCACGACAATCGACGCCGGCGGAAGAAATATGGCGCGGGTGGCGATGAAGCCCATGATGAAGGAGCTATGGGACTCCCTCAAAGTGCGCTTCATCGGAACCGATCGACGCTATGGGGTGAGTTTGATCGTCTTCGGATGGACGACGCTGACGACCTGGACGTGTACACCGGCAAGGTCAGCAGCATGGCAGCGAGGCATGCGGTGTAAGGTCCACTCTCGACGAGGCGGCGATGGTGAAGAAGCGGCTCGACACCGTGCCGGACTGACTGTGCATCGTGGTCGCCGGCATCGAGCAGTTCTGCAACGTGGAGCAGATGCTCTTCGAGGAGGCGCTCGATCGTCTGAAGGCCATCAAGGAGCGGACGAGGCGGCGAATACAGGCCGTCAGCGAGCGGGCGGACGGGCAGCTGATGCTCATCACAACACAGTGGGCGGCACGGCCGCGTCTGCATGGCAGAGGCGGCTATGACCACGACCATGATGGTGCAGCGAGCACGGCATCGGGCGGCGGAGGAAAGCGGCCCGGCCGCTGGTACAACTACGGCCAGTGCGGGCATTTCCGGCTCGAGTGCCCGAAGCCGCGGAAGGCACAGGCGGCGGAGCAGGCCCTTCTTGCCCACGCCAACGTCGAGTATGATGGGATCCTCTAGGCCGGGGCTTAGGGGGTGTGTGTTGGCAATAAGCCACGGCGAGCATGTTCGGAGCGCTGTTCGAGCGCGGGCTTGACGTGTCGGGTGCGGTCGGAGCCGCATCGGGCCCGTGGCAAGTGTTTTTGTGTGCGTGCGTGTGGTGCACGAGCGTTTCCGTGCACAAGTATATCGTGTGCATGTGTGTAGGTATATGTTGTTGGCGAGCCGTGCGGTAGGATCGTGGGCGTTTCCATTGGACCTCGCCGTGGGCTGCACGCGTCGGAATGCATCGCGGGCGCAGTTAGAGCCGGCGGAACACGCGCATGTTCGGGGGAGTGGAGGAGTAGGTGCGTGCCAATTGCGTTGGCTTGGGTATAAAGCCGCGCGGTGACCGTTGTAACAGTTGAGGTAACTCGAGTTCGTGCTTGAGGAAAGAAATCGCTGTCATTGCGGCACGCGTTCGTGTGAAAGGAAAGCTCGCCGTGTCCTTTCTCTTTTCTTCTTTCTCCTTCCTCCGTCTTGGTTCGTGCGAAAGAGAGAGGGAGAGTGATCAAGGGAGAGGGCTAGGGTGATGTGTCGGCGCCAACAAAATTAACTAGTTTCGGTGATATCATCCTCTATCTATAAACTTGCTAGCGAGCTCGATCCATCATTAATTGCGTGTAAACAACGATTAATTTTCTTTACTCCTAATGGAGCAGTTGTTAGTCTCGCTTCCAGGTTTTTTTTCGTTCCATCTTCCATGGTTTATTTTCGTACCACCTCCCACCTCACACTGAGCCGCCACGAACCGAAAAAACCTCGTACTGAGGCCCCCACCCGCCCCACGCAGTTCAGGGCCTAACCTCCGATCGCACCAAAGACAACCGAAGAAAATAAAATCTACGAAATTAACCAACGAAAAAAACCCTATGAAAATTAACCAGCGAAAATCTCACAATTAAAACTTTCCTAACTTTTCAAAATTTCCTAACTAGACATGTTACAAACGGGCAAGAAACCATAGCACATTACCAATCAATAAAATTCAGTTTCATGACAATCAATTATAAATCATAACTTTCCTAATGCATTGATCTTTGCCTTTTCTTTCTAATTCTTACGAGTCTCCCGCGCGCACGTACGTGGCTTTGTACAGCGCAGTAAATTCTTCAACTATCCTCATAACAATTACGCCGCACAATTTCCTTCCTTAATTTCGTCCCCTTAATTTCTCGTTTCCTTCCTTGAGATGTGGTCCCTTCTCCCCTACTCCATCCCGTAACTCCCTTAGATTATATTTCCTTCTGCCACACCTCTGCTCTTCCTTCCCCCCTCCCGTTAACTCCCTCAGTTCGACACTTTTTTTATGAGAATTTGTTTCATTCAAATCACGAAACAGTACAAAGTAGTTGACCATTACAAGCACACTGAAACGCAAACACAACGGACCATGAACATCCAGAGTACCCTAAAACGACCATAACACAAGAAGATCTCCGGAGCCCTGTGTCATCTCCCTGAATCTTGAGAGAAGACCCCTGCAGCAGAAGGATCTGAAACCAGGCGCAAGCAGGTCATCATCTTCAACCACGGTACAATTACCGCCACGCTGCTTCCTCCTTTCTTGACACCAGCGCTGAGAGGGCATGAACATCAATCCAACACACCAGCAACAGCCGTCGCCATCTTTGGCTTTGAGTACCGCGAAAAGTGTCCCTTTCGTAAGGAAGAGAACTCGAGTCATCCGACCGGTCCAGCACCGCGGCCGGGTCATCCACCCAGACAAAGCAGGATCTCCCACCAGCATCAATGCAGAGGAAGGAGAAGAACAGCAACAGCAAATCATACCGACAAGGACGAAGAAGGGTCTTCGTCTCCCTGCATCCATCGCCCACCTGAGGACCCAAACGGAGTGCCAATGGATCTCCGGCAACCATAGCCCATGACCTCGACGAGATCCGGGGATCCCCCACTCCGCTGGCTCCTAGACGAAGGCAAAAGCCACGCCTGACCGCGAACGGAGCCCGGAGAAACTTATTCCGACGCGACACCACCGCAATGGCCTTGGCAGCGTCTCCCTTAACCCTAACCCTACCACACACCCACCTAGTGAACAGACCTGGGGTTCCCCTCCCTCCGGCCGCCAGAGCGGCTGACGGAGACAGAGGGAACCGGCGGCGTCCCCGGCGGCGCGCAAGGGACCCTCGTCGCCTCCTAGATCGCCCCACGGGACGCAGCTGCAGTTACGGTACTACTAGCATCATACCTCGTAAGTTCGACACTTGGTGATGGCACGTCCTCCGTCGTGGTGGTGGTGACTGGTGACGGCTTGATGTCCATAGGGATCGGAGGTGGTGGCGTCCTGCAATGAAATCCCCTAGATCTCTCTTCCGCCTGCCAATGGTATCGGTGGACACCGGCAACAGTCAGGTAACGCCGGCGCCCATGGCCGCCGTCTCACAAGCCATCCTCGACATGGACGATCTCCTCCACAGTATCTGCGACCTATTTGTTCTTTCGCACATTATTTTGCTCTTTTTTTTCTTGGCCATGATCTGGGGCTGCGGAATACGCGGCAGGCAACGGGATTGATATTCTATATCTCGGGAATGGGCGAACACCGCTCGTCTTGGGAGGGAAGAGCATGCACCTCCTCATGGAAATAAAGCTGGTGGGGGGCTGCCATGACGACGAGATGTCGCGAACACATGAACACCGACTCAAGGGCCACGACCTCGCCGGGCTGGGGGCTAGGGCTCTATGCCAATGCGCTCCACTTCCTGGTGCACCTCTTCGCCGACGGCCATGACAACACATAGGTGATCTGACAATCGGTGGCTTATGTATGATTCTATATGTGTCAAACTACTCCAGGAGAGGCTCCACGATCATCCTGAGTAAGGTAGTTGAGAATGCTTCTAATGATAATTGGGCTGGGATTTTTGCTAAATGCTTACAGAGACTAGATGACCAGGTTTCACGGCGAGCAAGCAGGGTCCTTGATGGGATTGCTGCAGAGAACATTGGCTTGCCGGCAGTTGCGGTGTTCTGTGCTCCTGTCATGTTGTGATTCACATGTCACATTCTCTTATATGAACGAGCATTTGGCTCTCACAAGTGCGAACTGATCAAAAGGTAAATAAGCTTTATGCTAGCATCATGGTATATGATCCACTTTTTGGCCTAATCTCATTATGTTTTGTTGTCTCAGATTTGACATATAGGATGTGCACATGGGGATTGTGGATGCTAGAATCAAGTATGAAGTGATATGAAGATGTGCTCATGTCTTGAAGGATGTCATGCAAAATGTCCTTCTTTTGTATCAGGAAACGGTGCACATCGTCGACAGCAGGTATATAAGAGCATTGATTTTCTTCTTCTTCCTCTTTGGAGGCTCGGTAGGAAGTTCAGATTTTTTATTGACCATTTTATATAAACATATAATTGTGTACTTCCATTATAGATTCATACAATCTATATGCAGGTCGCAATTTTTTGAGCGATTTAATCCCTTGCTGAAGATTTCAACAAATCAATTGTTGCTTCATTTTAAGGTACCGTAGACAATGCTGGGATAAGTTTGACTAGATTATTCAATTGAATGGAGAATTGATTCCGTTAAATTAACAGCTTCACAATGTGAGCAGCTAAATAAATATCTATATGTTAGTTTGATAGTTTATTAGATTTTGAAAAGTTTGCTCTTTGTTAAATCCACTTAGAATTATTATCAGGTAAGCGTAGTTTGTGACATGGATTATTTTGGTGCAAGTCATTTTACAGAAGTTTTCCTTGCAGCTGCATCACCAAGATTTTCAAACTTACAACAACGCTGTACTATTTTTGGAGTCATTCTTAACAATTAGTTTCCCGTGCTTCATGCAACATGTGATACTCGTAGAGGTAATAAACTAATAATTGGGTATAGTATAGAAAATCTTTTAATGAAGGCATAGTATATTATGTTGTAAGTGGAGCAGTACTGTAGCTAACAATTTTACCCTTTGTAACTTTTGTAGTCCATTAACTTTTACAACTCACTGGCCTGTTCCTATAATGGTATGTAAGAGTAACATAGTCTCTAAACTCCAGAGCACTGAATTGTACAGATTTAATAGTACAATTTTACATGAAATGGCTTTTTAACTACCATATTCTACTCATAAAGTCATAATGACGACTTAAAAAATCTGAATAATCGTTTATTCTGTTTTGGGTATGTAAGATGTGGACTAAAAGTGTTGCTCTTTGATACAGATGTGGATGTTGCAATATCATCACTATTATGCTTGGTTTTGGAAGAGTGTATCCAACAGGATGCACTTGACTAAGACCAATTGTGCTTGCACAACACCAGGGAATGATTTTTTGAGACATGCATAGTGGTTGGAGATGCATATAACTCCATACCTTTCTACTTTGGGCTCGGGCTTGAGCCTCTGATCGTGTGAGGCGATGCGTGACTCTATGGGATGGTTTCATCGTGTATGCTACATAGAAAATTGGGCTGTACTATATACAGGTTTGCCTTCGAATTGTATACCCCTTTACAACTTTCATCTGCATGATTGAAAATATTGTTTTTCTAAAATTTATACTTTTTTATGGTAGAGTCTCCCACAATGCATCTTCTTTTGAAGTTACATTTGTGTGGCAGCTAATTATAGATTATTTGCAGCTAATACTTGTTCTCGCCTTCTGATTGTTTGTTCACACCATGTTTCAAGAGACATTATGCAAGACCATAGATGACAATAAGCTTGTCATGAATGGAAGTGGAGCTCAAGATGTATGAGAAGGAGCACTAATTAGAGAAGAAGTATATTTTTCAAGGAATTTGTTTTTTTAATCCCGTTTCTCCATTGATTCTGAGGCAGTTTTGAACTTTGAAGCTTGGTCTGGGTTATGGTGTTCAGCTTTTCGGTGGGTTTTGTCGATCAACTTAAATTTTGTGCTTTCCGGCCCATCCTTTTGGTGAATCTATATATATGTTTGTAGGAGAGCAAGTGTCTATGGGCGAATGCGGGTAGTTGAATAAGGCGTTCAGCAGGCTGGAGGGTTCTTATTTTTTTATAGAGATCAAGAATATTGTTCATGTTAAATTCCAGAGGTGAAGTAGGTTCCACCATATTGATGCTGATTTCCCTCTTTGACCTGTTCGGCTGCTACAAGTACACTAATAGATGTATATTGTTCAAGTTACATGCAAAATATAGTAGTGCCTCCATTCCAAATTATAAGATGTTTTGGTAGGCTAAAAATTTTTAGCCTGCCAAAACATCTTATAATTTGGAACAGAGGAAATATTAGTGTAGTGATTGACGTTGATGCTAAGGTCCAAGCGTCGTCCGATATGCGGGGGAGAGACTAGAGGAGTGGAGATAGTAAGATTAGTGACGTAGGTTGCAGGTGGGTTGCTCAATGTAGACCTATGTTGTAGCAGAGGTGTGACAAAATTTTGCCTGATCGATTTTTGGTCGCATGTTTGGTTTGGAGTAGGTTCTCCCACTTACGACCACAAACCAATTACAAGAGTAAATGTGGGCCAATAGGTGGATGGCAAACGACACCACACCCAACTTGCTTGTGTCGTCTGATGTAGACATTGCATGTGAGTGTCGCAGTTGAACACGTTCAGTTGTGCGGATTAACAGATGCTAACTATCGAGGATAAATTAAGCTAAAGGGATAATATATATATATATTTAGCTATATAAATGAAAAAAATCACACCACCCCGACGTCCCTCCCGGCCCCGGCCATCTCCAATCCCTCGCCGCCCCGCGGCCACCTCGCTCCTAGTCCAGCCAAATCCTCCCCCGCCACCCCCACCTTCCTCGCGACGACGGCACACCCCACCACGGCCGGCCCTCCCCGCCCCCCGCACCTACCTGGCAATGGATGCTGGCAGTTTTGGCCTCGCCGCGCCTCCAGAGAACGACCCAGGCCGCAGCCGCGCCCCACCCACCCCCTATCCACCTTCTGCAAAACGTCGCCGCCGGAGCACCACTCCTAGGCCGCTGTCGTGCCGCCCCTCCCCGCGCGGCCAGGGCGCCCCCAAGCCACCTTCTTCTTCACGCGCGGCCACGACGCCCCCAAGCCACCTTCTTCTTCACGCGCGGCCAGGGCTCCCCATGGCAGTCCGCTGCCACACCCTCCCCTCCGAATCCACTGCGGTCCCAGCCTGACCACCACCGGATCTTCGCTGGATCGACCCCGCCCGATGGCCTTCGATTGTGGCAGCACCGTCGGATCCCGGGTCGTCCTCTCCCTCTCCCTCTCCGCTGGATCCACCCGTGCTCGAGGACAGCCACAAGGACGCCCGTTTGGGCAAAAGGGTCGGGGGCACCACCGCGGCAGCAGCTTCGGGCCAAGGTCCTGCTCCAACTCCGGCGGTTCCTGCATCTACGTTGCCCAGCAATACACTTTTCTTGCAGGAGCAGCCTCCTCTCTGGTATCCCTTCGACTTCGTCCCTTGAGCGTGGCGGTTCTCTGCTCCCCACCTCACAGTTCACCTCGCTCACTTACCACGCGCCGGACCCGTGCTCTGCCGCCGCTGGCAGTATAGTCCGCTCCATGGGCATTGTAGTCCACATGTGGTGGTGGATGCCGACGACGAGGAGCAAGCCAGCATGGCAGCTGCAGCAGCTTTCGCCAGCAGCAGCGGGGAGGACGCCACCTACCTTCTGTTGGCAAGCATGGCTGGTAGCCTGCAAAAAATGGAGTGCGTCTGCATACAATTTGTTCTTTTTAGTTTTCTTTAGTTTGTAGTCTTGCTGTGCAGTTTTCTTCAGGGAGACTTCCAGTGATTTGTAGTCTTGCAGTGCGGTTTTCTTGTGGGAAACATCACTCGTTTTGTTGTGCGATGGGAGTATACATGTCTATATGTATGATATTGTTTTAGTTTCCTGGTGGTGTGCTTGCAATCCAGTGTGTGTTCACAGGAAGTGCTTGTGGTTCAATCTATAGAAAACCATTGATGCAGTACACTTGCCTTGTCTCACAGCTAGGATGCATTGATAAAAAAAGTGAAAAGAAAAAAACAAAAAAAATAATAGTGTAGTTCACTAATTAATCTCAACCATGCAAACTTCAAAAAGGCGTTTTGGAAAAAATGTTGTACACTAGCCTCGGCAATTCAGTTCGAAAGTATTTATAAAGAAGCAGTTTGAAAACAACAAAAAAACCACGCAGCCCACTTCGATTTGTGTTGCGGTTCCCTTTATTTTTGATGTGCACTACACTCACCCACAAGGTGTTTAGTGTTTCATAAAAAAGTAAGAAGAATGACGAAAGGAAGCACGAAGTTCACTTCACTGTCTGATGCAGTGCGGATTTCAGTCCAAAGCAATGCGTTCATGTGTATGATGTGTCCACTCCAAAATACTTTTCTGTACACTCTATTTAGAACAAAATGCATTTGAAAAACATGCAAAATGCGGTGCACTCTTATCTAAAAAAAGTCCACTACGAAAGACTTCTCAGTACACTCCATTTAAAACAAAAATGCATTTAAAAAAGATGCAGCTCGCTTGGTCGTCCGATGCAGTGCGGTTTTTAGTCTCAAGTAGTGCGGTTTTCTGTTCTGTGCTGTTCACTCATCGATTTTGGTGTCGCGAAAAACAGAATGTCCGCATTTCGGTATTTTTAAAATTGCTCTTAAACGTAGGGAATTAGAGAAAGTGTTCTGCATGAAAAAGTTGCACCTCATCGATACCTTTCCAACGCCGTATCGTTCGAATCATTTTGACAAGTGGTTTGTAAAAAATTCGCAAAAAACGGCCGCTGCCACTCGTCGTCAGCCGCACGATTTTTAAAATTAACTTAAAATTGTAAGGAATCTCAAAAACAATTCTACATATGAAAGTTGTGCCTCGTCCGTAGCTTTCCAACGACGTATCACATGCTTGTTTTGACTAACGGTTAAAAAAATGGAGCGAAAACAGTACAGAAAATTTAAAAAAAATTGAAAAACAGAATTCTGTGATTTAGTAAATTTGAAACTGCTCTTAAACCGTAACGAATTAGAGAAAATGATAGATATGAAAAAGATGCGCCTCGGCGATATCTTTCCAACGGTGTATCATTTGCTTCGTTCCGATGAGCGGTTTAGAAGAAATCGCGAAAAAACTCTCGCTGCCACTCGTCATGGGCCGCACCATTTTCAAAACTGCTCTTAAACCGTGTGGAACCTCAAAAAGTGTTCAACATGTCCAAGTTGCACCTAATCCGTAGCTTTTTAACGGTATATTACATGCCTCATTCCGATAAACGGTTAAAAAATTAGAGCGAAAACAATACTGAAAAACCAACGCGTGTACTTTTTTCCGACGAGAAGTTCACTCGTATGAATACTGCAACACACTTGGTTTAAAGAATGACGTGCACTTGCGTTGAGCGTGCAGTGTGGAGTGTTATCAGAATAGTTATTCTGCTAATATTAGCAGAAAAGACCGACTGTATATATATATATATATATATATATATATATATATATATATATATATATATATATATAGGCTGTGTGATGGTTCACATACATCCTCTTCCCAGCAGCAACAATCCCATTTCGGAGTAGACCCTGCTTGTCAGTGTTTAAGTGATGCTCAGCCCTACAATACCATTTCGTAGTAGACCCTGCTTATCAATGTTACTGTTGTGAGAAGAGACGCTCTACTAGATCTAGGATATAATCTCCATTAGAACTCTTTGGGAGAAAGATAACCTTTGCAACTCATTGGGCACCAGTACAAGGCACTGTATTGCTGTAACAGAAACTCCTGATTATTGCTGTAACCGAACGAATGATTCGATAGGTCTGAGGAACTAATGACATAGCAGGTGATTTATGGCAAACCATTGGGCACCAGTACAGGGGTTGTCCAATAAAAATCCATATAAAATAAAATTACATTCATGTTCAAAACACACAAAAAAATCACCCTCCCTTCTGCGTGTAACAACACCGACATACGGCAGGTCAATGGAACCTATGTAGAGGTTGCCGTTGTCTCTCTCCATCACCTCGGCCGGTCTCTTGCCCTTGCGCCCCATCCCATTTCACATGAAACTGACACTAGCCCATACCCTTGAAACTCTTCGCCCTTGCCACTTCACTTATAGGGTCTTTGTTTCACTCCAACGTCCCATACTTGACTAAGAGTAAAAGAAATGGTTTGACGGCATGTTACAGAGCTATCGATCTTTAGGTAGCTAGCTTTCGCCATTTATACTGGGATTTTGTAGCTAGATCATACAATTTTGGTCACGTGGTCATGCACATATCGTTTGGACATGTATATCCCATTTTGTGCTATTTTTTTCGTTCACCTAACAGGCACCAATGGCCTTCCCTCTTACGTGAGGTAAACATGTAAAAGAGATGTGGTTGGAGCCTTCTAGGTTCGGGCTTTTGCTGGTTGGCCGCAGGTTCCAGCTCAGAGCAGAGTGAGGTAGGACCAGGTAAACCAGCAGCTTAATCGATTCTTGGCTCCCTAGCTTACGTGCGTGCACGTTCTTGCCTTAGACGCCCGTACGTGAACAACTGTACATCAGATCGATTTTTTGCCTACTTTTTAGTTTGTTCTTGTTCTTATTCTTGTTCTCTTTGATCTCAGATCACTATACAATGGGCTATACATAGTGCTGCTCCATTTTTGTTGGCTCAAAAAGGATCATCAAGCAGATACAAACACAATAAGCACACACCGGCCACTGCTTAGCTAGGATGCACATAGCCAACACCAACACATGCATACAAATACACATTGAGAAATAGCAAAGTCATAGAAGACCAAAGCTATGCGTAGACGAGGAGAAAACAAAACTGATCTACTTGTGCTTGATCATTATTATTTACTAGCCAACTAATCGGCTTGTGTTTTGTCATCTTGTGAATAAATTGGACGCTGACTTGGGAGCCCCTACCGCTCCTTATATAGGTGGATGAGGGGTAGGATAACATGGGACTAAGGCGGTGTACATTACAGAGTGCTATTACATCTACAAATACATGTCTTGTGTGCCATGTAATGAGTCTAGTTTTCTAGAGGAGGCCTACTAGCAGGCTGAGAGGCCTAGGCCGAAGATGGGCCATGAAGGTAGCCCAGCGTTCGATTTCACCTAAGGTCGGAGGCACTAATGTGGCGACAGCGCTCCCGAGTTGAACGGCTCTCGACTGTGGATCGCAATACACACTTTTTCCATTTGCGTGCATCCATGAGGAGGAAAAACTTGAATAAAGGCGTTACAGAAACCGGACGACCAATTAATAGATGACCCCACTGAGATGCAACGTTTGGCTCTTGAGTTTTATAAAAATCTGTACTCATGCGAGGGGGGTAGCCGAAGTGCTCCAAAATGTCCCAACCGAGGTTACCCTCGCTATGAATGAAATTCTGCTTGCACTTATGATGTTCCCTACTAAAGCACCGGGGGGGGGGGGGGGGGACCAAGGTGGTTTGGAGCATTGTTCGTGGCGAGGAGAGTCCGGAGTGCTTGAATGATAATATGCTGGTGCTGATCCCAAAGGTATCTAATCCCACATTATTGTCATAATTTCGCCCTTTTAGTTTGTGTAATGTCTTTTATAAATTGCCTCGAAGGTGCAAGCGAATTGCCTAAAGATGATTCTACCTGATATTATTTCAGAAGAACAGTCTGCTTTTGTTCCTGGCAGACTTATTACTGACAACATCATTTCAGCATATGAACATTTACACTTTATGAAGAGAAATAAGTCCAAAAATAACACATTTTGTGCACTAAAGCTTGACATGATGAAGGCGTATGACAGGTTCGAGTGGAGTTATCTGAGGTCCATCATGGAGAAGATGTGCTTTGCAGCAGAATGGGTTTCTATTATCATTAACATGGTGAGCTCAGTATCTTTCTAAGTTATGTTTCATGAAGTTAATTTAGAGGAGTTTAAACCTACATAGGGTATTTGACAGGGAGATCCTTTCTCTCCATATTTGTTCTTGTTGGCAGCGAAGGGCCTTTCATGCCTTTTAAAATCTGAGAGTCATTCATCCTAGCTCGGCGGCATCAAGGTGACCCCATCGGCTCCGCCGGTGGATCACCTTTTATTCGTGGATGATAGCCTGCTGTTCTTCAAGGCAGATATTAATGGAGCAGAAGCGGCTCAAACCTATTGGATACATAATGTATGGCGCCAGGCCAGAGAGACAATAGAGAGAAATGTTCTATATTTTTCCAGCAAGGGAACACCAGAGATAGCACGGGGTGTTGTCAAGGGTTTCTTGCATGTCCCTAATGAATCTTTGAGTGGCAGGTATCTCGGAATGCCAACTGACATGGGACACTCGAAGTATGACATGTTTAAATACTTGAGTGATCGCATATGGGATAAAGTGAAAGGTTGGATGAGTAAATATTTATCAGCGAGAGGCATGGAAGTGCTCATTAAATCTGTAGCCCAGGAGATTCCAGTTTATTCTATGGCATGCTTCAAACTGCCAAGGGGGTTATGTGATAATATTAAAAGCACTACCCGGAAATTCTGGTGGGGATGCGAATAGGGCGAACGAAAACCAGCTTCGGTCTCCTGGGATGTCATGACTCGAACTAAATTTTTTGGTGGTTTGGGATTTAGGGATCTAGAGATTTTTTAACTTGGCCTTGTTGGCAAGACAAGCCTACTGGCGTATCCTCAAGAGCTGACAACTCTGAGCGCTCCAATTCTGAAAGCTTGATTCTTCCCGAAACAAACCATACTGGTGGCTGGAGGCGGAGTTGGGCTCTCGTTCATCACAAATCTGCAGGGCAATTATTGAGGGGCGAGATATACTAAAGCAAGGTTTAATTCCTCGTAGTGGCAATGGTTAGACGACCGACATATGGGCAGACAACTTGATACTGAAAGAGACAACGCTGAGACCGATTACTTCACTAGTGGTGGATCCGCCAAGGAAAGTCTCCGAGCTACTTATGCCCAGGGCGGCTGCATGGGATGTTGGCCTTGTCCGATCGGTGTTTCTCCGGTTTTGATGCTGACGCAATCTTAAAGATACCTGTATGCACCAGAAATACGAAGGACTTTTGGGCCTGGTACACGGACAGTAAGTGGAGATTCACAGTTAGCTCCCCGTACAAATTTTTGGTCAAAACCAAAATCCAAAGGGAGGATTGGCTAGAAGGCCGATTCGGGTCTTCAACAAATAATAGAGAGGAGAAATCTTGGACAGTTCTATGGAAGTTCAAGGTCTCTTCAAAAATCAAAGTGTTGATGATTTCATAGGCCAATCAGATTGTAGGGCTAGAATTTTACAATCAAATTGTCTCTCTACAAGTGCTTGGGAATTGTGAAAAACCTGGAATACGTCTGACCTGTTTTAAGGAGATAGATCCATGTATATTTGCTGTAATCATCATCAAAGCTCACGTAGTGAGAATGTCTACCGATAGAGGTGGGGGCAGGACCCCAAACATCTGAAAAGATAAGTTGAAGTGGTTTGGTAGAAACACTCATAGAATCTGGATACGGTAATTGATGACTTTTGGCACGCTGACATGAATCGCAAATTGTTTCACAATGACCCTCACCAACAAATGGGAGCTTATTCATCCTAAGAAATTGTTCAACTAAATAAAAAGATCCATGTCCTAATCTATCATGCGACCATGTTGAGGAAACTTTGGTGACACCATAGGCTTGTTTATTTGATCTCCTAAGCTCAGGAATCACTGGGTAAAGCCCTCGAACGCATCTACCTCGATAGAGTATTTTCTTTGTGGCCTGATCCTTGATCAAAAAGAAGAAATGGTGAAATCCGAGGAAGACATTGTTATCCATGGCAATACGATGAACTGAAAGGAGATTTTTTGATGCCCTAGGGACATGCAAAAAATTTCTAAGGTGGATTTTTAATGAGGAGTTTTTATTACAGAATGACCAATATGACTAATTCTCATGCCTTCTCCATTCGCAGCATGGATCTGGTCCTGACCACAGTACTTGTCACGTATGGTCACCTTCTCAAGCTCTCCTGTGATGTGATTTGTGGCGCCACTGTCGACATGCCAATTGGTGTCGACGCCGTAGCAGCCATCTGCTGCTGCTACTAATTTCTCGTCCTGGGAAGAATCCTCATCTTCCTCAGAATGATACCAGCAGTCACGCGCCGTGTGACCTGGCTTCCCGCAGATCCGGCAGCGGACATCATCTGGTCGCGTCTTCCCGGTGTTGCGGCGGCCCCTGTTGTTGTTGTAGGAGGGTCATCTGCCACCACCGCCACCGCTGCCGCCACCACCACTACCACCGCGAGTGATGTTGCAGCCGTTGCTGCTGCTGTTTCCTCCGCTCGCCGGCTTGCCCTTGTTCCGCAGTGGCCCGCGGTAACGAGATGATCCGCCGCCACCATGGCCACGAAATGCGGCGATGGCCGATGACTTGAAACCGCCATAGGAGCCTGCACCCTGGAAGAGAGCAAGGCGCTGGTCGAAATTTCTCATCTGAGCGAAGAGGTCGTCGAGGCTGATGGCGTACGTGCGGGCATCGTTGGCGGAGACGAGGGGATGGTACTCCATATCCAGCCCCGCGATGATGTAGGAGACCAATTCATCATTGTCGATCGGCTTACCAGCGCTGGCGAGTTCTCCTGCAAGCGACCGCATGTGGGCGAACTACGCTGCAACGGTCTGCGTCCCCTTCTGTGCCATGGATAGCATGATCCGGATGTTGTTGACGCGGGCCCTGGACTGCGAGGAGCTCGCAAGTGCAGCCCAGAGCTCGTGCGGCGTGGTGATGGAGGTTGACCTGCACAAGGACCTCCTTGGAGAGATTATTCAGCAAGTAACCGAGTACCTGCTACACTTCTATGACCCAGATCGGGTGGAGAGGGTTGAGCGCCTGCTCTTCTTTTCCGTCCCTGTCCTTCGTGGTGAGGAAGTTGACGGGCGCCGGCGTGGTACCATCAACGTAGCCATAGTACCCTGCTCCCCTCAGCTGCGGCGTCACCTGTGTTCGCCATAGCACATAATTGGTGCAGGTGAGCTTCTCCGTAACCTGCCCGGGGAGGACAGTTGAGACAGCGCTGGAGGAGGACGACATGGGTGGAGATGGGTTTTGCTAGATGAGATGGATAGAGGATGCTCTATATACCATGTAAACGGAGCTGTAACGTCGTACCTCATTGGAGGTGACGGCTTCGTGTTATATAAGCAGGGGCATCTCCCTGAGATAAGCATACAGTTAGTTGGGATTACATCTTGAGGATCAAGAAAGAGAGGAAGAGATATAACCGAAGGCAACAAGAAAATATAGTTACTCTCTATCCTAACAGAACCCTGTTGGGGTTACAACACCACATGTGGTGCGCCCAACTACATAGCATGTCTAACACATTCAATAAAATTCTGTTATTTAAAGAAATTGGTCCACATAATCTCATGGTACTCATTATACCAGCAAGAACCTGCATCATGTTCGGCTGATTTTGCCAGAACTTGAGCCGCTTTCTTACAAGACATAGTTACATAACGAAAGCTGCACGATTCATGTTGTCGAACAATGACAATCAATCTGGTATTATTTCCATTTTCTGAAAACATGCTTGTGCTCCAAAGTTCAGACATGTCTGATAGTTAAAAGCTTCAGCTAGTTCCAGAAATCTCCACTTGATCAACATAGCCCCTTCTGGCTGCTTGTACAGATCACAAGTGATCTCAGGTTCCATATTCTCCAATGGTTCCCTCACAGCCTCGTTTTCTCCAATTCTTCTGCAAAGAATGAATTAGCAAGTTTATCAATTAGACAGTCAAGTGACAAACATGGAGGAGATTTGAAAGCTAAGGTGCTGAACAATGATTAATCAAAGTTTAATGGTCACCAGTTCCACTAAAACGAAATAGATTGACACTGAAACAAAAAAAAAATTAACATGAGAAAAGGGGAGTGGCGGCAAGCAGAAGAAAAAGGTAATTGGAGACGTACCTGCGTCGTCTGTCCGGCGGCCACACTCCTGAGACAACCGCTTGGTACTACTAATGATCACAACCGCTTCACAAGCTCAAGTTTCCAGAAAGAGGAATTCTTGGCCAGTTGGTTCTCCAAGTCCAGCTGGAAGCCTTCGCTGCAGGGACCATGTACCAAGACTCGCCTGAGACCGACTATATTCTGTAGCCCAACAATCCGCAGACAAGACGGTCTACCACAGGACCTGCAGCAGTGGATGCTGATTATTTGGACCTGGAGTTTGGTCCGATTTCCAAATTTTACCGTTGAGCTGACGTTGCTGCAGTCAATCCTCAGGGCCTTGAGTCGAAGATCATTGGTATCGAACCTACAAAGCCAACTGAGGTCCTCGTCCTCCTCCTTAGTTGGCTTGATACGAAGACGAGTATCTTGTAAGCTTAGTTGAGGACAAAACCCACGGACAAAGTAGTCTCCACTTAATTGGCTGCGTATGACCTCTATGTCCTCTTGGCTTGATACAGTCAACTCATGATCCATGTTTTCGAGGCAAGGAAGTTTCTTCATCCAAACAGGCCTTATGCTTGCACCACCTGCACTTGCACGTGTTGCAGTAGTAGTGTAAAGTACCTTAAGCTTCTTCAGGGTCCTGGGCGGCTTGGGCATCTTGTCAAAGGAAGCAAAGTCATAGCTTTCATCTCCCTCCAACAGAACCAGTTGCAGCGACAATGACTCGAGATGAGAGAGGTGGCCTGAGATGGCAGAACACATATTTTCCCAGTTTTTACTGTTGATGCCGGACAGCCCAAGCTTGCGCAGCTGAGTAAGCTTCCTGAGCTCATCAAGGAGCTTGAGGCCACCTTTGCCACCTGCAATATTCACAACACCGAGTGTATGCAAGTTTGTCAGCTTCCCAATCCCCTTTGCAGCAGCAAGAGAAACCTCAACACCGCCGCCATTTGCTTCAACACGCGAGCGTCCATGCTGATTCTTGAGCTGACACCAGCTGCTGCAGGGTTTTCTCAAATCACGTGCCATACTCTTCTTCCATGAGCATGTTGATGCCTCCGGTAGGAAGGGGCTGGTGCCACTATGAACCTCTTCTTGTGTTGTTGGTGTTGGTGCTCTTGCTGATGGTGGTATTCTTGCTGATGCCCCCTTGTCCACTTCTGATGCCGATGCTGTGGCTTGTATGGAAGGTCTTATGCCATCATCACCACCATCTTCTTTGTGGTCTTCTTCTTCTTCTTCTTCTTCTTCTTCTTCTTTTTGTGTTGGCAGTTGTGGTAGTGGTGAACTTCCAGCACGAATGTACTGCAGCTTGTGTAGCTTGGTGATGACAGCAGCAGGCAACTCGACTATGGAAGTGTGCCTGGCATCAAGAGTCTCCAGTTGATTCATGGCACCCAATGAATCATGGAGACAAGTGATGTGCGTGCATCCTCGCACAGACAGGAACTTGAGGCGAGGAAACTTCTTCCCGATCAGATCCAGATCACCATCTGTTACTACACCAGTATATTGCTTTTTTCTGAATTTTTCACCAGTACAATATTGTGATTCTGGTTTACAACTGGTGTCGTCCAAATCATCATCGGATACTACAACTTCTGGTTCATTGCTGGTGTCCTCCAGATCAAGAACCCGAAGCACCTTCATCTTGTCAGAGATGAGGAATGGCATCCACTTCCCAAAAACTGTCAAAGATCGTAGCCGTGACAAGTCAATGCTGCTGAATACCACCACATCTCTGTCCCAGCTGCTGCTTATGATGAGATGTTGTCCAGTGTGTCGCGAGCTTGGGCTGCAACTCCCCTCCAGTTCAAACACAAGGTTGTCTTCCATTGGTTGTGCCTTTATGTATTCACGGAAGAAACCATTAACTTTGCAGCTTCTTACCCTCTCTCTTGTACTGCGATCGTCCCTGTATAATATGCTCAACTCGATGAGATCGGACAAGAGCTTGTCACCCTTCTCTTGCGTGGTAGCACCACCACCAAGGGAGTAACCCTCTGCAATCCATCTCTGGAGCAAACGCCTCCGCCTAATGCTTCTGTCTGCAGGGAATACTGACGCATAGAAGATGCATGGCTTGAGTTCATCTGAGCAAGTGTCAAAGTAGGATTGCATCCCAGAAAGTAGGGCCCTCAACCTCCGGGAGTCCTTCATTTTTCTCATGAAGTCAGAATTTATAAACTCCGATGCAAAATTTATAAACTCCGATGTATAATGTATAACACTTGAGTATGTTTTGGCCCACTCGCATACAGCGAGTATTACTCCTGGAAACCCGCCACACTTGTGTATGCCTTTCTCCAGAATCTCCTGTACGTCGGGCTTTAAGATAGGATCTTGAGTTCCGCTGTGCACAGTGCTCTACACAATTCAGAGATAAGTTAATTTAATTAATTCCGGAAATCAAACTTGCAGGCTACGGTATACAGCCTCAGTGTTCATTGGAGGGGAGAGAGAGAGAGAGATAGAGGGAGAGAGAGAAACATCAGTACCTTCTTAAAGAGATCCAGAGACTCGTCAGCTTGTAGGGCTTTGACGTTGACAATAAGACCTTTACTAATTGCACAGTGTTTGGCGATGCTTTCTTCACGTGTAATAACAATTGTGACACCAGCACAATTAGCCTGGGCCAACAAGCAGACTGCTGAGTCCCAGTCATGCGTGGACCGCAGGCCATCAATAACCACGAGACAAGTGTTTGCATCCATAATTTTACAACATCCTTGAATAGGGTCTTGGCCTTCCATTATAGCAATTGCGGCCTTTTCCCTAGCATCAACATCGTGCGAATAAAAATTCAGAAGCAAGCTCCGACACAAGCTCAGCAAGCTGAACGGATGGGCCACTTTCACCCAGCCGTACATTCCGTAATCCTTTATCCTCTGTTGGTGGCGATCGTATATTTCTCTGACAAGAGCTGTTTTCCCAACACCTGCAATCCCCCACACAAACACTGTACAACCATCCAAATCATAATCAGAAAAGAAACTCATATCATCTTCACGCCCAACAAGCTGGCATTCATACTCTTCCTCTTCATTTACGTCGCTTCCTCCATCTCCATCCGCGCTCTCGTCTTCTTCATAAGACGCCTGCAGCAAGTATATATATGCATCTAATAAGTAGAGGAACACTGCGTAATTAATTAGTAATAACTGGATTTTTTTTTCTTTTTGCGGAGGGTAATAACGGGATGTTAGCTTAAACTTGGAGTTCTTTTCTTTCTTTAAATTATCTACATACCGTCATCAGATCTCCAGCATTGAACACCCGATGTTGTTGGTAGTCTACACATTGTTTGGCCAATTTTTCGGAACGTGTAATCACAACAATGCAACTACGAGTAGTCCCACAGAAGATCTTTTCTTGGATCAATTTGCAGTCCTTGGAGACCTGCAGGTCATCAATATAGATGAGGCAATCATGTTGAGTCAGAAACTCACGACACTTCTTAAATAAATCCTGGTCACGTGTCCTCTTGAGCCTCTCTCCGGATGCACTTTCTGAGTATGAGATACCGAGTATGTGCATAGCCAACGCAGCCACCCTGAACCCTCCTGACTCTTGTTTTTCTTCATCTTCTCCTTCTTCTTCACTACTACTAGTCCACTTATAGTAGAACACATGTTCAAATTTCACTCCGCCAAACTCTCTCAATGTGAGGCGGTTCTTGTGATGTTCATCCCTAAATGTTGCTTCCTCTTGATGCGTCCGCCATAACACGGAGATAACATCATGGTATCGTCCTAGTTGCCAACTAAGTTCACCGATACCAATGCGATGCCCACAACCCTGCAACAATTAAGTACACCGATCATCAAGTTAATCCCTCCCCTAAGCAAATTGGTTCCACTAGAGGAGTAATAAACTAATAAATGGCGTGAAGGCAAGAATGCAACCAAGAAGACAAAAGCAATTTTTCTTTATTTCTTATTTGTATTTTTTCTTTTGATAGTGTCACCCAAACCATCATCTATTATGTTTTGTATCATCTTGATGCTACATCATGATTTGATAAAATCTCCCTTTATCGAAGAAAACTATCCTCTATTAGGAAATATTTTCTCTTTCTCCATCTATCTATTACGTATATCAAAGTTACAATACGAAAGAGAAAATTTGATAGAGATGTTGTAGAATTTTCCACAAAGAATCAAAATATTCAGTCGTCAATATGGTGAAACAGCTCTTTATCCATAAACCATAAGCATTAGATCTATGCAACCGACCGTACATGCTAAATCTATGTAAACATAACCAAACGAATCATATATGTTAGATTATCTTAACAGCACCTAAATAAATCATAACCCTTATATCTATCAACAAAACGTAAATGGTAGACCATTTAATCAAAACAATACCTAAACGATAAGTTCTGTTAAATATATCTAACCGTAACATATAATTTCACTAAAGAAAATCATAAACGATAATTCTACGTTTGTAGAAAAATAATTACCAATAGATCGTCATAGCTGAACTTTGGCAAATCTTACGTCCGGCAAGATTTCCATCTAAGAGAAGATTTCTTTTAGGTAGTTAAATTGTTACTGTCAAGTAGATGTTACGCCTGATTTAAAAATGTAAGTCCTCACAACATCAAACACTGATATTCTAATATAATTGATAAATACGTGACTGGAACTCTGTACAAAAATAGTGGAAATAATCTTTCGACCAACTTGTGCTCTGTGGATAATTAACACTGTTTGAAATATTGGTATTTATACAAATGTGAAATAATTCATGTGATGAATTCGTTGTCAAATTGTAACATGTGTATACTAAAAAATTGCAGCAAGGTGGGCTAATGCAAATGCCATCGTGGAAAGACACAAATCCAAGTTAGGATTTGGTTTCCTATGGAAAAGGTCGCAGTTTGCTAACTTTCCGAGGCTGATTAGATATCGAGCCGGCCACGAAAAGAGGCTGGGGTGAGCCATGACCTTTGTCTGTGGCGGGTTGTTAACCCGCCATATTCTGCAAGTGAATACTTCTTTGTCCTTAAATCTAAATAAACAATGTATTTATTCTTTCAAACAATGTTTTGACCAATACATTAAGTGTAGTTAATTTGTAAAGCATGTGTCACTGAATTCACATATATAACTATTTAGTTTTGATTGTAATTAATAGTTAATTGGTATTGTTCTCCCTTCGAACCTGTAAGCAATTTGCCAATGTATTATGACTCTGACTTAGACCACAAATTTAACTAACAAAATGTGAGTTATATACCCCAGAAAGTATAGTAAAGGATGTGCATTCAAAAAACGTTTCAAACAGTGTACTTTGCATGGAACACAATTCATATTTTCTTGGTTAAATCAATGGTCGAAGTTAGACTCGAAATATAGTGTGGTCATTGCATTCATATTTGTCAGTATCTACTTATGATTTTAGTCACTAGATCTGCGGTACTGTACTGGATGATAATTATTGTACTATATGATAATTTCTTTTCCATAAACCGGGGCAAGCATATTAGAGCTTGACTAGAAAACTCATATAGGCCTTCTATTTTTTAAATGAATGTATGGAAAATCTGTGAAAGCAGTGGCAAAATTAGGCAGCCTGTTGAAAGAAGAATCAAGTTATAAAACTTAACCAATTACTCTCTGTTTTCTCGAATTAAGACATATTATTCATATTCTTAATCAAAATTACTTATGACTGTGATTTGTTGCTCTTTATCATACGAAATAACCAAATATGTTCATATTTAAACTAGACTTGTGTTAACCAAATAAAGAATGCCTTATATTTTATGACAGATCAAGGGGGGCACCATGGTGTTTGCCATACAAAGTAAATACTTATGTCATTTCACAAAAATTGTAGACATATTATACCACAGTTGCATGTATGTTCATATGGGAAAAAAGAAAAACATATAATAATTATGTAACTAATTGAGTACTTACCTTGGGGAAAAAGGCACAAAGGTATTGATCACGAGAGAACTGTTGAAGCTCCCATACTTGGAATGGTTCCCCCGTGCAGACAAGAGCAACTCCCAAGTGCTTGGTGGAGATGATGACTCGGCTTCCATTGTTGCCGTCGGGAAGGTATGTTTTAATGGCCTCCCATTCGGCGACACTGGATAATTCTTGCTCTAGGATGATGAGGTACTTGTGTTGGCTGACTTGCCGCATGAGCTTGGAAATATTATCGTGTCGGACATGGTGGTGAGATGTGAAGTGAATGAGTAAGTTGTTGAGGAACTCTATCGGATTGAAAGTATTGGTTAGCTCTACCCATGCACGACTCTTGAATTGTTGGCAGATTTCCGGGTCAAGGTAGGCCGTCTTCAGAATACTCGCTCGCCCAATTTCCCCATCAACATCAGGATGCGGACTTCCCCATAGTGATATCACTTTGAGGTCCCTTCCTTGGCAATCGATCAACCTTTTCAGATCCCCGGTGGTCTGGTTGAGCTTTCCCATAGCCTTCCAGACCAACCTTAGGTCATGAAATGTTGCCGCTGCTACAGATGAAATACCGACTGCAGGGTGCATACGTAGCTGATTCTTCTGAAAGTATGAGCTGTTGTCGGTGTCGTAGTCGTAGTTGTTGTCGTCGTCAGCGTCGTTGAGGTTGTCTTCGCTGCCGTCGCCACCTGTGAGGTTGTAGCGTGTGTTCCTCTGGCTTACATCCTCCACCCTTGCCTTGAGCCGTTTTATGTCCGCCACCGCCAAGTCCAGGGGCAGCGACAAGCTTGAAAGGCAGGGTGTGGAGGAGGCAAGGCGCCGCAACCAGTCCCATGGCGACGGCTTGTCGAGGTGGACCACGTACTCAACGCAGTTCTCAACGTCGAAGGCCAGATCACGGAGCTGCCTTACCCACGCCCGCACCACCTTGTTCTTGGATGTGCGCTCCCCAGCGTTAGAGGCGCTAAGGAACGCCTGCATAATCTCAAACTCCCCGGTGATGAACACCAGGTCCTCCTCCACACGCTCCCTCAGCTTCTTCTCCTCCTCCACGGCCAACTTCACCCTGCTCACCGTCCCCGCCACCGCCGTCTTGGTCAGACCAAGCGCGAACTCCGCCATTGCTTGTTATTGTGTTGCAGCACAGCAGAAAGCTAGTGGTGTACTAGTAGTATGCTCAAACTGATTTGTGCGTTAATGAGGTCCTGGATGTGGGTTTATAAAGGGGTCAGAGGAAACACATGCACCATTAATTGTAGACTCAGTGAGCCTGGCTGGCTTAACTTGGAGTCGTAAGCAAACTATGTCAAGACGTGTATCAAATCATACTACACTTCCAGTTGGCCAACTCATTAATTTTCATCAGAAGTACGATGCTACTGCCATCATCGTTATTCTGATTGGTTGACCTTGATTTGTGCGCAACTCTCGGGTCTGAAGGCCTCTGCACAATTCCCATTTCTTTTTCAAAGGACACGTATATCTGATTCACCTATTGACGGTCACAGTTTAATTACTCCCAAAATGTTATTTAAGGCGGAAAAAGTGTTGCTAAGCAAACAAGCAAGTTTTATCTCAGAATCTGATTCGGTGTCTCCAGTTCGATCAATGACTTGAATCGATCGAGGTCTTAATCAAACAGCTACTCCGCCAATCGATCCGAGGAATCTGCTAGTCATGTGTGGTTAACGTGATGGTCTCACTGATCCTCCGGCTAACAGCTCGCTAGTTGTCTGTTAGCATCTCTGGGAACCTTCATCGATCCAAGTTTACTTTACTCAGCCCATTGGATGGTGCACATGCATGCACGTTGTTCAGACGTGGCGCGGTTGACTGGCTTCCTCATATGAATGAGCTCCTAGGTCTGTACTAACTAAGTCACTTCATGAACATTTCAAAAAAAAAAAGTCACTTCATGAATCTCACATAAGATGTCCCCATTGGTCTGCTTGCTGTTCAAAATGATGTACCTGGTTTGCTCCGGTGACAAGTATATATGATTTATCTGATGATGGCCAGTTTTCTATTATTCCCCAAATGTCATTTAACACGGATGGGGTATATATTGCCAAGCAAAAAAGCAAGTTTTATGTCAAAATCGGATATTTTTTATTTGTACAGTGTCTCCAGCTCGGCCATGTAGATCAAAGACTTGAATCCGCCGAGGTAGGTCTTAGGGAAAAAGTCAGCTAGTTAGTTGTAGAGCACTGCAATCAAATTGTATTCATATGCAACTAGCTGTCGAGGAGCACAAGTTGCCTAAAACTATCAAGCAAGTTGGCTTTACTAAACAGGGGACCAGGACATGGGAAGTGATGCTCACTGCTCTGACAAAATAAAAATCAACACTTGCTCCACTACTTGAGATTTACATAGTTAATTCTGACATGTACCAGTACGAAGATGTGTGATCTACTCCGTCGCCTAGATGTTGCATGCTCGCCACAAACAGAAATCAAGTTTCCACCAAGCACAAAGTCTGCATCAGACTCAAAGATGATATCGTTACGAGTATCTTCTAAAAATACATACATGCTTGTTCGAATCAATCACCTAGTTTCTCCAAAGGAAAGGTAGATATGATTTACCTGAGGATTGTCCGGAGCAAACAGAACAAGTTTAATCTCAAAGTCGAACTGATATAGTGCTAGTCCGGCGATCGATCCAAGGAATACTACTGGAATCTGGCAGTTCGCCAGTTCCACGTTTAGGCTGAGTTCAATTTGCCGGGAGCTCGGCAATGTAAGGCCTCTGACAAGCTTGCTGATAAACGGAATCTGCAGTGACGCACTACTCGACAAACATCATCATTTGCCGAGTGCCCGGAAGAACGGGCGCGGCTAAACTACTGACGCTTCATCGGAAGTCTACAAGGATGATGAAGAAGCCATCCGTGATAGAAGCTCCCTCTGGCTGAGTACCGGAAAAGGTCTCCAGCTAGGATCTCGAAAGAACAGAAACTTGCAGCGGTGTAAAAAGTATTTGCGGTGACTCTATGGTATACAGGGAATAATTGAGAATTTATAGCGGCGGAATTAGGTCAAGAGGTGTCACGGCGGCCCCACAAGCCTGGAGGTCCCCCCCCCCCCCCCCTCGGCACGCACCCTAGGCTTTTCGTTTCCTCGTGTCTCGTCTTCTCCCGAACCTTCTAGGGTCCCTTCTGGTCGAGAAAAAATTAATCCAAAGTTTTTTCTCTGTTTGGACTCTGTTTGATATTGATTTTCTGAAAAGTCAAAAAAAACAAAAAACAACAACTGGCACTGGACACTGAGTTAATAGCTTAGTCCCAAAAAATGATATATAATTACATATAAATCATCCAAGATTGATATCATAATAGCATGGAACAATTAAAAAAATTATAGATATGTTGAATACGTATCCGTGAGAACCGCGCGAGAGCACGGCTGCTTTAGTCGGGGCTTCTCAAGGCGAAGGTACGCCACGGCCTTCTCAAAGGATGGCATGGTCAATAGCGTGAGGTTGGAAGTGGCGTTGCTGACGTCCTCATTGGAGACCTGAAACTCCATGTGGCGCAACACATCAAAGAGAGCTTTGAGACGCATGCAGAACTCATGGATGGATGAGTCACTAGTGCAGAACCGGCCTTTAGTGTCGGTTCGTGACGGGCTTTAGTGCCGGTTCGCCAACCGGCACTAAAGAGTGGGGACTAAAGGTTCCCTTCCTTTAGTACCGGTTCGTCACGACGAACCGGCGCTAAAGTGCCACCACGTGGCATGAGCCAGGCCCGTTTGCGTGTAGGGCTTTAGTACCGGTTGGTAACACCAACCGGTACTAAATGTTTGAATGTTTTTTTAATTTTTCTTTAATTTTGTGTTTTCAATTTAATTTAGTGATTGTTTTACATTATAATGAGTTGTTAAATCATTAGGTGAAAGTACCGCGGATTAGTTTTCGACTAGATGCATTTATTGGATATCTCTAGCTACTAGCTAGCTAGCTAATTAAGTGAGATCAAGTATATGCCATATCCATATTATACTTGATCAACCTATAATATATACGGATATGGCATATACTTGATCACTTAGGTAACGTAGGAAAAATATCATCACCAGCACAAGCTTGAAGAAGAAACATTCACTTGTACCAGAAGCAAAAATATCATCGAGTTCAACATGCATGATTGTACCAGAAACATTCACTTAAAGAAGAAGCATTCATATATAACACCACAAAAGCAAATCACTTAAGTTCAGAACGAGCTAATTAAGAGCAGCATGAAGAACTAGCTAAATCACTCCTGCTAGCTACTCTCTCTCTGGTAAAATAGCATAGAACATGTATAGCTCTCCTGATTGATCATACTGGAGCATGCAGATGAACCTGTCTCCTAATCGAGGGCTACGCTTCTCATTGCTGCCCCCTAGTACTTCTCTGCGATCATTAACAATTTTCCTCCAATCTTTCACTATTAAGCATTCATCGCTTCTAGAAATCCTGAATGCATTCATGTGCAATGCAGGATATCTTGGCCGTAAGCTAACAATTGACATCTGACCTTTAGTCTCGATCTCCTGAGGCACAACTGTCATCGGGAGTCCTTATTGAAGAACATCGTATAGTACTTAATTAATATACTTAGCAATGAAAGTTTAGCAAAAAAATTATGTATGCAAAATATGCACTGAGGACAAATAGTAAATATCTTACCATCATTCCTAAGTAGATGTGACCGTAGTTCAATACCATCACTATTGGTCGCACGTTTTGAGTACTAACATTTCTAAGTGCAGGAAGAAAATTTGTCTTGATAGTATGAAGATCCTCAAGCCATGAAACATAATGACTTATCTCCTCGCAGTTTAGTTCAGCTCCGGGACAGTAGTAGGTCCTATCTACCAAGCGCCGGACAAGTTTGGTTGAATGGAGATAAGCTGTCAATAGAAATTAGTTGTCAGTTATTTTTGAATAAGCTATATCAAAGACAAAAACATAGTTGAGAAGAACTCACATAATGATAGAACTGGAGGCGTCCGCAAATCGACCCATATGTCTCTATTACCTTCAATATCATTTTCCGGACGAATATCAAAGGTGATAACCATACCAGGCTCAAATGCATAAGCCTTGCATAGTGCTTGCCAAGTTTTGCATTCAAAATAGGTGTACGTGTGTGCATTGTATACTTTGACATTGAAAGTATAACCATCATGCTCAGTTTTTAGGTAAGCTCTCTTTACCTCCATAGTTTCCATATCTTTGAAACCTATCTTATCCAAGAAAAAAATTCTTGCATGACAGGGGATGCACTAATAGAATAGTGAAAATTAAAAATTATAAGTCAGGCAAATGAAGCATATATAAGTCATGCTTAATTACGAAAACAGACTTGTCGTTGTGACTTACTGTATCGAATTCGAAGGTCTCATCCAGCTTGATGCTTAATCGACTATCATCAACAAGGAAATTTCTGTCGCACTGGCCGCGCTGATCTTCACAGAATTCGCACATAATGAAATTTTTTCCGTCGTCAGACTACATTTCCTATGTTCATATTAGGCCAAACATTAAACACTTACTAATTCAATTAATTCAACTACTTCTATTAATTCAACTAAGAATTTACTAAAAATAAACTAGTTATATTAATTCAATTAGTTCAACTAAGTATTTACTAAAAATAAACTAGTTCAACTAAACATTTATTAAAAATAAACTAGTTATATTAATTCAACTACTTCAAACTAAGCATTTACTAAAAATAAACTAGTTATATATATTAATTCAACTAGTTTAACTAAGCATTTACTAAAAATAATCTAGTTATATTAATTCAACTAGTTCAACTAAGCATTTACTAAAAATAAACTAGTTCTATATATTAATTAATTCAACTAGTTCTAAGCATTTACTAAAAATAAACTAGTTCGATCTATATATTAATTTAACTAGGTCAATTAAACATTAACATATATATTTCTAATTCATCTAACATAACATTTCTAACATTCTAAAAAAATAAATTAACTAGATAGTTCTAATCCATCTAATTAAACATTAGAAAACACAGAAAATAAGTAAAAAACATATGTGTGTGTGTGTAATGTGTGTATATGTGTGTACGTACTTTCGTAGTGTACGTACGTGTAGTGTGTGTGTGTGTGTGTGTGTATGCGTGTGTGTGTGTATGTGTGTGTGTGTGTGTGTCTGTGTGTATATATGTGTGTATGCGTGTGTGTGTGTGTATGTGTGTATGTGTGTATGCGTGTGTCTGTGTGTGTGTATGGAGCGGGCCGGGCGCGTACGGGCGGTGGGGGCCGGGGACGGCGACGAGACGGGCGGCGGCGCCGGCCGGGGACTGCGACGAGACGGGTCGGCGGCGTCCGCGGGGACGGCGACGAGACGGGCGCGGCGGGGGCGGTGACGACGACGGGCGGCGGGGGCGCGCGGCGACGACGACGACGGGCGGCGGGGCCGGCGAGGGCGACGGCACGGCGGCGAGGCGGCATCGTCGTACGTCGTCTGAGATCGAGACTCTCGCGCGCGGGAGAAGTGGAACGAGAAGTGGCGACGATAACTAATTTTTTGTAAGTGCCATATATATAGGATGGGCCTTTAGTACCGGTTGGAGCCACGAACCGGTACTAAAGGCCAACACATTAGCCTTTAGTACCGGTTGGTGGCTCCAACCGATACTAAAGGGCAACACATTAGTACCGGTTGGAGCCACCAATCGGTACTAATGGCCGTGCGTTGCCACCCGCGGTGCGCTATGTTTAGTCCCACCTCGCCGAGCGAAGGGCAGCCGCACTGGTTTATAAACCCAGCCGCGGCTGCCCTTTCGAACTCCTCTATATAGCAGGCTTCAGGGCCTAACTAGGGCGCGCTGCCCTGTGAGCCTGCTGGCCCTTCTGGGCCTGCATTTGCACACCCTAGGTTTGCCAGGCCCACCGGGCAGCGCCCCAACATTTTTTTATATTTTTTCTTTTCTGCATTATTTATTTTCTTCTATTTATTTTTGAGTAATTTTTTATATAGTTATTTCTTTTCTGCTTTATTTTTTTTTCTATTTATTTCTGAATAGTATTTATTTTCTTCTATTTATTTTGAGTAAATTTTTTATATAGTTTTTTCTTTTCTTCTATATTTTTTTCTTCTATTTATTTCTGAGTAGTTTTTTTGCTTATTTAGTTTCTTTGTGAATATTTTTGCTTTAAAAAGCGCCCCCTCGGCCTCGAACTCCCTCGCTCATTCCTGTCCGCTCTCTCTTCTTCACACGCAAAACCCCCCACCCAAACCCCACTAACTACTTAGTGAAGGCGTCATTTGTTAGTTGCAAGGGGCTGGTGAGCTAGCTACCAACTATATGGCAGAGAGCAAGACAAGAGACGACCTTTTGCAGATTTAAAATCAGGAGCATCTTCAAGTTGTGGCACTTAACATCCAATCCCGGATAGACTAATAAATCTCTTGCTCACTCACGCACCTACTCCTACAAAGAAAATGACCCGGTGTACGATGTAGTCAGTAGTAACAAGGGGCAGCCTAGCTAGCTTAGCAGAGAAGCGACCTCAAGTGGAAGTGGTGCCCGCGCCGGAGTTACTGTTTGTCATGGTTCTAAGTCTAACAGTAGAATAGGGGGTAGGAATGAAGAGGCAAGATTCTAGCTATGGAGTAGTTGTGTACGCAAGATGTTTACAAGTTCAGGCCCTTCTCGGAGGAAGTAACAGCCCTACGTCTCGGAGCCCGGAGGCGGTCGGCTGGATTATATGAGTATGAGTTACAGGGGTGCGAACCCTTTACACTGAGGAGGGGGGTGGCTTATATAGAGTCCGCCAGACCCCTCTGGCCCTCAGTTATGCAGGGTTTAAAGTACATTAAGATCGGAGGTTACTGGTAACGCCCAACATAAAGTGCTATGATGACCATAAAAGCTACTTAATGACCGACCGTTTGTGTGCAGACTGGCTTTAGATCTCCTGGCGGTTGAGTGGTTGGCTTCATGGTCGAGTGTCTTCAAGTCCATCGAGTGGAATACTTCTGAGTCGACTGACAAGTGGTTTCTTCTAGAGATGTCCTTGGGTAGGGTATCTTGTACAGGTCCATGACCCTAGCCTAGGCACATGGCTTCATCATTAGCCCCCGAATGGATCGAGGTTTGACTGGGGAAGGAGTTGAGTACTCTTCCGACCCACTTCTCGTGCTATGAGTATGCCTTGTTCTAGATCAATGAACTTAGGTGACGGCACCAACTTCTTTTTCAGTCGCCTTGATCCATTCTTTGTATTCGTCGAGTGAATTTTCTTTACTTGGAGAACTCCGAACGACAGGGCGGAGGAAATCTCCCGTCTGACATGTTGCTCTGCAGCTATCGGATTTAGCGGGATTCGAATTTCGGGAAGCGCGCGAGCCGGGGAGGCCGCGGTAATCGGACGGGATAAGGCAGGGACGCCTCGATCTCTGCGCCACCTTTTTCGCCACGTATCGCGCGCGCGACTTTTGCGGGATTTGACAGGATCGCCCGGGCCTACAACTCAGTCACTCGGAAGTAACCTCATATAAGGCGCCGGACGGGGGTTTGTGAACAGTGCGCTCTCTTTTCCCCCCTCATCCTCAGATTCATCCGCCGCGTTCGCTTTCGTCTCAGCGCCGCCGCTCTGTGCGCGTCTCGCCGGCGACGATGGTGAAGGAGAAGACGGCGGGCCTGGAGCGGGCGAAGAAAGCGACGACGAAGGCGAAGGGAAGGGCGACCAGTCGGGGCGGATCTTCATCAAGGGCAGGCTTGCCGCAGGGCTGGATCCAGGGTGACTGGATCCGCTCGACGATCCGTCAGAAAGATCTTGACGACATGGCCAATGAAGGACTGATCCCCCATGGATCGGCGCGGCTCTCGGGGAAGGAGTCGGAGCCGCAGCCTCAGGAGGGTGAGTGCGTTCTCTTGGCCACCCATGTCGACCGTGGGTTTTCCTTGCCGCCTCACCCTTTCTTTCGGGGATTTCTGAATTTCTTTGGGGCGCAACTCCACCACTTCACACCCAACTCCATCGTGTACCTCGCTGCTTTTGTATCTTTGTGCGAGAATTTCTTGGGTTGTTGGCCTCATTCGGGTCTTTTCAAGCACATTTTCACCTGTTGCTCGCAGACGGTGAAAAAGGCCAATCCGAGTGACGAGAGAACTCAAGTGATTCAGATGTGTGGGGGTCTTGGGGTTCAAATGAGGGGAAAAAGTTCTTTTCCGGCCATGATCCTACCCAAGTCGGTCCGTGGATGGCAGTCGACTTGGTTCTACTACAAGGACCAGCCGACGCCAGGGCAGTCGACTGGACTCCCTCCTTTTTCCATGGACCCGAGTGAGCAGGCCTTCCTCTTTGAAGGTGATCCCGGAAGAGAAGGCGCACGTTAAGGTGCTGGTCGAACTTGTGGTCCAGCTTATCCGTGCCGGAGTGACCGACATGGACCTCTTGGAGGTCTTCCTCCGACGACGCATCCAGCCGTTTCAAGCTCGAGACCATACGATGTGGTTGTATTCTGGCACTGAGGACACCACTCGGATCCACCCAGAGGAGGTCGAGGATGCCACGCTGGAAAGGTGGCTGGCGAGCATCACAGGAAACAAGGACAACCCTCGAGGACCCAGGAGGATTCCTCCACTCGACCAGTCATACGAAGTAGACAAGGTCCAATCCTCATCTTTGACTGTGATCCTGCTTTCTCCATCTTGTTTGCTTAAAATCAGTCGACTGACTTTTGTCTTGTTTGTTGTTTTCCAGGACACTACTGAGATGTACTCGATGCCCAACGGGGCGCAAGAACAGGTCGAGGAGGAGGAGGGGAGCGGAGGTGAAAGTCAGGAGGAGTGGCAATCTGATGGTGAGGAGGATGAAGATGACGACGGCTCCGGTGAAGAGAAGGAGGAGGAAGAGGAGGAAGCCGACCCTCCTCGCACGGAAAGGTGATCCAAGCTTACCCATGACCCCGCGGTCGAGCGTGTCAAAGCGACTGTGCCCATTGGGCAGTCGACGAAATGCCCTCGGACGACCTCTCCAGTGCCGACTGAAAAAGCGCCGAAGCATCCCCGAGCAGCGTCATCAAAGCCGTCGAAGGCCCTGCCCAAGATGAGAATGGCCATTCCCACCATTTCCGGGTAACAGCAGAACTTGTGTTTTCTCGTTTAGCATGGACAGACTCTTGGTCGACTCGTTGGCTGACCGACTGATTTCTGAAATCTGCAGTGCTGCTACCTCCGAGACCTCAGCCAGGAACGAAGACCAGGAAATGGAAGATGCTGCCACCTCCAACCTTGGTATGATCTCTGTAGTTTCGCTTTTGGTCGATTGGATCTTCATTTTTAACTTTGAATCTTTCCTGTAGCCCCACCTCATGTCATTTATCTCCCTGATGATGACGATTAGGGATGGCAACGGGGCCCCATGCCCGCCAAACCCGTGGGGATTTTATCTATTAGGGGGTGGGGATGGGCGAAAAACATCCCCATGCGGATATTTACCAAACTAATTTATTCCCCACAGGGTACAACGGGGATGGGGACGATATCCTATTCGCCAGACCCAATACCCATTGGGGACCCGGTTAGTAAGCGTGACACTGCGGTCAACGTTAAAATATTCACAAACAAACTTGCGAAAACAAAAAAAGCTCTGAAAAAACCTTAAACCTATCTCACATCCTCACCTCAGCTGCCACCATGACCAAGAAGTCAATACAACCTAGATAGGCATTAGCACGACAAAGACAACACCATGTATGTATGTTGATCATAGGGTGTCATATTATGTATATGAGTATTTGTTTGTGGGGATGGGGACCCTAATGAGGCCCCGTTCCCCAGTGGGGCATGGGTATGGGGAAATTTCATCCCCAGTCATGTAAACGGGGATGGGGATGGGATGATAGGGAATAGATGGGGATGGTGATGTTGTAGGTATCCCCATAGGGGATTGTCCCCATTGCCATCCCTAATGACGATGAGGTGCCGCTGAGGCCGAGGAGGAATAAAAAGGCATCTGCTGGCAAGACTGCTCAGGTTGCATCAGCACCTGAGACGCTGGTTCAAGAGGGTGGCAACATCACTCGGACTTTCGTGTCCTTCGCTGTGATGCTGACTTGTGCTCGACCTTTGTCGTCGACTGCTGATCCGCCTTCCGTTTTCGCCACACACCACGTCCCAGAGGACCAAGCGGGTGCTGCTAAGGAGGCTATACGCCAGGCGGGGATCATGATCGAGCAGGTGAAGGTGATCCGGGACGCCAGACAAGCGGCTTACGATGCAAGCTCAGCTCTTCAGAGCAACGTCCAGGTTAGTTGGTCACCGCTTGTTCTGTTAGGATATGGTATCTGAAAACTCTTCTTTCTGAAGATCTTTGTATCTGTACACCCACTGGGTGTGTCGGTTGAATTTTTGAATTGGTGGGGGCACGCTGAGTGCACCCACTGGGTGTAGTCCCCGAGACTATGGTGGACTGCTTGTAGTCGACTGCAGTCTTTATAGTTTGAATTTCTTCACTCTAACTCCTTCACTCGGTCTGGTCTGGCCATGTCGAATGGAATCCTGGAACCAGTGGGGGCACGCTGAGTGCACCCACTGGATGTAGTCCCCGAGAACATAGTCGACTGCCGGCAGTTGACCAAGGTATGAAAAACCTCTTTTTTTTAGACCATGATGAGACCGTGGCTGACTGCTGGCAGTTAGCTACGATTTAGGGTCATAACCTTTTTGTCGCTTTCGGTCGACTGATCGGACCGAGTCGGTAGAACCAGTGGGGGGCACGCTGAGTGCACCCACTGGGTGTAGTCCCCGAGACTACTGTTGAATATTTGAATTCGGCTGTAGTCTTAGAAATGCTAAGATTGTTCTCTTAGTCACTCGGAAGTAACCTATCTTTGATGTCTGTTGACTGTCCATTCGCAGAAATCTTGCGAGCTTGTGGCTCGTTACACTGAATTGGAAAACAAACACATCCATCTCGACCTTGACTTGAAGCTTGTTCAGGAGAACTTTCAGAAGGCGAAGGATGAAGCAAAAGGTATGTTTGGTGAGAATCTTGACGACTGTCTTTATCTTTCTGTCCATTCCTGATTCTGATCTCATTGTCATTTTGCAGATAAACTGAAGGAGGCTCTGAAGAAGAAGGACCATGACCTTGCCGGGGCGCAGAAAGCGGCTTTGGACAAAACAAAGCTCGCGGAAGAAAAATTGGCTTCAGTCGGTAAACTTGAAGAGGAGAACGCCAATCTGAAAGCTGCTCTCGACGCGGCCAACAAGGAGGTCAGCCGACTGAAGAATGACAAGATAGCTCTGAGTGACAAGGCTAGCCAACTGGCGGGGAAGAAGAATGATCTGGAGGTTTATCTGGGAGGGCTCGCCCAGAAGTTATTCATCATGCTTGAAGGTAATCTCTTCCATCCGACTGAGTTGTTATCACCGACTCATCATAGAACCGTTAGCTTAAACTCGAATTGTGTTTACAGAATTCTGCCAGAACTTCGAGGAGGAGACCAGTCGAGTGGAGACAAGCTTGGACCCCATTAACTCTCCTGTGAAGGATGAAACCGCTATGAACATGCTCCGACTGGAGTCTCGTGATGCTGGTGTGGTTGACTACCTCGCTTGACTGAAGGTTGCGGTGTCGCGAATCGACACGACACTCTGGCCAGGCGAGACGCTTCGAAATGATCTCGAGTCTTTAATGACTCAACTGAATGACATTCCAAGTCGAGTGCAAGAATGGAAAAAGTCTTCTGCCAGGTGCGGTGATGATGTTGCTCTGTCCCTGGTCCGTGTTCACTGCAAGGATGCGAGAGGACATGCTGGCATCCATCAAAGTGGCCAATACCAAGAAGCACGACTTCCAATCTTTCATGGAGACTTTCACTGCTACTGCCACTTGGATTGCTGACGGAATCGACCTGGACCAGTTTGTCGCGCCTTCCAGTCCTCCACCTGAGGAGTAAAAAACTTCTATGCTTCGTCTTAAATTTGCCTCGGAATGCCGAGTGGTTTTGTAACCGATAAACTTTTACAGGCTTGACGCCTGAGTACTTCCGAATCCATAGGGTGTTATCTGAACTTGGCTTATCGTTGAATATGCTTGCACTTGCATTCAAGCAAACTTTGTCTTTCACTCGGAATATACTTTAATGCTTGAGATGCAGCTCTGAGGTGGAAAGTCCAGTCGACCTGCACTTCACCGCTCTTGCAGGCAGGGATGGAGTACAGATTGCAGTCGACCTGCATCCTTGCGGATCGGGATGGAGCGCATGTTGTATTTGTGGCGTAGCTCCAAAGAAGAAGACAGCAGTCGACCTGCACCTCGTCGTTCTTGCAGAGAGCACATTGTATTTCTGGTGTAGCTCCGAAAGGAGAAGGTAGCAGTCGACCTGCACCTCGCCGTCCTTGCAGAGCGCACATTGTATTTGTGGTGTAGCTCTGAAGGAGAGGGTAATAGATTAAATACTTAGGCGAGTACTCGACTGCAGCTAAGCCCCCGAGTGGGAGGCTTCCTCTCCACTCGGTAGGATTTTTAAATACGTAGGCGAGTACTGGACTGCAGCTAAGCCCCTGAGTGGGAGGATTGCTCTCCAGTCGGTAGGATTTTCAGATACTTAGGCGAGTACTGGACTACAGCTAAGCCCCCGAGTGGGAGGATTGCTCTCCACTCGGTAGGATTTTCAGATGCTTAGGCGAGTACTGGACTGCAGCTAAGCCCCTGAGTGGGAGGTTTGCTCTCCACTCGGTAGGATTTTCAGACACTTAGGCGAGTACTGGACTGCAACTAAGCCCCTGAGTGGGAGGTTTGCTCTCCACTCGGTAGGATTTTCAAATACTTAGGCGAGTACTGGACTGCGCTAAGCCCCCTAGTGGGAGGTTTGCTCTCCACTCGGTAGGATTTCTTGTGGCGTAGCTCCGAAGGAGAAGGCAGCAGTCGACTTGCACCTCGTCGTCCTTGCAGAGCGCACATTGTATTTGTGGTGTAGCTCGGAAGGAGAAGGTAGCAGTCGATCTGCACCTCGTCGTCCTTGTAGAGCGCACATTGTATTTGTGGCGTAACTCGGAAGGAGAAGGTAGCAGTCGACCTGCACCTCGTCGTCCTTGCAGAGCGCACATTGCATTAAATACTTAGGCGAGTACTGGACTGCAGCTAAGCTTCCAAGTGGGAGACTGGCTCACCACTCGGTAGGATTTTAGACACTTAGGCGAGTACTTGGAGTGCAGCTAAGCCTCCGCGTGGGAGGCTGGCTCACCACTCGATAGGATTTTTAAATACTTAGGCGAGTACTGGACTGCAGCTAAGCCCCCGAGTACGAGGCTGGCTCACCACTCGGTAGGATTTTTTAAACTTAGGCGAGTACTTGGACTGCAGCTAAGCCTCCGAGTGGGAGGCTGGCTCACCACTCGGTATGATTTTTTAAACTTTGGTGAAACGGATTCGCAGCTAAGCCCCCGGGTGGGAGGCTGGCTCACCACTCGGTAGGGACTTTTTTTTTACAAACTTAGGCAAAACGGATTCGCAGCTAAGCCACCCACTGGGGGATTTCTCATGTAAACCAAAGTAAAAACAATCACTGGAAAAATTATAACACTCTTGTCTTTGATAAACAAACTACAGAAGTTCTTTTATTACATCTGATCCGAGTGAATACTCAAGTATAAAAGGGGCGGAGCAGCTCCGCGTTCCAAGCTCGTGGCTCGTCAATCTGGTGATCGACATTGTAAAGACGGTACGCTCCATTGTGGAGGACTTTGGTGACGATGAAGGGGTCTTCCCAAGTAGGAGCAAGCTTGTGTGGCTTCTGCCGATCCACTCGGAGAACCAAATCTCCTTCTTGGAAGGTTCGACACTTCACGTTTCTGGCATGGAATCGACGCAAGTCCTGCTGATAGATAGTCGATCGAATCATGGCCATCTCTCTTTCTTCTTCTAGAAGGTTGATTGCGTCCTGCCGGGCTTGTTCTGCTTCATCTTCAGTGTAGAGCTCGACTCGGGGTGCATTGTGAAGCAGGTCACTCGGCAGAACTGCTTCAGCTCCATAGACCAGAAAGAATGGGGTTCGCCCAGTCGACCAATTAGGAGTGGTCCTCAATCCCCGAAGAACTGATGGATGTTCGTCGACCCACGCTCCTGCTGCATGCTTGAGATCACGCATCAACCGGGGTTTCAGTCCTTTGAGAATTAGAACATTTGCTCGTTCCGCTTGTCCATTCGACTGGGGGTGAGCGACTGAAGCGTAGTCGACTCGTGTGCCTTGAGAGGCGCAAAAGGCTCTGAATTCATCGGAATGGAAGTTTTACTCTTTGTCAGTGATGATGCTATGTGGAACTCCATATCTGAATATCAACTCTCGAATGAAGCTGGTAGCAGTGCCAGCATCAAGATTCTTGATAGGCTTAGCTTCAATGCACTTAGTGAACTTGTCGACTGCCACCAGTACATGGGTGAAGCCGCTCTTGCCATTTCTCAGTGGTCCAACCATATCCAATCCTCACACAGTGAAGGGCCAGACGAGTGGAATGCTCTTCAATGCTGAGGCGGGCTTGTGTGACATATTGGAATAAAACTGACATCCTTCACACTTGTCGGTTATCTCCTTCGCCATCTCATTTGCTCTTGGCCAGTAAAATCCCGCTCGGTATGCTTTAGCCACAATGGTACGAGAGGACGCATGATGACCATAGGTCCCCGAGTGAATATCGTCAAGAATTATCTGCCCTTCTTCTGGTGTTATACATTTCTGGCGACTCCAGTAGCGCTTTCTCTGTATAACTGTCCCTTTATCATAGTAAAGACCTTGGATCGTCGGACGATCTGCCAAGCCTCTTCTTCATTCTCTGGGAGCTGTTTCCTTACTATATACGTGATGTATGTCACTGTCCAGTCGGGAGTGATGACCAAAACTTCCATGATTAGGTCGACCACAGCTGGGACCTCAACTTCAGTCGGATCTGTAACACTTTTCGGCTGCGGGGCTTCTTCGGTGAAAGGATCCTCTTGAACTGATGGTGTGTGGATGTGTTCTAGAAACACATTACTGGGAATGGCTTCTCTCTTGGAACCTATTTTTGCCAAATCATCGGCCGCTTGATTTTTCAGTCGGGGTATATGATGAAGCTCTAACACCTCGAATCTCTTCTCTAGCTTTCTCACCGCATTGCAGTAACCAGTCATGGCTGGACTTCTGGCGTCCCACTCCATCACCTGATTTACCACCAAATCTGAGTCACCATAGACCATGAGGCGACGGACGCCGAGTGAAATGGCCATACACAACCCATACAAAAGTGCTTCGTATTCTGCTTCGTTATTGGAGGAATCAAAGTGGATCTGGAGCACATATCTGAGCTTATCTCCTTCGGGGAAACCAGCACTACCCCAGCACCGGAACCATTCAGCATCTTAGAACCATCAAAGAACATGGTCCAGTGCTCCGAGTGAAGTTGAGTCGGTAGTTGCTGCTCAACCCACTCGGCTATGAAGTCTGCTATTGCTTGGGACTTGATGGCTTTCTTTGCCTCAAACTTGATATCCAAAGGAAGGAGTTCAATCGCCCATTTTGCCATTCGACCAGTTGCATCTCTGTTGTCCAAAATCTATAACAATGGAGCGTCGCTGACGACTGTAATGGAATGGTCAGAGAAGTAGTGAGCAACCTTCTTCGTGGTCATATAGATCCCATATACAAGCTTCTGATAATGAGGCTATCTTTGCTTTGATGGGGTCAAAACTTCAGAAATATAATATACTGGGCGCTGGACTTTGAAGGCTTTTCCTTCTTCTTCCCGCTCGACCATAAGTACTGTACTAACGACTTGTCCTGTGGCTGCAATGTAAAGCAGCAAAGGCTCTTTGTTGATTGGGGCAGCAAGCACCGGCTGGGTGGAGAGCAGGGCTTTTAGTTCTGCAAACGCTACATCAGCTTCTTGAGTCCACTCGAACTTGTCTGACTTCTTCATCAGTCGATAAAGAGGCAATGCCTTTTCACCGAGGCGAGAGATGAAATCGACTTAAAGTGGCCAAGCATCCAGTAAGCTTCTGGACATCGTGCACACGCACAGGGCATTTCATTCGGAGTATAGTACCAACTTTTTCTGGGTTGGCGTCGATTCCTCGTTCGGAAACAAGAAAACCGAGTAGCTTTTCGCTGGGAACTCCGAATGTGCACTTTGATGGATTAAGTTTGATATCATACCTCCTGAGGTTGGCAAATGTTTCAGCAAGGTCAGTCAACTGGTCGGAACCCTTCCGTGATTTGACCATAATATCATCCATGTATGCTTCCACATTCCGACTGATTTGAGTGAGCAAACACTTCTTGAGGCCGAATGGCATGGTGACATAGCAGAAGCACTCGAATGGAGTGATGAAAGCTGTTTTCATCTCGTCGGGTCCATACAGACGGATCTGATGGTAACCGGAATAGGCGTCTAAAAAAGACAGGCGCTCACATCCCGCAGTCGAGTCGACTATTTGGTCGATGTGGGGGAGAGGAAAATGATCTTTCGGGCAGGCCCGATTGATATGTTTGAAGTCAATGCACATGCGAAGTGATTTGTCCTTCTTGGGGACCATGACAACATTGGCGAGCCACTCGGAGTGGTAAATCTCTCGGATAAACTCCGCTGCTAAGAGCCGAGCCACCTCCTTGCCAATGGCCTTTCTCTTCTGGACGGCGGACCGTCGAAGATGTTGCTTGACAGGTTTTTCTTTTGAGTCAACTCGTAGGCGATGCTTAGCCAGCCCCCTGGGAACACCCGGCATGTCAGCAGGCTTCCATGCGAAGATGTCCCAGTTCTCACGGAGGAACTGGATGAGCGCTTCTTCCTATTTGGCATCGAGTGTTGTAGATATATGAGTCAGAGCAGCACTGGGGTCGGTCGGGTGAATGTGAATCAGCTTTGTCTCACCGAACGACTGAAACACTGATTCTGTAGCGGGCTTCTTGGCTCGCAACAAATCACTCGGATCTGAAGTTTTTTGGTATTCCTGCAGCTCTACCACTGCCATATGAGCATCGGTGATCTTTGAGCCTTTCTGAAAGCACTCTTCCGCCTTCTTTCGATTGCCAGTAATAGTGATCACACCTTTGGGACCAGGCATCTTTAATTTGAGGTACACATAACATGGTCAAGCCATGAAACATGCATAAGCTGGCCTACCCAAAATAGCGTGATAAGCACTCTGGAAATCCACAACTTCAAACGTCAACTTTTCAGATAACATGATCAAGACTTTAGTCAGTCGAGTGCCCTCGACGACTGGGTCGACCACCAAAGCTTGCCTCCCAGGGGTGGCTATGTGCGTCGGGTGATCGGACTGGTCGAATGTGATGGCAGTCTGAGACATTTCAGATAACTGGGTGTCACTGGAGCAACCATATTCACCTCTCGGTTGATAACTTTCAATCGACTTTTGCTTTCAACATCAGCAAAAATCATCAGGGTGGAATTGACCTGGGGATATCCATCATCACTATCTTCTTTGTCTTCAACTTTGTCCGACTCCTTTTCCTTATCCTTGGGTTGTTTCCCCTGGAATTGTTGGATCAAGAGCCGACACTGTCGAGTGGTATGTTTCGGGTAAATGAATTGACCCTCCTCATCTTTCTTTGTATGGATGTGACACGGCAAATCCATCACGTCATTCCCTTCCTTGTCCTTCACCTTCTTAGGGTTCTAAGACCCTTTGGGTTTCCCTTTAAACTTTCCTTGAGTCACGGCCAAGGCTTCTCCAGGAGCAGCCGGCTCGGCTTTCTGCTTCTGCTTCCGACTGGAGTTCCCTCCCCCGGTTTCATGAGCGGCTGACTTGCACTTGCCACTCCGGAGCCGATCCTATTCTTCACCATTGGCATACTTGGTGGCAATATCCATCATTCGACTCAGGGTCATGTCTCCGGTCCGACCGAATTTCAAACTTAGCTCTCTGTTCTTAACACCTTCCTTGAAGGCACAGACTGCCTGGTGATCAGATACATTCTCTACCCTGTGATGCAATGTCATCCACCTCTGGATGTAATCCCTCAGAGTATCATTCGAATTTTGCACACAAGATTGCAACTCTGTCAACCCTGCTGGTCGCTTGCAAGTTCCTTCAAATGTTCTGACAAACACTCGGGCAAGATCTTCAAAACTGTAAATGCTGCTGGGTGTCAACTGATTCAACCATGCTCTGGCCGAACCCTCCAACATAAGAGGCAGATGTTTATGGCCACCTCATCGTTACCGCCGCCAATCTGAACAGCCACTCGGTAGCCTTCAAGCCAAGTATCAGGCTTGGACTCACCAGTGAACTTACTGACTCCAGTCGCCAACCTGAAGTTGGGAGGAATCACCGCGGCCCTGATGGCCCTGCTGAAACACTCTGGTCCTGAGACATGTACTCTGCTGCTGGTGGGTATATCTTTGTCATGACCTTCTCGGTGAGCTCTGTCCCTGTCGACCAAACCTTGAACGATAATGGATCTCGCATCAAAGCTTGGTTCTCTGGGGTCGACTGGAACCCTTCGTCCAACATTGTGCTGGCATCTGTCATCCTGCTGTCGAGGTGCATACGATCCACCCCTTGGGGGAGGGGTGGGCACTCGACATCGATCATCGCGATCAAACCGGTGATCATACTGCTCACGGTTCTTGTACTGATCATCACGCCAGCCTCCACATTCCTCACACCTCGGGGGCGATATTGGGCTATGGGCCGACTAGACTGTATTCGCAGCAACGGATCTGCTGTGAATCCTATTCCGCGACTGTGATATAGCTGAATTTTGATCTCCTACTGCCCGGAGTAAATCTCTGATCTGTAGCAAGCCTCTGCCAGCCTCTGACTGGGAAGGCCCGACTCTGCTATACGGTCTGCAGCTGCTAGATTCTGAATCAGAGTTCGATATACCTGAGTCGGTGGTGGAAAGAGTTGACGTCGACTGGCCATGTGCGCATCCTCTAAGGCACGAGCCTCGAGGGTTTCTCCGATGATAGGAGTGTGTAGCGCATCCATGTTCCGGCGGCGAAGTTCTTCCCTCTGCAGCGAAGTGAGGGGCTCGGGTTGATACTCTTCATGGACCTGCGCCGGATCGCCTCCTCCGTCGCCTCCGTCAGCGCGGGGAAAGCCAGGAGGATTGCATGGACCATTGACCATCAGTACCTCCGCTGCTGGATCACTGCTGTCGCACTCGGATGCAGTCTCTGCGGAGCCAGTCGAACAGGTCGTAGAGAGATTCGTCGGGCTCAATCGCCGCGACTTGGGGGTGGCCGACTGGCGGGCCACCGCGTGCCTCACCCACCGCTGAAGTCTCGACCGACCGGAGCGCTTGCACCAGCGGGAAACAGGGAGGGAGGATGACACAGGGGCCAACCGATACTGGGTCGACAGCTGCCGCAGAAGGACGCCGCGGACGCACGCGCGAAAGTGCGTCGCCCCGCGGACGGGAAGCGCGTCCATGTCGAGCGAAGCCTCCTGAAGCCAAGCGGAGTCGTCGGCGATGAACGTGAGCGCGCCGAGACGGATCTCGCGGCCCTCAACCAAAACTCCGCCTGAAACCATGATGAAGTTAATCAGAAAAATCACAACTTCTCCAATAAGTCGCTAAGACACCTACCCCATGGTGGGCGTCAACTGTCGTGGTTCTAAGTCTGACAGTAGAATAGGGGGTAGGAATGGAGAGGCAAGATCCTAACTATGGAGTAGTTGTGTACGCAAGATGTTTACGAGTTCAGGCCCTTCTCGGAGGAAGTAACAGCCCTACGTCTCGGAGCCCAGAGGCGGTCGACTGGATTATATGAGTATCAGTTACAGGGGTGCGAACCCTTTACACTGAGGAGGGGGTGGCTTATATAGAGTCCGCCAGACCACTCCGGCCCTCAGTTATGCAGGGTTTAATGTACATTAAGATCGGGGGTTACTGGTAACGCCCCACACAAAGTGCTATGATGACCATAAAAGCTACTTAATGACCGACCGTTTGTGTGCAGAGTGGATTTATATCTCCTGGCGGTTGAGTGGTTGGCTTCATGGTCGAGTGTCTCCAAGTCCGTCGAGTGGAATACTTCTGAGTCGACTGACAAGTGGTTTCTTCTAGAGATGTCCTTGGGTAGGGTATCTTGTACAGGTCCATGACCCTACCCTAGGTACATGGCTTCATCACTGTTCACGCGCAAACCCCGTTATTCCTTCGTGCTGGACTCACCACCAGTGACAACGCACCATGGTTGCCATTCATGTACAGCCCCAAGCGATCCCTTCATGTTGGAATCACCACTGGCGACGACTGCTGTGAGGTCGCTGACGACATACAACATGGGTTGTCGCCCATGCGCAACCCCCGGTGCATTCTCCACGTGAGGAGACAACGTACTGGGGCCGCCGTCCATGCGCGGTCCATGCTGCACCCTCCGCCGTCTATTTCGTTGGTAACATCATCATGAACGAGACTCGACGGCACATGTCATTGAACTCACTCGGCGCACGCTAGGCACAATACCTAGCTACTCACTCACGTCGGGCTCAACCGAAGCCAAAGATGACACCATCGGTGATGCTTGGGCAAGGCTTCACAGCATTGCAAAGCTTCGCTCGCTGCCATTTCACCGGTCCATGCAGGCGCCATGGGCCCACTGAGACTCGGCGACACGTGTTGTTTGACGCACTGTCAGTGGTAAGTCGTTTGACATGTCAGCACGCCTTGTGGTAACCGGTGGCGGCGTGAGATAGCGATTTTGTTAGCACCGGAGGTGGCGCTTTGGGCTGCTTCGACGCGCTAGTCGTCCAACTTGCCCCTATTATGGAGTTTGCCGAGGCAGGGCTCCGTTTACACCTCGGCTCACACGGAGCTCATCCAAGGCGTGGAGACATCTACACCGCCCCCGTCACCGAGCTTGCCTAAAGGCAGGTGCCTTCTACATGGCCTCTGAGCAAGCCTGAGGCCGGCATGCTTCTTGGACCGTGGTCGATACTGAGCTCACCTAAAGTCAGGAATCTTCTACACCATCTCGAAGCTCGCTCGAGGCAGGGCGCCGTCAACCACCATCGACATGGAGCTTGCCCCAAGCGGAGCACTGTCTACCACTAGCATCCACATTGAGCTTGCCCCGAGCGGAGCTCGGTCTATGCCTGTCGGATGTTGGGTTCCGGCAGACCCTTAAGGTTCGAACTCTGGGGTGCGCACGAAGATCTTCCCCCTACCGATTCACGTCCGATCGCCTCGCGAGAATCTAGGCTAAAAAATGAACAACACGAGGGACACAAGATTTATACTGGTTCGGGCCACCGTTGTGGTGTAATACCCTACTCCAGTGTGTGGTGTGGTGGTTTGCCTCAGGGGCTGATGATGAATAGTACAAGGGATGAACAGCCTCGCGAGAGGTGTTCTTGAGCTGGTGCGATGAACTGCTTGGGTGAGTTCGATCGCCTCTCGGTCTAATGAGTACTCGATTCGTTCCTCGATGCCCCCTACTGTGGTAGCTAGTCCTATATATATAGAGGCCCTGGTTCTCTTCCCAAATATTGAGCGGGAAGGGCACCAACAACGGCCATTTCAAAGGGGAACATCTAGTACAATTTATCCTGACTAAAGTTGGTCTCCGGCTGCCAAAGGCGTTGGCGATGACGCCGTCTTGGGCTCCACGGTGACCTCCATCCCGCCGCTCTGCTGGTCTTGGTCTCGTTGCATTGAAATGGCAACCTTTGCCTGATGCCTCGGTACTCCACGCCTGTGCTTGCCCCCTTTGCACCAAAGGGGAAACAAGGACACTGCGCAGGCCAGCACCTGCTTAGCGCCCGCCTAGTCTCGATCGTCGTGGCTTGCGTCATGAGCACCTCACGAGGTACCCTGCCTTGATCACTCCGCCTCCTCGCGAGCCTGCCTGGCGAGGCCTTTCCTGAGGAAGTCGTGTGTCGTCCGCCCCGTGAGGCTTGGCCCCTCACGAGGGTCTTAAGTCTTGCGCTGATGAAGATGGGCCGTACTGGGCCACCACTTGAGCCACGCCGCAGGCCGCAGGCAGGCAAGTCTGGGGACCCCCGTTCCCAAAACGCCGACAATGCCGCTGTCGGCAAGGAGCTTGCGCTAAGTGGGGCTCAGTCTACGCCACCGTTGACACGGATCTTGCCCCAAGTGAGGTTTGGTCTATCCGCCACCAACATGGATGTCAGACAGGTGGACAATGCACGCCGCCTGTCACGTGGCTTGTCCGAGACAGGGTGCCGCCTACACTTCTGCTGACATGGCCCATCGTTGGGCGTTGTCTGCACCGAATCTCGGCTCAATCAGGCCATGGGCCACACCAACACATTTGTCGAGTGGGTGATACCGCCCAAGCCTACTCCAACATCTACATCGACTCACATCCACATCATCGCTCTAGTGCCGTCGAGGCAAATCTATACTCCACGACATGTCTTTTTCCGATGAAGGAAACTACCACTTGATATGCCGATGAGTCAATGTCAAGTCATCCAGTACGACACCGAGAAGGCGGACAAAACTAGGCCAGGCACCGATGAGGCAAAGGCCATCCACATATTCATCATCGGACATCGACACGGCGGAGGGATATGTCTAAGCATAGCCGGAGCGATGGGCGTATCGCTTTCCCTTTCCACTTCATCAACACATCACCGCCATCTACAACAATGCTACTTCTTGAGTTTGCGTTGGTTTTTTCCATAAAGAGGAAAAGGGTGATGCAGCAAAGTAGAGATAAATATTTCCCTCAGTTATAGAACCAAGGTATCAAATCCAGTAGGAGGTACAAGCAAGTCTCCAATCTATGCACCTGCACAAACAATCAAACACTTGCACCCAAATAGATAAAGGGGTTGTCAATCCCTTCATGGTCAATTGCAAAGGTGAGATCTGATAGAGATAGATATAAAAGATTTCTAAAACGTAAAACCAAATAAAAGTAAATAAATTTGAGGTAGGTATTTTTGGATTTTTTTTGGTTTATATATCTGAAAATATATGATGGAAAATAGACCCGGGGGCCATAGGTTTCACTGGATGTTTCTTTGTTGAAGGAAAAGTGAACAAATTACTTTTGAGCAATTGATAGAAAATCGCAAAGTTATGATGATATCCAAGGCAATGATTTTGATATAGGCATCATGTCCGTGTCAAGTAGAAACTAGTAGAAAATAGGGCTTTGGTTCACTCACGAACTCGGACCAAAGGGGGCGTCAGTCCTGGTTCGTGAGGCCAGGGCGCCGGCCGTGCCTCAGGGGCCATTGCTCCCAGTTCATCTGACCCCTTTGGTCCCGGTTCCAAACACGAACCGGGATCAATGGACCACACTCCTGACCCACCACCATTAGTCCCGGTTGGTGGCTTGAACTGAGACCAAAGGTTGCCCTTTAGTATCGGTTCTAGCCACAAACCGGGACTAAATAGAGGCCTATATATACGCCTGCCCGTGCCCGCTAATAGAGCCAGTGCTCTGTTTTTTTGGCCGGTCGTGGGAGAGGTCTGTGGTGCTCTAACTCATGTCGATTGCTAGCCAGCATCTACCAACTCCTGCCTGCATCTACTACTATTACTCCACACATCGACCGCTATCCAGTATGCATCTAGAGTATTAAGTTCATAAGGACAGAGTAACACCTTAAGTAAGATGACATGATGTAGAGGGATAAACTCAAGCAATATAATGAAAACCCCATCTTTTTATCCTTGATGGCAATAATATAATACGTGTCCCGCTACCCCTACTTTGTCACTAGGTGAGATCATGCAAGACTGGACTCAAAACTAACCACCTCCACCATTGCAAGAAATACCAATCTAGTTGGCCAAACCGAGCCGATAATTCGAAGGGAAATACAAAGATATCAAAGTATGCATATAAAAATTCAGAGAAGATTCAAACAATATTTATAGATACTCTGATCATAAATCCATAATTCATCAGATATCGACAAACACACTGCAAAAGAAGATTACATCGAATAGAACTCCAATAACATCAAGGAGAACTTTGTATTGAAGAACAAAGAGAGACGTGAAGCCATCTAGCTACTAGCTATGGACCCGTAGGTCTGAGCTAAACTACTCACGCATCATCGGAGGGGCAATAGGATTGATGAAGATGCCTTTCGTGATCGAATCCCCCTTCGACAGACTGCCGACTCCAAGATGGGATCTCACAGGAACAGAGGCTTGCGGCGGTTTTTGTGGATGCCTCTCATGGTTTGGGAATATTTGGGAATATATAGGCCAAGGATTAGGGTTAGGAGACCTCCGAGGGGGACACAAGCCCGGGGGCGCGGCCCCCTACGGCTTGTCGTCGCCTCATGGGTCTTCTGACTTCATCTCCAAGTCCCGTAGGTGTCTCTGGTCTAAGAAAAATCATCGCCAAAGTTTTATTCCTTCTGGACTCCGTTTGATATTCTTTTTCTGTAAAACTCAAAAACAAGGAAAATACAGAAACTGACACTGGGCTCTAGGTTCATAGGTTATTCCCAAAAATAATATAAAATATCATATTAATGCATATAAAACATCCAAAACAGATAATATAATAGCATGAAACAATAAAAATTTATGGATACGTTGGAGACGTATCAACCAACAACAGAGAAGATGAGACGTGAAGATGACGACCATTGCGGCAGCTTAATCGGAGGTGATTCGCGAGCTTGACTCGTGGACGTAATTAAGCGGGAGCTTTCCAAGGTCCCGTGAACCAGAACCTTATATCGCCAAGGTCACTTTAGCCGCGCCAGCAGGCCACGAAGCGCATCCTTAATAGGGACTTTGTAATTTTGTTTCCCGAAACGAGATTAATTAAATGCGTATGTCCCTATATCTTTTCTTAGTGTACTTTGGTACACGGGCATGGCCACAATTTTTTTTTGTGTTAAACAGCGATAACCAGCTCGTGGGCTCCATTCCACCAGGGCTCGGAAGCATCCGGAGCATGCAACAGTTCAGTCTCATCGTTGGAAATATTTTGGGTAGGGGGAAATATGTTGTACGCAGGCATTCTGGAAGATATTGGAAGTAAGTTTCCCAAGTTGATAGGTCTTGGGGAATTAAAACTGTTATTTTAATTTTTTTAACATAACTAATAAATCCAAAAAGCGATTGAATTGAAAATAGTTAATGATTTTTCTTAAAAAAAATTAATATATATTTTAAGGAAAAAATCGAATCATAATTTTGAAAGTTACTTAAAACTATTATTTTGGTATTCCAAACTATATATCATTTTTTTAAAAGATTAACTTGAATAATAAATTCGAAAAAGAAGGAAAACAAATTGACGAGAAAGAAAATAAAAAAAGGTTAAAATAGAAATAAGAGAAGAAAAGAGAAAAAATGCAGAAAAATAGAATGCGGCAGATTGCTGCTCCTTCGCACAGGGCAACCAGCCCGCATTTGGCCGGCCCATATCTGCAGATAATTTAGAAACCATCCAGTTATATATTTTGTTTCACTGGGATTACAGTTTTATTTTGTTATCCCTAAACAATGTGTGTGTTTTCGTTTTTCTCTTTCATTTTCTTTTATTTGTTTCCCATTTCTTTTTATTTTCTTTCTTTTTCTGTTTCTTTTTTTTCTTTTCGAACTTGTTTTCCATTTTCAGAAATATTCATGATTTTGATTTATCTTTTTGAAATTTCAAACACTTTGAACATTTCATAATGTTGTTCATAATTTCAGAATATGTTCATTTTCAAGTTTCTTCATAAATGTAAATAATGTATGGAATGTGCAAAAAATAGTTTTGTTTCTAAAATTGTTCAAAATTTAAATAATGTTCAAGTTTTGACATATGTCCCAAATCTAAAACATTGTACACATTTCGAATAAAAATCATGAATTTACAAACTTATTCAGTTTCAAAAAATTGTTCTCAAATTTTCATAAATGTTCAACTTTATAAAAATTGTTCAAAATATCTAAAAAGTTACGTTTTCATTTTTCTATAAGTTTAAAAAATGTACTCAATTAAAGAAAATATTCTTGATTTCTGAAAAACCGTTCAGAATGTAAAAATGTCCCTGATTTTAATTTTTTTCTCAAAAATATAAAAATGTTTGAGAATTTCAGAAAATGTTCATGCTCTCGGAAATATGTTCAGAATTTCAAAAAGGTTCCCATTAATTAGTCTTGTATGTTAAACTAAACATGTTCGGAATTTTAAATATTGTTTCTGTCAAATAAACTCGTTTTAGAAGAAAAGATTAGTTTTGATGGTTTCTTTGTGTTGCTCAAAGAGTTGTCAGATTTTCTAACATTACTCGTTTTAAAAAATTCCTCACCATTCACAAGAAAAAAACTTCAGAATTTCCAATAATTGAACGGATTCTGCGTTGTGCTTTTGCATCGGAGCCAAAACGGACTGAATTGCCTTTTCATTTCCAATAGAGAATTCATGTCCAGCCAAACGCCTGCACTGCCAGCTGAATATGAATTCAGCTTCCCGAGTCCGGTCACAGGATGGAATTGTAGTTTTGCCAATTTGACTTTTTAAAGATTTCCAAGTTCAGAAAGATTAATGCAACACCAAACTGGAAGGGTGATTCGAACCCGCGAGCCTTGTTGCGTAGAGTAGACGGGTTGGCCACTGGACCAGGAGCATCGCTGTGTTAAAACCAGGCGCAAATAATTTGTATTGAGGCACACAATTTGACGAGCACAAGTGTCTTCATGGTGCCACCAGAAAGAAAAAGCTTGAAAGAATAAAACAAACTAAAGCAACAAAGCATCCAGGATCTTGTGCAGTAATTTTCTTGCTTGCGGCTCATCAGGCTGTTTTTGTGTTGTTGTCCATGCTAAAAAAGGCTTGTTTCTCTTCTGAATAGCTGGTATTATCAATCAGGGCATCATTTGGATAGAGGGTTTACTTCCTTGCTGCTACCCTATCGATACGAAACAACCCAAACTAGTGATGGAATCTGTAGTGCTCACTCCTTTTAAATCTCCTCTATTTCAAATTGTGTAGCTAATACAATTATAGGACATGAGAACCTGAAAATATACATTTCCGAATATTATAAGAAACTTTTCGGAGCGACCGAAGAAAGTTTCGTATATCATGATGAGAGCGTGATCGGGGACGTACTGCAAATCAAATTAGAAGAGAATGAGGTGTTGTCTGCCCCGTTCACTGAGAAAGAGGTGTTCGATGCTACCGCAAATGAAGTATAATAAAGCTCCCGAGCCAGATGGGTTCCCGACAGAATTTTATCATAAATGCTGGCATATTATAAAGAGAGATCTTCTTCCTATGTTCCATGATTTGTTCGAAGGCCACTTAAATTTGTTTCACCTCAATTTTGGAACAATAACGTTGTTGCCAAAGAAGGTGGAAGCTGTTTGCATTCAGCAGTTTAGATTGATATTTCTTCTCAATGTAAGCTTTAAGATCATTACAAAGGTTGGCACGAATAGGTTGACACAGATAGGCCATTCAGTTGTGCAACCCACTCAAACTACTTTCATGCCAGGACGATAAATCCTAGAAGGGGTGGTCGTCTTACATGAAACATTAGATGAAATCCATTCCAAGAAACTAGATGGGGTTGTGTTCAAAGTGGATTTTGAAAAAGTGTATGATAAGGTCAAATGGCCCTTCATACACCAAGCCTTACGTATGAAGAGGCTCAACGAAGCCTGGAGATCTCAGGTGGATTCATTTATACAGAAAGGCAGTGTCAGGATAAAGGTCAATGATGACACAGGTCATTATTTCCAGACCACATAAGGGATTGCGACAGGGGGACTCCATGTCTCCTGTGCTGTTTAACATTGTAGCGGATATGTGGCAGTACTTATTAGTCGGGCTAAAGAGAGTGGACAAGTAGGAGGTCTCGTTCCCCATCTTGTAGAGGGGGGAATCTCCTTCCTACAATACATAGATGATACTATTATTTTCATGGAACACGATCTTGCAAAAGCTAGGAATATGAAGCTTATTTTATGCCTTATTGAGCAACTTTCTGGGATCAAAATCAACTTCAATAAAAGCAAACTGTTCTGCTTTGGGAGAGCTAAAGAAGAACAAGACTATTACATAAACTTGTTCGGTTGTGAAATGGGATCCTTACCATTCAGTTATCTAGGGGTCCCAATTCATCATAGAAGGTTAACGAACAAAGAATGGAAATGTATAGAAGATAGATTTGAAAAAAGATTAAGAAGCTAGCAGGGCAAGCTAATGTCTTACAGAGGGCGGCTAGTGTTAATTAACTCGGTTTGACGAGTTTGCCGATGTTCCTCCTATCTTTCTTCGAAGTACCGACAGGGGTACGGAAAAGATTAGAATTTTACAGATCACGATTCTTCTGGCAAAGCAATGAGGCCAAGAAGAAATATAGACTGGCTAGATGGGATATCATGTGTAGACCAAAAGACCAGGGTGGGTTAGGGATCGAGAATTTAGATGTCAACAATAGATGTTTTCTTAGCAAATGGCTATACAAACTATCGACTGAGACCGAAGGCATGTGGGTACAAATCTTGCCAAATAAATACCTACATACTAAGACTTTGGCCCAGGTGAATGTAAGGCCAACGGACTCACCCTTTTGGAAAGGTTTAATGAAGACAAAAGTAACTTTTATGCTATCCTTTCAAGCAGCGGGTGAAGTTCCTAATTGGTAGTGGTACCACTACTAGATTCTGGGAGGACACATGGCTAGGGGAGACACCTCTAGCTTTACAATACCCTTCTGTATATAATACTGTGCAACGTAAAGAGGATTATGAAGCCATAGTATTAAACACAGTACCACTTAACATCTAATTTAGGAGATCTCTTGTAGGGGAATGTTGAAATTCTTGCTTACACCTAGTCCGTAGCTTGATGGATGTTCAATTTTCAGACCAGGCAGATAAAAGGAAGTTAACTACATTATTCTCTGTGAAATCCATGTATTTGAACTTAATTGATTCTGGGCCATTGTCGAGCTCTTTACACATATGGAAGATTAAAATTCCTCTCCGAATCAAGATCTTTATGTGGTTCGTCCACAAAGGAGTCATCTTGACCAATGAGAATCTGATGAAAAGAAATTGGGTTGGTAATCCCAGGTGCTGTTTTTGCGATCAAAACGCAACGATTAAAAACCTTTTTCTTGAGTATCCACTTGCAAAATTGTTATGGCGATCCATTCTTATAGCTTTTAACGTTCATCCTCCAATGAGCATAAACACGTTATTTGGGACGTGGCTTAATGGAATAGACATACACATATCTAAACATGTTCGGACAGGGATATGTGCAGTACTATGGGCTATATGGAACACTAGAAATGATATGATTTTTATGGGACAACATTCACTAATTTTTTGCAGGTTATCTAAAGAGCTACAACCTGGATCCGTATGTGGTCCTTACTCACTCATGCGGACAACAGGGAGCCTATGGTTATTGGGTGCAACCGCTGGGAGACGGTAGCACGGGCTATCTTCGATTTGGGTGACGAGCTAATAATAGGCTAGGTGTATAGGCATCGTAGCCTATTCTTTATCGCCGGTTGTGGCGCTTTCTAGCCGGATGTAGCGCTTTACAGATTTATTTACTCTTTTTTGCTTGGATTTTTAGCTGCATTGGATTGTAAAACTTTGTTATGCTTTGTAATAATATGGCTGCATGCATCGACTGATGCAGAGGCGGAGGTAATCCTCCTTAAAAAAAGGTCAACTACATGCATGGGTAGCTGCAAACTGCATGTAGTGTTGGAACTGCCAGTCCCTCGCTGCACTCCTCCTCGCCCTCTCTGTCGCCGTAGCTCTCATCGGAGAAGTAGAAGTTCAGAGGAAGGAGATGGACACGGTGACACGGTGGATTTTCCGGCGCACGAACGCCACTTCCTGAGCACAAACTCAGCACACACCACGCCATTACAGTGATCACCCCCGCGAGCTTTATACCCGGGCCAAGCTGGGCAACGACCCACGCACACCTGCCCACTCGCGCGCTCCGATCGGCCCGCTCTGCACGTCCCGCGACACGCTCCGTGCGCGCGCCCGCTGCGCTCGGATCACGCACCGACCTAGTCTACACACACACCCGTGCGGTGTTCACCTGCACGGACACGCCCATGCACCACACGCACACCTACACTCACGCACACACACGAGTCGCCGCGGACCCAATGCGCCCTGCACACCTGACACGCGCCCATACACATGCCCGGTGTGTCGAACTCATTCACCGCGGCTTATTGCACCCAACACTCGCGCCCTAAGCCACGGTTCAAAGTAGCCCGCCGTCCTCAACGTCGCCGTAGACCAGCAGAGCACGCTCCGGTGCCGGCGCCTTCTTCCACTGCGGGCACTCGCGCTTGAAGTGCCCACGGTCACCGCACTTGTAGCACATGCCTCGTCTGTTGCCCCCGAAGCCCGATGCCTCGCTGCGTGCCCCGTCGTCGTCGTCCTCTCCGCGTGCACCGCCTCGACGCCGCTCGCGCGCCCGCCACTAAGCTGCGGTGTACATGAGCTGCTCGCCGTCCGCCCGCTCGCCGTCTGCCTGCACACGACGCCGCAGACGCTCGTCGAATGCTTTCAGCCGCCCCAGTGCGTCCTCGAACGCCATGGCGTCGACATCACAGAACTGCTCGATCCCGGCCACCGCCGGGTACAGGCGGTTCGGCACCGAGTCGAGCAGCTTCTTGACGAGAGCGGCGTCCTCCAGGGTCGAGGCCAACGCCGCATAGCGCGCCGCCATCCCTCCGAGCCTGCCGGCGAAGTCGTCCAGCGTCTTGGCGTCCGCCATGCGCAGGAGCTCGAACTCCCCGCGCAGGGTGCCCAGCCGCGCCGCCCGCACACGGTCCGCGCCAACGAACCGTGCCTTCAGGGCAGCCCACACCTCCGCGGCGGTCTTCTTCGCCGCCACCTGCAGCAGCAGGTTCTCCGCGAGCGCGCCGAGCAGGTATGCCCTCACCGGCTTGTCCTTCTTGGCGATCACGGCTGCTGCTGCGTCCTCCGGCACGACCACCGCCTCCCACAGCCCCGCCGCGTCGAGGTTCGCCTCCATCTTGATTGCCCACGCCGTGTAATTCTCGCCGGTGAGCTGCGGCACCGCCTGTGGCAGCGATTCGCCTGTTCCACCGGCGTACGGGACGATGGACATCGCCGGCACGCCCTGACCAGACCGTGGCTCTGATACCAACTGTTGGAACCGCCAGTCCCTCGCTGCACTCCTCCTCGCCCTCTCTTTCGCCGTAGCTCTCACCGAAGAAGAAGAAGTTCAGAGGAAGGAGATGGACACGGTGACACGGTGGATTTTCAGGCGCACGAACGCCACTTCCAGAGCACAAACTCAGCACACACCACGCCATTACAGTGATCACCCCCGCGAGCTTTATACCCGGGCCAAGCTGGGCAACGACCCACGCACACCTGCCCACTCGCGTGCTCCGATCAGCCCGCTCTGCACGCCCCGCGACGCGCTCCGTGCGCGCGCCCTGCGCTGAGCCCTCAACGATCACGCGCTCCCGCTGCGCTCGGATCACGCACTGACCTAGTCTACACACACACCCGTGCGGTGTTCACCTGCACGGACACGCCCATGCACCACACGCACACCTACACTCACGCACACACACGAGTCGCCGCGGACCCGACGCGCCCTGCACACCTGACACGCGCCCATACACGCGCCCGGTGTGTCGAACTCGTTCACCGCGGCTTATTGCACCCAACATGTAGCATCTTCCATCTCAAGTAGGCACATAGATATAAATACACATACGGTTAAGACGACGACAATAGCTCTACACTAATTCTTTTTTACTGGAGTTTGAAATCGTCAAACCTATAATTTCCAGGTAATTCGTCTGGAAGTGTGAAATGCGTTCGCTGGTTATAGTTAACTGGCATCGTACACATTCACCATACACATAGAAAGAAACTATTACCATGGCATCTACCAGGGGATGTACTAGATATGTATGTAAAGAGTCGATCAGCCACTCCTAAAATGAACTTCAGTAACATGCATGTATAAGATGGATTGGTACAAGGTCTATCTAGTTATGTACTCCTTCTGTTCGTAAATATTAGAAGTTTTTAATATTTCAATAGAGACTATGTACAAACTGAAATGAGTTATCAACCACATTAAAATGCGTCTATATACATCCGAATAAAATAAAATTAAATAGGTATACCATCTTATATTTGTGAACGAAGGGAGTAGTACCATATGTGTACGAGGTTTAGCTTTTGCGTTTGCAAAGTGCTTAAAACTGAATTTGGATACAGGCCGGGCTGTAAGTATACCATATGTGTACCTATTAGTAAACCGGGTCATTTTAGTTCTAGGTCCATCGATGAGCGAGAGACTTCGTCAATCTACCCATCAGAAAAATGCTCTTGATTTCAAATCTTCACATCTGACTTTAATTGACAGCTAGATTCACTGACTCCTAAACAACCTCGTCAAAAATTTGTTAAGCTCAAGGAGTTGACACTCTTAAACTAGTTTGTCCCCACTGTTTACGTGTGTTAATAGTATACAGTAGACGGCCTGAAAAGATTAATGCACGATGATGACTTGCGGGGATCTCTTCCTTTATTTATAAATTTTATATCTCATTGTTTACGTATGTATAAGTGAATTCTTTTAAAGGAGTTCAGAATCCTCGGACTTGCAGATTCTTGGAAGCATAAAATGCCTTCGAAAGGTAAATTTAGGGTAGTAACTTATAGATCTAACATTTTTTTTGCAAATACACGATGAACATTTTTATGGTACGCAACTGAACATATTTTAATTACCTGATGAACATATTTGTTTGAATACATGGCGAATCTTTCCGAAGTACAAGGCAAGAATTTTTGGAAAGAAAATGATAAACATTTTAAAAATAAGAGAAAATATTTCTCAATCACGATCATTTTTTAACAACATAATCTTGATTTTTGGTCTTTGAAAAACACGTGGAACTTTCTGAAAATGCATGATGACACTTTTTTAAGCACGAGGATCCTTTTCTCTAAAACAGGATGAGCACTTCTTACACAATGAACACTGTTTTGTAAATATATCACTGACCTTATAAAACAGAAGGTGGACATTTTTATGTACGCGATAAACATTTTTGAAGCATAATGAATTTTATTAAAACACGATGATTTGCAAACCAGTACATATATTTCAAAAAAGATGAAAAATATAGAACATGAAGAATAGGATATTGTAAAAAAACAATAAAAAACAGTTGTTTAAATAGAAAAAGGAAATAAAATATCATTGTACATCTGGCTATGGTGTAACATGCATGGATGCACAACAATCTCCTAATATGGATGAATATATAGATTGTCTATATATGTAGCTATGAGTTTAGTTATTTAGTATACCTTACCCAGGATTGCTATGTCATATGGTCATATGAGGACCACTTGAGGTAGGCTAAAAGAATATATGATGACCATTTTTAAATATACAATGGGAAGTTCCTTAAAACATGATGCATATTTTGTATTAACATGATGGAAATTTTGTAATTATATGTTGAATTTTTGGGGTAACATGACAAGATGAATCTTCTTTTTAGCACAACGAACATTCTTTTTTCTTTGTGTGTAGAAGAGCGGGGGTACTATTATCGATGATATATTTCATGTATATGTGGATGACAGCCCTGCTCAATAGGGAGTATCGGCACAGCATGATTTACATGAGTACCCATGTGTTATTTTTGTTCTAGGTCTGCCATCGAGCGCACACACATCAGCCGTTTGATTTAAGCATGTGCTGATGCATGTGTCTATTTAACACAACATATGATGATGGTGTGTGGGGACCACGCCCGCGTGCAGGTGGATAGCCAGCGCCTATGCACGTCACCTACTTATTCCATATCAATTTTTTTAAAAAGCGACAACTTTTGAACCGAGTGTCAGAACGAAGAACCATCTGGATCGTTGGGATTCTCGTAACAAGCTCTTCAAAACTAGATCACATATCGATATGTTTTGATAACGTTTTTCCAAAAGCAACTTTGGTGCTAGACGAGGCATCTTTAGTGCTAAATGATGACCCACAAGTGTAGAGGATCTATCGTAGTCCTTTCGATAAGTAAGAGTGTCGAACCAACGAGGAGCAGAAGGAAATGACAAGCGGTTTTCAGTAAGGTATTCTCTGCAAGCACTGAAATTGTAGGTAACAGATAGTTTTGCGGTAAGATAATTTGTAAAGGGTAACAAGCAATGAAAGTAAATAAGGTGCAGCAAGGTGGCTCAATCGTTTTTGTAGCAAAGGACAAGTCTGGACATGTTCTTATAATGAGAAAAACGCTCTCGAGGACACATGGGAATTATCGTCAAGCTAGATTTCATCACACTCATATGATTCGCGTTCGGTACTTTGATAATTTGATATGTGGGTGGACCGGTGCTTGGGTGATGCCCTTTCTTGGACAAGCAACCCACTTATAATTAACCCCTATTGCAAGCATCCGCAACTACAAAACAAGTATTAAGGTAAACCTAACCATAGCATGAAACTAGTGGATCCAAATCAGCCCCTTACGAAGCAACGCATAAACTAGGGTTTAAGCTTCTCTCAATCTAGCAACCCATCATCTACTTATTACTTCCTAATGCCTTCCTCTAGGCCCAAATAACGGTGAAGTGTCATGTAGTCGACGTTCACATAACACCACTAGAGGAGAGACAACATACATCTCATCAAAATATCGAACGAATACCAAATTCCCATGACTACTAATAGCAAGACTTCACCCATGTTCTCAGGAACTAACGTAACTACTCATAAAGCATATTCATGTTCGTGATCAGAGGAGTATTAATATGCATTAAGGATCTGAACATATGATCTTCCACCAAGTAAACCAATTAGCATCAACTACTAGGAGTAATCAACACTACTAGTAACCCACAGGTACCAATTTGTGGTTTTGATACAAGATTGGATACAAGAGATGAACTAGGGTTTTGAGAGGATATGATGCTGGTGAAGACATTTATGGAGATTGACCCCCTCCCGATGAGAGGATCGTTGGTGATGACGATGGTGATGATTTCCCCCTGTCGGAGGGAAGTTTCCCCGGCATAACAGCTCCGCCGGAGCCCTAGATTGGTTCCGCCAAGGTTCCGCCTCGTGGCGGCGGAGTTTCGTCCCGTAACCATGCTTATGATTTTTTCCAAGGTAAGAGACTTCATATAGCAGAAGATGGGCACCGGAGGGCCACCAGGGGGCCCACAAGACAGGGGGCGCGCCCAGTAGGGGTGGGCGCGCCCCCACCCTCGTGGCCAGGGTGTGGGCCCCCTCTGGTACTTACTTTGCTCAATAATTCTTATTAATTCCAAAAATGACTTTCGTGGAGTTTCTGGACTTTTGGAGCTGTGCAGAATAGGTTTCCAATATTTGCTCCTTTTCCAGCCAGAATCTCAGCTGCCGGCCTTCTCCCTCTTCATGATAACCCTTGTAAAATAAGAGAGAATAGACATAAATATTGTGACATAACGTATAATAACAGCCCGTAATGCGATAAATATCGATATAAAAGCATGATGCAAAATGGACGTATCAACTCCCCAAGCTTAGACCTTGCTTGTCCTCAAGCAGAAGCCGATATCGAAAGATATGTCCACATGTTTAGAGATAGAGGTGTCGATAAAAATAAAATGAACTTCAGTAACATGCATTTATAAGATGGATTGGTACAAGGTCTATCTAGCTATGTACTCCTTCCGTTCGTAAATATTAAATGTTTTGAATATTTCAATAGAGACTACGTACAGACTGAAAAGAGTTATCAACCACATTAAAATGCGTCTATATACATCCGAATAAAATTAAATTAAATAGGTATACCATCTTATATTTGTGAACGAAGGGAGTAGTACCATATGTGTACGAGGTTTAGCTTTTGCGTTAGCAAAGTGCTTAAAACTGAATTTGGATACAGGCCGGGCTGTAAGTATACCATATGTGTACCTATTAGTAAATCGGGTCATTTTAGTTCTAGGTCCATCGATGAGCGAGAGACTTCGTCAATCTACCCATCAGAAAAATGCTCTTGATTTCAAATCTTCACATCTGACTTTAATTGACAGCTAGATTCACTGACTCCTAAACAACCTCGTCAAAAATTTGTTAAGCTCAAGGAGTTGACACTCTTTAACTAGTTTGTCGCCATTGTTTACGTATGTTAATAGTATACAGTAGACGGCCTGAAAAGATTAATGCACGATGATGACTTGCGGGGATCTCTTCCTTTATTTATAAATTTTATATCTCATTGTTTACGTATGTATAAGTGAATTCTTTTAAAGGAGTTCAGAATCCTCGGACTCGCAGATTCTTGGAAGCATAAAATGCCTTCGAAAGGTAAATATAGGGTAGTAACTTATAGATCTCACTTTTTTTTTTGCAAATACACGATGAACATTTTTATGGTACGCAACTGAACATATTTTAATTACCTGATGAACAAATTTGTTTGAATACATGGAGAATCTTTCCGAAGTACAAGGCAAGAATTTTTTAAAAAGAAAATGATAAACATTTTAAAAATAAGAGAAAATATTTCTCAATCACGATCATTTTTAAACAACATAATCTTGATTTTTGTTTTTTGAAAAACACGTGGAACTTTCTGAAAATGCACGATGACACTTTTTTAAGCACGAGGATCCTTTTTTCTAAACCATGATGAGCACCTCTTACACAATGAACACTGTTTTGTAAATATATCACTGACCTTATAAAACAGAAGGTGGACATTTTTATGTACCCGATAAACATTTTTGAAACATAATGAATTTTATTAAAACACCATGATTTGCAAACCAGTACATATATTTGAAAAAAGATGAAAAAAATAGAATATGAAGAATAGGATATTGTAAAAAACAATAAAAAACAGTTGTTTAAATAGAAAAAGGAGATAAAATATCATTTTACGTCTGGCTATGGTGTAGCATGCATGGATGCATAACAATCTCCTAAGATGGATGAATATATAGATTGTCTATATATGTAGCTATGATGTTTAGTTATTTAGTATACATTATCCAGGTGGCAACAAATAGCAAGGATTGCTATGTCATATGGTCATATGAGGACCACTTGAGGTAGGCTAAAAGAATATATGATGACCATTTTTAAATATACAATGGGAAGTTCCTTAAAACATGATGCATATTTTGTATAAACACGATGGAATTTTTGTAATTATATATTGAATTTTTGGGGTAACATGACAAGATGAATCTTCTTTTTAGCACAACGAACATTCTTTCTGTGTGTGTAGAAGAGCGGGGTTACTATTATCGATGATATATTTCATGTATATGTGGACGACAGCCCTGCTCAATAGGGAGTATCGGCACAGTATTATTTACATGAGTACCTATGTTTTATTTTTGTTCTAGGTCTGCCATCGAGCGCACGCACATCAGCCGTTTGATTTATGCATGTGCTGATGCATGTGTCTGTTTAACACAACATATGATGATGGTGTGTGGGGACCACGCCCGAGTGCAGGTGGATAGACAGCGCCTATACGCGTCACCTACTTATTCCATATCAATTTTTTAAAAAGCTACAATTTTTGAACCGAGTGTCAGAACAAAAAACCGTCTGCATTGTTGGGATTCTCGTAACGAGCACTTCAAACTAGATCACATATGGATATGTTTTGATAATGTTTTTCCGAAAGCAACTTTGGTGCTAGACGAGGCATCTTTAGTGCTAAATGATGACCCACAAGTATAGGGGATCACTAGTAGAAAAAGGGTCAAACGTGCAGCACATTAGTGCCGGTTTGTATTAGAGCCGGCACTAATGTATACATTAGTGCCGGTTCCAACGGCTAGCCGGGCCGCTCTCATTAGTATCGGTTCGTGGCTAACCTTTAGCACCGGTTCGTGCAACGAACCTGTACTAATGAGGGTGGTGGCAGGATGTTGTCAGTCTGGGCCCCCTCCAGCACCTTTGGTACCGGTTCGTGCCACGAACCGGTACTAAAGGTCCTCCTGCATATAAACCCTTCGTCCAGCTCGCTCTGTTCTTCCCCCTTTCCCCTCTTCTCTCCTCTCTGTTCTTCCTCTTCTCCCCTCGAGCTAATCACACATTTTGCCCAAAATTTGTCAAGATTTGAAGGCCCCCATCCATTCAAGTGATCACAAAGGTTAGCAACTTTGTCCTTTCATCTCTCATTGCTAGATTAGCTCTTGCAATGCTTTATATAGTTACTAATTTGTGAGTTTAGTAATTTGGGAGGAAATATATATATGTGCTAGTATTTGATTTATATGCAATTTGAGGTCAAAAATAACACTTAGTTTGCATATGTAGGTGTGGTTTACTTAGTGCCTTCTAAATCTCCGTCGTAACCACCGTTGATCGCCCGCACCGTCCCGTCGCCGGCACCACCTTGTGGTGAGCCTCTTGTTCATGAAATTTTATATAAAAAATTGATGTTTGTGTGATTTGGATATATAGTTAATCATGTAATAATTATCTTACCCTTACGTTGTTTGTTATACATAGTGCCATGGTTTTGATATCCGTCCCCGTCGGCCCTCGTCCTTGTTATGATTCGGATGTGGTATATTCTCTTTTAAAACTATTTGTTGCATTTCGTGTTTATGACAAATTATGCCCATCAAGTTGACATAGATATTTTTATCTAGGAGGTATGTGAACCGGAAATTCCAACCGACCCTATTGGCGAGAGGTTAAATTTAGTTGAAAGAGAAAATGAGTACTTGAAAGAAAAATTGAAAAGAATTGAGGGGGAGAAGATGGAATTGGAGTTGCATGTTGCCGATGTCGTCGATGATCACAAGATCAAGATGGAGAAAATGCGCTTGAAGAATAGAAAGATTAGAAAACATGCCATCGATAGTGAGGTTTGGTATCATTATGCTGTTGGATCAATTGTTACCTTAGTTGCGATCTTGATCGCATTTGTTGTTGCATTTAAATGCTTTAGCTAGAGAGTTATTTGTTTGTTGCATTTAAGTGTTGTATGAATTTTATGTATGAACTTGTATTAATTTGGTCTATTCGGTGTTGTGTAATGAAGATGAGTCGGCAATGGATGTACGATGACCGATGCTCTCCCCAGTTCGTTGAGTGCGTGCATACTTTTCTGCTTGCGGCTGAGGCAAACAAGCATGCGGATGGTTTTATGCCTTGTCCATGTGCTGGCTGTAAGAATGGTCACAATTACTCTACGTCAAGAACCATTCACGTCCACCTGTTTGAGTCCGGTTTCATGCCCCACTATAATGTTTGGACCAAGCACGGAGAAAGAGGGGTTATGATGGAAGACAATGAAGAAGAACAGGACGACGACAGCTATCCTGGCCATGGGTTCCCTGAATACGATGATACAACAATGGGGGAAGAAGCTGAGCCGGTAATGCGGGAAGAAGCTAAGCCGGCAATGCGGGAAGAAGCTGAATAAGAGGCATCAGATGAGCCCGTTGATGATCTAGGTCGGGCCATTGCCGATGCAAAGAGAAACTACGCAAGTGATTTGGAGAAGAAGAAGTTGCAACGCATGTTAGAGGATCACAAAAAATTGTTGTACCCGAATTGCGTAGGTGACAAGAAAAAGCTGGGCACCACACTGGAATTGTTGCAATGGAAGGCAGAGAATGGTGTATCTGACAAGGGATTTGGAAAGTTGCTGGTAATGATAAAGGATATGCTTCCAAAGGACGACGAATTGCCCGAGAGTACGTACGAAGCAAAGAAGGTTGTCTGCCCTCTAGGGTTAGAGGTGCAGAAGATACATGCATGCCCTAATGATTGCATCCTCTATCGCGGTGAGTACGAGGATTTGAACGCTTGCCCGGTATGTGGTGCATTGCGCTATAAGATCAGCCGCGATGAGCCTGGTGATGTCGAGGGCGAGCGCCCCAGGAAGAAGATTCCTGCCAAGGTGATGTGGTATTCTCCTATAATACCACGGTTGAAACGTTTGTTCCAAAACAAAGAGCATGCCAAGGTGATGCGATGGCACAGAGAAGACCGTAAGAAAGACAGAAAGTTGAGAGTACCCGCTGACGGGTCGCAGTGGAGAAAAATCGAAAGAAAGTACGGGAAGGAGTTTGCAGATGACGCAAGGAGCGTATGGTTTGGTCTAAACGCAGATGGCATTAATCCTTTTGGGGAGCAGAGCAGCAACCATAGCACCTGGCCTGTGACTCTATGTTTGTATAACCTTCCTCCTTGGTTGTGCATGAAGCGGAAGTTCATTATGATGCCAGTGCTCATCCAAGGCCCTAAGCAACCCGGCAACGACATTGATGTGTACCTAAGGCCATTAGTTGAAGAACTCTTACAACTGTGGAATGGAACAGGTGTACGTGCGTGGGATGAGCACATGGGGGAAGAATTTGACCTAAAGGCGTTGCTGTTTGTGACCATCAATGATTGGCCTGCTCTCAGTAACCTTTCAGGACAGACAAACAAGGGATACCGCGGATGCACACACTGTTTGGATGATACCGACAGTATATATTTGAATAGTTGTAAGAAGAATGTGTACCTGGGACATCGTTGATTTCTTCCGAGCAGGCATCCCGTAAGAAAGAAAGGCAAGCATTTCAAAGGTGAGGCGGATCACCGGACGAAGCCTCGCCACCGTACTGGTGCTGATGTACATGATATGGTCAAGGATTTGAAGGTGATATTTGGAAAGGGTCCTGGCGGACAACCTGTTCCGAAGGACGCGGACGGACGCGCACCCATGTGGAAGAAGAAATCTATATTTTGGGACCTGCCATATTGGAAAGACCTAGAGGTCCGCTCCGCAATCGACGTGATGCAGGCGACGAAGAATCTTTGCGTGACCCTGCTTGGCTTCTTGGGCGTGTATGGGAAGACAAAAGATACACCTGAGGCACGGGAGGACCAGCAACGTATGCACGGAGAAGACAGCATACATCAGGGTCATGCAAGCTACGCTCTTACCAAAGAAGAGAAGGAAATCTTCTTTGAATGCCTGCTCAGTATTAAGGTACCGTCTGGCTTCTCGTCAAATATAAAGGGAATAATAAACATGGCAGAGAAAAAGTTCCAGAACCTAAAGTCTCATGACTGCCACGTGATTATGACACAACTGCTTCCGATTAGCCATTGTGAAGCTATGTGCATTTCTCAATGCAATCTCTCAGAAGGTAATCGATCCAGAAATCATACCAAGGTTACAGAATGATTTGGTGCAATGTCTTGTCAGTTTCGAGTTGGTGTTCCCACCATCCTTCTTCAACATCATGACGCACGTCCTAGTTCACCTATGCGAAGATATTAACATTTTGGGTCCTGTATTTCTACACAATATGTTCCCCTTTGAGAGGTTCATGGGAGTCTTAAAGAAATATGTTCATAACCGTGCTAGGCCAGAAGGAAGCATCTCCAAGGGCCATCAAAATGAGGAGGTCATAGAGTTTTGTATTGACTTTATTCCTGACCTTAAGCCGATTGGTGTTCCTGAATCGCGGCATAAGGGCAAACTGGATGGAAAAGGCACGCTAGGAGGGAACAAATAATATGTATGGACGGACATTCTCTCACTGAAGCACACTACACAGTTCTACAGAATTCCGTCTTGGTGGCTCCGTATATGGATGAACACAAGAATTTGCTACGCTCCAAACACCCGGAGCGGTCTGATCACTGGATTACACGTGAACAAACCAGGAGTTTCGCCAACTGGTTGCAGACACGTATCATGCATGACACCTCTATTGAATATGACCTGTACTTGCTGTCCCAGTTACCATCTTCGAATATAATGACTTTCAAAGGGTACGAGATAAATGGTAATACATTTTACACGATCGCCCAAGATAAGAAGAGCACCAACCAAAACAGTGGTGTCTGCTTTGATGCAGAAACCAAGATGGGAAAGGAAACATATCATGGTTATATACAGGACATATGGGAACTTGACTATCGACGTGGTTTAAAGGTCCCTTTGATTCGGTGCAAATTGGTCAATATGACACGAGGCGGGGTAACGGAAGACCCGCAGTACGGAATGACAACAGTGGGTCTCAACAATCTTGCGTATGCAGGCGGACCATTTGTCCTAGCCAATGATGTGGCACAGGTTTTCTATGTGAAGGACATGTCTACCAAGCCAAGAAAAAGAAAAGATAAGGAAGCGAATGCATCGTACGATGAGCCAAAGCGGCACATAGTTCTTTCAGGGAAGAGAAACATCGTGGGAGTGGATGACAAGACAAACAAGTCAGAAGATTATGAAAAGTTTGATGAAATTGCTCCATTCACAGTGAATATTGACCCGAGCATCCCGTTAAATGATGAAGATTTTCCATGGTTACGGCGCAAAGGGACACACACGAAGAAAAAGTTTCACACCCAAAGATCTGGGATGTGATCGGCTTCACTATCATCACTTTCTTCTGTGTTTCACACCCAGGAGGGAATGTCTGTAATAGTTAGGGTAGTTATGTGTTTTGGCATTTGAAGCGCGAAGAAATTTTATGTGCAAACAAATTCTTTTCATGCATTTACTGATTTTTTTCCAGCTAAATGACCCTGAAATTGAAAAGCAATTCAAATGAACTCAGAAAAGGTTGAAAGTTGGCATGGTATCATAATTTCATACAAATAGCATGTGCAAGAAAGTATAGAGGGTTACGGCAAAAACAGGATGCACTTCGTGTACAAAATGGACAATCTCTTTCCAAGTATCAGGGTTTCCGACGAAAACTGAACTGTTACAAAGGCATTTCATTTTTTAAATAACCTAAGCATGACTAAATTGAATATAATGATAAAACACACTAATATTAAACATATAAAAAAGAATCACTGAAAAAGCTTTTTTCAAAGTTAAGTTATTCACAAACTAGTGATTCACACAAATTTCAAATAATTCAAAATTTAAACTATTCAAATTTGAAATCTACCGGCACTAACAGAAAGTTTGTAATTTTATACCTAAAGCAAAAATATTCACAAAGAAACACTAAATACAGCAAAAAACAACTCAAAAATAAATAAAACAAAAAAATAAAGCAAAAAAATAAAGGAAAAAAAAGCCCGCCTACTGGGCCAAAGCGGCCTGCATACGACTAGCGACACAACCTTTCATTGGGCCTGGATGCAGGCCCACAAAGGCCCAGTAGGCCCACTAGGCGAAGAGGATAGGTAGGCCCAGTAGGCCTGGTTAGGAGAGGAGCTCGAGAGAGCTACCGCACTGGGGCTTATAAACCAGTGCGGTAGCCCCTCGACTAGCGAGGTGGGACTAAACTTGCCGCACCGCACCTGCGCCAATGCACCCCTTTAGTACCGGGTCGTGGCACAAACCGGTACTAAAGGGGGGGCCTTTAGTACCGGTTTGTGCCACCACCCGGTACTAAAGGGGGTCGCTTCCCGCCGCTTGGCCTGGCCAAAACAGGCCTTTAGTACCGGTTGGTGGCTCCAACCGGTACTAAAGGTGCCTTCTATATATACAACAACTACGAAAATTTCAGTTTCCCTCTCTGTTCGTTCCTCTGTTCCGTCGTCTTCGTCGCCGCCGCCCTCGATCGTCTCCGACGTCGCCGCTCGTCTCCGTCGCCGCCCCCGTCCCCGTCGCCGCCCTCGTCTCCATCGCCGCCCCGGGCCCGTCCCCGTCGCGCCGTCCCCGTCCCCGTCGCGCCGTCCTCGCCGTCGCCTCTCCTCGCCGTCGCCTCGCCTCGCCATCGCCGTCGCCCGCTGTGAGCCCTCCGGCCCCGAGCCCGTACACACACACACACACAAGCATGTTTAATTAGTTTAGATAATTAGTCTTTAATTAGTTTAGATTATTTAGATTAGCATAATTAGTGTTATATAGCATAATTAGTTTAGATTAGTTAGATTGGCATAATTAGTTTAGATAATTAATGTTTAATTAGTACACACACACACACGTATTTTGTATGTTTAATTAGTTTAGATTATTTAGATTATTATTTTTTCACTATTATATATGTATGAATGCATGTTAGATGGATATAATTAGTGCTTAATCAGTTAGAAATTAGTGTTATATAGAAATGTTAGAAATTAGTGTTATATAGAAATTTTAGAAATGTTAGAAATTTTAGTGTTATTTAGATTATTTAGATTAGCATAATTAGTGTTATATAGAAATGTTAGAAATTTTAGTTATCAAAATCCAATCATTAAAAAAATGTTACTTTTTGCGGGCATATAGCTAGTATTTGTTCTCAACGATGCCCGGCCCGCATCCTCGCCGTCGACCCGTTCGCGACGACGTCCAGCCGACCCATGTCCGGGACTGGGCTCCGCCGGGCTGGCACTGGGAGGTGCTGCTTGGAGGGGCGCGCCGCTTGATGAGGAACCCGGCCGCGGGTCCCGTCGTCGACCCTGATCTCGTTTGGTGGCGTTCCCGTGGGCCAGTTTCGGTGCGGAGGGACCCGGCCCCGCCGGAGGTGGTACGTCACGGTGTCAGGGAGGAGGACGAGCACGTCCATCGCTACATGGTTGCGTTAGAGGGCGGCAGGTTCTCCAATACGTGGTAGTATCTTCGGGGATCTCACTTCAGCTATGGTCCTGTGAGGGTTCCTTCTCTTTGGGTGTCCACCGCCCGCGCCGGAGGAACCGCGGGTGTCCTAGATTCTTCTATAGTATTCGATCTTTATTAGCTAATAGCCAGTGATGTACTATTCAATATTATATATTATTCGAGATGATGTATTCGAGATTATATCTATTATTCTAGACGATGTATTCGAGATTATATCTATTATTCGAGACGATGTAATTTGAATACTAAATTGTTTTATATTTCTTTTGGATTAGTTAAACAAAAGCTATGGCAGACAATACCGACAGAGAGGGAGAACAGACCATGTTCGATATGATACGCGGGCCAGATGATAATCAGAATGAAGAAGATTATGACGGCTCCGAATTTCTAAACAACACCGGAGAGGGTGATATGATATTCGATCGCGACGACGAAATTGATGAAGTCATGAACTATGATTATGACAATGACAAAGAACATGTTGCTCCTGAAACAACAAACACCGGCGAGGTATATATATTTATATAAGCAGGCATCTGGTGATCATCACATGTTTTAAATGACTTGAAGATATATTAACGAATCGATCTTTGTTCTTTCAGCCAGCCGGATCGAGTAAATCTTCAGGCAAAATGACGAAACGAGGCCCGAACAAAAAGTTGAAGCCGGGCGTAAAGTACAATATCGAGGCATGCGGCCCTACTAGCAAACCATTAGCGCCTAAGAAGATTGCAGACAAGTTCGTTCGTCAGTGCGGAGTTCTTGTGAAGGACCAACTCCCGATCAAACTTCAAGAATGGAGAGAGCCAGCAAAGCCACGTCCAGATGTTACTTTTGTCGACAAGAATCAAAAAGATCTGCTTTGGGATACTCTCATGGAACATTTCACCCTACCAGATCATTTCACAGAAGCAGATGTGCAGAAAGTCAAGGAGGCTGCTCTTAGGATGATGGCGATTGCATTCAAGAACTACAAGAATCGTGAATGGAACAAGTACGTCAAGGGAGGAAGGAAGACTCCAGTATTCAAGGGAACACTGGAGAACCAACGTGATCATTGGGACGATTTCGTGAAATTCAAGGATTCGGAATTAGCTAAGGAACGATCGAGAATAAACAAGAAGAATGCCGAAAAAAAGGATAAGTTCCATAAGCTGGGGCCAGGTGGCTATGCGGTGGCAATGCCTAAGTGGGATAAGTCTGAGAAAGAGATGGAGGATGCAGGTGTCACTCCGGCTACTAAGAGCTGGCCCCCCAGGGTCAGGACTTGGTTCTATGCGCATGGGGGGGAGTTGGACCCGGAGACAGGCAATGTTTCGACGAGGGCAATTCTGAAGGGAGCCGACGATGCGATACTTGTTGCAATAGAAGAGGCACGATCGGGGGTGTTCCAGCCCAACAGAGAGAACGACGAGCTTACGCGTGCCCTGGGAAATCCTGAACACCCGGGAAGAACACGAGGCAAGGGCGCTATGCCGTGGTATGAGGGGTTTTCAGACTGGAACACCGACTATAGAACCCGTGCGAGAAAGAAGATTGTGGAGGAGAAGAAGAGGAAGATGGAGGAGGAGCAGAGGAAGCGGGACTATGAATGCCTTCAAGGCCTAGAAGCAAGTCAAGCGGAATTGGCAGTCAAATTCCAGCGGCAGCAGGAGTAGATCGACTCACTTACCCATCAAAGGGGGTCTCAGCAGCTGCAGCAGCTAGCGGATGATCCAGCATTGGATAGCACCGGCCCATCCATGCCGAGAAGCAGCGTGGGTTCCGTCCCGGATGATGCAATGCTGGGTAGATACCCCGTGGATGACATCACGGAGAACACTAACTGCGAGCTACACGTCAAAATGAAGAACATATCCATGAAGGTGGCGGACGGCTTTGCTTTCACAAATCCCCTCGAAGCAACCTTCCATTACAACCCGATTCCAGCAGGCTATGCTCGTGTCTTGGTTGATGAGGTGGTGGACCCACCATATTCGGGGCTACAGCTTGACATTGCTGGAGGTGACAGCGAGCGCTTTCTCGGAGAGGCCAAACATCGTATCATCCTATGGAAAAAGGATTGCATCGTCTTTCGAAGGCCACCGACACCGCGTCAGCCGAGTCCTCGTCGAAGTCTGCCACCGAGTCAGCAGACTCCCGCTCCTGCAAGTCCACCAAGTCCGGCAAAGTGTCAGGCCACTCCTCCTCCTCCAAGTCCGGCAAAGTGTCAGGACAATCCTCCTCCTCCAAGTCCGCCACAGCGTCAGACGTCCACTCCTCCTCCAAGTCCGGCACAACCTCAGGCCACTCCTCCTCGTCCAACTCAGCCCCGTCAGCCGTCTCCGCCGCCTGAGCAATCGCAGAAGAGACACCCCGCAGCTATGGTGCGTAGCGGTACGAGTCGAGGTAGTACAGGAAGTACAGGCGGAGGCAAGCGATATAAATATGGTCCAAGCCTCAAGCCTCTTCCGCAGAGGTCTTATGACAGGTCCGAGGAGGAAATCACAGCCATATCGAAGGCCGAGGTGGAAGCCCATTTTGCACCGAAACCGCCACCGCCGCCAAGGGAGAAAGTGCCTGAGGAAACGATTGACCACTTCATTCGTATGGCTCAACCACCAGCTCCCAAGCCTGTTGACACAGACTATGAGCGCCACATCAGGAAGTTAAATCGAGCACGTCTACAAAGGGAGGCGAGCATGTCTACATCGGGATCGAGCAAACAAGAAGTAGCTGCCAAAAAATGCGGGAAAACCATTCCCCAGCTGGGAGAACAGGCGGCGCAATCGATCCCCTCGCTTGTTGTGCCAACAACAGGTAATAGTACGCGCGCCCAATATTATTGTGGGCAAACAGTGCACGTTCCCGCATATAATGCAGGCTCAAGTTCTCAACATCACTGTTGGACAACTCCTCGAGATCGAGCCCATGCCTTTGCTTAGAGAGGATGAAGTAAAACGGAAATATGTCTGGGGCCTACCTTTGGTCGCGCCAGACAAGGTCAAGAACCTCCCAACGAGAATGTATGAATTGCATCAATGGTACATGAACATTACCAAGATTTCAGATCGATTGTCCCTCATGGTGAATGTCAAGCAGGACCATTACTACCATGAGAAAGCTGTGTCCGTTGAGTATTTAGAACTGTTTCAGTTATACAATCAAGACGCACTCGACAAATCTATCGTCAGTTGCTATTGTCTGTAAGTGATTTCTTTCTATAATTTAAGTCTCAAGCTAGCTGTAGTGATATCCTTTTGATCAATCATTACTAATTATCCTCACTATATTCTTTTGTGTGGTATTATGCAGGATGAAGATATATGAAATGAGAAAAGGTGGACGCTTTGGCATTGGGTTCATTGACCCAAACACCGTTAATGAATACACCTGGAAGATAAATGAACGTCAGAAAAAGTACGTAGAGGACAACATGCTAGAGTTCTTGAAGCACCTCAAATACAATGAAGATATACTACTTCCTTACAACTTCCAGTGAGTCACACTGTCTTGTACTCCAAATTCTCTGTTTTTGCCTACTAGCTAGCTACATGTTTTTGCTTACATATGCCCGCTTAATTAAGACATGCAAACGTGTGTGCATGCAGATTTGATTGGGTCTTGTGTATCATTAAAGTTGACGCCGGAACAGTTGAAGTACTGGACTCACTAATCTCAGAAAAAACTGACTATAACATCTTGTATGGGATAGTCAATAGGTAATTTCAATGATTATTAACTATATATCTTGGCCTATTTAGTTCGTCATTTCATGATATGAACTATTTAATAACCCCTTTATTCATTTTCTTTGTCGGCGGGCAGGGCTTGGGCAAGATTCATCAGCGTCATGGAAGGTGAATGGAAACAAAAGCTTAATTGGATTCTACCCAAGGTAAGTAATTAAGTAGTACTAGCTAGCTAGCTAGCTGCCATCTCTTTAATTATCATGCTTGATTAATTATTATCTCATCAAATTCCATTCTCGTAAAGGCCCTGAAGCAGGCACAGGGGACTGATCTGTGTGCATTCTGCGTTTGCGAGAACATTCGCATGATGGCGTCCGAAAGGAGCAGATCTCAAAGACAGCAATGGGTACGCTTGTCAGAATACTATTCACAATTTTTACACCATTATCGATATCTAGTCACACAACTAATACACATGCATATTGATCTCCTTCTTAACAGTTCAAAGAGGTGCGGGAGAAGCTCATAAAAACGGAGCGCGTAGAAGCACTTCAAGAGGAAATAGCGGGATTTTTGCTCGACCAGGTCATAATTCCGAATGGAGAATTCTATTACCCGCTACCGCCCCCATGAAAACCACTTCCAATTGTCATCGTGCTCCAAAGGCACCAATTAGGCTAATGCCACTGGCTCGGAAGGCAACATTCATATGTAGGAGAAATTGTATATAGCTATACATGTGTGTATGTGTGAATTAATTAATATGGTGGTTTGTGAGACATTGATGATATATATATGCATGATTGGTTCTACTAGAAATTCTATATATATATATATATATATATATGCATAACGTGTACAATGTGTAGTATCGTAAAATACCAGCAAACGAAAAAGAATTAAAATGGAAACACAAAATTAAATGAAAAAGAAATCATAAAACTAAAAACCCACCAAACCTTATAGTACCGGTTAGTGTTACCAACCGGTACTAAAGGGCTCCAGGCCCCCTGAGCTGGCTCGTGCCACGTGGTTGCCCTATAGCACCGGTTCGTGCTGAACCGGTACTAAAGGGGGGGGCCTTTAGTGACCACAATTTAGTGCCGGTTATGTAACCGGCACTACAGGGCCTTACGAACTGGTGCTAATGCCCGGTTCTGCACTAGTGGATCTATCATAGTCCTTTCGATAAATAAGAGTGTCGAACCCAACAAGAAGCAGAAGGAAATGTCAAGCGGTTTTCAGTAAGGTATCCTCTGCAAGCACTGAAATTGTATGTAACAGATAGTTTTGTGATAAGATAATTTGTAGCAAGCAATGAAAGTAAATAAGCTGCAGCAAGGTGGCCCAATCCTTTTTGTAGCAAAGGACAAGCCTGGACAAATTCTTGTAATGAGAAAAGCGCTCCCGAGGACACATGGGAATTATCGTCAATCTAGTTTTCATCACACTCATATGATTCGGGTTCGATACTTTGATAATTTGATATGTGGGTGGACCGGTGCTTGGGTACTGCCCTTTCTTGGACAAGCATCCACTTATGATTAACCCCTATTACAAGCATCCGCAACTACAAAAGAAATATTAAGGTAAACCTAACCATAGCATGAAACTAGTGGATCCAAATCAGCCCCATACGAAGCAACACATAAACTAGAGTTTAAGCTTCTCTCACTCTAGCAACCCATCATCTACTTATTACTTCCCAATGCCTTCCTCTAGGCCCAAATAATTGTGAAGAGTCATGTAGTAGATGTTCACATAACACCACTAGAGGAGAGACAAGATACATCTCATCAAAATATCGAACGAATACCAAATTCACATGACTACTAATAGAAAGACTTCACCCATGTCCTCAGGAACAAACGTAACTACTCACAAAGCATATTCATGTTCATGATCAAAGGAGTATTAATATGCATTAAGGATCTGAACATATGATCTTCCACCAAGTAAACCAATTAGCATCAATTACAAGGAGTAATCAACACTACTAGCAACCCACAGGTACCAATTTGTGGTTTTGATACAAGATTGGATACAAGAGATGAACTAGGGTTTTGAGAGGAGATGGTGCTGGTGAAGATGTTGATGGAGATTGAGCCCCTCCCGATGAGAGGATCATTGGTGATGACGATGGTGATGATTTCCCCCTCCCGGAGGGAAGTTTCCCCGGCAGAATAGCTCCACCGGAGCCCTAGATTGGTTCCGCCAAGGTTCCGCCTCGTGGAGGCGGAGTTTCGTCCCGTAAGCTTGCTTATGATTTTTTCCAGGGTAAGAGACTTCATATAGCAGAAGATGGGAACCGGAGGGCTACCAGGGGGCCCACGAGAGAGGGGGGCGCGCCCAGTAGGGGTGGGCGTGCCCCCACCCTCTTGGCCTGGGTTTGGGCCCTCTCTGGTACTTTCTTTGCTCAATAATTCTTATTAGTTCCAAAAATGACTTTCGTAGAGTTTCAGGACTTTTGGAGCTGTGAAGAATAGGTTTCCAATATTTGCTCCTTTTCCAGCCAGAATCCCAGCTGCCGGCACTCTCCCTCTCCATGATAACCCTTGTAAAATAAGAGAGAATAGCCATAAATATTGTGACATAACGTGTAATAACAACCCATAATGCAATAAATATCGATATAAAAGCATGATGCAAAATGGACGTATCAACTCCCCCAAGCTTAGACCTCGCTTGTCCTCAAGCGGAAGCCGATATCGAAAAATATGTCCACTTGTTTAGAGATAGAGGTGTCGACAAAAATAAAATACGGACATGAGGGCATCATGATCATCCTTATAAAAGTAACATATATAGATTTTGTCATATGATTTCTCGTGCTCAAGTAACAATCTATTCACAATGTCAAGTTTGGTTCAGAAACTTCATTGAGAACTAAAAAACTATAATCTCAGTCATTGAAGCAATTGCAATTTTTCATAACATCGGAAAAAGTCAAGAATAGAGCTTTTCAGCAAGTCCACATACTCAACTATCATATAGTCTTCTACAATTGCTAACACTCACGCAATACTTGTGGTTATGGAGTTTTAATCGGACACTGAGAAAGATGGGGGCTTATAATGTTGCCTCGCAACGTATTCACCTTTGGGTGATGTCAACAATAGTAGTTCATGCTAACTTACATCCAATTGGATATATATATTAGGATCTTTCCAACACGAGGTGCTTGCCAAAGGATAAAATGAAAAAGGGAAAGGTGAAGATCACCTTGACTATTGCATAAAGTAAAAGACGTAAAGTGAATGATAGGCCCTTCGCCGAGGGAAGCAGGGGTTGTCATGTGCTTTTAGGGTTGGAAGCACAAAATCTTAATGCAAAAGAACGTCACTTTATATTGCCACTTGTGATATGAACCTTTATTATGCAGCCCGTCGCTTTTATTACTTGCATATCATACGATCGTATAAAGCTTGTTTTCTCTTGCACTAATAAGTCATACATATTTAGAGAGCAATGTTTATTGCTTGCAACATGACAACTTACTTGAAGGATCTTACTCAATCCATAGGTAGGTATGGTGGATTCTCGTGGCAAAACTAAGTTTAAGGATATTTGGAAGCACAAGTAGTATGTTTACTTGGTGCAAGGAATTTTGGCTAGCATGAGGGGGAAAGGCAAGCTCAACATGTTTGAATGATCCATGATAATATACTTTAACTGAGATGTAAGAAAACATAACCCATTACGTTGTCTTCCTTGTCCAACATCAACTCTTTAGCATGTCATACTTTAATGAGTGCTCACAATCATAAAAGATGTCCAAGATAGTATATTTATATGTGAAAACCTCTGTTTCTTTATTACTTCCTATTAATTGCAACGATGACCAAAACTATGTTTGTCAACTATCAACAACTTTTATGCCTCATACTCTTTATATGTGAAGTCATTACTATCCATAAGATCAATATGAACTCTTTATTATTTTTATTCTTTCTATTTTCTCAAGATCATAGCAAGATAGCAAAGCCCTTGACTCAACACTAATCTTTATTATAGATAGCTCACGGACTCGATTACATAAAGTGATCACAAAGCAAAACTTCAAAACTACTTGATATCAAAACTTCAATATACTATATCAAGATACTACTAAAAGGATCGAACTAAATAAAACGGTAAAGATAGGACTGTGATGGTGATACGATACCGGGGCACCTCCCCGAAGCTTGGCAGTTGCCAAGGGGAGTGCCCATACCCATGTAATTATGTCTCCTTCTTCATAGTTGTTGTGATCTTCTTGGCGATGATGCCCCTCAAGATACGATTCTCCTCCTCGAGCATATTGACTTGTTGTTTGAGGTCCATAATTTCTTCTCGGAGCTTGCCCGTAACGGTTAAAGCTCCCTTTACCCACGGATGCTGCATAGCTTCTGGAGAACAAGTGACGCTCTTTTTCATGTTTTCATAAGACAGAAATTTAACGTTGGAAGGGATGACCGAATTTGGAATAGCCAAGCTATGTAGTTCCACCATCATGAATCCTCCTTGGAAGCGAGAGGTAACTTCTTGATCTTCCTCCATGGCATCTATCCTTTTCATGTCGGCCTCCATCTCATCCTCCGTTGATGGTCCAAACTGATAAGCATCGCTGTTTGCTCCTGGACCTGGTGTCGGGCGAGACACCAAACACTCCCTGACTGACTCTTGGGAGGACATCTTGCTCTTAATCTGCAACAGGAACATCTCGAAACAAAAACAGAGGATATTTGCGTGATACGGTGGTCAAAACCTTCAGGATATTATATAATGAATTTTTACCGACCAAAATACGTAACGTGCAAGAAAACGGAGTCCGGGAGGCACACGAGGTGGCCACGAGACAGGGGGCGCGCCCAGGAAGGGTGGGCGCGCCTTCCACCCTCGTGGAGGCCTCGTGTCCTTCCCGGATTACTTCTTTCTTCTTAAAATTCTTAAATATTCCAAAACGGAGAAAAAATGCCGTCAGAACTGTTTTGGAGTCGGTTTACTTACCGTGCCACATACCCATTCCTTTTCGCAGTTTGAAACATTCTGGAAAGTGTCCCTTATGTATTCCTTCGGGGTTACAGTTTCAACAATGTTAGTTTCAACACTGATAGGATTACCTGAGATATAATGATTGATTCTTTGACCGTTAACCACCCTCGGACTTGGGCCTTCAAAATTATTGATTTTTATGGCACCGGAATGGTAGACCTCCTCGATAACGTAATGACCTTCCCATTTAGAGAGAAGTTTTCCTGCAAAATATCTTAAACAATAGTTGAATAGCCACACATAATCACCTACTTTAAACTCACGCTTTTGTATCATTTTGTCATGCCATCGTTTAACTTTTTCTTTAAACAACTTGGATTCTCATAGGCTTGAGTTCTCCATTCATCAAGTGAGCTAATATCAAATAACCTCTTCTCACTGGCAAGTTTGAAGTCATAGTTGAGCTCTTTAATAGCCCAATATGCTTTATGTTCAAGTTCAAGAGGTAAGTGACAAGCTTTTCCATAAACCATCTTATACGGACACATACCCAAAGGACTTTTATATGCAGTTCTATAGGCCCATAATGCATCATCAAGTTTTTTTCGACAAATTCTTTCTAGATCTATTGACAGTCTTTTCCAAAATTAATTTGATCTCTCTATTGCTCAACTCTACTTGACCACTAGACTGCGGGTGATAAGGATATGCGTTTCTATGATTAGCATCATACTTAGCAAGCATCTTACGGAAAGCACCATGAATAAAATGTGAACCACCATCAGCCATAAGATATCTAGGTACTCCAAACCTCGGAAAAATAACTTTTTTAAGCATTTTAATAGAAGTGTTATGATCAGCACTACTAGTTGGAATAACTTCTACCCACTTAGTAACGTAATCAACAACAACTAAAATATTTGTATAACCATTAGAGGCAGGAAAAGGTCCCATATAATCAAAGCCCCAAACATCAAATGGTTCAATAACAAGAGAATAATTCATAGGCATTTATTGACGTCTACTAATATTACCAATTCTTTGACATTCATCACAAGATAGGACAAACTTACAAACATCTTTGAAGAGAGTAGTCCAATAAAAACCAGATTGTAATACCTTATGTGCAGTTCTGTCTCCAGCGTGGTGTCCTCCATATGATTCAGAGTGACACTTGCGTAGGATCTGTTCCTGTTCATGCTCAGGTACACAACATCTAATAACACCATCTACTCCTTCTTTATAAAGGTGTGGGTCATCCCAGAAGTAATGTCTTAAATCATAAAAGAACTTCTTCTTTTGCTGGTATGTGAAACTAGGTGGTATAAATTTAGCAACAATGTAATTAGCATAATCAGCATATCAAGGAGCAGTATGAGAAGCATTAACGACCGCTAATTGTTCATCAGGAAAGCTATCATCAATAGGTAGTGGGTCATCAAGAACATTCTCGAACCTAGACAAGTTGTCTGCAACGAGGTTCTCAGCTCCTTTTCTATCAATAATATGCAAATCAAATTCTTGGAGCAAGAGAACCCATCTAATAAATCTAGGCTTAGCATCTTTCTTATCCGTAAGATATCTAATAGCAACATGATCAGTGTGAATAGTAACCTTGGAATCAACAATATAAGGTCTGAACTTATCACATGCAAACAAAACTACTAAGAACTCTTTTTCAGTAGTAGCATAATTTCTCTGGGTAGTATCAAGAGTCTTACTAGCATACTGGATAACATTCAATTTCTTATCAACTCTTTGCCCTAGAACAACACCTACAACATAATCACTAGCATCACACATAATTTCAAAGGGTAAATTCCAATCAGGTGGCTGAACAATAGGTTCAGTGATCAAAGCTTTCTTAAGTATTTCAAATGCCTCTACACAATCATCATCAAAGACAAAAGGAATATCTTTTTGTAATAAATTAGTGAGAGGCCTAGAGATTTTATAATAGTCCTTAATGAACCTCCTATAAAAACCGGCCTGACCAAGGAAACTTCTTATACCTTATATGTCCTTGGGACACGGCATCATTTAAATAGTATCAAATTTAGCTTTATCAACTTCAATACCTCTCTCAGAAATCTTATGCCACAAGACAATTCCTTCATTAACCATAAAGTGGCACTTCTCCCAATTCAAGACAAGACTAGTGTCTTTGCATCTCTGCAAAACTCGATCAAGGTTCCTCAAGCAATCATCAAAAGAGGATAAATAAACGGAGAAATCATCCATGAATACCTCACAAATCTTTCCACAAAAGTCAGAGAATATAGCCATCATACATCTTTGAAAGGTAGCAGGTGCATTACATAAACCAAAAGGCATACGTCCATAAGAAAAGATACCGAAAGGGCAAGTAAAAGTAGTTTTTGATTGATCCTTCGCTGCAAAGGTATTTGAGAGAAACCAGAATAACCATCTAGAAAGCAGAAATGTGTGCATTTGATCAATAAAAGGTAAAGGGTAATGATCTTTCTTAGTATCTTTATTTAACTTACGGAAATAAATTACCATCCTATAACCTGTAATAATTCTTTGCGGGATCAATTCATCTTTATCATTAGGAACAACAGTAATGCCTCCCTTCTTAGGAACACAATGGACAGGACTTACCCATTCACTATCATCAACAGGATACATTATACCTGCCTTAAGGAGTTTTAGTATCTCCTTTCTTACCACTTCCTTCATCTTAGGATTTAATCATCATTGAGGATCTCTAACTGGTTTGGCATCTTCCTCCAATTTAATTTTGTGTTGGCATAGACTGGGACTAATGCCCTTAAGATCATCCAGAGTATATCGAATAGCAGCACGGTGCTTCTTCAGAGTTTTCAATAATCTTTCTTCTTCTTGCTCTAAAAGGTTAGCACCAATAATAACAGGATATATTTTCTTTTCATCAAGATAAGCATACTTAAGATTATCAGGTAATGGTTTGAGCTCAAACACGGGATCACCCTTGGGTGGAGGGGATCCCCTAGGATTTCAACAGGTAAGTTGTGTTTCAGAATAGGATCCTGTTGAAGGAACACTTCATCTATTTCCCTTCTTTCATTCATAAACATATCATTTTCAAGGTCTAACAAATATTGTTCTAACGGATCAGTAGGAGGCACGGCAATAGAAGCAAGACCAATAATCTTTAACCATAGCAATACTAGGTTCAACTTTGATTAGCTTAGGAGGTGTATAAGTCCTAGTATTACTCTTACGAACAACAGTCGAAGTTTTAGCATGATCTTTTATCCTAACAGGAAAAGGAGGTTTCTCAACATAAGTAGTAGGAACAATAGGATCATCATAAGTGACAGTCTTTTCTTCAACTGTAATAGGTGCAACTAATTTTACTTCAATGTGAGGATTATATTTAAACCACTTCTCCTTAGGGAGATCAACGAGAGTAGCAAAAGATTCACAAAAGCAGCTACTATCTCAGAGTCGGTATCCATGAAAAGCATCGGTATCCATAAAAGATTTAGCACAATCAAACTTAGGTGTTATACCTGACTCCTTACCATCGTCAGAACCCCAATCTTCAGAGTTGCGTTTATTTCTTTCCAATAAGTCCCACTTGAATTCAGTAGTCTTCAGCATATAAGAACCAGCACAGGAAGTATCAAGCAAGGTGCGATCATTGAAAGAAAGCCGAGCATAAATTTTTTGAATAATCATATCTCTTGAGAGCTCATTATTTGGGCATGAATATAACATTGACTTAAGCCTCCCCCAAGCTTGAGCGATGCTTTCTCCTCGCGAGGCCAGAAATTATATGTGTAATTACGATCACGATGAACAAGATGCATAGGATAGAACTTCTAGTGAAATTCCAACTTCAATCGTTAATAATTCCAAGATCCCGTATCATCACATAGCCTATACCATCTCAATGCATCTCCCTTCAAAGATAAAGGGAAGAGCTTCCTTTTGAAAAAATCATCGGGAATACCTGCAAGCTTAAATAATCCACAAACTTCATCCACAAAGATAAGGTGTAAATCGGGATGCAATGTTCCATCTCCTGCAAAGGGATTAGCTAGCAGTTTCTCTATGATACCCGAAGGAATATCAAAGTAAATATTTTCAGTATGTTCAGTAGGTTGAGGAGCAACTCTTTGCTCTTCTGGTCGAGGTGAAGATACCCCGAACAAGCCCCTCAAAGGATTAGTTTCCATAGTAACAAGTGACAGAAAATTTCAGCACACTATATAAATGTTTCCTTACCAAGTTCCACTAACCAAAGGCGCTTCACTCCCCGGCAACGGCGCCAGAAAAGAGTGTTGATGACCCACAAGTATAGGGGATCTATCATAGTCCTTTCGATAAGTAAGAGTGTCGAACCCAACGAGGATCAGAAGGAAATGACAAGCGGTTTTCAGTAAGGTTTTCTCTGCAAGCACAAAAATTGTTGGTAACAGATAGTTTTGTGATAAGATAATTTGTAACGGGTAACAAGCAATGAAATTAAATAAAGTGCAGAAAGGTGGCCCAATCCTTTTTGTAGCAAAGGACAAGCCTGGACAAATTCTTATAATGAGAAAAGAGCTCCCGAGGACACATGGGAATTCTCGTCAAGCTAGTTCTCATCATGCTCATATGATTCGTGTTCGGTACTTTGATAATTTGATATGTGGGTGGACAGGTGCTTGGGTACTGCCCTTACTTGGACAAGCATCCCACTTATGATTAACCCCTATCGCAAGCATCCGTAACTACAAAAGAAGTATTAAGGTAAACCTAACCACATCGTTAGACATATGGATCCAAATCAGCCCCTTATGAAGCAACGCATAAACTAGGGTTTAAGCTTCTGTCACGTTAGCAACCCATCATCTACTTATTACTTTCCAATACCGTCCTCTAGGCCCAAATAATTGTGAAGTGTCATGTAGTTGACGTTCACATAACACCACTAGAGCAAAGAGAACATACATCTCATCAAAATATCAAATGAATACCAAATTCACATGACTACTAATAGCAAGACTTCACCCATGTCCTCAGGAACAAACGTAACTACTCACAAAGCATATTCATGTTCATAATCAGAGGAGTATTAATATGCATTAAGGATCTGAACATATGATCTTCCAATAAGTAAACCAATTAGCATCAACTACAAGGAGTAATCAACACTACTAGCAACCCACAAGATTGGATACAAGAAATGAACTAGGGTTTTCAGAGGAGATGGTGCTGGTGAAGCTGTTGATGGAGATTGACCCCCTCCCGATGAGAGGATCGTTGGTGATGACAATGGTGATGATTTCCCCCTCCCGGAGGGAAGTTTCCCCGGCAGAACAGCTCCGCTGGAGCCCTAGATTGGTTCCGCCAAGGTTCTGCCTCGTGGCGGCGGAGTTTCATCCCGTAAGCTTGCTTATGATTTTTTTTCAGGGTAAAAGCCTTCATATAGTAGCAGATGGGCACCGGAGGGCCACCAAGGGCCCAGGAAATAGGGGGCGCGCCCAGTACGGGTGGGCGCGCCCCCCACCCTCCTGTCCACGGTGTGGGCCCCCTCTGGTGCATCCTTCGCTCAATAATTCTTATTAATTCCAAAAATAACTTCCGTGGAGTTTCAGGATTTTTGGAGCTGTGCAGAATAGGTTTCCAATGTTTACTCTTTTCCAGCCAGAATTCCAGCTGCCGGCATCCCCCCTCTTCATGGCAAACCTTGTAAAATAAGAGATAGCCCTAAGTATTGAGATATAATGTGTAATAAAAGCCCATAATGCAATAAATATTGATATTAAAGCATGATGCAAAATGGACATATCACTAATGAGTTAGGTACAAGATGATGCATTACGAAGATTGAACTAGGTATGAAGATACCGACTATCGAATCTCAGGTAAGTAACATACCGATGACAAAGGGAATAACGTATGTTGTCATTACGGTTCGACCGATAAGGATCTTCGTAGAATATGTGGGAACCAATATGAGCATCCAGGGTCCGCTATTAATTATTGACCGGAGAGGTGTCTCGGTCATGTCTACATAGTTCTCGAACCCGTAGGGTCCCCACTCTTAACGTTCGATGACGATTTGTATTATATGAGTTATGTGTTTTCGTGACCAAAGGTTGTTCAGAGTCCCATGTTAGATCACGGACACGACGAGGAGTCTTAAAATAGTCGATAGGTAAAGATTGATATATTGGAAGGTAGTATTCGGACACCAGAAGTGTTCTGGAATATATCAGGTACATATCGGAGTATCGGGGGGTTACCGGAACTCCTTGATACGTCTCCAATGTATCTATAATTTTTGATTGTTCCATGCTATTATATTACTTGTTTTGGATGTTTAATGGGCTTTACTATTATTTTTTATATTTTTTTTGGGACTAACCTATTAACTGAAGGCCCAGTCTAAATTGTTGTTTTTTTGCCTATTTCAGTGTTTCACAGAAAAGGAATATCAAACAGAGTCCAAACGGAATGAAACCTTCGGGAGAGTTATTTTTGGAACAAACGCAATCCAGGAGACTTGGAGTGGACATCAAGAAAGAAATGAGGCGGCCACGAGGCAGGAAGGCACGCCCAGGGGGGAAAGGCGCGCCCCTACCCTCATGGGCCCCTCGTGGCTCCCCTGACTGACTTCTTTCGCCTATATATATATACTCATATACCCTGAAAACATCCAGGAGCACCACAAAACTCTATTTCCACCACCGCAACCTTCTGTACAGTGTAATCCCATCTTGGGGCCTTTTCCGGCACTCCGCCAGAGGGGGAATCGATCATGGAGGGCTTCTACATCAACACCATAGCCTCTCCGATGAAGTGTGAGTAGTTTACCATAGACCTTCGGGTCCATAGTTATTATCTAGATGGCTTATGCTCCCTATTTGGATCTCAATGCAAAGTTCTCCTTGATCTTGTTGGAGATCTATTTGACGTAATTATTTTTGCGGTGTGTTTGTCGAGATCCGATGTATTGTGGGTTTATGATAAAGATTATCTATGAACAATATTTGAATCTCCTATGAATTCTTTTATGTATGATTTGTTATCTTTGCAAGTCTCTTCGAATTATCAGTTTGGTTTGGCCTACTAGATTGATCTTTCTTGCAATGGGAGAAGTGCTTAGCTTTGGGTTCAATCTTGCGGTGTCCTTTCACGGTAACAGCAGGGGCAGCAAGGCACGTATTGTATTGTTGTCATCGAGGATAAAAAGATGGGGTTTATATCACATTGCTTGAGTTTATCCCTCTACATCATGTCATCTTGCCTAATGCGTTACTCTGTTCTTTATGAACTTAATACTCTAGATGCATGCTGGATAGCGGTCGATGTGTGGAGTAATAGTAGTAGAAGCATAATCGTTTCGATCTACTTGTCGCGGATGTGATGCCTATATGCATGATCATGCCTAGATATTCTCATAACTATGCACTTTTCTATGAATTGCTCGATAGTAATTTTTTCACCCACCGTAATACTTATGCTATCTTGAGAGAAACCACTAGTGAAACCTATGGCCCCCAGGTCTATTTTCCATCATATAAGTTTCCGATCTATTTTATCTTGCGATCTTTACTTTCCAATCCATTTAACAAAAATACCAAAAATATTTATCTTATTATCTCTATCAAATCTCACTTTTGCAAGTGGTCGTGAAGGGATTGACAACCCCTTTAACGCGTTGGTTGCAAGGTACTTATTTGTTTGTGCAGGTACGAGGGATTTGCGTGTAGCCTCCTACTGGATTTATACCTTGGTTCTCAAAAACTGAGGGAAATACTTACGCTACTTTGATGCATCACCCTTTCCTCTTCAAGGGAAGAACCAACATATGCTTAGGAGGTAGCAAGAAGGATTTCTGGCGCCGTTGCCGGGGACTCTACGCACAAGTCAAGACATACCAAGTACCCATCACAAACTTTTATCCCTCGCATTACATTATTTGCCATTTGCCTCTTGTTTTCCTCTCCCCCAATTCACCTTTGCCTTTTCTTCGCCTCTTTACCGTTTGCCTTTCCTCCACCATGGCCGAATCGAAAAGGTCTAAGGGTTCTCTCCTGGGTTTTAGTACTTTGGATAGTCCCTCTGTCCTCTCTATGCTCATAAATAATGATGCTATGGAAAGACCTACCGGGGTTATCAATGAGATAAATATGCTTGGGATAGGCTATTAAGGATCCGAGCTAGCTATGTGCCACAATATCAAATTGAGATATACCTAGAAAGCTTTTATGTTGGCTTACCCTCTTCATTTAAGCAAGTTTTAGATTCTATTTTTGAAGAAGGTTTTCTTGAGGGGGATGCTATAGATACCTATGAAAAGATGAAAACTATATTTGGTCACACCATGAGTGAGAAGGTTGAATCCACCTCTCTTTTATGCTTTTATCAAAACAAAATTATCAAAGAGATGAAGGCTAGCTTAGATGCAAATTTACATAGCGTGCTTAATCTTTCTTCCACCATTAATGGCAATGTGCTTTCCCAAAATAAAAATAGAAATGCCATAGATAAGAAATTTTCTCTTTTCTTTCCCAATACCAAAGATGGCAATACTTAGATCTATTCTCGCTTTTATGCCTAGCTAGGGGCGTTAAACGATAGCGCTTGTTGGGAGGCAACCCAATTTTATTTTTGTTCTTTACTTTTTGTTCCTGTTTAGTAGTAAATAATTCATCTAGCCTCTGGTTAGATGTGGTTTTATGTTTTAATTATTGTTTGTGCCAAGTCTAACCTTTGGGAAGACTTGGGTGAAGTCTTTATGATCTTGCTGTAAAAAAAAGAAACTTTAGAGCTCACGAGATTAGCTGACATTTTTTACAGAAGAGTGCTTTTAGGTTGATTCTTTTTGCAGATGATTAAAAGGCAAATTACTCACGTCCACAGATTTATTTCCGAATTTTTGGAGTTCAGAAGTATTTGAAAGTTACAGATTACTACAGACTGTTCTGTTTTTGATAGATTCTGTATTTCGTGTGCTGTTTGCTTATTTTGATGAATCTGTGGCTAGTATCTGGGGGGGGGGGGGTATGAACCATAGAGAAGTTGGAATACAGTAGGTTTAACACCAATATAAATAAAGAATGATTTCATTACAGTACTTTCAAGTGGTGTTTGTTTTCTTGCACTAACGGAGCTCATGAGATTTTCTGTTGAGTTTTGTGTTGTGAAGTTTTCAAGTTTTTGGGTAAAGATTTGATGGATTATTGAATAAGGTGTGGCAAGAGCCTAAGCTTGGGGATGCCCAAGGAACCCCATGGTAAAATTCCAGGACAACCAAAAGCCTAAGCTTGGGGATGCCCCGGAAGGCATCCCCACTTTCATCTTCGTCCATCGGTAACTTTACTTGATGCTATATTTTTATTCACCAAACGAAATGTGTTTGCTTGGAGCGTCTTGTATGATTTGAGTCTTTGATTTTTAGTTTTACCATAATCATCCTTGCTGTACACACCTTTTGGGAGAGACACACATGAATCATAATTTATTAGAATACTCTATGTGCTTCACTTATATATTTTGAGTTAGATAATTTTGCTCTAGTGCTTCACTTATATCTTTTTAGAGCACGGTGGTGGTTTTATTTTGTAGAAATTATTGATCTCTCATGCTTCACTTAAATTATTTTGAGAGTCTTTTAGAACAGCGTGGTAATTTTCTTGGGTTATAACATTAGTCCTAATATGATGGGCATCCAAGTTGGGTATAATAAAAACTATCATATAGAGTGCATTAAATACTATGATAAATTTGATACTTGATAATTGTTTTGAGATATAAAGGTGGTAATGTTAGAGTCATGCTAGTTTGGTAATTATGAAATTGAGAAATACTTGTTTTAAAGCTGGCAAGTCCCATAGCATGCATGTATGGTGAATGTTGTGTGACAAATTTGAAGCATGGGGTGTTCTTTGATTGCCTTCCTTATGAGTGGAGGTCGGGATTGCGCAATGGTTAACTCCTACCAACCCTTCCCCTAGGAGCATGTGTAGTAGTACTTTGCTTCGAGGGCTAATAAACATTTGCAATAAGTATATGAGTTCTTTATGACTAATGTGAGTCCATGGATTGTACACACTCTTACCCTTCCGCAATTTGCTAGCCTCTACGGTACCGTGCATTGCCCTTTCTCACCTTGAGAGTTGGTGCAAACTTTGCCAGCGCATCCAAACCCCGTGATACGATACGCTCTATCACACATAAACCTCCTTATATCTTCCTCAAAACAGCCACCATACCTACCTATTATGGCATTTCCATTGCCATTCCAAGATATATTGCCATGCAACTTTCCACCATTTCGTTTATTATGACACACTCCATCATTGTCATATTGCTTTGCATGATCATGTAGATGACATCGTATTTGTGGCAAAGCAACCTTTATAATTCTTTCATACATGTCGCTCTTGATTCATTGCATATCCCGGTACACCGCCGAAGGCATTCTCATAGAGTCATATTTTGTCCTAAGGATCAAGTTGTAATTCTTGAGTTGTAAGTAAATAGAAGTGTGATGATTTCCATTATTAGAGCATTGTCCCATGTGAGGAAAGGATGATGGAGACTATGATTCCCCCACAAGTCGGGATGAGACTCCGGACTTTATGAAAAATAAAAGAGGCCAAAGAAGCCCCAAAAAAGAGGCCAAAGAAGCCCACACAAAAAGACGAGAGAAAAAGAGAGAAGGGACAATGTTACTATCCTTTTTTCACACTTGTGCTTCAAAATAGCACCATGATCTTCATGATAGAGAGTTTCTTATTTTGTCACTTTCATATACTAGTGGGAATTTTTCATTATAGAACTTGGCTTGTATATTCCCATGATGGGCTTCCTCAAAATGCCCTAGGTCTTCGTGAGCAAGCAAGTTGGATGCACAGCCACTTAGTTTCTTTTTGATGAGCTTTCATACATTTATAGCTCTAGTGCATCCGTTGCATGGCAATCCCTACTTCTCATATTGACATCAATTGATGGGCATCTCCATAGCCCGTTGATTAGCCGTGTCAATGTGAGACTTTCTCCTTTTTTGTTTTCTCACATGATCCCTATCATCATACTCTACTCCACCCATAGTGCTATGTCCATGGCTTACACTCATGTATTGCGTGAGGGTTGAAAAGGCTGAAGCGTGTTAAAAAGTATGAACCAATTGCTTGGTTGAAACCAGGGTTGTGCATGATGGGAGCATTTTGTGTGACAAAAATGAAGCATGGCCGAATTATATGATTTTGTAGGGATAAACTTTCTTTGGCTATGTTATTTTGATAAGACATAAACTGCTTGGTTGGCATGCTTGAAGTATTACTATTTTTATGTCAATATTAAACTTTTATCTTTAATCTTTGGATCTGAACATTCAAGCCACAATAAAGAAAATTACATTGAGAATTATGCTAGGTAGTATTCCACATCAAAAATTCTGTTTTTATCATTTACCTACTCGAGGACGAGCAGGAATTAAGCTTGGGGATGCTTGATACGTCTCCAACGTATCTATAATTTTTGATTGTTCCATGCTATTATATTACCTGTTTTGGATGTTTAATGGGCTTTACTTTGCATTTTTATATTATTTTTGGGACTACCGTATTAACCGGAGGCCCAGTCTAAATTGCTATTTTTTTGCCTATTTCAGTGTTTCGGAGAAAAGGAATATCCAACAGAGTCCAAACGGAATGAAACCTTCGGGAGAGTTATTTTTGGATCAAACCTAATCGAGGAGACTTGGAGTGGACGTTAAGAAAGAAACAAGGCCGCCACGAGGCAGGGAGGCACGTCCGGGGGGTGGGGGGTAGGCGCGCCCCCCACCCTCGTGGGCCCCTCGTGGCTCCCCTGACCGACTTCTTTCGCCTATATATACTCATATACCCTGAAAACATCCAGGAGCACCATGAAATCCTATTTCCACCACCGCAACCTTCTGTACCTGTGAGATCCCATCTTGGGGCCTTTTCCGGCGCTCCACCGGAGGGGGAATCGATCACGGATGGCTTCTACACCAACACCATAGCCTCTGCGATGAAGTGTGAGTAGTTTACCACAGACCTTCGGGTCCGTAGTTATTAGTTAGATGACTTCTTGTCACTCTTTGGATATCAATACAAAGTTCTCCTCGATCTTCTTGGAGATCTATTCGATGTAATTCTCTTTGCGGTGTGTTTGTCGAGATCCAATGAATTCTGGGTTTATGATAAAGATTATCTATGAACAATATTTGAATCTCCTCTGAATTCTTTTATGTATGATTTGTTATCTTTGCAAGTCTCTTCGAATTATCAGTTTGGTTTGGCCTACTAGATTGATCTTTCTTGCAATGGGAGAAGTGCTTAGCTTTGGGTTCAATCTTGCGGTGTCCTTTCCCGGTGACAACAGGGGCAGCAAGGCATGTATTGTATTGTTTCCATCACGGATAAAAAGATGGGGTTTATATCATATTGCTTGAGTTTATCCCTCTACATCATGTCATCTATCCTAATGCGTTACTCTGTTCTTATGAACTTAATACTCTAGATGCATGCTGGATAGTGGTCGATGTGTGGAGTAATAGTAGTAGATGCATAATCATTTCGATCTACTTGTCGCGGACGTGATGCCTGTATATATGATCATGCCTAGATAATCTCATAACTATACACTTTTCTATCAATTGCTCGACAATAATTTGTTCACCCACTGTAATACTTATGCTATCTTGAGAGAAGCCACTAGTGAAACCTATGGCCCCCGGGTCTATTTTCCATCATATAAGTTTCCAATCTATGTTATCTTGCACTCTTTACTTTCCAATCTATATAATAAAAGTACCAAACATATTTATCTTATTATCTCTATCAGATCTCACTTTTGCAAGTGGCCGTGAAGGGATTGACAACCCCTTTATCGCGTTGGTTGCAAGGTTTTCATTTGTTTGTGCAGGTACGAGGGATTTGCGTGTAGCCTCCTACTGGATTGATACCTTGGTTCTCAAAAATTGAGGGAAATACTTACGCTACTTTGCTGCGTCACCCTTTCCTCTTCAATGGAAAACCAACGCATGCTCAAGAGGTAGAAATCCTCGGGGGAAGATATGGGCCATCTGGGCCATAGGAGGGAGGCACACCAGCCCACAAAGGGGTGGCGCAGCCCTCACCAGGGAGGTGTCCGAACTGGACAAGGGGAGGGGGCGGCGCCCCCTTTCCTTCTCCCCCTCTTTCTCTTTCCCCTTTTTCCCCTCCGGTAAAAGGAAGGGGGGCGAATCCTACTAGGACCCGAATTAGGTCTCCTCCTACTTGGGGCGCGCCTAGCGCTGGCCTCCTCTCCCTCCCTCCTTTGTATATGGGGGGCGCCCCTACAACACACATCAATTGTTCCAAGCCATATGTGGCGCCCCCCTCCACAGTTTACGCCTCCGTCATATTCTCGCACTGCTTAGGCGAAGCCCTACGTAGATCACATCACCATCACCGTCACCAGTCGTCATGTTGACAGAACTCATCTACTTCCTCGACCCTCGGCTGGATAAATAGGTCGAGGGACGTCATCGCACTGAATGTGTGCAGAACTCGGCGGTGACATACGTTCGGTACTTGATCGGTCGGAACGAGATGGCCTTCGACTACATCAGCCGCATTAAGCAAATGCTTCCGCTTTAGGTCTATGAGGGTACGTGGACACACTCTCCGCCTTCCGTTTCTATGCATCTCCTAGATAGATCTTGCATGAGCATAGGAAATTTTTTAAAATTGCATGCTATGTTTCCCAACAGTGGCATCCGAGCCAGGTGTATGCGTAGATGATATGCACAAGTAGAACACAAAGAGTTGTGGTTGGTGATGGCCATACTGCTTACCACGAATGCCTTATTTTGATTTGGCGGTATTGTTGGATGAAGCGGCCCGGATCAACCTTACATGAACACGCTCATGTGACCGTTCCACCGACAGACATGCAACTAGTTTTGCATAAAGGTGGCTGGCGGGTGTCTATTTCTCCAACTTTATTTGAATCAAATTTGACTGCGGCCGATCCTTGTTAAAGATTAAAACAGCAAACTTGATAAATCACCGTTGTGTTTTTGTGCCGTATGTAAGAACGGTTCTTGATAGAAGCCAGTAGCAGCCACATAAAACTTGCAACAACAAAGTAGAGAACGTCTAACTTGTTTTTAAAGGGCATGTTGTGATGTGATATGGTCAAGACATGATGTGATATACGTTGTTGTACGTGATGATCATGTTTTGTAAAAGTTATCGGCAACTCGCAGGAGCCTTATGTTTGTAGCTTTATTGTATGAAATACAAACGCCTTGTAATTGCTTTACTTTATCAATAAGCGGTAGCGATAGTCATAGAAGCAATAGTTGGCGAGACGACCACGACGCAATGATGGAGATCAAGGTGTGAAGCCGGTGATGATGGAGATCATGACATTGCTTTGGTGATGGAGATCAGAAGCCCAAGATGATGATGGCCATATCATGTCACATATATTTTGATTGCGTGTGATGTTTATCTGTATGCATCTTATTTTGCTTAGTACGGCGGTAGCATTACAAGATGATCCTTTAACTAACTTTCAAGGTATAAGTGTTCTCCCTGACTATGCACCGTTGCGAAAGTTTTTCGTGCTGAGATACCACGTGATGATCGGGTGTGATAGGCTCTACGTTCTAATACAATGGGTGCAAGGCAATTTTGCACATGCGGAATACTCAGGTTAAACTTGACGATCCTAGCATGTACAGACATGGCCTCAGAACATTGGAGACCGAAAGGTCGTACATGAATCATATAGTGGATATGATCAACATAAAGATGTTCACCATTGACGACTACTCCATCTCACGTGATGATCCGACATGTTTTAGTTGATTTGGATCACGTATTATTTAGATGACTTTAGGGATGTCTATCTAAGTGATAGTTCTTAAGTAATATGATTAATTGAACTTAATTTATCATGAACTTGGTCCTGATAGTTTTTGCATATCTATGTTGTAGATCAATGGCCTATGCTACCGTTCCCTTGAATTTAATGCGTTCAAAGAGAAAGATAAGTTGAAAGATGATGGTTGCAACTACACGGACTGGGTCCGTAACTTGAGGATTATCCTCATTGCTGCATTATACGTCTCCAACGTATCTATAATTATTTGTTGTTCTATGCTATTATATTACTGTTTTAGATGTTTTATATGCATTTATAAGCTATTTTATATTATTTTTGAGACTAAGCTATTAACCTAGAGCCCAATGCCAGTTCCTGTTTTTTGCCTGTTTTAGAGTTCCGCAAAAGGAATACCATATGGAGTCCAAACGGAATAAAATTTCACGATGATCTTTGTTGGACCTGCAGCAAACCAGGAGACTTGGAGATGATGTCGAAGACACAACAAGGCGGCCACGAGGGTGGAGGGCGCGCCAGGGGGTAGGGCACACCCCTACCTCATGATCCCCTCAGAGCTCTCCTGACCTAATTCTTTGGCCCATATATACTCTTATACCCCAAAACCATCAGGGAGAGCCCCGAAAACATTTTCCCACCGCCCCAACCTTCTGTACCTGTGATATCCCATCTAGGTTCCTTTTTCGGCATCCTGCCAGAGGGGGATTTGATCATGGAGGGCTTCTACATCAACACCATTGCCTTTCCGATGAAACATGAGTTGTTTACCACAAACCAACGGGTCCATAGCTAGTAGCTAGATGGAGACCTATTCGATTTAATATTATTTTGCGGTGTGTTTGCCAAGATACGATGAATTGTGGATTTATGATTAGATTATGTATGAATATTATTTGAGTCTTCTCTGAATTCTTATATGCATGATTTGATATCTTTGCAAGTTTCTTTGAATTATCGGTTTAGTTTGACCTACTAGATTGGTTTTTCTTGCAATGGGAGAAGTGCTTAGCTTTGGATTTAATCTTGTGGTGTCCTTTTCTAGTGACAGTAGGGGCAGCAAGGCACGTATTGTGTTGTTGCCATCAAGGATAAAAAGATGGGGTTTTCATCTTATTGCTTGAGTTAATTCCTCTACATCATGTCATCTTACTTAATATGTTACTCTGTTCTTTATGAAATTAATACTCTAGATGCAAGCAGGAGTCGGTCGTTGTGTGGAGTAATAGTAGTAGATGCAGAATCGTTTTGGTCTACTTGACACGACGAGATTCCTATGTATCTGATCATTGCCTTAGATATTGTCATAATTATGCGCTCTTCTATCAATTGCTCGGCAATAATTTGTTCACCCACCGTATTATTTGCTATCTTGAGAGAAGCCACTTGTGAAACCTATGGCCCCCGGGTCTCTTTTCCATCGTATAAGTTCTATTTTCCATCATACTTGTTTCCGATCTACTATTTTGCAATCTTTTACTTTCCGATCTATAAAATGAAAATACAAAAAATATTTACTTTACCGTTTATCTATCTCTATCAAATCTCACTTTTGCAACTAACCGTGAAGGGATTGACAACCCCTTTATCGCGTTCGGTGCAAGTTGTTGATTGTTTTTGCAGGTATTCGGTGACTGGTCTATTGTCTCCTACTAGATTGATACCTTGGTTCTCAAACTAAGGGAAATACTTACTTTACTTTGCCGCGTCACCCTTTCCTCTTCAAGAGAAAAACCAACGGAAGCTCAAGAGGTAGTAGGAGGAATTTCTGGCGCCGTTGCCAGGTAGATTTACGCCATGTCAAGTCAAGATTTGTCTCCCATCAACTTTCTAATTTCTAGAGCCGTTGCTGGGGTCTACGTCAAGTCAAGCCATACGAAGTACCCATCATAAAATCTCCTCTCTTGCATTACATTTTTTGCCATTCGCCTCTCGTTTTCCTCCCCCCACTTCTAAAACGATTTTTTTAAAGATTTTCCTTTTCTTCGCCTTCTTTCCGTATGTCGTTTTGGTTGTGTTTCCATGTGCCTTCTAGTTTCTTGCATCTTTGCTTTCTAAAAATCTATTGATATGGATCCACTTAAAGTGTTCTACTTGGATCATCTTTGATCTATATGTGCTTGTGCTGAAACCCCAAACTAGTTTAGTTGAGGGAAAATCTTTAGATGAGCATGCTTATTTTGTGCGTCACCGTTTGTCTGAAAAAGGGAGACTCTTATGGAATCAAATAAACATTTTTCTGTGTTATGCTTGGAATCTTTGTGAAATTTATGATTTCACTTGTTGCTGTAAGAACCACAAAAAACACCTTCCCTACCTATGTGATTTTAATGATAATGAAATCTTATCTTCATATAAAAAGGGTGTTCATAGTTACTATGATATTGAACAAATTGAAGAATTTGTTGCTTTTAAGGGTGCTTATGAGGTTGCTTCTTTGATTGAAAAGTATGATATTACTCTATACAAATCTGAAATTTTTGACATACTTAAATATTGCTATGAAAACTATGCTCAGAATGTCTATGTTGAAGAATTTATTGAGAGAATGACTGTTGCTTTGGAATAAAATAATGATATGCATGAATCTATAGATAATTATGATTCCGATGATATGATTGAAATATCCCTTGATGAACATGATGCTTGCTATTCTTGTGGCAATGATGCCAATATTTATGGAGATGAATTACCTATAGTCCCTTATGTTAAACATGAGATTGTTGCTATTGCACCTATACTTGATAGTTCCTTCGATGAAAAGCATGATTGCAATGATGTTATTATAAATTTCCTTAATGTCAATTGTGTTAATGATATGCAAAAGCTCAATCTTGGGGATGCTAGTTTTGCTATGTACACTATTTGTTGCAATGATCATGATTGAGGTGATTCTTCTTATGATCTTGAAAATTTATTTAAGCCCCATGATGAATATGAGATTGATAATAATATTTGCAACAATATTTAAAGTGGGTTTGGAGGGTGTCAACTTCGCATGCATGTGGATCGTGTTGAGAATATGGTATGTGATAGCTATATTATTGAATTTGCTTATAATCCAACATGTAATTATTATGAGAGAGGAAAATATGGTTCTAGAAATTTTCATGTTGCTAAGTTACCTCTCTTCATGTTAAGATTGCTATTGTCTCTTTCTTCTTCCTTGCATATTCTAGTATTTGCTTGTCTTGATAATTTGTTTTCTTATAAAATGCCTATGCATAGGAAGTATGTTAGACTTAGATGTGTTTGTCACGTATTTGATGATGATCTCTTTGTGCTTTAATTCCTCTCTTTTATGTGAGCATCATTGAATTTATCAACTCCCAGCTAAGGGCGTTAAATGATAGCACTTGCTGGGAGGCAACCCAATTTTATTTTTGTTCTTTACTTTTTGTTGATATTTAGTAATAAATAGTTCATCTAGCCTATGGTTAGATGTGGTTTTATGTTTTAATTAGTGTTTGTGCCAAGTTAAACCTTTAGGATAGCTTATGGTGATCGTTGTGTTGATCCTACTGAAAAACAAACACTTTCGTGTCCAGTGAATAATTTCCAGAATTTTATTGAAATGTGCTTTTGATCTGATTCTTTTTACTCTGGATTGGTGCACAAATTGCCCTGGTCGTCCTAAGTTTTCAGATTTTTTTGAGTTACAGAAGTATTAGTGTTACAGATTACTACAGACTGTTATGTTGTTGACAGATTCTGTTTCTGCGTGTTGAACTGAACTGGATTAAATTCGTTTATTGAACTAAACTGGAAAATTAGTTTAGTAAATGAGAGTTGAACTGCTGGTCTTTTTTTGTGCGCACTGAAGAACTGATGCATGGTCATATAGAAAATATACCAAAGAACATGATATGTCTGGCAGTGCCCGTGGAGCACGGCGTCCTCGCTGGAGAAGCAGCAAGCCGACACCCACCACCCCGCTTCTGCCGTCGTCGAGTAGCAGGGCCACCACGGTGAAGATGACGGCCCATATCCCTAGCTTGCGGACGGAGCGGTTGGGCGGCGGTGGTGCAGCCGTGGGACCTCGGGGAAGGGGTAGGCGGTCGGATCTCGGGGAAGAAGACAACGGAGCATAACGAGGAGGAAGGTGGCCGGCGCGTGGGAAGGGATGCGCCCCTCGCAGGGAGGAAGGCGGCGGCACGTGAGGAGGGAGGCAGAGGAAGGCAGTGGCGCGTGGGGAGGGAGGCGCCCATCACGGGGAGGAAGGTGGCGGCGCGTGGGATGGAGGGCAGTGGCGCGTGGGGAGGAAAGTGATACATCTCCAACCTATCTATAATTTTTGATTGTTCCATGCTATTATATTACCCATTTTGGATGGTTATGGGCTTTATTTTACATATTTATATCATTTTTGGGACTAACCTACTAACCGGAGGTCCAGCCCGTATTGCTGTTTTTTTTTGCCTATTTCCGTGTTTCGAAGGAAAGGAATATCAAATGGAGTCCAAACGGAATGAAACCTTCGGGAGCGTGATTGTTGGAACGAACGTGATCCAGAGGACTTGGAGTGGAAGTAAAGAAACAACCGAGGCAGCCATGAGGGTGCCCGGCGCCCCCCCTAGGGCTGGGCACGCCCCCCACCCTCGTGGGCCCCTTGGGAGTCCACCGACCTACTTCTTCCTCCTATATATACCCATGTACCCCGAAAACATCAGAAGCGACCAAGAAAAACTATTTCCACTGCCGTAACCTTCTGTATCCGCGAGATCCCATCTTGGAGCCTTCGCCGGTGCTCCACCGGAGGGGGAATCGATCATGGAGGGCCTCTACATCATCTCCAAGGCCTCTCCGATGAGTTGTGAGTAGTTTACCACAAACCTTCAGGTCCATAGTTATTAGCTAGATGGCTTCTTTTCTCTCTTTGAATATCAATAGAAAGTTCTCCTCGTTCTTGGAGATCTATTCGATGTAACTCTTTTTGCGGTGTGTTTGTCGAGATCCGATGAATTGTGGGTTTATGATCAAGTTTATCTATGAGAATTATTTGAATCTCCTCTGAATTCTTTTCTGTGTGATTAAGTTATCTTTGCAAGTCTCTTCTAATTATCAGTTTGGTTTGGCCTACTAGATTGATCTTTCTTGCAATGGGAGAAGTGCTTAGCCTTGGATTCAATCTTGCGGTGTCCTTCCCAGTGACAGCAGGGGCGGCAAGGCATGTATTGTATTGTTGCCATCGAGGATAAAAAGATGGGGTTTATATCATATTGCATGTGTTTATCCCTCTACATCATGTCATCTTTCTTAATGTGTTACTCTATTCTTTATGAACTTAATACTCTAGATGCATGTTGGATAGCAGTCGATGTGTGGAGTAATAGTAGTAGATGCAGGCAGGAGTCGGTCTACCTGTAACGGACATCATGCCTATATACATCATCATGCCTAGATGATCTCATAATTATTCGCTTTTCTATCAATTGTTTGACAGTAATTTGTTCACCCGCCGTAATACTTATGCTATCTTGAGAGAAGCCACTAGTGAAACCTATGGCCCAGGGGTCTATCTTTTATCATATAAGCTTTCAATCTACTTTTATTTGCATATTTACTTTTCCTATCTATATTATAAAATACTAAAAATATTTATCTTATCATATTATCTTTATCAGATCTCACTTTCGCAAGTGGCCGTAAAGGGATTGACAACCCCTTTATTGCATTGGTTGTGAGTTCTTGTTTGTTTGTGTAGGTGCGTGGGAATTTTGAGGAGCCTCCTACTGGATTGATCCCTTGGTTCTCAAAAACTGAGGGAAATACTTACGCTACTATTGCCGCATCACCCTTTCCTCTTCAAGGAAAACCAACGCAAGCTCAAGACGTAGCAAGAAGGAGTTCTGGCGCAGTTGCCGGGGAGGTCTTCGCTCAAGTCAAGACATACCAAGTACCCATCACAAACTCATCTCCCTCGCATTTACATTATTTGCCATTTGCCTCTCGTTTTCGTCTCCCCCACTTCACCCTTGCCATTTTATTCGCCCTCTCTTTCCCAATCTCCTCTCTCTTTCGCTTGCCCTCTTCTTCCTCCTTGCTTTTGTTTGTCGTTATGTCTGAAATTGGGGAGATTATCATCGATATGGACAATAATGATAACAAGGAAAATTCTGATGCTCCTGCAGAAGAACCCCATATCTTGCATACTAATAAGTTTTGAATCGGTAGTTGTAATATTATTGGAAAAGGGGTTATTCAAGATTTCTTTACTTGTGCCGGTGCTTTACCTTCTATGGGTGGTTCTAGTCTTCATAGAACTAGTAGTCTTGCGGATGCTATCGCTATTCTTGTAGTTGAGGTTGAAAGACAATTTATGCATATGCATCCTTGCAAACAAAGAATTTTCCTGGAATTTTCTAATATGGAGCATTCTTCTGTTAAGCGCGCCACTGTTATCTTTTTGGCACATGAGTTTAGATTTGTATTAAAATAGGCCAAAGAAATCTCTGCGCACTATAGGGTGGACGCCGGCCGTCCTCCCATAGAGGCGATCCTCTTTGATCAAGAGGAAATTAGGCGTTTTCAATCTATGGACTATGTTGCTTTTAATGAAATCCTTAGAAAAAAGGTTCCTACCAATGTCCTAGTTGATAGAATTTCCGAACTTAATGATGATTTTGCTCTTCGAAACAATGAGCTAGGATACTCTCTTGAGTATAGGCTCACGAAGTTCTGCCAAAAGAATGCTTATAATGATGAATTAGTTGTGCAATATGAAGGGCCAAAGGAGGAACCCATACCTCCTGAGATTGATCTTGGGGACTTTTTTCCCATTAAATTTAGCCCTTTTAATTACTTTTGCTTTCCTCAAATAAAACTTGCTGCTGAACATAGAGAATACGAGATGAGTTTTCGTGATCTATCTTATTATTATGGCACTACTTAGATTTATCCTCACTTTTATGCCTAGCTAGGGGCGTTAAACGATAGCGCTAGTTGGGAGGCAACCCAATTTTATTTTAGTTTTTTGTTTTTGCTTCTGTTTAGTAATAAATTTTGCATCTACTTTCTATTTAGATGTGTTTTCATGTTTTAATTAGTGTTTGTGCCAAGTAGAGCCTATAGGATAACCTATGGTGATAGTTAATTTGATTCTGCTGAAAAACAGAAACTTTGCGGGCACGAAAATAATTTTAGTAATTCACAGAAACGTGCTTTTACGTTGATTGTTTTTGCTGTAGATCAGTAGACAAATTTCCCAGGACTTCCTATTTTGGTAGTATTTTTAGAGTTCCAGAAGTATTCTAGAGTTACAGATTTCTACAGATTATTCTGTTTTTGACAGATTCTGCCTTTCGTGTGTTGTTTGCTTATTTTGATGCATCTATGGCTAGTATGTAGGGGTATGAACCATAGAGAACTTGGAATACAGTAGGTTTAAGACCAATATAAATAAAGAATGAGTTCATTACAATACCTTATGTGGTGGTTTTGCTTTCTTGCACTAACGGAGCTTATGAGATTTCCTGTTGAGTTTTGATGGACTATGGTATAAGGAGTGGAAAAAGCCTGAGCGTGGGGATGCCCATGGCACCCCAAGATATTCAAGGATAACCAAAAGCCTAAGCTTGGGGATTTCCCGAAAGGAATCCCCTCTTTCGTCTTCGTCTATCAGTAACTTTACTTGGAGCTATATTTTTATTCGCCACATGATATGTGTTTTGCTTGGAGCGTCTTGTATGATATTATTCTTTGCTTTTTAGTTTACCACAATAATCCTTGTTGTACACACCTTTTGGGAGAAACCCACTTGATTGGAATTTATTAGAATACTCTATGTGCTTCACTTATATCTTTTAAGCTAGATAGTTTTTGCTCTAGTGCTTCACTTATATCTTTTAGAGCACGGCGGTGGATTAATTTTGTAGAAATTGTTAGTCTCTCATGCTTCAGTTACATTATTTTGAGAGTCTCTTAGAACAGCATGGTGTTTGCTATGGTTATAAAATTGGTCCTAGAATGATGAGCATCAAAGTTGAGTATAATAAAAACTATCATAGGAAGTGAATTGGATGCTATGATCAATTTGATACTTGATGATTGTTTTGAGATATGGAGGTAGTGATATTAGAGTCATGCTAGTTGGGTGATTATGAATTTGAAGAATGCTTGTGTTAAAGTTAGCAAGTCCCGTAGCATGCACATATGGTGAAAGTTGTGTAACATATTTGAAACATGAGGTGTTCTTAGATTGTGTATCCTTATGAGTGGTGGTCGGGGACGAGTGATGGTTTTTTCCTACCAATCTATCCCCCTAGGAGCATGCGCGTAGGGCTTGGTTTTTGATGACTTGTAGATTTTTGCAACAAGTATATGAGTTCTTTTTTGAATAATGTTGAGTCCATGGATTATATGCACTCTCACCCTTCCATCATTGCTAGCCTCTTCGGTACCGTGCATTGCCCTTTCTCTCCTTGAAAGTTGGTGCAAACTTCGTCGGTGCATCCAAACCCCATGATATGATACGCTCTATCACACATAAACCTCCTTATATCTTCCTCAAAACAGCCACCATACCTACATATTATGGCATTTCAATAGCCATTCCGAGATATATTGCCATCCAACTTTCCACCGTTCCGTTTATCATCATGACACACATCATCATTGTCATATTGCCTTGCATGATCATGTAGTTCACATCGTATTTGTGGCAAAGCCACCATGCATAATTTTTCATACATGTCACTCTTGATTCATTGCCCATCCCCGTACACCGCTGGAGGCATTCATATAGAGTCATATCTTGTTCTAGTTTTGGGTTGTAATTCATGAGTTGTAAATAAAAAGAAGTGTGATGATCATCATTATTAGAGCATTGCCCCCAAATAAAAAAGAAATAAAGGCCAAAAAGAAAAAAAGAAAGGCCAAAGAAACGAAAAAGAAAAAAGAAAAAAAGAAAGGACAGAAAAAGGAAAGGCCAAAGAAAAAAAAAGAAAAAAAAGAAAAGAAAATAAAAATAAAAAGGGGGCAATGTTACTATCTTTTTCCACACTTGTGCTTCAAAGTAGCACCATGTTCTTCATATAAAGAGTCTCATATGTTGTCATTTTCATATACTAGTGGGAATTTTTCATTATAGAACTTGGCTTGTATATTCCTACGATGGGCTTCCTCAAAATGCCCTAGGTCTTCGCGAGAAAGCAAGTTGGATGCACACCCACTAATTTCTTTTGTTGAGCTTTCATACATTTATAGCTCTAGTGCATCCGTTGCATTGCAATCCCTACTCCTCAAGTTGACATCAATTGATGGGCATCTCCATAGCCCGTTGATTATCCTCGTCAATGTGAGGCTTTCTCCTTTTTTTGTATTCTCCACACAATCTCCCTCAATCATATTCTATTCCACCCATAGTGCTATATCCATGGCTCACGCTCATGTATTGCGTGAAGGTTGAAAAAGTTTGGGATTATTCAAGTACGAAACAATTTCTTGGCTTGTCATCGAGGGTGTACAAGATGGGAGCATTTTTGTGTGACGAAAATGAAGCATGATCTAACTATATGATTTTGTAGGGATGAACTTTCTTTTGCCATATTATTTTGAGAAGACATGATTGCTTTCATTAGTATGCTTGAAGTATTACTATTTCTTATGTCAATATGAACTTTTATTTTGAATCATTTGGATCTGAACATTCATGCCACAATAAAGAAAATTACATTGAGAATTATGCTAGGTATCATTCCACATCAAAAATTCTGTTTTTATTATTTACCTACTCGAGGACAAGCAGGAATTAAGCTTGGGGATGGTTGATACGTCTCCAACGTATCTATAATTTTTGATTGTTCGATGCTATTATATTACCCGTTTTGGATGTTTATGGGCTTTACTTTACACATTTATATCATTTTGGGACTACCCTACTAACCGGACGCCCAACCCATATTGCTGTTTTTTTTGCCTATTTCAGTGTTTCGAAGAAAAGGAATATCAAACGGAGTCCAAACGGAATGAAACCTTCGGGAGCATGATTTTTTGAACAAACGTGATCCAGAGGACTTGGAGTGGTAGTCAAGTAACAACCGAGGTAGCCACGAGGGTGCCCGGCGCGCCCCCACCCTCGTGGGCCCCTCGGGAGTGTACCGACCTACTTCTTTCTCCTATATATACCCATGTACCCCGAAAACATCAGAAGCGACCACGAAAAACTATTTCCATCGCTGTAACCTTATGTATCCGCGAGATCCCATCTTGGAGCCTTCGCCGGCGCTCCGCCGAAGGGGGAATCGATCACGGAGGGATTCTACATCATCTCCAAGGCCTCTCCGATGAGTTGTGAGTAGTTTACCACAGACCTTCGGGTCCATAGTTATTAGCTAGATGGCTTCTTCTCTCTCTTTGAATCTCAATACAAAGTTCTCCTCGATCTTCTTGGAGATCTATTCGATGTGACTCTTTTTGCGGTGTGTCTGTCGAGATCCGATGAATTGTGGGTTTATGATAAAGATTATCTATGAATAATATTTGAATCTCCTCTGAATTCTTTTATGTATGATTTGTTATCTTTGCAAGTCTCTTCGAATTATCAGTTTGGTTTGGCCTACTAGATTGATCTTTCTTGCAATGGGAGAAGTGCTTAGCTTTGGGTTCAATCTTGCGGTGTCCTTTCCCGGTGACAGCAGGGGCAGCAAGGCATGTATTGTATTGTTTCTATCGCGGATAAAAAGATGGGGTTTATATCATATTGCTTGAGTTTATCCCTCTACATCATGTCATCTTTCTTAATGCGTTACTCTGCTCTTTATGAACTTAATACTCTAGATGCATGCTGGATAGCGGTCGATGTGTGGAGTAATAGTAGTAGATGCAGGCAGGAGTCGGTCTACTTGTCACGGACGTGATGCCTATATACATGATAATTCCTAGATAATCCCATAATTATTCGCTTTTCTATCAATTGTTCGACAGTAATTTGTTCACCTACTGTAATACTTATGCTATCTTGAGAGAAGCCACTAGTGAAATCTATGGCACCCGGGCCTATCTTTTATCATATAATCTTTCAATCTACTTTTATTTGCATCTTTAGTTTTCCTATCTATATTATAAAATACCAAAAATATTTATCTTATCATATTATCTCTATCAGATCTCACTTTCGCAAGTGGCCGTGAAGGGATTGACAACCCATTTATTGTGTTGGTTGCGAGTTCTTGTTTGTTTGTGTAGGTGCGTGGGACATTTGAGGAGCCTCCTACTTGATTGATACCTTGGTTCTAAAAAACTGAGGGAAATACTAACGCTACTATTGCTGCATCACCCTTTCCTCTTCAAGGAAAACCAACGCAACCTCAAGACTTAGCACATGGCAGCGGCGCGCGGTAGGGAGGCGGCAGCGCCTTTGGAAGGCGGCGGCCGGGCATGGGAGGGAGGCGATGGAGTTCGTTGGGAGGGGGAGGCTCGGGAGGAGCTGGCGGCCTATGTTTTTCTGGGCTGGTTTTCTATCTTTTTACCGGCTCGTGCATCGCGCCCTATATATGGCTAGTGGTAACGGAATAATATTGTGTTACCAGTAACAAAATAGTCCAGTCATATATATATTGGAAAATGGGTTGGTACTCTTAAGAGTATGTACTTCCATTCCAAAACTCCTCATGCAGACGTGGTAAAGGGAGCATAATGCACGGCCATCCATCCATTATTTAAGAAAACGAATTAATTAATTTCCAGAAAAATCCATTGCATGGATCAGGTCTAGTTTGAAAATCAGTTCCCTGAAAGAGGAAATCAGGATGTGCGTCATTTGCCCCCTATATTAGTAAGAGCATCTCTAGTGGATCATCTATATGGACGTGTATAGCAAATATAGATGATGCGAGCTGAAAAACTGCTCCCAGCGACTCGTGTAAAAGGGCGTGTAAACATCCACGCCCAGGCCACGATGGTACGAGGCGTGGAAATAAACACGAGCAAGCCACGCTCGTGAGCTCGCGAAAAGCAGACTGCTGCTTCGTCCCGCGCCCGCCCGGAGGAAGGATCGGAGTAGCTCGCCCCCAGGTCGCCGCGACGTTTATTCTCCGGCCGCTGCCGCGTTTCTTCTCCGGCCGCCGCCCAAGGTAACAACTTCTTCCTCTCCGGCCAAGCTCACGAGCGGGAGGGCGGGGACGGGAGGCCGCACGCCCTGCAGCTAGAGCTGCCGGCGGCGGGAGGTCGGCCGCGAGGGGAGGCCGAGCGGGCAGCGGAGTTTCTGATGCGGGCGGCTGAGTGGGGGATGCGGGCGACGCTAGCTGCAGGCGGCGTGGTGCGAGATGCGGCCGGCGGGGTGCGGGATGCGGGCGGCGGAGTGCGGGGTGCGGGCGGCGCTAGCTGCGGCCTGGGGAGAGGTAGGAGGTCGACGGGCTGGGGAGGCTGGAGTCCTTCGGCCTGGGGAGAGGAGTGAGGTTGACGGGCAGGGGAGAGGAGGCAGGGGAGAGGAAGCAGGGGAGAGACATGCAAATGAACCACTGAATCTTTTCTCTAAATCCCTGAAGCTGTGCATTGGTTGCTTGCAGATGGATGGTGACCAAAGCTTCTTGGACATCATTGGTTTTGGTTACACACAAACACAACCAGATAGTCCAATTGGAGAGCAGGCAACTCCATCAACTCAGCATCATTCTGCAATAACAGAGAAAGGAAAATCCAACAAAGGCAAAATTTGGTCTAGTGATGAGGACAAGGTTCTCATAGCAGCATGGGAAAATACAAGTTTGGATATTGTTGGGACAGATCAAAACCGGGATGCTTATTGGGATAGAATTTCAAAGTACTACAACACACACAAGGAATCATCATGGCCGGAGCGTAATGCTAATGCAATCAATTGCCGTTACACAACGATTAACAGAGAGAGACTGTGATTCTTTCTCCCATTGCCTCAAAAGTGCAGCTTTGCCGACCAGTTTGTCGCTCCTCTTCAACTATCATATTGTGCATTATGACACAAGCTTTCATGACATCAGTGATTTCTTTACGTTTCCATCCTTTAGCAGGTCCACGAACAATGGCAAAACGAGATTGCATAACTCCAAAGGCTCGTTCCACATCTTTCCTAGCCCCCTTTTGCTTCTTGGCAAAAGTTTTATGCTTTCTGCTAGTTGGAGCTGGTATGCTCTTCACAAATGTTGCCCACCGTGGATAGATACCATCTGCAAGGTAATACCCCATTGTGTACTGATGGCCATTGATGCTATAATTCACTGGAAGAGTTTGGCCTTCGGCTAGCTTTGTAAATACAGGAGAACGTTGAAGAACATTTATATCATTCAGAGACCCTGGTAAACCAAAATAAGCATGCCAAATCCAAAGATCTTGTGAAGCAACTGCTTCCAAGATCATAGTGGGCTCGCTCACATGGCCTTTAAACATGCCATGCCATTTTTTGGGGCAATTTTTCCACCCCCAGTGCATGCAATCTATGCTCCCTAACATACCGGGAAATCCTCTTTCCTCCCCTATTGCAAGTAACCTAGCAATGTCTTCTTCATTTGGAGATGTCAGGTACTTTTCCCCCAAAAACTTCACAAACTTTGATCACAAATTTCTTGCAAGACTCTAAATTAGTAGACTCAGCGGACCGGATGTACTCATCAACATAATCAGCTGCTATTCCATATGTTAGTATCCGCATCGCCGCAGTCATATTTTGCAAAGGATGGAACCCAAGAGCTCCAGAAGCACTTCTTTTTTGCGTAAAATAATCATCATAGTCATGCTCAAGTATACCATCAGCTATGCGGTTGAACAAAGTACGCGACATCCTAAATCTGTGCATAAAAATTAAATGAGACAGGGAAATGAGAAAAGGACCAAAGCAGAGAAGTGTACTAATTATGAACCTTCGTCGAAACAAATGTTCGGGAAAGCGAGGAACTTCTTTGAAGTAGTCGTCCCACAGAAGAAGAAATCCGGCATCTCTTCCTCGATCGATTGACTGACGTCCATGCTTGGAACCGCCATGGCGTCGAGCGTTCTTCCTCTCTTCCTCCTCGCGCTCGGCGAATGCTGCAAGTATGAGTTCATCGTCGCCTGATGAAGATGACGAAGAACTCATGTCCCAAGTGGATGTGTTCATTGTGTTGCGTGAGAAACGATAGAAAAATCTAGGTGAGAAGAGAAGTCACAGGTAGAAGTGTGCTGGAAGAGATGGTAGGGGTGATTTATATAGATCGAAAATATGACCGTTGGAAATATAGCCGTTTGAAAATATAGTCGTTGGAATATACACGTCCTAATTTACACGTTCCACTGAAAAACTGGGAGGTGTATAATTTAGCAAGGTGTATATGGACGTGTATATGGAGATATACACGTCCAAATTTACACCATCCACTAGAGATGCTCTAACAATAATACCGGCCTGGCCGCTCGTTGCTTGCCAGTTGGTACTACTCGCAAGAACTATCTCCGACACCGGCGACGCATCAAGCCGTAGAGAAATCCAGACCAATGAGTTCGTTCTCACGCACGATGGATGTACGTGTTGAGGTATATTACTCCTGCCACAAGCTGATAGCTGCACCGTTGGAGACGTATCCTTGATGCATGCATCCATCTCGTTTTGTTCTCTCTTTTTTTTTTGACGCTGCTACGGCGGGCAAAAGCCGGCCTGAACAATTTTCATTTTTAAGACCAAGGTCGAGATACAAACACAACGGCTACAACAACAAGTAGCACCAGCACACAAAGAAAGGAACAGGGAACATTAGAAGAAGAACCAGAAGCAAGCTATGACAACAGCCGACACCAAGAACTTAGCACCCATCCTCAATGGGAAGACCGAGAAAGAGTGGGGACTAGCATTGTTGGATCAGACGAAGGGAGATCCGACACCGAGAAGACTTTGAGAAGAAGTCGCCTGCTGCTCTGCGATCACTCAGCACCTTGAAGAACTAGGAGAGTCACAACCACCGCCGAAGGGTTTCCCACTCCCTAGCCACGACGCGACAGAGAGAGCCGCTGACCGTGCCGAAGGGCAATGTTCCACCGAGACAGCCCTGCACCTCCTCTGGGCCACACCACGGACTCCAACACAAATAGAGAGAACCAGAACACTATGCGAGGCAACAAAACCTCAGGCGGCGTCGAAGGGTACCAAAACTTCGAGTTATCACCGCTGCCACGAGCACCCAAGAGAGAGGTCGACCAACAGCACCTGGGTGACCAGGGTAAAGGCCGCCATCACATATCACTTCCACCACCGCCACCAAACAGTCCAACAAGGCAACCACGCTCCAACCGAGACACCAAGCAACCCACGACAGACCCATGGCTCCAAGACTATGCCCCCAAGGGGGAAGCGACATCTTCGATGTCGTCATCGTCCAATCCACGGAAGGATTTTAGGCTTTCGCCCGGAGCACACCAGGAATAGGCTAGGCAACTTCACAATGACGCCTTCAAGAAGGGAAGCGGCACCCGAGGGCGCCGCCATCATCGCTGCCGACAAGGTCAACAGTAGGCTTTCGCCCGAAGCATCGCATCCCGGATCTCACCGCTGCATGCAAGCCGCCGAGTCCGGCAAGCACATGAGCGCGGGACCTCACCTCCCCCAACCAGACCACGGAAAGCGTCCTTGCCGGGTCCAAAAGGAAACTCCCCCACAGATGCCCTTGCTAACCTTGAGCACTAACGCTGACGGAGGGAGGATCAGTCCAGGCCACAGCACCAGCACCACCACGGTCTTCCACCCACTCCATCCCTTGTGATCCAAGCCGCTGACACAAGAGGGGAGAACCAGGATCCAGATCGGTGTCCCCCACAACTATCAGCCGGAGCAGAGACCACCTCTGCCGCAAACCATCCCGCTCACCATCTCCCTGCTGGCCTGCGACCTCCACCACCAGCCCGCTATAGGCCCTCAAGCCACTGCACAAGCAGCCGATGACCGAGGCCACACTCCGGGACGCCAGATCTAGGTGTGGAACACTAGCCGCCGGAGGCACGACCGCCTTAGAGAGGGCGCATCCCCTCCGGGCAAGACACGCGCAGCCAGCCTGAGTATGCCGCCCTCCACCCCCTCGCTGGTGACCCGCGCCACAGCGCACCACCGCACCGCCGCCACATCGCCACACACGCGCCCGAGGCATCGTATCCTAACACCTCGCGCCAGCCGGAGAGTTGCCCCGCCGCCGCCTTCCCTGGATCCAGGCGAGCTTTGCCATCCCACTACTAGGCAAAGGGCTATAGATGAAATGGATACTAATGGCGCACCTGTCATGTGGTGCGCCACTACTATATAGCAGTGGCGCATCATGTGCAGGTGCGCCATTAGTGTGGAAGACACTAATGGCGCACTAGGCACATGGTGCGCCACTAGTAACAATTTTTTTTCCAAACATACTAATGGCGCATCATGGAACGGTGCGCCATTACTAGTGCTAACTAGTAATGGCACACCGGCCAGTCAGTGCACCACTACTGTTGTTTTTTCATTCTTTTTTTGCAAAACTACTAATGGCGCACCGTAGCATAGTGTGCCATTACTAGTTTAAACTAGTAATGGCGCACTATGCCACGGTGCACCATTAGTATATATATATATATTTTTTATTAATTTTTTGCAAAACTACTAATGGCGCGAGCACGTGCGCCAGGTTACTAATGGCGCATTTGCGTGTGGTGCGCCATTAGTAACCTGGGACCAACAAGATATTTTGGAGAGCCCACCTACCCACTCACTATCCCCACTTCATTCTCCACCTCCTCCTCCAAGCTTGTCTCGGCCGCCTCCTCCTCCTCACCTCATTTGCACCATAGATTCATCCAAATTAAGTGGTTAAATTACCTTTTTTTGATAGGTAAGTAAGGGGGGAAGCTATCTTTATGTTGTTCTCCCTCTCCAACAACGTGCACATGCACTTTTTGTGGCCTAGCTAGATCTATGTACGTTCGTGGTGTTGCATATGTTTGTGATGTTGCACATATGTTTGTGTTTGCAGGTACCGGTATTTGAAATGCAATAGTTGCCAATATTTTGCCGGGATGTTGATTCATTTTCGTTTCGGCGAGAATTTTGGCACCATGCTTTCTTTTTGGTCCTATTTTTAGGGAAAGTCATGCCAAATTTTTTCTTGGTTCTAAAATATCGTTTTGCTCTACCCCGCAGGCGACCATGGTCCGCACAATGACCGAAGGCATCGTGAATAGGTTTTTGAGCTCCGTGAAGGCTGAGATGCTTCAAAAGAACGAGACGGAGATAAGATGTCCGTGTCGAAGATGCAAGCTGAAGAGCCTTATTGCGGACCCGGATTCCGGGAAGGTGCGGGACCACCTGCTCTTGCGTGGTTTCATGGATGGCTATCGGTGGCAAGGTGATGAAGATGACTATGAAGTCGTCCATGGGGGCCGGGCAAGAAATGAGGAAGGGCAGCAAGAAAACCACCGCGGCTCGGGCGGGCGAGAAGACGAAGAATCTCCAGGACATGATCACGACGGTGATGCTGTACACAGTCATCATGTAGCAGATGTCGGACATGATGATGAGGAAGATGCCGGAGCAGACGAAGGGCATGATCATGCTGGCGGAGCAGACGACGATGGACCATCGATGGGCTGGGTGCAGGACCCTCATATTGAAGAGCTGCTTCTCAAGCAGACGGATAACACAAGAGCTGCCGCCTGAGAAAAAGCCAAGCTGGATCAACTGGAGATAGAAGCGGTTACTCCATTGTAAGAAGGATGCAGGCCTGAGGATACCCGCCTGAAAGTAACGCTCATGGCTCTGGAGATGAAGGTAAAACACAAAATGATCGACGCATGCTTCGACGAGAACATGTCATTCTGGCACGAACGTCTTTCCAAGGGGAACAAGTGCCCGACCAGTTTCGAGGAGGCAAAGAAAATCGTGTGTCCTCTGGATTTACCGCACGTGAAAGACCATGTGTGCATGAACAATTGCATCATTTATCGGGACGAGCACGCGGAGTCTACCATATGTCCGGTGTGCGGCCTCACTCGATACAAGAAGAGGAAGAAAGCTCCTCGAAAAGTGGTGTGGTACTTTCCGATCACTCCTCGCTTGCAGCGGTATTTCGCGGACCCTAAGGTAGCAAAGCTCTTGCGTTGGCATGTGGATAGGGAGGAGAAGAAGCGAGAAGATGACGCAAATGATCCGGAGATAAATAAAAAAGACAAGATGATGAGTCACCCAAAGGATGCGAGCCAGTGGCAAGCGTTGAACTTCGAACACCCAGAATTTGGGAAGGATCCAAGGAACATCGTGCTGGGCGCGAGCACCGATGGAGTCAATCCGTTTGGCAGCCAGAGAAGCACACATAGCACCTGGCCTGTGTTTGTGTGGATGTACAACCTTCCCCCCTGGTTGTGCATGAAGAGGAAGTACATTCACATGAGTATGCTAATTGAAGGGCCGAAACAACCATGGAACGACATTAATCTGTATCTGGGGCTGCTGAAAGAGGAGCTAGACACGCTATGGAAAACACCAGCCAATACGTGGGACGCCGCAGAGAAAGAATATTTCCCTATGAGAGCTGCACTGCTCACGACGGTGCACAACTATCTCGGTTACGGATATCTCGCGGGGCAGGTGGTCCACGGATTTTCTAGATGCCTCAGGTGCATGGATGACCCAACGTATTGCCAGCTAGATAGAGATCCCGGGTCTTCGAAAACCGTGTTCATGGGACATCGAAGGTGGCTTCACGAATATGACCCGTGGAGGAAACGCAAGGATCTGTTCGATGGTGAAACCGAACCCCGAAGATGCCCGCGTACGAGGAGCGGCGAGGAAATAGACCTGCTGTTGAAAAATTGGAAAGATTGCCCACTGCCGGGAAAGAAGCAAAAGGCGCCAGAGCCGGGAAAGAAGCGAAAGGCGCCAGAGCCGCTGCTGAAGGTATGGAAAACGAGGTCTGTTTTCTGGGACTTGCCGTACTGGAAGATCCACCGTGTGCCTCACAACCTTGATGTCATGCATATCACGAAGAACGTGTGCGAGAGTCTTCTTGGTACCCTGCTCAACATGCCAGAGAGGACCAAAGATGGGCCGAAAGCAAGGGCAGACTTGAAATCAATGGGCATTAGGGAGGAGCTTCACGCTAATGATAATGATGATGAGGCGAAGCAGGACAGGGAAAGTCGTCGCAAAGGCAAAAAGGCCAAGAAGACCGGAAATGACTACCCTCCCGCATGCTTCACTCTAAGTCAGGAGGAGATCGAGCAGTTTTTCACCTGCCTCGTAGGAGTAAAACTTCCTTACGGTTACGCGGGGAGGATAAGCAGATACCTAGACCCAGCGAAGCAGAAATTCAGCGGGATGAAGTCTCACGACTGTCACATGCTGATCACGCAGATACTTCTAGTTGCAATCCGTGGGATCATGGACGCGCACGTCCGTGAAACGCTATTTGGCCTATGCAACTTTCTCGACGTCATCTCTCGGAAGTCGGTTGGCGTGAGGCAACTCAGAAGGCTACAGGAAGAGATCGTGGTGATACTATGCGAGCTTGAGATATACTTCCCGCCCGCATTCTTCGTCGTTATGGTGCATCTGCTGGTCCATATCGTGGAGGATATCATCCAACTCGAGCCGACGTTCCTGCACAGCATGATGCCATTCGAAAGGATGAATGGTGTCATCAAAGGATACGTTCGCAACATGTCACGTCCAGAGGGAACCATAGCCAGGGGCTTTCTGACCGAAGAGTGCATCTCCTACTGCACGAATTATCTAGGCATCAAGGACCCCGTTGGTCTGCCCATCAGTAGGCACATTGGCAGGCTCGGTGGATGGGGTCACCGTGAGGGTCGCCGTGAAATGCATGTCGACTTCGAGGGTTGACTCGCCGACTTTGAAAGAGCAAACCTAGTCGCACTACAACACATAGACATGGTCGATCCTTGGGTGGTAGAGCACAAAACCTTTATTGAGAAGACGTACAATGACCGAGGCCAACAGAGGATGGACGGAGATATAGTCAAAGAGCACAACTCATGTTTCACGCTACGGTTCAAGCAGAAGCTTCTGTCGTACCCTTTACATGAGGATTCTTCCGCGGAAGAACAACTCATATTCGCCTTGTCACAGGGAGCCGAGCACAACCTGATGACCTATGAGGCATACGATATCAACGGCTACACATTCTACACCGAGGAAAAGGACATGAAGAGCGATGGTTATCAGAACTCTGGGGTAACAATGGAATCCTACACCGGTAACGACAAGGACAGATACTACGGAAGTATCGAGGAGATTTGGGAGCTGAGCTGCGCTGGAGAGAAGGTCCCGATGTTCCGTGTCAGATGGGCCAAGAGTGTCCTAAAAGAAGACCGGTCTTTCACCACCATGGTTATACCCGAAGCCAAATCCAAGACCGCGGGCGCAAACGTCACCGCGAAAAATGAGCCATGGGTACTGGCTTCGCAAGTGGACCAATGCTTCTTCATTACCGACCCGTCAAATCCCAGTCATGTTGTCATGAGGAGAGGCAAAAGGAAGATCATCAAAATGGATGGAGTAGCCAATGAGCAAGACTTCGACAAGTACGGCGACCCGAAGATCGAACATGACGACGACGATGAAGTAGCAGCATACACCACAAGAAGAAGCAGGACCACCCTACATAAAGGACGTCCGTTCCATAGAAGAACTCCATTTGCGAAAAAGAAGGGCAAGAAGATTGTCAACAGATAGCTAGCTAAGATCGATTGTATTTAAATTGTAGCCTTCATTTCTCGATTGTATTTCATGGGCACTTTAATTTTGAACTCGTAAATATTTTTTAAATTTGATGGACACTCGATCTCGATCCCCCTCCATCTCGATCGCTATCCCACCTCGCCAGATCCGGTCCTCCTCGCCGCCGAGCACCCCCCGCACCCTCTCCCCCGCTCCACCGGCCGCCGCCGCCGACTCCCCGGCCTCGCACCCTCCCCCGCTCCACCGGCCGCCGCGCTGACCCCCCGCACCCTCCCCCGCTCCACCGTCACAAATGAATGGAACTAAAATTGAAAAAAAAACAAATTTGATTATATTTTCAAATAACAAATTTGATGATATTTTCAAATAATAAATCTGATGATATTTTTTCATATTCATAAATATTTTCAAATAACAAATTTGATGATATTTTTTAAAAAGTTATTACTGTTTTTATAAAAAATTATTACTGTTTCATATTCATATTCATTTTCTTAAAAATTATTAGATGCAACAAAAAATAATAAAAAAGAAATTACTTATGGCACACATGTGGCTGGTGCGCCATTGCTATATATAAAAAAAGATTACTAATGGCGCACCTCTGGGTTCTGCACCATTGCTATGTAAAAAAAAGATTACTAGTGGCGCTCCTGCTGTTGGTGCGCCATTGCTATCTAAAAAAACATTCTAATGGCGCACCGCTGCGGGGTGCGCCATTAGTAAGCTTCCCCCCGCCCACACACACGCACACTAAATCCCCAAATCTCTCTATTCTCTCCCCTGCCTCATCGATCTCACCCGCTGACCCCCGTGCTCGCCGTCCCCGAGCCGAGCGCCGCCTCCCTCGCCGTCCCCGAGCCGAGGGCCGCCTCCCTCGCCGTCCCTAAGCCGAGCGCCGCCTCCCTCGCTGTCCCCGAGCCGAGCGCCCTCGACGTCGTCCCGCCCAAGCGCCCCCTCCCCCCGCGGCCCCGCCTGCGCCCTCGACGTGCTCGCCATCCAACACCGCGCGGCCTACCCAGGAGGACCGCCTCCGTCTTCCTCTTCGACTACGAGGACCCGGACGAGCTCGGACGCGGCAGCGGCGGCGATTTGGATCGAGGCGGCAGCACGATTCAGCATGGATTCCGGTGCAGCGGAGGTAGAGATCCTCCCTGTCCTCATTCCCCTCTCTATCCTCTCTGTTCTATACATCTCCTGGTTGAATCGGATGGCCAGGGCGGGCCGGGAGAGTGGAGCGCTGCCGGGAAGAAACGCACGGATGGCCAGGGGGGTCGCTGGTTTCATTGAAATTGGAGGGTTTGGCAGTGAGGAACGGGAGGGTTTGGTAGTGGGCAACGGGAGGGTTTGTCTCTGGATTCACTGAAGCTTGAGCGCGGACGGGAGGAACCTCTCTGTTCGTTCGTTTGTAGCCTGTATGTTCTTTCCATATATATGTCTAATACTTTTCTTCCTCTCCTTTATTTTCAGCAGCTTGGACAGGAGATAGTCTATTGCATCCTTGTTGTTTGTTTGGAACTTCTCTGCTCTTCTGAAGGTATAAATTTCTGTACATTCTGCCATCAACATATATTTGCTATGTACTTCTGCCATGAGAATACAAGCAAGATTTGAAAGCATTTGCTATATACTTCTGCCAAGAACATGTACTTGTTATGATATTTCAATTCAATGGGCATTGAGCAGGTTCATATCAATTTATTATTGTTTCAATGTTACATTGTAGATGGACAACAAGCAAAAGAGGCTAATATTTGCGGTTGTGTCATATATGCTTGTCTTGATGATGACATTAGTAGTTCAGTCTAGAAAAAGAAAAAGGCGTGATATCATACGTTATGGGCCAATAGATGAGAGGGATAGAATGAGAAGTGAGTACCTAGATAATAAAATATGGAGGGATGAACATGCTTAACAGAAATAATGAAAACCTAAAAAACAATTATTAATTTATTAGAGGAAGCTGCTTGGCTCCTTCCCTCGGCCAGACGGACAGCTAGAGCTGGACTGGCAATCACTGGCCTTCTAGTGCCAGTTCCAGTGCCAGTGCCAGTGAATATAAATGAGACCAATGTCATAAATAGTTCTGGCAATAATAATTTTCATTTTATTGTGTTTGTAGAGTTTTTTTTTTCATGGTGGTAGTCAAACTCAAGAATATTTGACCAACACGAGTCCTAACACGACTTGGTACATTTGTAATCTAATCAGAGGGAGCAACAGTCAGGCTCTACCGTCAAGAGGAGAGGATAGGATTTAGTACTACTACCATCAGCCACGCAAAGCCACAAGCCCACAGCTATCTTGCGCTAGCATATCTTTTCCTTTTAGCCTTCCCCTTGATCCCGTCGATAATCTTCCTTTATGCCAGAAACTGAGTTTAGGACATGACAGTGATGCGCTGATGCTTGCTGACTCATGACAGGATGGATGTTCTCTTCCCATGACAGGATAAAAATGGCATCTCCCAGAAAAGCATGCCAGCATTTCACTTGTTACTTTCCTAAGATGCGCATCTCATTTATTTGTGTTTTTATTTGTAGTTGTATTGTTCAACTAAGCATACTAGTGTGGCAATACACTGTTTTGCAGGTAATAGTGTCGCAATATTTGCCTGTCATACCAGCTGAAACTTGACAGTGTTTCCTAAAAACGCTGTCACTGCCACTAAAAGCATGACAATATAATTTGTAGTTTGTGTTTTTATTTGTTCACACTGTCGATGTATTGCTCAACTAGACAATTAGTGTTTATGAAGAAGAAGAATAAACCTGCTGCTGCTGCTGTTATACCTGTATTAACTGATGCTGCTGCTGTACTTGTGATGATGTTGTACTTGTGATGATGCTACTTGTGATCTTCTAAGATGACCAATTGGCGACTTCACTGCTGCTGTTGTTGTACTTGTGATGATGTTGTACTTGAGATAATGATTTTGCAGGTACCCCGAGAGGCCCTTGAGTTTGCCGGAATGTCGATTAACTTCCGTTCCGGCAAATTCGGGTACTCCATATGTCCTATTTTCAGCAAAGGTCATGCTGAAATTTTCCGTGAATTTTAGCATGACTTTGCTAAAAATAGGACATATGGGGTACTTGCGACTAATGCATGGGCCGGGGTATCTTAGTACTTAGTTAAGTAGGATCAACTGCCCCGCCATTCTTGCTGCATAGGTGGCAATAGAGCCAAGTGATTAGTGCCAAGTGATTAGGCCCAACCTAGGGTGCCTCGGCATCGATAAACCCTAAATGATGAAAACTTAACTTAGCATTTAGGGTGCCTCGGCGTCGACAAACCCTAAATGATGAAACCTTGGCTTCTATAGGGTGCCTCGGTGTCGATGAGAACCTAAATGATGTACGCTTAGGCTTTTAGGGCGCCTCGGCGTCGACAAACCCTAAATGATAAAAGCTTAGCTTTTAGTATGCCTCGGTGTCAACAAACCCTAAATGATGAGACCATGATCTTCTTCCTTGACAACAACCAAACTTTTTGACCAAACTTTTTTCCTATTTAGAGCGAAACATGGCCCACAACGATAATGTCGGCGGTTCGGGAGGTAAGCAATTCTGGGAGCTGTCCCAGGAGATGGAGGAACAACCTCACCGCTATGAGGACGCCGCGGAAGAAACGGATCCTGACTACACAACCCCTAGTGGCGTCGGGGATGACACCACTAATGGTGCCACCGAGGATGCCACCACTGATGGTGCCGCCGAGGATGCCACCACTGATGATGGCGGCGCACGCACAGATGGCAGCCAATCAAAGAGGCAACAAAAGGACTAGCGCCCGAACGCGCTCCGCACCGTCAAGGAGGAATTTACTCAAGTGGACTCCGACGGGCATCCAACGGAGCCCAAATATATAGTCAAGGGGTACTCGGTTCAGCTCGGGTGCATTCTCCGGAGCACCGTCTCGATCAACACCAAGAACCTTAGGCATAAGGACTGAGGGAATTTGCGCAACCTCCTCTTCATGAAGCTGCACGAACGATACAAGTTCCCCGCTGAATTTGAAAACACACGCCTCTCAGGGAATAAAGTGAACAGTGCCGCCCTCACGAGGATGAGCACGGCCCTATCTACTTGGAGAAGCACGATGAAGAGAATGATTGAGAAAGGTGATAGTTATGAGAAGATCAAGGCGAAAAATCCTTCGATTAGCGAAGATGACTACAAGGAGTTCAAGATCAAGTGCGAGAGCAGTGCAACCTCCGAATCAAGTCAGTGGGGAAAAGAAATGCGGGAGTTGAACTTAGGGGAACACAACCTCGGTCCCAGCGGTTATAGAGTGGCGGAGCCTATATGGGACAAGGAGGACGCGGAGCGTGCCGAGCAAGGCCTACCGCCCCGCTTCGAGAAATACAGCAGTGACAAGCAGACCAGGAACTATGTCAGGGCCCGGTAGAAGGAGGACCCGATAACAAAGGAGCTTACCACGGATCCAAAGACCAGGGCGCTTGAGCTTGTTCTGGCGAAGGAGACTGAAAGCAGTAGCGCGGGGTCGTCTCAGAGCACCCCTGATTGGGACAGCACTCTAAATAGTGCGTTGAACGTAATGAAAAACAAGGATAAGCTTAGTAAGCCATCGTCAGCTGGTCTTGTGGCCGGCAAAGGCTTGTCCACAAAATGGTCGTCATACTATACCGCTGGTGGGCAAAAGGAGAAAAAGACCAGCTTGGAAAGCCAGTCGCGCGAGGTTGAAGCACTCAAGGCACAAGTGGCGCGGATTCCGAAGATTGTCCAAGAGCAAGTGCAACGAAAACTGGGAACGACGCTCACCACCATGGTGCCTACCTTGATTCATGGGCTGACGACGTGGATTGCGGGTGGCCAACAGGGGCCGCCCCCGATTTCCAGCTTCACGGCCAGCAACTCGCAGAACGCGCAGGCGGCACCATTGGTGTCTCCGGCGGCGCAATTGGTGTCTCCGGCGGCGGCGGTATTGGTGTCTCCCACGCCGGCACGGCCGGCATTGGAGCTTAATGCACCCGGGTGAACGCCGGCCGGCACCTCGGCAGCAAGCGGCCCCTCCGTTAGTTGCACGCCCACCGTTGGCGGTGCCTCGACATTAGCCGAGCTCGACGCCATCATCACGGTAACTAATTAAGCCTCTCGGCCGAGGACTTCATCTCCTTGCCTTAGACTGGGCATCCCTGACGCCCTACATGTTTTCGCAGGGTGCCGCCGATGTTCCGTGCACTCTCCTGCACTTCGTGAACGACGAGTTGGTCGATGTCGCCAAGGGCAAAATCGTTCAACCAGGAAACCCCGTGTTCCACGGTAAACCGATGCCACCCACCGTGTATAGGGTTCAACTGGTTCGGGTGCTGCCAGTGTGCGACGAGTTGTTACCTCCGATTCGACCCCCCGGGGCCAATGAAGATGATCTGATGACCCTCAGCGCCTGCGTAAGCTGGCCCCTGCTTTGGCCGAAGAGCTAGATTCGTTTGGGGGCGGCGGACACCACCCCAAAGACAACACCGCCAGTCGTGCCGGCGCCAAGCCATGGCAAGACCGCCGCAACGCTACCGGACATGCCGGACATCCCTATGGCACAGGATCCGAACATGCATATGGCACAGGATCTGGACGACGACGATAACGACGACGGCCGTACATTTAGCAACCTTGATAAGTACTTTGCCGAACATGGGTACGATGACGAATTCTGCGGGCCTCTTTCTCAAGAACCCAACCCTACAAAAGACGACCGCGGTCTAGCTGGTACGGTGGAGAAACCCAATTGCAACAGGCGTCGCCTGGTGTTCAGTTCTCAGGAGATGCCTCCAGCTGCCGATTTCACCGAGCCTCAGATAGCCGAGGTGCCAAATATTATGAGCCCCAACACACTCAAGCAGGCGGTCTGTGAGCCGAACTCGGTCCCATTACAGCAGAAGAAGAAGGGACGGAAAAGAAAGAGTAACAAGGGTGCGAGCCAGCCGTCATCGAGTACGATCCGTGCTCAGGACGGGCCACCTTCACCTAAGAATATCTCGAGGAGGGTGCATGTGGCGGGTAGGGCGATGCTACCGACAAATATGCTCAATGCTGCAACAGGTGCTATGCGGAGTCTGCATGACAGTGTTCTTTCTTTGGAGAAGCGGCGTCTCAGAGAGAATGATGTGGCATACCTGGTTTTCGTGGCCAAGGTACCAGAGGGCAAGGGCTTTGTGGATGGTGCCATCGGGGGTATGATCGTCCTACGGTTTGATGACATATTTGCTATGTTTAACCTTCATCCGCTGCACTACACCTTCGTTCGGCTGTTTTCACTAAGTATGGAGATGCAGATCATTAGAGACAAGACCCCGGACATCGTGATAGTCGACCCCTTCTACATGCGTGCCAAGAACTTGTGCAGCGCTGGGGATCGGCATGTCGCGAGTTCTTACCTCGAAGGCGTCATTCTGGCAAACCCAGATAAGGATAACTTCCTCGTGCCTTACTTTCCTGAGTAAGTCATCCCCTAACCGCCTCGTAACATATGATTTCTTAGATTTCGATCATTCTTTTTTTTCTAACATTCCGTGTTCTGTGCAGTGACACACATTGCACACTCATCCTCTTAAGCCCGAAATATTCCATGGCCATGTATTTCGACCCGGACCATGACTCCAAGATAGACTACACAAATATCAAGAAAGTTCTTGATGATGTTCTCCCGGCTACGCCAAATCTGGAGGCACCTTCACCAAGCCAGTTCGTAGGCGGTACCGCGCGCACGTGTTCGCCCACAATACAAAGTTCTCCTACGTCAAGCAGCCGCCTGGCGGTCAGAAGGATGCCTACTACGCCCTCCATCACATGCGGGCGATCGTACGGGACCATCATCACCTTCTGCTACCAGATAATCTCAAAGATTGGGCCGCGAGCTTGTCGGCAATCCAGGACGCAAACATCAGACAAGAATTCATTCGCATCCAGTCGGAGTTTGCGGAAATTATCCATCAAGATGTCCTTCGTACCTCGGGGCACTTCTACCTCAGATATCAACCGTCCAAAAGTGAGATAGACACAACGCTACAAATGCAAGCTGACAACGCCCGCGATTTCATGACCATCACGACAGACGGCGGCTTCATCCACGCTTCGGTCCCATGAGTCGAGTCGAAAGTAGTGATGCTATGTGTAGTTCTGAAACATTGATTGTCTCATGTTGTAATTAAACTTTAATGAACTTGTATGTCTCTTTGGTTTGGAACTTCATTCAACTTAGATGTAATCGATGCTATTTATTAGTAGGACCATGAATCGTGCTATTAATGTCTTGCTTTTCTTCCGATCCTTTTGTTGCATACTTATATATTGCTTATGTATTGTCTATTGTTTGGCTTGTGCATAGAGATGCCGTCGTATGTCGTGTACAAGGGTAAGTTTTCCGGAGTCTACGACTACTGGGAGGAGTGTCGGAGACAGGTTCACCATTTCAGCGGTAACAGTTACAAAGGGTACACCACTAGGGCGGAGGCGGAATCTAGATACGCCCGCTATCTAGCGGGAGAGAGGAGGGAGCGTTGGAGGAACCGGATGAAGACCAGTTTCATCGCGATGATGCTCATCGTGATGACCGCAGCTCTCTTCAATGTGATGGTAGTTTAGATGATCGATATCGACTTGTAATGTGAAGACAAACTCGCTACTCGTGGTCTCGAGACTTGTAATGTTCTATCTTTGTTCGGTCTTTTGAATTCGGAGACTAATATGATGAATTGTATTCGGAGACTAATCTTCTATTGTATTCGATAAATCTGCTGTTGCTGTGTGGTGTTGTCTAAATTCTGTCCAATAATATATTTTGTAACCTGTGAAAATATCAGAAAAGAAAAAAATCCCTAATATTCATACTAATGGCGCACCACACAAGACATTAATGGCGCACTGTGATAATCACACTAATGGCGCATCACCCACTGATGCGCCATTAGTATGCCAAAGCACATGGGTACATATGGCCTCCTGGGAGGCATTCTAATGGCGCACTGTGGGCTATACTAATGGCGCACTACGTGGTGCGCCATTAGAACACCAGATACTAATGGCGCATCAGTGATGCGCCATTAGAATTTAATTCTAATGGCGTGATGCTAGTGGCGCACCAGTATTGCGCCATTAGTAGGCAAAACTAGTGCGCCACTAGCATGCCTTTTCCTAGTAGTGTCCGGAGCCTCTGGCGGCGGCGAGACGAGGAGGGGGCTGGGGGGAAGGAGACGCCCGGGGGGGGGGGGGGTGGAGAGCGTCCTGGCGAGTATATTTTGTGAAGACAGGCAACTTGCCTGTTACGTCGTATCTCGTTTTGTTGTCATTTGTTACAGGTGATCACAGTGAAGTCGGGAAATCGACGGCTCCAGTACAGAGACGAGTTGTGGTCGGCAGCGGACGAGCGACTCGACACTAGAGATGAGTGGTGGTCGGCGACTCGATGCGTTCGGTGCAACATGCACATCAGCGACGGCGAGGGGCCGATGATTATAGTACTAGATCAAAAGCGCGCCTTGGCGCGAGGGTGCCGGTCCCAACGTATTGATCAACAGGTAATGGTAAGTTAGGAGGAATCCAAGTTTAGCATATGCAGGATAACACAGGCATAAAAAGTAGATTAGAGAACCAACACTGGAACTACAACATAATTCTTTCATAATGTACAATAACCATGGAGTAGTGAGTCCATCAGACTGTCTCATAGCAATGATCACACATAATTTACAGTACGGGTATTGTAGTCTGCTACCACACTAACTCAAAACGCCTCTATAGAGGAATCATGTCTAGATACGATAATATTACTCGATAAACCAAAAGAACTTCATCTTCTTATGTGGTCGAAACATCGGTCCCATTCACCACAGCTTAAGCTCAGATGAGCAGTAACCACTATTGTTGTTCTCATGGTCAGATGGATAGTAAGCCAGGAAACCCATCATATTCGGTGCAGTCAGATTCTTCATCATACATGTGGCTGCCGATGGTCTTGATGGCATTGGTCGACATCATAGACAAATAGCCAAGGTTGTTAGCTTCTTCAGTAAGACCATAGCAATCCCAGGTCACGTCACCCTCGACAGGAGAAGAGCCTGAAGGCAGGTAATTAACTGCCACTTTGTCAATACGACATGCGGAACCAAGCACGTCGTCTGCCACTAACCCCCGGCCCCTGCTAATCGAGCAAATCGGCAAAAACCAAGCAAACTTGCATGCACATGGATCTCCCCTCCTTGTCACAAACTAATTAATAAACATGCATTCATACTCACTGAAAAGCTCATGAATTTGCTGAATCCAATACAGTGCATTTTTCAATGCTCCCTTGCCTCCCTATGGTAAGATGATTCCCTCGCTCTATTAGGTATTGTAGTCTAAAGCATAGAGTTCCTAAGAAAAACCAAACAACAACATAAACTTGACATCGATCATTTTGTGATAGATATATGAATACAAACATTACCCAAATAGGATAAGCGTTCATTGTTACAAAAAAATAAAAGTTAAGAAGAGAGCTATGGGATTTCCACCTCCTGGGAATACCTATGCAAATATATGGATTAGCAAATTTGGAATTTAGAACGCCTAGTTTAAAGGATTTCTATTTTCAAGAGGTATATCCCAGAAGGATAAAGGCATTTAGCAAAAGCATTTAGGAAATGTAGCAAATTAATGAAAAGGGTAGTAAGACAAATGCAACATCATACAAATAGACTGACAAATACCTGCTATTGGAAACTGCATATGAAAAAGAATGTTGTCACCTAAGAACATTTCTTAAAACAATAAATATGAATGAAAATATGGCATTTCTCGAATATGAAAATGGCTACTAATAGAGGCTATAAAATCAAACCAATGAAAATAAAAAAGCTCGTACAGTCATCAAATTATCATGGCATTGGCAAAGAAGCAATGGCGTCTTGGGTTCGAGCAGGCGAGGTTGGCGAGCTGCAGGCCACAAGACGTGATGGCTGATGGCCACCATCAAATCTGTGTAGCGACGTAAACTAAATATAGTGTATCTCTTTATAGCTCATGCACCAAATCATCAAAATTCTAAGAAAAGTTTGCATAACAATCAAGCATTGCAAATACTTGGTAGTTTATATTAAGGGTGTCGTCCAAACTATGGTTCATAACAATGCTTCTATACAACAGAAGGCACCACAAGCAAGCCAAATCAGGTATGAAAATAGTAGATAGCAAAGCAACATGAGAATAGTAGTCGAGTATATTGGCATACCTTTAATTCTCAAAGAGTTCATAACAACGGTTCCAAGAGAAAGCTGCAATAGAAAAAAAAACAAAGATATTCTTTCAAAGAACGCCCAAAGGTTTGAGCAGGATATGGTAATAAATATACATGATATTTAAACTTCAAAACTATATAGCAAATGAGCATATTGCAGAGAGATAGATGCAGATTTGGAAGCAACATATTCATAGATTGGCAGAGTCTAATTGTAGTAGCATATCCTTGTGAGACGGATACACCTTCTGAACT